>OX326947.1:6002500-6622500 GCA_946800315.1 Misopates orontium
TACTCAATCACTACGAACGCCCTCGATCAGTGCAATGAGATGTGTCTATTTATCTATCTCTTGACACTAAATGGGAGCATGTTTGAAAAAGGATCTTAGTTAGGGTTGGGTCAAGAGGGTCTCTTAATGCCTTCTTTTTTCTTCTCACAAGAATTATCCCTTGGTCTACTTAACACAATTGATATTTTTGTTCTTAATATTTACTTAAGTTTTAGCAGCCAAGGAAAAAAATTAATTATGGTTCTACCCCTCACCCAAGTCACGGTGGTTGGTTGGGACTAGGTCGTCTCAATGGTTAAAATTGTTTTTTTTTTTTTTTTTGTTACTTTTTAGACAAAAGAATAAAGTCTTAAAGTTTTTAGCAACTCTACAATTTTGTACAAGTTTGATATAACCTTGTCATAATAAGATGTTCGAAATTATATACGAGTTTCTAAAGTTATATTTGTTTTATATAAAGTGAGTGGAAATTCATTTATACATGCTATATCATAGTTATTCATACCGTACATTCAAGAATTTAAGTCGTATAAATAAGTCGAAAGTTTGCTTGTTCAAAGCATCAATTAAACAAAAACAACCAATGCAACTATTCATCTAAACGTTTATTCTGCTAGGATTCGGGGTCCATAACCATGGTTTCCAATGCACAAGATCTTGTAGCGCTTACCAAAACGCCCTTAAGGCGCCTATCGATAAAAAAATCAAAAAATCTTTTCTCATCAAACCAATCTCCTAATATTAGATAAGTCTACTTGAACTTTTACACTATAGTATCCCCTCAAAACTTTTTCTAAGTTAGATAATGTCCTTAATTATTTTATAGCATTGGAGCAAACCATCCTACCAAAACTCAATTTCTTATAACTAGTTTCTAAGATCAACCCTAATATCAATTATGTGAACAAAAGCATTCAACTCCTCTCTAAACATTCCCCTAATGTCAAACAGTGCTTGTTATGGTTAGACATTAGCTCTGCCACCTCGGATTTTGTTGCTACGAGGCGGCATATCCTTAACACGAGTAGATCTACGAACATAAGAAGGACCCAGATGTTGTTTTGGAGTCTTCAACCTTACCTTCTTCATACTAGAAGACTTTGGAGCGCGCAATGCCTGTGCAAGCTCATTGAACTTAAAATATAGTTGAACTTCAAAGATTATGTCAAAATTTAGAGATACTAAAAATGTTTGAGAACATTGTATTTCCTCATGTAGTCACATTTTCCGTAATACAAAAAATCTTGAATGAGTTCATTAGTACTGCTTCAATTTCATAACTTTATGTGACTTTTGTTATAAGTACAAAACAAGTTGTCATTACGAGTCAAGTTTTATTCATCTTTTTTATGTAGAATGAGAATGGGATATGAATATCTTATATATAGCGTAAAAAGATTCATCAAATGATTGTTACACAAGACAAGTGAAAGTGAGACACTTGTACTGAAATCTATCGTCATTTTTCCCTTATGAATATTTACATTTTTATAAAGAAAAACGCTAACCCCTTGGTGTATTAGCTAGTCTTCCATCGAAGTAACATCGTTTTACTCATATTC
This sequence comes from Misopates orontium, assembly GCA_946800315.1. Taxonomy (NCBI): domain Eukaryota; kingdom Viridiplantae; phylum Streptophyta; class Magnoliopsida; order Lamiales; family Plantaginaceae; genus Misopates; species Misopates orontium. The sequence goes on from OX326947.1 coordinate 6,004,063, forward strand.
TATTCAAAAGTAATCTGCAAACTCTTAACATCTATTGAAGTCTTTACAACACTACGCTCCCTTTATAACATTTTCCTAGTCTTACATTATATATTGTTACTGACTCATGTCTTCTTTCACATTGTTTAGCATATACATCATTTGGTAGTTGTGGCCTTTGGCATGTTTCACATGTATTATGTATATGCACATACGTATAAGCAAGAGATCAAGAAGGAAGATGCTCATAAACGTTAACCATCTCTATATATACTAGAACAAGGAAAGTTAAGAAATGCAAACAATCCTTGATCCAAAATCTTTAGCAATCGAAAATTACAATGATTATGTAACAAGAATTTGTTTGATTAAATTCTAGTTCTAGTTCTACTCTTCAATGAATAACCCATCAAGACATGCAATAGTCTTCAAATTCACTATACACAAGTTAATTACCACTATAATATGATATTGCTATTAGCCTTTTGAAGAATTTGCACGCCTCTCCTTAAACGGGCTTAATAGTTTGGTGTTGAACCAGCAAAACCGAGACAGGTTTACTAAGATCCGGAGCAGCAAGCATGTCCCCAACAGGCCCCAATTCCGGCAAATCATTCCATTCACTAAGCCCTAACAGTTGGGGCGTATCGTCTTTATGTCGTCGACCCACCATGATCAAGTCAAAAGCTTCTTCCATACCGTGTATCAGTAGCGCCGTTTCTGCCCCATCTTTCACTCTCTCTTCTCTGTATATTATGTTTTCCTGGTGCGTTCCTTGCATCCTCGTTTCTTTCAATATCTCTGCATCTAACACCGCGTCCCATTGATTGTTGCCGCGGTAAATATCCCAAGGCACGAACCTTACATTGTAGAAAATATATATAAGTAAATAAATATCAACCATTTATAGCTTCTAGATAAGATGACAATTCAATATGGTGTCAGAGCATAGTTCAAATAAGATGCATTGGGTTCAAATCCCACCGTCACCCAAAAAGTATTAACAAGTCAAACGTGATAAATAAAAAAAAAAAAAAGATCATGGCCTGCCCGTGAGGAAGTGTGTTGGAGAAACATACATAAATTAATAAATTCTAGAGACACTGCAATTCAATACCTTATGATTGTCAAGTTCACCGCTGGAGATCTCGCCATTCGATTAGCATACGCCAATGCCTCACGATCGTCGGTCCCCCCAAAAAATGCCACAGCTATGTTATAAGTCGACGAAGGTGCACGCCTCACTTTGTGACGATCAATAAAAATAGCCACCGAACAAGGCGCCATGTCCAAAACTTCACAATTTATAGATCTCAAACTACTATTATCAAGTATCATCTTCCCTTGATGGTTCCACTTTCGATGAAATGGGAGGATTATCAACGACGCTAGTTTGTTGAATGCAAGCGTACAAATGTCGTGTTGCATAAATTTCGTTAAAGACATGGCAGTAAACTGTTGAACAGTTACAAATCCCATGTATTGTTGTTCGAACGAACTAACGGCCTCGATCATTTTTTGTGTCTTAGTACCGCCCGAAGATTTTTGGCCTAATTGATGATCAATGAGTTGCGGGTGAGCTTGGCCAGCGAGCTCGACTAGATGAAGAGCGTAGACCGCTAGTGGGCTATCTTTTGTCGGAAAAGAAGCGTCGAGGATCTTTTTAACGGCTATTACATCGTCAATTCGATGTGCACATGAAAGGATACGAAGTTCAGAGTTAGGGGAAGTATGTTGAATGTCACGTTTTTGATAACCGGTATACATTCTTGAGTAGTCATACAATAGCTTGACTACTAGATTGGCAACCGCGGCAAATAGTAGAATTGCTAGCGTGCACATGGAAAAACTTTCTCCGTCAATTGTCTGTGGATTATAAGAAAGAAAAAGGTTTAAGATAGATAATCAACCAAAGTATGTTTTGGCATAAGAATTAAATGTTTAATGTGTAACAACTTAAAATAATAATAAAAAATAAAAAAAAAACTTACGTGAAACAAAAAAGAGATAAAAGACTCTTACATGCAGAAAAGTACGAGTGCCATTGATGATAGTGGGTAAAAAGATTTTCATACCAATATTCTTTAAGATTTTTTTTACACTTGATTATAATAAAATATAAAGAAAATGCTAAAATCAAAATTTAAACTATGAAAAATGAGCAAAATAAAGATCACCAAGTTTATTGTTGTTATTAACCTTTTGTTTTTGTACTACTTTTAGCTAGTGACTCTTTTTACTATATATTCATTTAAGAAATAAAAAAGAATAAGCTACTATGTTACTTGCCTTTTTCTTTTTCATAAGTGATTAGTGTTTACTAATTTGACACATAGCTTGTTGGAAATTTTATAAATTAATAAATAGTGATACTTGCTACAAGTTTGAGTTATTAGAGAGACGTGAATTTATTATCGGGAGAGGGAGGATGTATACAAAGCAATTACTCACCTGATTGACACTATTATGGTAATAAAATGACATTTGAACAACCCCTTGTGCACTCATGATGAACGCAAGCGCGGCTGCATCCTTAACCGGCACTCTACAAAACAACGACGAACCAAAGATGGCGACCAATTTCATGAACATACAAACCGCCAAAATAAACCATACTTTCGCAACAAATATCAGATCATAAAGCTCCACTAAATTCACTTTCATTCCACAAAACGTCACTAAAAGCGGCGCAAACAATCCCGACACCAAAGTTTCCATCTTATCCACAAGCGTGGAGCCCAAAGGCGGCCCATCGGGCACCGCAAGCCCAAGAATAAATGGCCCGTATAGATAATGAAGGCCGACATTGTCCGTAAACAACACCACGACTAGTAACATTACAGACATGAGAATGAATTGGATCCGGGTGACCGGTTTTCCTTCGGGTGTTTTCTTGATTATCCACAAACAAACGGGTCGACCCACGAACATGATGAATGCGATCAAGCACATTGTTAGGAAAACTGAATGAAAAACAATAACTTTTGACCCCATTTGTCCGATTCTCCCGTGTGCAATAATGGTATAGATAAAATTGCTTAACAAGTCGCTAATCAGAGCCGATGCTAAGGCGAGGCGACCGAGTTCGGTGTTCATGATTTTGAGGTCGACAAGCATTGATGCAATAACGGGAAATGGGAATAGGTTTTGGATACCGACTATGGTCTTGAAGGCGGGGTATCGATATTTATGTATATATTTATTTTGAAAATTTACGGTGAAATAGAGGCCACCAGCCGCGGGAAGTATGACAGCGGCCACGCCTATTGTCCATGCCTTGGTACCGGTTCGAAGGACCGTTTTAGGGTCCATTTTCACTCCACTGAGAAATATGAAGAAAATGTAGCCGATTTTTGAGAGTAGGTCGATGAAGACATCTCCATCTAATGGAAATAAGCTGGATTGGAGTTTTGGTAGTTGTCCGAGAACTGTTGGTCCTAGCACAATTCCAGTCTGGTTGAAAAACGAAATTCGAATCAATATTAATCAATCAAAAAAGGGATGCCTAAATAGATACGTTAGCATAAATTTGTTTGTATTAAGTTAAAAATTGAGAAAACTTACATTCACTTTTCTAAATGTCAAGGTATTATACATATGTTTATTTGAACTTTGAATAATTTATAAAAGCACAATTTGAAGGTAAAAGAACATGAAAATAGAACAAGTGACCCTCACTCATGTTGTTATATGGAACATGCAAACTGCCTCATTGTGAAAAGAGAAGATTAAAGTCAAACTACACCATGTGATTACGTACTAAAGATGGCTGCTGATTCTTACTCATATTATTGCATATATTTTACTTGCAATGATTATAACACCTCTTCATAAATCATATTTATCCATCAACATAATTTACTTAATCTTACAAACTCTAACTGCGACCAAGATTTGGTATTTTTCATTTATTTTTAAAATTGTATTAAATATTATTTTCCAAACAAACATTCAATCACTATCTCATTTATCACGATTGAGCTATATTCTCATCAAAAAGAGGTACTTCACCTATAAAAACATGCAGAAGGATTATTTGCATCTTTTCAGAATGCGTAAAATGTTAACCTTTTATACCACACGGGTTCCTAACCGAAATCTCTTGTTTCTTTCTAGATTTCAAGAGATGTTTCCTTAATTAGCTAAGTTTAAAAACAAATCTTTTTTTGTATTAAATTAAACCTCAAGATAATTATCCTTTATTAATTTGCCTATGGTGGCGAAATCCCAAATAAAGTCGATCTCTCTTAAAACCATAGACATCCTACATGCTTGTTATGTTTCTTTTTTCTTAATTTCAAAAGATATCTCCATAATTCTACAAACTTTTTTTATCGAAAAACTTATTTTTATTAAATAAGCCTAAGGATAACTATATTTACAAAAGTTTGATTTTTTCTAGGAAAAAACTCGAATGTATAAACGAAGAACGGATACCAGAATTTCGGAGACAAGGCGAGGCAAATGAAATCGACCGAGCAAGAAATGAAGACATTGAGTTACAAAGACAATGATGGCCAACTGAAGCTGAAGGCGTGGCAATGCGTACTTCAAAAAGCTTCCGGCAAGATCAAACCCCCATACACTAGGGGAATGAAGTTGTATGTTAATATGACAAAAGTCGCCGGATACATTTCCCGGCGGATTTTCTATTCCGGCAAAAGCGTCCATGGCGGAGCCACCGTTAGATATTAATTAATCACACACCTACGTTTTGATCACCACCAACCAATTAAGGAATTGGGGGAGGTGGTGTTGAGACGTAGAGGTGATGATTAATTATTTAAATGAAATACTTTTGTGGTTTTCTTAAGAGATGAATAAGGTTTTATGGTTGTGGGATTGGTTTAATGGTGAAATAAGATTTGTGCATGGGAGAATCTTGAAATGGATGGACCTTTGTCGGTTCACGGCCGAGAAAAAATCGGAGCCGTTAATGGAGTCAACAGAGGTTTATTTTCCTTCTTCTTACTATTATAAAACATTCTTTTGCCTTTCAATTACACATATAAATACGATGGAGCTAGCTAGATATATATCAAATCTTTCTTTGTGCTATTCTCTTTTTCTTGAATAATTACTTTCGGTTATATCAAAGAATTAGTTTACGTTCTAAATTTTTTCTTAATTAATGAATTTGTTAAAAGTAATATAACAAATGGAAAAGTTTTAAAAACATATAATTTCAAATGAATAAGAAAAAGGTAATTATGGGAATGGGGCTGCTTTTAGTTTTTAAATTGAAATAGTTACCTTAAATCCTAGAATTTAACCATAGATAATTACTGTTGGAAAAAAGGCTTTCCGCCAAAACCTCTTTGTGGTATAAAAAAATGTTCTTCAGTTTTTCTTTGTCTAAAATCACATTCCGAATTTTAATACGTTGCACATAGTCACATACTATGGCCTCCATCCACTTCCAGTGTAATCTCATTGATCTTTTTATTAAAGGACTAAATTGCATATACTCTTGCATATTTATCTTTACAATATGTTATTTTTTGACTTTTAGACTTAAAAATAGCTATTTTTATTAAAATTCAATAACCCAAATATAAGTATCATATTACAAAAGTTTAGCCTAAGCACTATATTTTTTAATTTAGAAGATTTAAAATAGCATGTTATTATGATCCCGTGTTATTAACAATAGGTGTAGAAACAAGCATCTTGTGCGTATAAGAAAAAAGTAGCACATATGTAAAGAAGGCAAATACAGAATCTATTTATCTTTCTTGTTTTAGAGAGAGTTTTTTTTTTTCTTGTTATTTTTTCTAATGGCTACAATTGAAGTGTATTTCTTTATCCTATTGAATTTGTAATTTCTTTCTCCATATATTATCATTTAAAGTGTTAAAATAATTATATATCAAAAGAATTATTGGTTCAGCGGTATCTGTCAAAAGTACTGGCTTGTGGGCTAATTATACAAAAAAGCGATGCAATTATATGTATAAAAAGTTCATCTTAATTTCTTCAGTTATAGTCTACAGCTTGAACAAAAAGTTATCAACTATATGGTATCATCAGTATGTAGCTAAATATATACGAAAGATTTTTACATGTTATTTACACACTTGCTGTCATATAAGGATACTGTACGCCTAAATTCTAAAACCCATGAGGTTTATTTGTCAAATTATGGAACCTCTGGAGACTGTAACGTATACCAATGAATTACTCACTTATGTAGTTAAACAAAAAATAAATATTGTCTTTTTAAATAAATACAAAATTGTGTTTTTGCAAGTGATTATATATATATATATATATATATATATATATATATATATATATATATATATATATATATATATATATATATATATATCGTATGTGGGTTAAAAATATTAAATTTTTTTATATAAATAAAAGAGTTATTACCTTTAGTTCTCACAAAAATAAAGTGTCAATTCTTCGTGAACAAAAAAAAAAAAAAAAAGAAGGTTCCATTTTGAAATAAAATCGACACAAATTCGTACGTAAGACGTACGCTATCATCACGGATACTCGTTGTGTTCATAATCTTGATTTTTTTCGTTAGGGTTTCGAAGAATTTTAATTAATTTCGATTTGCGACCAAACTCCGCTGCAATCACAGCCACTACTAACGGAATCTGAGGACTTGAAGTGTCAAAGGTTCGATTTTTACAAATACAAATTTTTTACTACATTGATAATGTGTCAAATTAATAAACAAGGTTTTTATTATGTTTTTCGTCTCATTGATAAACATGATTTTTTGTTATCACATTGTGTTCATGATCTTTATTTGTTTCATTAGGGTTTACGCCGATCACAGACTTGATTAATTTCATTAGGGTTTCACTATGTTGAAGTTTCAAAGGTGCGGTTTTACAAATACCAAGTGTTTACTATGTCGATAATGTGTCAAATTAATGGGTAACAACAGATACCCTTTAAAATTTATTCCACATAGAGAATTTGCTATGTTGGTCTTAAAGTTGACAGTTATTTTGCTTCAATGCATAACAATTGAATGTTGAAATCTTGGAGGAGTATATTCAGTGAAAAGCAGTTACTCAAAGATTGCTGAACAAAAAGAATATTGTTCTTTTTTGAATAGACCACTGAAAAATATACACATATATAGTAAAAACTAAAAAAAATATCTATAAACAAAGAAAATCTTCCTACAAAAAGAAAAAGAAGAGAATGTTTAGTTCAAAGGGTCATGTATCCAAACCCAGAAAACCAGTCTGATCACACATAGTGTCTAAATAATACAACAGACAATATGCAGAGTCCACGTGTTATTGCAAATGCACAACAAAGAATCCAGTATAACCAATATGCTGAAGCAAAGCTGGATGGGGTTTAGCTGATATATTCCCTCCCTAGATTGAATCTCCCTACTCTCTCTGCTTGTGATGTGTGTAAAACTCACTGCAGCATCAATTCGTATCCGAGAGATGCAAGCAGTTTGATGATATGAATGCCTCAAATTCCTAAAACTATTGCTGCATTGTCCTTTTTTTTGTTGTTTTTGTTTTTCATTTCTCTTGTTTTGTTTTTGTTCTTTTAGGTGTGTGGATGACGAAGTTGACATTAATAATGCATGACTATTGTTGAGGATCTGTCTCAATTTCATGGGCGAGTTCTCTTGTCAGCTTGTCGGCCCTGTCATCATGCCCGCCAGCGAAAGTATAAACCCGGAATGCAAATTGGAATGCCCTCCAAAGCATTTTAGCCGATCCAGGCTTTTTCGCGTTGGGTTTGGATTCTTCGTTTCCTTTAGCCGCAGCTTCCCTTTTCTCCTGAATTAACATCCAATGTATTTGAAGGTTCAATAAGTTATTAAACTATTAGTGTAGGATCTCAGGCATGAATTAATTAGTTTTGTCTGAACTAACCTTAAGTGCCAACTCCATACAGCTTGAAGAGACATCTACCATCAGTTCCTTGATGCGTACAAGGATGCCGAAGTCAAATGTGATCTTCTGAGCCTGAAATCTCTTCGTTTCCTCATCTTTAGTCCGCTCTAGTGCGTCCAAATCTCCCTTGATCTGTGTCATTGTGTATTTGTTTGTGATATAAGCAAGGGTTTGTATTACATTTTAGAATAAAAACATAAGCTGGTTGGTATGTGTAGTATTGAAGATATTAGTTAAGGATTACCTTGTTGAAGTAAGACTCAGCTTTGTCCAGAACTTTACCAACAGGCGAAACTATTTCCCAGTTCTTAAGAGTATTAGAGATTGTATCTAACTTGGAGTACAGGGCTGCTGCCATCCTCAAAGCTTCCAACTTCTTGCCAGGAAAATCTTCAAATCTTGCCAGCACCTATACCATGGAAGTTTATTAGACATCTTTGTCGAAAAATTATCATGGTATCATTAATTAAAAAACGACGAAAAGATTTGTACTGGCAAACCTGAGTTTCATCAGTTAGTTTCTCAAGGTGAGATTCAACATATTTGTGGAATTTTATGAGCTCAGTCATGTCAGATGTCTGGAAAGAACTGATCGCTATCTTAACCTCCTTGATTATCCCGGAATAGTTCTTAACATCTTCTTCGATTTGTATAAAGTAAGCCGACCTGAACCAACAATTTTTGGAGATAAAAGAATCACATCTCTATATCTAAAAAGCAGTTTTATGAACTCCAGAGCATTCTAATTATGTGAAACAATCAAGGGGAATACCTTTTTGTCATCTCTGCCAATGCATCAGCCATGCCCTGTTTCCCACCAGATGCTGCTCCAATTTTACCCTTACGCCCCCCCGATGATTTACCGTCTAAACTTGAGCCTTCCACCTTCCCCTTTAGAAGTCTATAAAGATTACCCATTTGCGATGATCTCTTTAGCTTTGTTGTTGCTTTTTTAGGACGGAGGTTCCTGGCACCAGCTAGCCCTGGAGGCGGTGGTGGAGCAGCGCCATTTGCCATGGATGCGCCCATTGGTGGAGGAGGGGGAGGGGGTCCACCTTTCCCCAATGCCATTGGTGGAGGAGGGGGAGGTGGTCCACCAGTCCTCAATGCCATTGGTGGGGGCGGTGGCGGTGGAGCACACGCAACATTTCCTGATGATGGTGGTGGGGGTGGAGGTGGAGCACATGCTATACTTCCAGATGTAACATAAGGTGGTGGAGGTGGTGGGGGTGGTCCTGCCATAGTTTGTGGTACCATCGGTGGTGGGGGCGGTGGGGGTGGTGCTGCCATAGTTTGTGCTGGCATAGGTGGTGGAGGAGGCGGTGGAGGCGATGAAATTATGGAAGACAATGGTAGCGATGAAGGTGGTGGTGGTGGTGGTGGAAAGTTTGCTGACATGTTGGCCATCGGTGGTGGTGGTGGAGGCGGCGGGGGGGATGGCACAGATAGTACTTTAGTTGGGGTAGATGGAACTGGGATTTCAGACAATACTTCATTATTCAGTACCAACATGGGTGATTGTAAGATCGATGTAACATCTTTTGCTAGAATTGGTTGTTTGTCTGAAACCTCAGGATTTGGAAACGTTTGCACTACTGCAGTATTAATCAAGGTTCTTTTACTATCATCTATTACCTCAACTGAATGCGCTGTTGCAATCGTTTGACTGTCGACTTTCATCACACAATCATCAATACCTTCCATCTCATCCATTGTGTCGTAATCTCGATCAACCTTGACAACATCAGCCGTTTTTGCTTCAGACATCTGTGTGTCTTCTTCCCTTTCCGCTTTATCTATTTGCATCGAGGCTTTAGTTTGCTGAGCCACGACGTGAGGGAACATATGGAAAGAAAGGCGCTTTAGATCAATTGGGTTCAGTTTCCCAACTGCCTGAACTCTGAGTGGTAGGAGCATAGGTGGAGTATATGATGGCTTTCCCGAAGCTTTGCAGGCGGCTGAAAGCACGGAAGTTGGGGTTGCTGGAGATCCATAGAAAGAACTGGCGGTGTCAGAATAAGATTCGGACAGTGCCTTCCCAAATGCTGTTGATGGAGGTCTGTGTTCTGTCAATTCTTCATCCTCATCCATTTCATCAAACAGCCTTTCTCTTGCTAATTTGATAATGTCTTCAAGCATTGCGAGTGCTAGCGTTGAAGAAAAGGAAAGAGCATTGTTATAAACTTCCAAGTTAGTTAGAAAGTAATTCTTGGTGGTCCTGGACAAAAAACATACCAGTTTGCTCTAAATCAGTGTGTTCTAGTTTCATAGACGAATCATATTTGCATCTAACCATCCATTCCTCTCTTGTCCACATGTCTCCAAGTGATTTTACAGCATCACATAAGCACTTTAGAGCCTGTTCCACTCGAATTATCATATTTTGGTATTACAAGATTCCAATTGGTCGGAAAGAAAGGGTGTACCGCGATGCACCATTACGTTTGGTCAATTATAATAGTACTCATAATATTTTAAAGTTTTCTCATGTGATTTACGTGAAGAGTCGTGTCATAATTTGACCAAACGTAACGAGTGTCGTCTTTAATCGCAATTCACCTTCAAAAGACATCAAGAGATGGAAAACTAACCTTGTGCATGGAAGCTTGTTCGATTTCTGACACAGATATGTCTGGTCTGATGCTAGGATGCAGTTTAAACAGATCATTCAAAGTCCAAAGTAGCAACTGTTGAAAAAGGCCAGAGCAAGAAATGAGAATCGAAACAATTCGCAGTTTTCTACTTCGGAGAAGAACAACAATAAAGCCGAATAAGATAAAGACGAGCTGATTACCTCATTTACAGAAGCAGAACCAACACAAGGAGAGAAATCAAGTAAGTCTCTGAAGGAGGAAATCTTGTTTTTAAGCTCTGTCATTGTCACAAAATTGCCAGCCACTCCAGATGAATTTCTGATTGTTGAACCTTTCATATCTCTAACATTTTTTGATGTATCCAAAGTTTTATGCTTCTCTGTCTCTACTTTTTCCTGTCAATTATGCACAACATATATTTATATAAATCTAATCAATTGTCAAGACTCAAGAGATTATGTTTGCAGCTACAAACACTATTATTTGAAATTTGGATCCTGGACATGAAATGTTTTACTTTGTGACTTAGCTCGTGACCAACATATCAACAGAATAGCATCAGAACCAGGCTCTCAATGCGCATCATTATTTTCAAAGAAAAATTAATGATTCATAAGGTGAGAAATAAATTTTAAAACAACAGCCCTGAACCTATAAATTTATAAATGATACACACACCCGAATAAGAAATTAGTAACAATTTCAGACCATGAAAGAGGAAGACTTACACGGCAAAAAAATGCATATTTTTGTCGTTCAACTTCAAAGAGATTTTTTTAGCAATGATGTATAATAACTTGATAATCGTACATATATGTTATATGATATTTTTTTTATTATCTCATGAAACCCATCAAAATTTCTTGGTTTGTTTCCTTATTTTTGCACCGATCATCATCGTGGAAATCGCATATTTGCAGATTATGAACATCAAAGTGAAATACATAACCAAAATAAACAAAAAGAGGAACCCCGGACATGCAATTACGTATCAAAGTTTTAAAACATTTCCTTGGAAAGTACCAACCTGGTGTCATTTTTGATTACGTGGAAACGAAACATATAAATATCTTTTTTGTTCTTGACAATAATGACTTTTACAAATTTTCTAAAACATGTCGAAAAAATCTCAAAATATTAAAAGAGTTTATAACATTCAGCAGATCTAAATATACACAAAAAGAAATCGAAACTTTGATCTATGAATATTAGTAGGCCTAGACAATAAATATCAACATATCTTAAAGCAAACATGGCGCGAGAATTTAGAAACCGAACAAATCTTAGATGAAATTTGCCAAAAAAAAAAAAAACATACCTGAAAACCAGAAGCTTTCTTACGAAACAAGAAAGGCGTCACGCCACAAAATCCACTGGTAGCCATGGCCATGGCTAACGACAACTTTTGTATATATAGACTATATCTCCGTTGCTTATTTAATAATTAAAATATTTTTATTTACAACAACTTGTAGGCTCAAACTCTTTGATTAGATCAAAAAAAAAAAAAAAAAAGATCACGAATTCTGTTGACCAAAACTTTGTTACATGAAACCAAAAAAAGAAGAAAAGAATCAATGTTATTCTATTTGAAGAATTCAACAATTTCAAATGAAGATGATATGTTAGACATATATAAAAAAAATGATAAACGTGCAAGCCAATGCTTGTGGTCTCTTCAAATATTTTTGTGATGGACAACTTACTTCTCCCCTTGTTTCCAAAAAAGAGAGAGAAAGAGAGTCAAATTGGAAAAGATGGATTCTTTGTTTTTTGAAGAAAAAGTAGTGTACCACCTTATTTTTTGGGGGTTTTAATGTCGTTAATTATTTGTCTGATCAAGATTTGAACTCTTTTTAGTAGGTTTATCAACAACGGCAAATCAAATCCTGGGGAACCGGGAGAGGTTGGAGATGTCCAAAAGAATGTTCCAAAAGTTATTAGTGAGTAATTGTTTTAAAAATGAAAGCACGAATTATGTTATAGCAACTTGTTAGACGCATGACTTAGAAGTAATTACACCGTCAAGATATGATCTCTTTTGAATAGCAAGCTAATCACTTGTAAAAAATTCTATATACTTTATATTATTTCTCTTTTAATTGTTGTTTAAAAATTAAGAAGAGAGTCTCAAAGGAGGTCTTCAATTTAAAGGAGGAAGAAAGTTTTGAAGGAGATCTTAGAGTCTGAAGGGAAATGACGTAGTTCGAGTTACTTTTGGAATAACAAGGAATCTCAACTTTAAACAAAAGGAAACATTTCAAGAATGATGTCCACGTCTGATAATATTTGTATAATTTATTTATTTATTAAATTAAATAGGAATTATATCCATTTGCTTACATTGTGAACATTCTAAATATAATATAAGGTATTTACAATTAATATATTTGTATATAATGAAAAAAAACTAATTGAACATAACCCGAGTGACATTTGGTAATAAGTAATAACTTCGAAAAAAGGTGTGAAATGGGAAGCTTGGTCCCTTCGCTATTCTATTAATTAATATATTAGTTGTCACTTGTCAAAGAGATTGGTCTAAGTTTACCACAATGGAGAGGAATGATGATGGGACACGAACGTAGTACGTGATCGATCATACACGGAATGGATACATAAATTTTGCGAATGTAGAGAGATTGTATTATTCGTAGTCCACTCCAAATTTAACGAGTGTTGCATTTCTAATTTAAATAACTTGTGTGATATTGTAATTGGATCATCAAATATAAGGAAAAGATACTGTTCACTACGCTTGTAGTCATTCTGACGTACTGAATGAATAAGTTTGTTTGTGTTTTAATTACTTTTATATGCATACTTTTTTCTGTTATTACTCAATAAGTTGAAGGAAAGAACGTGGAAGTGGGGAGGCAATGAACGTTTCAGTGGTTTATAAAGTCGACCTTATGGCTTTACATCTTGCGTCGAATTATTCTTAATTTCTTACATATGTAATTATGTTCAAAGGTTGACTTAGAACCAGATATGAACTCCACCAACAATTGCAAAGAAAACATATTGAAACGTTCAGCTTAGCCTCTGTTGTATTCTAATTAACAAATCTTTAAAATATTACACGGTAGCTTATTAAGTTGGAGATGGATGTATCGTACGTCGTGGATATGAGATCACATGTATAAAATAAAATAAGGTTGTATAATATTACGCGCTAAGGTTGATAATGACAGTTATGCCTATACAATCTTGAGCACCTCTTGAAAAAAAAAAAATAGAAAAAACAATTCAAATATGTTTGTTCTGAGGTTTGAACAAATATAGGGACACCCCTCAAATAGTAAAATTAAAAAAAAACTACAAATACATTCCGTGTTGTTATATGCGTTTCAAGTAATAAGAAAAGTTTTTGTAACTATACCAAATTCCATAGGTGCAAACGTAATTATACTAATAATGATTTAGTGTCAGAAAAGTTTTTTTAAGAACGTGAAACAAAAGTTACCATACACTCTAACTTTATTAACTGTAATTTTTATTCTATTGTATACTTATTTTTGAATCAGGGAAATCGTTGCGGTATGTTCATATGATTTATAGAGAACTGACTGACACTCTTTATTACCCTGATTTTTGGCATATACGCGCCTTTATTTCTTTAACCAATATATTGAACTCATTAGTACATATTTATCTATTTAAATGTTAATAATCGGGAAAATTCGGATAATACATGGGTAGAAACTGGAAAAAAAGTTCATCTTATCAAGGCATAATGATGAAGTTGTTTAACTATTATTGAACCATATTTAATGTATTTTTCGAGTATAATAGTTTCTCTGAAAAATCAAATGATAACAAGTACAGAGAAAGACGAGCTCTAGCCCTTTTGTGCTCTTGATGGGCTCATGGCGAATGGATTAATTTGCTTGATGGGCCTGAGTCTGCGAAGAGAAAAAAAAAAAAACCAGTATGTACAAACTTAAAATCGAAAAAGAAAAGGTCCCACCGAGATTTGAACTCGGGTTACTGGATTCAGAGTCCAATGTCCTAACCACTAGACCATGGGACCGCAGATACTGTAACGTTTGAAAACATGATATAAATCGGAGACTATTCTTGGGATTCTTTGTTAACTATGCTAGTCCTTTTTCTTTGGACAACTTGTATCATTTATTCAATTAGGATGTGAAATGAATCAATGATGGTCTTAATATGATTTTATGGTGTTAATAACTATTTCAATCCACATAACTCACCTTCAACTCAAATATTAAGATTATGCCTGATCAACCCAATAATAAAAACTCAGTGAACGAGGATAGAAAAATTATAATTAATCTTTCTTGATGCATCATGGGTTATTAGGGACAATAAAATTGAGTTAAGATACTGTGAAGCACTGGAAGACATTAAGCAAGAGATCAAGAAAGTTCAAATGACAGTTCAAAAATCCGTTGGGGGAAGATGAAGCACCAATGCATGAGAAATTTCGATTGGTTTCTTGAATATTCGATGCATAAATTCACAGCGGATTGAAGATTGTACGAGTGAATCAAAATATCTTACTCTACTGAACACGTGTGAAGGCCACCATAAGGAATCCTCGGTAGAATATTTCCTTAAATTTCACGCTCTCTACGAGAGAAGTATGTCAAATAACTTAGTTTTGAAGCTTGAGGACACATTTCAAACGAAACAAAGGTCATCGAATCTGTATACTTTATACTTAATTTATTAGACTATATTAATATAATATTTAACGATGGTTAAATAAAAAAAGGAGTTTCATGCAATTATTTGACATTTTAAGTTTTTGTTTTTGATTAGTTTAAAATATTTATAACAAATGTAATTATTCATACTTAAAAATAAATAAAAAAATAGCCTTCCCGCGCATCATGAAGATAATCGCGTGAATATTCCGCTATTCGTTCTATATAAAGGGACCCACACCACACATATTTTTTGCAATCTCTAACTGCAATTGCAACTCACAACTCACAAGTCACAACACACTTGAAACATAACGAGTAAAATTTTCTCTTAACGGTAACAAAAATTCAATTGATAATCGTACTGAAACCCTAGTTTTGATTTCTTTTTCCCCAACAATTCGGTGAAATCAATCATGGTAGTTCACTTGCCTTCACTTCATAAAGGAGAGGTAAATCACATTTTCATTACTCCTTTTAATTTAATGAACGTGTTAAATTTGATCAATGTGTTCAATTTGATCAATGTGTGTGTTTATTTGTCGTACATTATTTTGAAATTTGGAGTATTGTTATTTCTAGTTAAAGAATTGCAAAAAGAAAGCATCGTGTTGTGAATATTTTGTGTGTGAAAAAGATTGATTGTTTGGGCTGTAATTGAAGAAAATTATAGGATATTTGGGGGTTTATTTTAGGGACTTTTCTTCAAGAAAATTATACGATACTTTAGGAACTTTTCTTCAAGAAAATTGAAGTATTTTGGTTGACAATGCGTTTACGTAGTGAAGTTGGTTTGCCTTCACAGTTAATGCTAATTGATGGGTATAAAGTGGAAGAGTGGGAGACAACGCTCGATGGCATTACAACTAGGAAAGCGCATATGAATAAACTGGTGATGAATTACATGGTAATCGAGGGTTATGTGAAGGCTGCTGAAAAGTTCTGGGTTGAATCTGGGACAGAGCGTATCCTTTTCTTTCGTAGTAGAATGTATTGATTTTTTTCTATCGATCCGGGACACTTATATTTTGAAGACTGTGTATTTCCTTATTGGGAAATAGTGTACATGGATCTTGCAACCACCGCTGAACGTATGACAATTAAGAAGGCTGTGCAAATTGGTCATGTGGAGGATGCTATGGAAAAAGTCGATGGTTTGAACCCTGAGGTGTGATAATAATTTCTTCTTTCTGTGTTGTTATGTGGAAACAAATGGGATCTAATGGCAATCTGCAACTTATTGTATTCTCGTGTTTAGTTATTATTCATGTCTTTGAGAAGCGGATTTATTATTAATATGTTAGATAGACTGTTGCATCCGTAGTGTATTATTTTACATATTTTGTCTTGCCAATAGATACGCCTTTTTGTGACTGAAAATAGATTTGGTTCTTTTTCCCCTTGTCTCGTTGTATTTCAGTAATTTCAAGTTTTGTGCATGATTGTGGCCATTGTGATAGTGAAAAGAATTTGAAGAGTGCCAGAAAATATCATTTTTTTCGTATTTCCTTTGTCCAAGATTAGGCGAACTAATTTAATGACCTAATTTCAAAAGGGCTTCCTACTTTTAATAGTTCCTAATTCACTGGCCTGCATGTTTGCTATCAAGATCTAAAGTTAAATGTATTCAGTTACAAATTTACTTTGTTTATTTTCTGTATATTATAACGTGAAAAGACTAATTAGTTGACTTGGATGCAGATATTGGATACAAATCCCCACCTCTTTTTCCATCTCCAACAGCAACGGTTCATACAATTGATTAGGACTGGGCAGGTAGAAAAGGCTTTGGACTTTGCTGTGAAAGAACTTGCTCCAAGGGTGGAAGATGTGAGTCATTAGATAAATTTGTCCATTTACCTGTGACTTTTTTGAAGTAAAGAAGATATCTTTAGGAGACAGTGCTTAAATTCCGTACCTTTAGAAGTAGAAAGAGGAGGAAGAACCCTGTAAGAAGAACAGGTGTTCTCCTCAAACTAATATATGAAGATGAATCCATGTCACTGTTCTAAACATATGAAGTGTTATTTAATGTATTGCTTGGTTGCATGTTTCAATGGTGCTAGGCCAACCTTCATGTGGTTCTTTGAAAGTTTTCATTAGAAAAGTATTCATTATAAGGAATACCTATAATTTCAGCCTGGCTTGTTAGAAGAGTTTGAGAGGACGGTTTCGTTGCTTGCTTTTGAAGATGTCAAAAGTTCCCCGCTTGCTGAGCTGCTAGGTTTGCCACACCGCCTTAAGACAGCCAGTGAGCTGAATGCAGCCATTCTCACCAGTCAAGGCCAAGAAAAAGGTTAGTGTCTGTTGCATGAGAAAGTTCATGGCGTTTCAGTTGATATAGTTTCCAGAGACACTAACTTTTAATTAAGTATTGGTTTTTTTGTTCTTTCTAAATTTAATCGGATTACTTACAGATTTAGAGTTGATATATCAGAACTGCTCTTAATTGCCAGTTCTTTAGTTGTTTTAGTTAAACTGTGTGTTTCTAGCTTTAGGTTACCATGAATTCTAGCACGTACTCCAATTTAGATTCTCAATCGCAAGTTTGTATTAATTGGGAGTTTGACAACCATAATTTCTGTCTTTTTCTCTTCCAATTTGCCTACTTGAAATGCTATTTCAATTTTATCCGTACTTTCTTTGGTAAGACAAGTAAATGGGTACCAGCTGGATGGTACCATCTACCGAAACCCAATTTTCTTTGCCGTTGGTATTATAATATTCTCCCGATGCACCAATATTACGTTTTCCTTGTGAGCCCACAAATTGCTTCATTTAAAGCCTCAACAGTACTGATAACTCTACTTACACTAAATCTCGTCACCAATGTTTACTCCATGGTAGGGGACTGCAAGTAATGTAATTTGATGACTGGAAATGATAGGTGGTGACTGCTTAAAGATTGAGAGTGGTGGAGAGAAACTTTGTTGTTCAGTCTTCTTGTGGAAAGGAACTTTGCATCACTGATTTGGCAAAGGAAAAGACTGTCAGTTATCCAGAGTTAGATTGATGCTGGAGTTTTGGGGTGGGATTTTGCCACATGCAAGATACCAAATTGGGTTCTTAGTTTTTTGTCATATTTACATCTACATAGAAGACAATAGTTTGTCCATTTAACTTTCATTTGGTATAAGCAACTAGAACTCAGACCGCGTAATAAACCCCACTGATTTGAAATGCTATAAGTCATCGTGATTTGAGGAGAATGAAACTTAGGGGAGTGGAGAAATTAATATACAGCAAAATGGGAGGTTTTGTCTGCCGTGGGATAAGATGGTAGCTTGAGTAGCTACATGATTTCTCGAAATACATGAGGAACAGTTTTTAATATCTGAGGAACTTCTATATTTTTTAACAGAATAAACACAAAATGCTGTTGACTTGTAAAAGTTTTAATTCCCAGCCTCTTTTTCCTGCTTATTTTTCTAATACTATTGATTCTTTTTCTTATAATTTTATGAAAAGACTAGCTCCATGGTTTACAGTTACTGCAGGCAGACTGGTCAGTTGGATATCATTATCATTGACGACATCTTTAACAAACAACTCCATTAAAACATTACACGCTCTTGCCTTCATACTTAAGGGTATCACTGGTAAACACCCGGCTGGTTTCTAGTTCTTCCCTATGACTCCGGGAGTATTCTCTATGTGGTTTGGTATACATATTACATGGTGGGGAAGGAAAATACAACACTTCTCTTTGTTTGGTACTCTAATTCTCCTCCAACGCTATACTAAAGATCTACAAAAGCACATAGGTTAACTGTGGAAGTTGATGTACTTGCTCAATATACTTCTATCGACTGTTCTTGTGCATATACATCATTTGTTCCAGGGTTAAAATTGTTATTTCTCATAGTAGGACTTCATAATGATGCAATAAATTACTGATAAAATTTGTTCTCCATTACCTAATGCATTATCATGACCACAATGTTTTCTTCTTGATGTTGTATAGATCCAAAGCTTCTGCTCATATTGAAAACGCTGATATGGGCGCAAAATCAGCTGTATTTGGATGCTTGTTATCCTCAAATCTTCGACTTATCAAATGCGACTCTTGAATTTCCTGTTTTTTCTTGGGAACTGAAGTACTGCAACTAATTGTTTCATGTGATTTTACTTGAGGGTGGAAAATGCAGGTTGGTGTCATTTCTAGAATGAAACTTTACTGTGGCTTTTAGTCTGTGAATATACATACAGTTGATTTGTGAATATACTGGTACCATTTGTGGGACTATTATTCTTCAATGCGAAATGAACGTGATATCTTTTACCCTTTTGTCTCTGTCTGCACTGATAGAATACTTCCATCAATATCTCCCTTACTGTTTGAATAATTAAATGTAATTACATCAACGCCCCTTGAAAGGATTTTATTTTTAGGTGTCAAACTTAATTGAATATTAATGATTAACACTCAAGTAACTTTTATATGTAAAAAATTAATTGATGTTAGCGGCATTACGAGTTAGCATATATTACAGTAAGTATTGATAATAATTTATAATTGACTTTGTGACCGATGAATGTTTATTAAATAACATTACCAATTATGTAAAGAGTACCGATTCACCTCATGAGCTAAAGATACAAAAATTTAGTTGGGTTTTGTAGTTCAATACTAACATATATTCGGACAAAATTACTAAGCATTTAACTATTTAAGTAATCCCAACTGTTCCATTGCCCAGTTCCATTGCTGATTTCTTATATGCAATTTTGACCATTCAACCAATTTGACCGGTCAACATTCAAACTCTAGATTTGATCCCTACAATAATAATACACATGCAATCTTAATAGCATCTTTGACCACTTCAATTCTAACACACCTTACTAACGACACAAAGCTCAGATATTGAACATTTTCACTATGTTCTTATTTTATTACATTATATAGTTAGAATCTTTAACGATGGTTAAAGAAAATGGAGCTTCTGCTTCAATTATCTGAAATGTTAAATATTGTTTATAAGTTATAACTAGTTTAAAATATTTATTACAAAATGCAATAATTCTTACTTAAAATTAAAAAATAGCCGTTCCCGCGCATCACGAAGAGAACACACGGTAATCGCGTGAATATTCCGCGATTAGTTTTTTTTTCCAGGGCATCTATATAAAGGGACCCACCAAACTCATTTTACTTTCTAATCTTTTTTTCGCACTCTCTATCTGAAATTGCAACTCACAGTACACTTCATAACGCTCTATTGACGATTGATTAATAATATACTGAAACCCTAGTTTTTGAAATCGATCATGGTAGTCCACTTGGCTTCACTCCATGAGGGAGAGGTAAATCACATTTTCACCGACTCCTTTTTTTTTTCTTTTGGCCGTTGTTAATTTTATGAATGTGTTAATTCTTCGCCTGTTGATCAATGTGTGGGTTTATTGTTGTTGTATATATTTCGCCGTTTGGACTATTGTTTCTGGTTAAGAATTGAAAAGGAACGCATTGTGTTGTGGATACAACGTGCATTGTTGTGATTTGGCAACTTCTTGTGTGTGAAAGATTGATTGTTTGTGCTGTGATTTAAGATATTTTGTGTAATTTTCAGTAGCTTCTTGTTTACTTAGGAACTTTTTCTTCAAGAAAATTATAGGATGTTTGGGAGTTTATTAGGGGTTTACTTTTAGGAACTTTTCTTCAAGAAAATTATGGGATATTCGGGGGTTTATTGGGGGGGTTTACGTTACGAACTTTTCTTCAAGAAAATTATAGGATATTAAGGGTTGGAGGTTTAATGGGGGCTTACTTTAGGAACTTTTCTTCAAGAAAATTAAAGTATCTTGGTTGACGATGCGCTAACGTAGTGAAGTTGGGTTTGCCTTCACAGACAATAGAGAAGAAAGGGTATAACGGGCAAGAGTGGGAGACAACGCTCGATGGCATTATAACTAGAAAAGCGGATATGAATAAACTGGTGATGAATTACATGGTAATCGAGGGTTATGTGAAGGCTGCTGAAAAGTTCTGGGTTGAATCTGGGACAGAGCGTATCCTTTTATTTCGTAGAATGTATTGATCTTTTTTACTGTTGATCTGGGACAGTTATATTTTTGACTATATGTATTTCCTTATTGGGAAATAGTGTACATGGATCTCGCAACCACCGCTGAACGTATGGCAGTTAAGAAGGCAGCACAAATTGGTAACGTGGAGGATGCTATTGAAAAAGTCTGTGGTTTGAACCCTGAGGTGTGATAATAATTTATTCTTTCTATGTTGTTATGTGGAAACAAATGTGAATGGTGATCTGCTACATATTTTATTCTCGTTCTTGGTTATTATTGACGTCTTTGAGAAGAGGATTTATTATTACTATGTTAGATAGACTGTTGCATCCATAGTGTATTATTTTAGATATATTTTCTTGCCAATAGATACGCTTTTTTTGTGACTGAAAATAGATTAGGTTCTTTTTCCCCTTGTCTCGTTGTATCTCAGTAATTTCAAGTTCTGTGCATGATTATAGCCATTATGATAGTGAAAAGAATTTGAAGAGTGCCAGAAAATATCATTTTTTGTTCGTATTTCCTTTGACCAAGATTAGGTGAACTAATTTAATGACCTAATGTCAAACGGGCTTCCTACTTTTAATAGTTCCTAATTCACTGGCCAACATGTTTGCTATCAAGATCTAAAGTTAAATATATTCAGTTACAAATTTACTTGGCAAATTTTCTGTGTATTATAACGTGAAAAGACTAATTAGTTGACTTGGATGCAGATATTGGCTACAAATCCCCACCTCTTTTTCCATCTCCAACAGCAACGGTTCATAGAATTGATTAGGACTGGGAAGGTAGAAAAGGCTTTGGACTTTGCTGTGGAAGAATTTGCTCCAAGGGGAGTGGAAAACGTGAGTCATTAGATAAATTTGTCCATTTACCTGTGACTTTTTTAAAGTAAAGAAGATATCTTTTGGAGACAGTGATTAAATTCCGTACCTCCAGAAGTACAAAAGGGAGGAAGAACCCTGTTAGAAGAACATGGGTTCTCCTCAAAACTAATATATGAAGCTAAACATATGAAGTGTTATTTAGTGTATTGCTTGGTTGCATGTTACAATGGTGCTAGCCTTCATGTGGTTCTTTGAAAGTTTTCATTTGAAAAGTATTAATTATGAGGAATGCCTATAGTTTCAGCCATGCTTGTTAGAAGAGTTAGAGAGGACTGTTTCGTTGCTTGCTTTTGAAGATGTCAAAAGTTCCCCTGTTGCTGAGCTGCTAGGTTTACCACAGCGCCTTAAGACTGCCAGTGAGCTGAATGCAGCCATTCTCACCAGTCAAAGCCAAGAAAAAGGTTAGTGTCTGTTGCATGAGAAAGTTCATGGCGTTTCAGTTGATATAGCTTCCAGAGACAGTAACGTTTAATTAAGTATTGATTTTTTGTTCTTTCTAAACTTAATCGGACTACTAACGGATTTAGAGTTGATGTATCAGAACTACTCTTAATTGCCAATTCTTTAGTTGTTTATGTTAAACTGTGGTGTTTCTAGCTTTAGATTACCATGAATTCTAGCACATACTCCAATTTAGATTCTCAATCGCAAGTTTGTATTAACTGGGAGTTTGACAACCATAATTTCTGTCTTTTTCTCTCCCAATCTGCCTACTTGAAATGCTAATTCACTTTTATCCGTCCTTTCTTTGGTATGACAAGTAAATGGGTACCAGCTGGCTGGTACCATCTACCGAGACCAATTTTCTTTGCTTGGTATTATAATATTCTCCCGATGCACCAATATTACGTTTTCCTTGTGAGCCACAAATTGCTTCATTTAAATCCTTCAACAGTACTCATAACTCTACTTACACTAAACCTCGTCACCAATATTTACTCCATGGTGGGGGACTGCAAGTAATGTAATTTGATGACTGAAAATGATAGGTGGTGACTGCTTAAAGATTGAGTGAGAGTGGTGGAGAAAAACTTTGTTGTTCAGTCTTCTTGTGGAAAGGAACTTTGCATCAGTGATTTGGCAAAGGAAAAGACTGTCAGTTATCCAGAGTTAGATTGATGCTGTAGTTTCGGGGTGGGATTTTGCCACATGCAAGATACCAAATTGTATTCTTAGTTTTTTGTCATATTTACACCTACATAGTAGACAATAGTTTGTCCATTTAACATTCATTTGGTATAAGCAACTAGAACTCAGATCGCGTAATAAACCCCATTGATTTGAAATGCTCTAAGTCATCGTGATTTGAGGAGAATGAAACTTAGGGGAGTGGAGAAATTAATATACAGCACCATGGGAGGTTTTATCTGCCGGGGGATAAGATGGTAGCTTGAATAGCTATATGATTTCTCGAAATACATGAGGAACTGTTTTTAATATCTGAAGAACTTGTATGTTGTTTAAAAGAATAGACATAAAATGCTGTTGACTTGTAAAAGTTTTAATTCCCAGCCTCTTTTTCCTGCCTATTTTCTAATATTATTGAATTTCTTTCTTATAATTTATGAAAAGACTAGCTCCATGGTTTACAGCTACTGCAGGCAGACTGGTCAGTTGAAGATCATTGTCATTGACTACATCTTTAACAAACAACTCCATTAAAAAATTACACGCTCTTACCTTCATACTTAAGGGTATCTCCGGTAAACGCCCGGGTGGTTTCTAGTTCTTCCCTATGACTCCGGGAATATTCTCTATGTGGTTTGATATACGTATTACATGGTGCGGAAGGAAAATACAACCCTTCTCTTTGTTTGGCGTGATTACAAAATTTTGAAAGAAGAGATTTTTGGTGTTTCACTCTAATCCTTCCTCCAACTCCATATTGAAGATCCACTAAAAGCACGTAGGTCAACTGTGGAAGTTGATGTAATTGCTCTATATTTTTCTATCGACTGTTCTTGTGCATATACATCATTTTTTGCAGTTAAAATTGTTATTTCTCATAGTAGGACTTCTAATGATGCAATAAACTACTGATAACATTTGTTCTCCATTACCTAGTGCATTATTATGACCAAAATGTTTCTTCTTGATGTTGTATAGATCCAAAGCTTCTGCTCATACTGAAAATGCTGAAATGGGGGCAAAATCAGCTGGATTTGGTTGCTTATTATCCTCGAATGTTCGACTTTTGAAATGCGACTCTTGAAGATCCTGCTTTTATTGAGAAATGAACTAATTGTTTCATGTGATTTTACTTGAGGGTGGAAATTGCAGGTTGGTGTCCTTTCTAGAATGAAACTTTACTGTGGCTTTTAGTCTGTGAATATACATACAGTTGATTTGTGAATATACTGGTACCATTTGTGGGACTATTATTCTTCAATGCGAAATGAACGTGATATCTTTACCCTTTTGTCTCTGTCTGCACTGATAGAATACTTCCATCAATATCTCCCTTACTGTTTGAATAATTAAATGTAATTACATCAACGCCCCTTGAAAGGATTTTATTTTTAGGTGTCAAACTTAATTGAATATTAATGATTAACACTCAAGTAACTTTTATATGTAAAAAATTAATTGATGTTAGCGGCATTACGAGTTAGCATATATTACAGTACGTATTGATAATAATTTATAATTGACTCTGTGACGGATGAATGTTATTAAATAACATTATTGATTATGTAAAGAGTACTGATTCACCTCATGACCTAGAGATATAAAAATTTAGTTGGGTTTTGTAGTTCAATACTATGATATATTTGGACAAAAATTCTAAGCATTTAAGAAGTCCCCAACTGTTCCATTGCTGATTTCTTTTACTTTCTTTTTGTTGTAATGGTAATATGGCGGATCGTACACTAACATATATTTGTTCCCCACAAATAACCAGCTTTACATTGGCTACTAATATGTTTTCGTAGAAAATATAATAGAAATATATATATATATATATATATATATATATATATATAGGTTTTGAGCATATATCTAGGTTTTGAGCATTTCAAATCAACAGTTTCATTTATAAAGAAAGAAAGGAAAGAAATTCCAGCAGACAGGCCGAATAAATTGGATTTAGAAGAAATAGTATATATCTAGGTTTTGAGATGTACAAATAATTTTTACACAATTGATAACATTATTTTATAGCAGAGTAAATGCTTTTTAATAGTTGTTAACTTTATATCGTAATTGGAGTAAAGCATTCTAGTACGCAAAGCAACTCATGTAATTGAACCATGTGAGAGCTAAAGTTCGATAAAAATCAAATTAATAAATAAAAAGTTGAAATCTTATTGTGACTTCATATTATATGACACATTAACGACGAAAAGTGTAGAAAATTCTTTATTTCATTCTTTGAAATGGCTCGCAAAGGTGCGCCCGTCGCATACGCTATGATCTTATGAAAAATTATTTCAAGAACAATATTAGGAAAACCCTAATACTTTGAGCACTATAGCGATTAATCACCATTTTTTCTATTTAAGTTTTGGTTTATTCGCACTTATTGCAAAATTCATTGTACACCGACTGATCAAATCACCCTTCTTTTTTTTTTTGATCAAATCACCCTTCTTTAGTGTGGCACTCGAAGAGAACAAAATCAAGAAACCATGTAATTAAATGTCTGCTTCGTTCTCTTTCCAAAAAAAAAAAGGAACCTAAGAATTCCAGCGCATCATTAATGCGCGTATTAAAATGTCATCAGTGCTTATTCATTATTAATAAAATCTCACCACTGTCATATACATCTACTACAAATAATAGAGAGGGTGGTGTATATGATTTTAGTACGTAAAAAAACTTGAACTGCCAACTGCCATATTGACACGCTCTTACTTACTCTGTTAAATTAGAAATGAAATGTCGCCTAAAAATCAAACATATAATAAATTCCATTTTCTCTTTTTAACTTAAAGAATCTTTCCCCTTTAATTCGTACATGTGGAGATTATAGTAATAGTTAATGTTTACATGCGTTGTTAACTCAATGCAAATATTCTCTCTCTTTCTCTTTCTATATTATATATATATAATAATATATAATGAAACAAAAGTCCGAAGAAAGAGGAGTAGTGTTCTTATTATATAATTTTTTCACACACTTTTTGCCAAAATTTCAATAGAGCAAACCTCTCTCACTCTGCTTTTATGTGACGCGCATTGGCACTCCTATTTCTTTAATCGATATTTTCACACACAGAATCGCACACACACACACACACAAACACTTGTATCGATATAGGTTTTCATTTGATTTTGTTGATCTTTTTTCTCAAAGTAGAGGCGTTTTTGTACATCAAGAGGTTTATGCGAACGGTGGAAGTATCTGGAGCGTGATTTGAGTGGCGATTTTGCCTCATTAATCGATTGCCGGTCTCAAGGTGTGTTCTCGTTTGATTGATTTTTTTTTTTTTTTTTTGTTTTTTGTAACTGTGGTACTTGTGTGGTGTGAATTGAGCGATGACGATTGGAATCTTGATCCGGATTTTGAGAATCGGATTATATTTTGATTTTCTTGAATAGTAGGATTAATGAAGTCGTTATTAATTTTTAGCGTTTTGTGTTTATTAAATGGTTTGTTGTTTCAACGAACAAAACCGCGGAATGTTTGTGTTTTTGGATAGTCATTAATGCTAATCTGTGGTTAATTGTTTGTTGTTTTTAGTGATTTTGTTATTGTTCATTGGACATATTAGACGTTACATGATAAATAAAAGAATAAGGAGGATTAATAAGTTGGTCCCCAGAACAAGCCTATTTTAGTTTTAGTTGTTTATGAATTGAAAACAGAATCTATTGTTCAACTTAGGGTTTGAAATATCCACAAGATAGTAAAACTCCATTCTCCATATGCACCTCGCTAACCCCACGTATTACAGATTCAACTTCCATTTGTTATGTAGTGACTTGCATTTGGAAAAAAACTGAGAGTTGGGTTACTGGATAGTGGAATAGACGCAATTCCTTAACTATAGGGAGCACAAGAAGCAACAAACCGATTACGTGTAGTACAATTATTGACAACTTCACTGAATTTTGTCATTGTGAGTAGTACGAGATTCCTCTATGTCTCTTTATTGAGTTTGAGCCAATGGATGCACCCGATGTTAATGTTGAATATTATCCCTTCTTTTCATTGTTTCAACTATTATGGTGATTTTTTGAGTCAAGGGTAGCTAGGGCCTAAGAGTAGAATTACTGCATTATTGAATTAATCCATGGTTTTAGTTAGTGCTCTGTGTCCACTGTTGCCAGAATCTTTGCAGTTAAGCATTTGTTGGTCAATTATAAATCAGATGACAATGTATTGGGAGTTATGAGACTATCAAACTTATAGTTACTTATGAAGGCGTCCAAGTCATGGAGGTGGCCAAGAAAGAAATGTCAATTCTTATTTGAAGGGGTATGTGGCCTGAAACTGCTGCTTGAGTTTATACTCTGTCTTTTTTTCAAGTAAATATACATTTGATACCCTTCAACTATTTTAATAGGGTGCAATGTCCTAATGTGAAGGTAAGAATGGTTAACTTTTAAATAGAATTGCAGGGAGTATGCGGAGCAAAGATGAGGCAGCTGCCATTTATGGGATTTGTCTGTACAGTAATGTTGTTCATCATATATAGGACCACAAATTATCAATATCTACAGACAGAGGTACATAGTTTGTTGAAGAGCCTTTTGGTTCATATGAATGTTGACTAACTTCTGCTACACTCTTTTTCATTTAAGGAAATTATGAAGGTTTAACCTTCTTTCTTATGTCCATTATGATAACTCCCTTTAATTGAAGTACCTTGTCCATCCTATTTTACCAGATGGAGTCGAAATTGAATCCTTTCTTCACATCAAAGGTATTTATCTTTTCAAGGCAAGATTTGTGACATCACTTGAACCCTTTCAGAGTCATTAGCATAATCAGCTTTTCATGAAACATTCTCCTTTTTCTTTTTGGCTTACTGAGGTTCTATGATAATCCAGGATGCAAGCGTGCATACCTCCGATTTAAATGGTTTGCCTCGTGGCATCATCACAGCAAGGTCCGACCTGGAGCTAAAGCCTTTATGGGCAGCAAGCAGTTCCAAGTCAAAGGTAGACATGTTTTGAAATTTCTTAACTGATATATCTATTCCAACTTTCAGATTTTCTGCAGTTTTTAAAATATCTATCTTTACTGATTATTGCGTAGATATAAGATTCTATACATACATACATATATATATATATGTATATATATGTATGTATATATATTCTGCCGTCTTTCTTAACTGCCTTCTGTTGAATTACCTTCTGTTGAATTATTGTTATCCTGTAAAGACCTATCAGA
Organism: Misopates orontium; assembly: GCA_946800315.1. Classification (NCBI taxonomy): domain Eukaryota; kingdom Viridiplantae; phylum Streptophyta; class Magnoliopsida; order Lamiales; family Plantaginaceae; genus Misopates; species Misopates orontium. The sequence continues at coordinate 6,032,470 of OX326947.1, forward strand.
TTCCAATTCATATAAACCCCTTTGAATTTTCAGGTTAGGGTTCGAAGTTCTGATAATTTACTAGCAATGCCCGTAGGAATTAAACAAAAGAAGAATGTTGATACTATTGTTCAAAAGGTACAATGTTAAACTAACAGAGTATATTTTTAATTACCATAATATTGTACTCACTTATTACCTTCCTTTTCCAGTTTATTTCACAGAATTTTACAGTTATACTATTCCATTATGATGGCAACTTGGATGGGTGGTGGGACCTGGAATGGAGTAAGGAAGCTATACATATAGTTGCTCATAACCAAACAAAATGGTAAGAGTTACAGTTGGTCGAAATTGTTGCAGGCAAATTTCATCAATTTAGAATTTTCATTGCAGTTAATATGTTTGTATTTGATATCTACCTACCTAAATTTCTGGACTTTGTCCTAGAATCTCTCAGTTTGATCTTAAGTTTGCCACGTATTATCATCCTGGAAAATGTGAGTTGCTGAATATGCGTAACTGAGTTGAATTCCTGAATTGAATTTATGAAGTCTTGACCATGCCCATAAACTCGTTATATGCAGAATTCTTACTTGTTCATAGAGGCAAATGTTCTCTTCAAGGAGTGACGGTTAATTCCAACTTTGGTAACTTTTATCTTTACATGTGCAGGTGGTTTGCAAAGCGCTTTTTACACCCTGCTATAGTGTCTGTTTATGATTACATATTTCTCTGGGATGAAGATCTAGGGGTGGAGAATTTCCATCCAGGAAGGTACCATTCCCGTGCTATGTGACATTTTACCTCTTGGTACAATCTTTGGAATAAGTCTTTATAGTTTCCGAGGTGGCGGTTCTTTCTTAATTCACCTACTTAGCAAATTATTACCTCAATCTATCAACACCATATTTCCTTCTGAATAAAAGTTATCAGTTATATTTACTTAAAACTTTTTCTTGCTTCAGTTAGGAATTAAAGTACTATATTTTACCAAAAATATGGCTTTACCATATTCTCGGTTGCAGAATCTGTTTTTGGGCCTAACTTCTCTTCCTCCAGGTATCTTGAGATTGTAAAATCAGAAGGACTAGAAATATCTCAGCCAGCTCTGGACCCTAATTCTACTGGTATACATCACAGGATCACAGTAAGAAATCGAATGAATGTATTTCACAGGTTAGTAGTCTGCCAAAGTTGTGATTCTTCTTCGTAAATTATGGTACTTTTCGTGATTCAGTATTCTCATGGTTTAAGCAGAAGAGTATATGATGCTAGAGGTAGTATCAATTGTTCAGATGATAGCGAGGGCCCGCCATGCACTGGGTAAGTTGTCAAGACCCTGAAAATAGTCCGAATTTTTTGCTTTTTTATATGCACTCTACTTTTATTTTCTGCCCCGACATTTTGCCGATCTTGCTCTTGTATTTCTCATAATATGTTCACTTTGTCACCAACTTTCTGTCCTCTCAAATATATGTTGTCCATTACATTATGGCAGAAATTATCTTAATCTGAAAAATAACACAAGAAAACAAGATATTACTCTCCAATATCATTTTAAATTAGAAAATTTCCAATTTATTACAATTTGTAGAAACTTGCTGATGTTTCAAATTTCTAGGTTTGTGGAGGGAATGGCTCCCGTCTTTTCAAGATCAGCATGGCACTGTGCCTGGCATTTGATACAGGTACTTTTGGTGCTATGCTCTCAATAAACTGCGTGCTTAAATTATTTAATGTGAATACTTACAGATCCCAAATCTTCCAAAATCAATTGTATTAGCTTGTTATACACACACACACACACGCACACACGCGATAAGTCTTACAAAGAGTTCACCTTGTTGCCAGAATGATCTTGTTCATGGATGGGGAATGGACATGAAACTTGGCTATTGTGCACAGGTAAGACTACTTTGTTTTTGGTATGTGCGCAATATTTTTTTTACTCTTTATGCTTATATTGTTATCAAATTTTATTGCTCATAAACTTGGACCTCTATAGGGAGATCGCACCAAAAACGTGGGAGTAGTTGATAGTGAATACGTAGTTCATCAAAGTATACAAACATTGGGCGGGGCCGGGTCATCTGCCAAAAAGGTAATTAAATCATACTTGAATTTGGATCACTGTAATCCTTGTTTTTTTCACTTCTTATACTTGCATCTGTAATCTATGATCTAATCTAAATTTTGGGGATACTTTTTCAATTTGTAGGTTTATTATCTTTTTACAAGATTTTACTAAATTTGGAATATTAGCTAAAACTCATGAACCTACTTAGTTGAAGAGACATTCATCAGTTACTTGTACTAAGCTTCACCATGCTAACTTAATTCACTCTTTTAAACCACACCATAAACTCTTGCTACTCAAACAGCAATGCTGTTTGTTTCTTGCTTTTATTGGGTGCTATCAGTTTTTCCGAGATTGACGAAGTTTGTATCCTTGCAGGTTCCAAACTCAGAAGAGACCACCAAGGTATACTTCCCATTGTTTATCCTTGTTGAATTTTTTTCCCTATTTTTCTTCTCGTGTCATTGCAACTAAGTAATCTTACACTCTAAGGTTTATCAATACTAATCTTGTTTCTTGTCCTTGGTTTCGTTTTGGGTTTTTCTCCAACACGTAGAGGCACGGCATTGATGTGAGATTAGAGGTAAGACACCACATCTGAATCTGTGATGTACTGTTTCTTTTAGGATATATGTGGTCAAGTCGGGTATTATTTGCCTAAGTTTAAACAATGAATAAATGCACAGATTTTGTGTGCACAATTGTGTCATGTACACGTTTACCATTACTTATTAGATGAACTGAAAACATAGACGTGATCAAAAGAATTATAAATTTTTCATATGACTACTAGGCAAAAATAAGTCTTCTAAATGTTTTCTATCGCGGATGGAGGTGGGGTTTCAGGTAGAGAGGACCACCTGACCCCAGACTGTATTCTTTTAATAATTTCAAAAATAAACGATAATGTTGTGATTTTCTTTTTTTCCATAGACCTCGAGTATATATTTTTTATATTAATAGTTTTGTTTGGATTGAGTGCAGATTAGGAGGCAGTCTACAGTTGAACTTCAGAAATTTCAGGAGAGATGGAAAAGAGCTGTGAAGGAGGACAAGTACTGGGTGGATCCTTTCCCCTCAACCCGCCGTCGGTGGCAAAGATAGAGCTGAAGTTTATTTGGGTAGACTTTACACCTGATTGTAATTTTTGCATTATCTCGGCTCAATGTCAAATATCTTATAATTATTTATTTTTTGATTGCCCGTCGTATCTCCAATCTAATTATTATGGGACAATTTTTATTTCTTTTGCACAGGTTTACTCTAGGTCTAACGATAGAACATTTATTCTGTGCATGCATAAAAGTTATAAGTAAATATTATTTGAGGTTTGATTTAATTGGAAAAAAAAACTTATTGTCATTCGAAAAATTATGCAGGCCTCCCGAAATTTACTATTAAACGTTATTGTTAGATTTGCTCATGCCATTCTGGAACTATAGAAAATTTTAAGTTTTGATTTTGAACAGAATTATGGTATTTTACATCAACCACAAGTGAAAATTAATTATAGAGGTGAAAATTCGCAAACCCCTAATGTATAATGCTGTTGGCAAAGTACCGTATAACCTTAAAAAAAAGGAGAAATTTGCATCTCAACTTTCCAAAAATTGACAATTTTCTCTGTTTTTAACATTCAATCTTAATTGTCATCCGCCCCGCTCGTTGCACGCGTGCTCATCATAATGGTATATGTGTTCATTCAAGTGGGCAAACTTGGAAAATTTTCTAAACTTACCCACCCTTACAACGAATCATGTGCAAAGTGCGCCTAGAAATTAATTAATAGCATGTCATTATAATTTCCTTTATTTCACGTGCTATTCTTCATTTCCATGTTAGGCAGGCCAAGGAAACATCTTTTATGGTGAGGTTAAATCTTGCTATAACTCGTGCAATGCTTTATAAAATTCGTAATCATTCAAAAATACACTGAACAGAAAATACAAGGAACTCCTTTAATGAGCAAAAACATCTTTGCTGCAACAAAGCTCTCATATCGCATAAGAGCAAAATAAAAGCATACAAAGGTCAGTCAGTAGTCAGCCCAGCTGAAGATTCTCTAAGAAACTTACACACTTAGGAATACTAATAGTGGGCAACTAATTTCAGTAGCACTAGCTATAGAGTTCAACTTTTTCGCTAACATAAAAGTCCCAGAAAATTCCGCCTGGACGACCGGGCAGTATTCGGGATGAAATGTTTTAACCTAAATAAGACAATTTTTTGATTGTAATTTTGCTGGAATTTATAAACCCCGTACTTCGTTAGGGTATACTTAAGTAGCAGTAAGAAACTCCGGTGAGAAAAAATAAGGGACTGAAACGAGATAATTTCACGGATTCAGTCTATGCAGAGGCGTCGGCCACTACGTCTGGAGCCGGCTTGGGCGCATTAGGTGGTCGAGATTCAACAACAGCCGGGTTTGGGGCTGGTTTCTCTTCTGCTGGAGGCTTTGGTGGTCTTGAATGAACGTGATTAACTTCCTCTTCTGGAATCTCGAACTGCAACCACAACAAAGACAGACCCACCTCCACGGTCACCAAATGAGTCATATAACTAGATTACACATAAACAACATGCATGCTGCAAATATATCAAGCAGAGGTGGATTCTATAACAGTTTATGAGATTCTTTTTCTTCTTTTCTTTTGGCTGATTGTTCATGCACCAACAGCAACATATCTTAAGTTTCTTGATTTTCAAAGTGCTGATCACAGAGTGGTGTATAGACTTCCATGGAAAACATTGGTGCAGTTCATTAAACGTCTAAAACAAAAGATACTTTGACGTGAAAGGTAAACCACCCGCAAAAGTCTTTTAAGCAGCGTGATTTCCTTTAATTGGATATAAGCACCGGTGTATGCATTTCTTTCAAACATTGCAAGAGAAGTTAAGTCCATCTATGACATCACTTTCCAAAATGAATTGTCTCTTCATTTATGTTTTTTCAAATATTTTACCAATATATTTTCTGCTCACATTATATAAAATATCAGGAGCTGATGAACAGACTAGAACTAACCTTGTAACCGCAGCCAGACACACAAGAACGAAAACACTCCTGTTTGCACATAAAAAGGAGAAGAATTAATGTAAATTATAAGTGAAGTAGAAAAATGATTAACTAAAAGTACACCTACACAAAAATGTTAAACCACTGTTAGGGTGATAAGTTACAAAAAACAATTTTTTTCTCAGCTGATGCAAGAAGAGACGACATTAGAAGGAAATGGAAAACGAGAGGAAAGAAAACTGAAGAAAAGAAATAAACCTCAGAGTAGCTAGCAGAACCAGGAGAACGATCAATATAAGAACTCCACTTCTGGTCCTTCAGGACAGGGTCTTTGTAGCATATCTCATCACATTCTCCCACACCTGAATACCAAATAACATTTGAATTTTTTATTTTGTTGGTGTGAAATGACAGCTGATTATAATCCAAGACGGTAAGATCCATAACTAAGATGCAAGGAGTTTAGGCTGCTACTGCTCAGATTAGGTAGAAGTATTAAAGACAACTTGAGCCAATGAATCAAATGAAAGAAGTCAAAATATCACAGTTAAACTCATAACAAATTAATCAAGAAAGCCATAAAATTCACTATGAAAAAAATTAGTTTCTGTAAGTAGGTAGTAGAAGGCTCGATATTCATTTTTAAAATATAACATCTGAGTGCAAATATAAGTGTTAAACCAAATTGGCCACGTACAGATATTACTCTAGATAATGTTCCACATACTGAATTATCATTTATCATTAGATATTACTCAGTTATAGTTAAAGGCAAGGTCATCAACAAGGATGAATTAAACTTACACTCGTCCCATGTATCACCGTCAGCATCACACCCCTTCTTGCAAAACACTCTCCCTACAACAATCCAGGATATCACAAGTCAGATCTTGTAATAAATATGTAAATAATGAAACAAGATTTAGAAAATCAATGATTGGAGTACGACAAATAATGACATTTAACAGAGACCACGTTTCTTGCTAATTCTTCCGTTATCGCACCCCTCTAACCTCCTTGCTCGTGAGGTATCACGCAACACTATCAAATTACAGTAAAAATCTCGCGTGCTCTTACATAACTTTGTTTCTGCTCAAGGCTTATAGGTCCAGAATTACACCTCAACAACTGGTACTGCTACAATTTTCTCAATCTTCTTATCGATGTCATATATAGCAATAAATCCACACCTTATTAGATAAGGTCTAAAATGCACAACCCATTAATTAATGCAACAGTACATACGATTTTTAAAAAAAATTATAGCAAAATCCAATCGAACACTGGAACAAAGCTCGTTTTTCAATCTACATAGAGAAATTAACATAACTACGAACAAATGTGAACACGAACCCTCACAAACAGATAACTCTAAAACACAGAAAAAAAATTCATTCACAATTCTCGAATAAAATACACTTACAACATTTTGATTCACATAACCTAATTACATTTGAACGTATATTATCAAAAAACAAAATTGAGATGGAGGAAAAAAATTACACGGTATTTGCATGAGAGATGCGTATTTGTGGGTACATTGGCTGTTACAAGGAGGCGCCCATTGCTGCGGAATCATTTCTTCGATTTTCATGATTATTCAGAACTTTGTTTTAATCTTTTCACAGATTGATGATGAAAACAAGAAATAAATATATTACATTGGGGCAAAAATTGAGGGAATAGAGAAGAAGAACGGTACGAACCGAACACGCGGCTTTGTTCGTCACTTTGTGTTTGTTGGGCTATTTGGGCCTGGACCGTTTTCAACTTGGGCTTCCAAAACAATGTAACATTAGATTGACGGAATTAAATTCATTCGTGAGAAAGAAAAGGGGAAAATGAAAAAAATTGAGATATCTAGCTTAACATTTTGGACTAGTGTTGATTTTTCAATGAATAAATTATGTGGAAGAAAAGTTGTGGTGGAGGAAAGAAATGATGAACGAGCCATTACGAAAAATTAGCCGTTGCACGATGTGGTAGTGCAACAAATGGTTAAGATTAAACGTATTTCTTTAATTATGGGCAATAACTCCATCCCGTTCATGAATTTACAATAACTGAATTGAGTGGACCAAGATTCTGTAATTGCACTAAAACCCAAGGGGTGTAGATGTAATAATCCGTTGGCAGCCCGTGGAAAGAAGTAAATGCTGCTACTGACCGACATACTAATAAATAATAAATGCTCTGTCCAACTTTGGCCATGAGGACCTAGCTAAACTTCAAACCCTCATTTTCATTTTCACACACTAAAATCATGACCACAAATCAACAGCATTTGTCACTGTTTACGTTCATCATCCTGCTCCTGCTTTTGCCCTCTGCTTCCACCTCGGTCAGTCTACTTACAAACACCCATCTTTTCATATAATTGATGGATTTTTTTTTTTTTTTGTAATAACAGTTCGTGTTGATCTTTTGATGTTTTTTTTGTTTAGGGTTTTAACGAAACGGTGCCTCCTTTGAATCAAACTCAACCCATAGGTTAGTTACTTAGTGATTGGTCGGAATGTGTTTCAGATTCTGCTGCCTGCAAAGATTCTGAATTTAGTAAAAATAACTGATGTTTTTGTTCTGTTGTGTTTTTTCCTTTTATGAATGATGACTTTATTTGTTAATTTTTACAGTTTCGTGTCCTTTTGGTTGGAGTAACAATCCTAGTAATACAAAGTGTTTTAAGTACGTCGATAAGAGCGAATCGTGGGATGCGTCTGAGACGCAATGCAGATCTTATAATGGACATCTAGCTGCACTAACTACGTTACAAGACCTGGTTTTTCTTCAGAAGTTGTGTAGTGAAAATTCGACGGGGTGCTGGGTTGGTGGGAGATTAACCAGCGCCAACGCCACTTTCCCCGTAAATTGGGCATGGTCCGACGATGCTTTTCACTGGAACAAATCTATCGGCTCTGCCTTATTGTCCCAGTCGGGATGCACCAATATTTCTTGTTCTAACGCTAATTTTACTGACATGTGCACGCTGCTTAGTACTGGAGCTATGTCCCTTGTGGCTCAGAGATGCAACACGACAAGTGCGTATTTATGCATGATAAACTTGGGTATGTGATTCTTCTGTAATATATTGAGTTACTTGTTTATACGGTTTAAACATGACTTAAAGTCGAGCCTTTAAAATGTTTTAACTCTCAAGTTTGCATCTTGGTACAATTGCAGAGAATAAATGTCACGGTATGCACTGCCACCCAGAATACCTTATTATTCTTGCTGCTGTGAGTGGCTTGATCTTCTTTACTACTCTGGCTGTTGTAATATGGCTCCTTGTGTATAGACGTAATAAGAGGCGTAAAAGATCTCGCAAGCTGTTCAATCCAGCAGAATTAGCATTAGTTCCTCCTTCATGGAAAGTTTTTACCCTTGAGGAACTGAAGTCTATTACAAAGAATTTCAGTGAAGGTAACCGTCTTCTTGGTGATGCCAAAACGGGGGGCACATACAGTGGACTCCTACCAGATGGGTCAAGGGTAGCAGTGAAAAGCTTGAAGAGAACTAGCTTTCAGAGGAAAAAGGAGTTTTATCATGAGATAGGACGAGTTGCGAGACTGCACCATCCAAACTTGGTGGCTGTTAAAGGATGTTGTTATCATCATGGTGATCGTAAAATTGTTTATGAGTTTATTGTGAATGGGCCGCTAGATAGATGGCTACACCATGTTCCTCGAGGGGGTAGGACATTGGATTGGGCCATGAGAATGAAAGTTGCCACAACTCTAGCTCAAGGGATCGCGTAAGTTACTTTTTTGAAATTCTCTCCTTTTATCATCACGACTTGGTGACACCTCAACATATAGTTACCTCAACAGGCGTATAAGGCTTCTTTTTTGGCATAATATTTTTAAATTCTATATTGGGATCATGACATTATATGGTGAACATGTTTCTTTCATAGTAGTAAATGCTCCTTAAGAGTTGTAGTCTTCTGTAGAGTCTGAAAAGCATCTTAGAATCCGCCTATGTCCCTAATATTGTTTAATAAATTGTCTGCTTCACTATGTGTGGGGGTCTGTCGTGTTTTATAATGAAATTTGGTGCTTGGTTATAAGTTATATCCAGAATATTTTCAGCATCTATGTCAACCCGTGATTGCAAACTTAATCTATTAAAGAAAACCTTGACCATGTTTCAAGGACAACTTTTCCTCCAACTTTACCTATTTCTTTGGCTCTGTTTTTTGACTCTTGAATACCGAGATAAAATTTTATAGTTTATCATTTATATGCTTGCAAATGCTTCTCATTTATTTGTTCATTCATTCACAGGTTTCTTCATGACAAGGTGAAGCCACAGGTTGTGCATCGGGATATTCGTGCAAGTAATGTACTTCTAGATGAGGACTTCGGTGCTCATCTTATGGGAGTTGGTCTATCAAAGTTTGTTCCGTGGGAAGTGATGCACGAGAGGAGAGTAATGGCTGGTGGCACTCATGGGTATCTTGCTCCAGAGTTTGTCTACAGAAATGAGCTCACAACAAAGAGTGATGTATACAGCTTTGGGGTGCTTTTGCTCGAAATAGTAAGCGGGCGCAGACCAGCACAGTCTGTCGATTCCGTGGGTTGGCAAAGTATATTTGAGTGGGCTACACCACTAGTGCAGTCTCATCGCTATGTAGAGCTCTTGGATCCTGTGATATCATCATCATCTTCTTCTTTCATCCCTGAAGCTGGAATTATTCAGAGATTAGTGGACCTCGTATATTCTTGCACGCAACATGTACCATCAATGCGCCCCAGAATGTCGCATGTAGTCCACCAGCTACAACAGTTGGCACAGCCACTAACTCCAAAATAAGATCATTCCTATAATATAGTTGGATTGTTTGGGGAGGAAAAAGTGATCGGTCTGTGTTTATGGTAATCCCTTTGTATGATGCAGTTCCTAGGTGGGTTATGGTTTTGACTCTGCTCTAACATGGTTTTAGGACCTGTCTATTAGATGAAATGCAACCACTAATAACATGTAGTCCTATTGTTTTCTTACGGTAGCCAAGAATCTTTAAGGAAATTTATTTATAATAGAAGCAAGGATACTTTATTATTTGTCTTCTTGATTGCATTTTGGGGTTCAGTTCTGAGCATGGGATGTACAAAAATGGATGCATGTGTTTATTCCTGAGGTTATGTAAATCTTAGCTGGAACAATCTCGACAAGGTTTTCTTGAAGTTCTTTTAGATTCGAAGTAAAGATTGCTGACCGTTACGAAGATTATGAAGCAGAGAATGAGCAAATTGTGAAGTATAAACAGAGAGAGTTTCTATTTTATGAAAAGATAGTGTTCTAGTCACATAGATTCTGAAGGTTGACTGAATTGCTAATTACAGAAACAGGGCTCATTGCTGTTAATTATTGTTCACAGAAGCAAGTGAGATTAGTTTCCACTTCAGGCTATCTACTATCCAGCCTTTAATTAGCCCAAAAGTTCTATTTTCTCTACTTGTTGTGACCTATGTCGGTTCACGTGTGTGATCAATAGCAACTGTTGTTTGATTTGCCTGCCTCATTAACAAGGGCGAAGAATAAATGCAGCAAGTAAATTGTTGAAACGTCCAAGTCACTATCTCTTTGTTAGTAAATATACCTTCCATTCATCTCAAACTTTTTTAGGTTCCACTCATACTGAGTAAGGAAAGTTGGCACTTCTCTCTGAGGTACACTAGAAGGAATTTAACGGCTATTAATGAAAAGCCTCACATAGGATGTAAAAATATGGGTTAATTATATTTGCACCTCTTGAGATTTATTTAATTACAAACGAACTTATTGTTTAAATAAGTATAGAATTACGCCTTAAAAGTAAAAACACTAATGACTATTACATAAAAGGGATTGCACATTTTTAATATATTTCTTATAAATATTGTATTCAAACTTTTGAAAGTTCATTTATTACATAGTTTTTTAGTTTGTATCTGTTCTAATTTTTATCGGTTCACAGCTTAACTAAGTATTCTTACGTATATTACTTATCTTAATTTAAGTATTCTTTCCATCTCATAAATGGGAGAGAAGAAGAAATTTGGTTAAGATCAAATGGATCTTATGGGTAGCTATTACAGAAGAAGATAAATATTTCCATCTCGTTAGACGTTAGATGCGTGTAATAGAAAAACAATGAGATATAAAAACTTCTGCGAGATAAACTTCCCAAAAACAAACAAGGTTTTGAATGTCTCATCACATTTTTTTAACAATTCGATTTGAGAAGTGTAGGACGTAGTTCTACGGTAGAATCAACAAAGAATAATTCGAGTAACTATATAACGCTTCTATTGTTGCTTGTATTGCAAACTTGAAACGCCATTGAAATGTAGAACGAATTGCAGGGCCAGGAGAATCCTTTTATTCTCTTGTATGTACCACGCCATGTCCCCTTTATGTGGTTTAGTTAACTTCCTTTTTTTTTTCTGGAACAGAATAAGTTTTTGGCCAGTCGGTAACAACGTGCATAATACAGGTGGACATTCATTCGCATATAAATATCGTCTCAAATTTAGTATTTACACTCGAGCTTACTTTCCCATTTGTCACCCAATTTGAATGCAATGCATCACTTAAATATAGCAACGAAACGTACATTCCACAAATTCGTTTATTTATAGACATTAGCCTCAGAAAAGAAAGGTCCCTGCACAACATCTTTTCTTGACGACATTTCAAAATTTATGTTAGTCATTTGCAACCCTCGCTTCCATGATCGAGTTGTCCATTCTTCGTATGCAAACCTGGTTCTTGGATGTGGCATCTTTAGCTCCCGGGATCACGTCGAGGATGATTGAATCCTCTTCCTTAAAATCGCCTCGCAATACTCCCATAGCAACCTCGTTCTCAACCATTTGTTGTATCACCCTCTTCACCGGTCTTGCTCCAAAATTAGGGTCAAACCCTAAAGCTGCAAGAAGATTAAGAGCTTCCTCCGTGTAGTTGAAGTCAATATTTTTCTGTTTAAGTCTGTCTTTCACGCGATTCAGCTGCATATGTAAAATAAAACTAGCATCAGATCACTAGATACATGACACTAACAATAAGATGTAGAAAGACATAAATAATCCAGAAATTCATGGATAATAACATCTTGGATAAGCTATGCTTGTTTTCAAGTTCATAACTAACACAACTATATTTTGTATGTGTGTGCGGGCGTGTGTATGTGTGTGTGTGTGTGAGAGAGAGAGAGAGAGAGAGAGAGAGAGAGAGAGAGAGAGAACAGTTAAGGACAAGTTTCAACAGAAATCTTGGAGAAAGAAAAGCTATTTTACCTGGATTTCCACAATTTTATTGATTTGTTTGGAGTCCAGAGGCTGAAAAACTATGTATTCGTCTATCCGATTCATGAACTCTGGTCGGAAAGTTTGTCTTGCCAACTCAACCACTTGCCTTTTCATCACATCATAAACGGCATCCTTACCATCCTGAGTACTTCTAAGAGTTTCAAGGATATAATGGGATCCAATGTTTGATGTCATAATAACAACAGCATTGGTGAAACTCACTGTCCGACCTTGTGAATCAGTTATTCTCCCATCATCCAACAGTTGTAAGAGTATGTTAAAGACATCGTGATGTGCCTTCTCAATTTCATCAAACAATACAACAGAGTACGGCCTTCGGCGGACTACTTCCGTCAGCTGACCACCCTCTTCATAACCAACGTAACCGGGTGGTGCACCAACCAATCTTGAAACTGCATGTTTTTCCATGTATTCACTCATATCAATTCGTACGAGGGCATTCTCTGAGTTGAAAAGGTATCCAGCTAGAGCTTTTGCAAGCTCAGTTTTACCAACACCAGTGGGCCCCATGAACATGAAGCTTGCGATAGGCCTATTTGGATCAGAAAGGCCGGCCCTCGAACGACGTATTGCATCGGCTACAGATTTAACTGCCATGTCCTGGCCAACGACCCTTTTGTGGAGGACCTGCTCTAACGAGACCAGCTTCTCCCTCTCAGTCTGCTGGAGATTAGATAGCGGTATGCCAGTCCATCTGCTTACTATTTCAGCAATATCAAGATCTGTAACTTCTTCTCGTAATAATGACTTTCCAGAGTTCCGATAATCTGAAAGGCTTTTTTCTGCATCTTCAAGCTGGCGCTGCAGCGTTATCAATGTGCCATATTTGAGCTCAGCGGCACGATTCAGGTTGTACTCACGCTCCGCAGCTTCCATCTCTAAGTTAACTCTGTCAATCTACACAAAGAATTTGAACAAGTAAATTTAGGCTAAACAGTTTGGTATGTTGAACATTGTCCTAAATGTTTTAATTGAGGCTATTACCTCTTCTTTAATTGATCTTATTTTGTTCATGAGAATTTTCTCCTTCTCCCACTGCTCATTTAACTCTTTCTGTTTTTGTTTGAGAACTCCTAAATCATGTTCCAGCTTTGTCAAACGCTCTTTTGAAGCTTTGTCCGTGTCATTTTTAAGAGATAGCTTCTCCATCTCCAACTTGAGCACAGCCCTGTCTATCTCGTCCAACTCAGTAGGTTTCGAGGTGATTTCCATTTTCAATTTTGCAGCAGCTTCATCAACCAGGTCAATGGCTGGTGGAGAACAAATATAGATTAGCCACATGGACATTTAACAATAATTTGGAGCCTTTACATAGAGATCACATATCCATGTACACTCTTCACCTACCCTCATCAACCCACCCCAAAACAGGAAAATGTTCACTAAAAACCAGAAAAGAGTTAATAGAACGAATGCTTCTTCAAGTAAATAAAAGGAAACAAAACGACGTAAATTCTAGTGCGCCATGCAACGTGAAAATCCTGAATATATAATAGATGGTACCTTTGTCCGGTAGAAAACGCTCCGTGATGTATCTATCTGAAAGAATTGCCGCTGAAACAAGAGCACTGTCCGATATTTTGACCCCGTGATGCAATTCATACCTTTCACGCAATCCACGCAAAATGGAAATGGTGTCTTCTACGGACGGCTGTCCACAGAATACTTGCTGGAATCTACGTTCCAAAGCAGGGTCTTTCTCAATGTATTTCCTGTATTCATTCAGTGTGGTGGCCCCAATGCATCTGAGTTCCCCTCGACCAAGCATGGGTTTCAACAAATTTCCAGCATCCATTGCTCCTCCAGTAGCTCCTGGACATGAAATAAAAAATTGCATTTTCACCATCCAAGGAATAAACAATGGCCAAAAAGAACGTCGCACATCTACAAAGGCATATTTTTATACCAACACATCCACTATACTTCCCTTACCAACTAGCTAGCTTTAATGGGATACTATGACAAGAAATTACCCATCCATAAAAATCAAAATTAAGTGCAATGTGTGCAGAAAAATTCTCAAGCAGAGCTGCCTAAGCACCACAAGTCCGGGTTCTATACACTGATGGCAGAATACAATAATAAACTAGAGAAAACAGGGGAAATTTCGAACCTGCACCCACTACAGTGTGAATTTCATCAATAAACAGTACGATCTGTCCATTTGAAGCCGTAACTTCTTTCAAAACAGCTTTAAGCCTTTCTTCGAAATCCCCACGATACTTTGCACCAGCAAGGAGAGAACCCATGTCGAGAGAGATCAACTAATACAGAGGTAAAAACAATTGGCTTCAGTTAGAATAATGCTAACCACCTGAACCCAGATAAACAGATGGAAAGAAAACAAGCAAACAGAGATTTTGGATCAGACGGATATAAATTCTGTCATATTTGACATTCAAGCCTGGGGTAAAATAAGTTTATTCCCCTGAAGCATATATCTCAAATGCTTGACGCCTTGTCCTTCCTAACAGAGATGAGTCCATATCATATTGTCACGCAAATACACAGAGTTTACTTGTACACAGGACAATACCACTTATAGGCACCCAGATTTATATGCAACAAAATAAGCATTTCAGTCATATTTATCTAACATTAGATATTATATGATGTGTATACATGTAGCTACGTGTATATAATTTCTATGAAATTTACAAATAAGTATATCATTAGTAACAAAATCTACTTGTATGCGAGTGTAGGATAAACGAAATAACGCAGATTAAATAAGCAAAGTCCACAGTAAATCACTTTCAGAACGCAGTAAAAATCCATATATTTATAACAAACTTCCTATCCATATATAATACACAAATGCAGATATGGGTGTAGTTTACTAAATAATACATTTTTTGTGCAACCTGGCGAAATATTTAGCCATCACAAGGTGAGGGCATTCTTATCCAGTAAAACTCAAGAACTGTAGTTCATAGGCCTAAGTGAAGATTCACACAATGTACGGATAAAGTGATGAAAATGGCAGAAGATTCGAACTCTATATGATTAAGCACAACAGTTGAACTCACACTTGCACAGAAAAGCCAGAGATCAACAATAAATGAAATAAAATAAGCATAGTTATCAGGATGAACAATTCTATGTAAAGCTACCATTCAGTTGCCCAGTTACATAAATCAACAAAAAATTGTCACAATATACATGACCAGAAACAAAGTTTTCCATGACAGATCTCAACGCCTAATGAATACAGATTGCTTGAGAAAACAGTTTAAATATTGTGCATTCTTAGTGGTGGTATTTAGAATAACAGTGCATAAAGAATTATAAGACGACGCTACATATAGATAACTGAAGACGAGATATCAACAACTACATCATCCCACGAGTTACACAAATAGAACATATTTCGAGACAGTCTACAAGAATTTCACTCATGACAACAACATATTGAACAAATGCACAGAATTAGCCCAGCTAAATGTTCAAAGAAATAAACCGAGTTTGATTAGCTAGGAATGAGTTGTGCGGTGAAACCTTTCGATTCAGCAAAGGTTCTGGTACATCACCACGAACTATTCTTTGAGCTAACCTGCAAAATACATCAGATTTTACCGTCACCATCTGTGCTGATCACTGAACTTTAAAACATTGATAAGCACAATTTGTTTATCCATCCCAGCCTGCCTAAATTACAACACAGTGTACACTGTTTTGCAGAACTTAAGGCTGAGATTGTTATATTAGTTCTAATTTCTGATATGACCAGTTTGATTCTTGCAATCTAGTTCACAATAAAAAGACATATGAAGTGGGAGAAACCCACATCTCACATTTGATGCCAGCAATAAGCATGAAATTCTGTTAAAAAGTTATATAAGCAATCATATCAGGAAATGTACTCAACAGTCCTGGAGACGATATTACACAGGAAAAAATCAACTGAGCAATCATGTTTAAGATCTTCTCCACAATATTACCTTCACTTACTTAGGCTTTCTTCTCCTTAACTTATGCGCGCTGCTATAGGGGAAACTAAGACCTGATGTTTAAGAGAACACTAAGCTCAAATATATTACTGTGATTCAACATAAGGTACTCGTGAATGCACGGGGATGAAAGCAATGTGGCGGAAGAAATGCGCAGGGCCCCATTGATCAAACTCTGTATAACATTACCATAACCAATCAAGCATTCTTGCACACGGAACAGTGGCTAACTGAGATTTTCCCCCAGTATATTATTGCCGGACTGTCTCCATCATATTCCGATATGGCAAAACCAATATAACAAAGGAAAAGAAAATAAAACAACGCCCTAGTGTTCTGTTCTCATCCTATTCAATTATCACATAGGTAATAATTTATCCGAAAATGTCACTTGGCAATAACTATGAATCGCCTTCTTACTTTCCACAATGCAAGTCATATTTCTTTTAAGACAGTCTGCATGAAAATTGGGGGGAAAATGAAAGAGGAAATATTCAAAAGATAACACTACAATGCAAATAGCTCTAATAGCGTGCAAAATATTTGAGCCATACCCTTCAGCAATTGCAGTTTTTCCAACCCCAGGTTCACCAATTATAACAGGGTTGTTCTTTGTCCTGCGAGACAAGATCTGAATGCATCGCCGGATCTCATCATCACGTCCTATAACAGGATCGAGTTTTCCACGTCTGGCAAGTTCAGTCAAGTCATTCCCATATTTTTCGAGTGCCTCATATTTACCTTCTGGATCTATACCCAAAAACAGAAAAAGAAAAGATTATGACAGACAACTTACCCAGGGAATATCAAAAGATGAAAACTCCCACAGGTAATGCATCAGAAAAAGATTTTAGACACAAAGACATTATAGTGAATAGTAATACTAATATCACTATCAGTTATACTAACCCTAACACAAGTATGACCTAAAGTATTGAGAAACTCTCTGTTGCAAATTAACTGAAAACTAGCTGCCATCTTGAGAAAAATCATAATACATGTTGACGCTTAGAACCTGAATAGAGAGAAAAAACTACTGACACTACCATAACCTTGAAAATAAACCCTCATACATATTTTATAACTTGATGAGTGAGACATTAAGAATTTTTGTTGATGTCAGGGTCTCGTAAAAAAAAAAAAAAGAGGCTGGTAGAGTTAAATACCTCATTGATAAAGTGGGCATGTTATAGATTACTAGTTGGTGGAAGCTTCTCATCATCATGAAACAAGATTAAGCGTTAGCACTCCAGCTGATTCAGCTGAAGAATATCACAAATCCTTTATTATCTTCAATAAACTGATGCTTAATAATAAGTATAAGAGATTTTTGTTGCAATATCTGGCATCAAACTAGCAACGGAATGGGGTCAATGTAGTTGGCTAGCACTTTTGTGCTTACATAAGCAACAAAAGAAGTGAGTTCGACCATCGCTTTTCCGATGAGAAATGAAAAGAGCATCGGATTTCTGATTTATTTTGGAACATGGAGAGAGTTTGCCAAAGAGAACTATAAGATGTTTAAGACATACTCTGGTCAGTTACTCTTTGAGTACCACGAACAGCTTGAACAGCATCCTTCAGAGCCTTCTCACTAAGTTGAAGATTCTTGAACAACTGTTGTCCAAATCTCTTGTCCGACGGAAACGCCAACACTAAGTGCTCAACAGACACAAATGAATCACCCATTTCTTTCTTTAACTTCCGTGCATTATCCAACAGAGTACTAAAATGAGAGCCGACGATGGGTCCAGTAGTAACCCCTCCAACCTGCTCAGCAAATTTATGATAGATCACACTCCGTTCCTTAAATATCACTTTAAGTCACATTCTGCCGTACCTTTGGTTGCTGTGATATGAAACTATCTGTGGACTGCAAAAGTGACGTGTTGTCCACCCCAGCCTTGGTGAATATCCTTCGCGCAAGCCCATCTTTTTGCTCCAGAAGCGCTTTCATTAAATGCTCAGTCTCTACCACTTGTTGTTTGCTGTCTCTTGCAGCATCCACAGCACCAACAACTCCGTCCCATGCCATCTCAGTAAACTCGGAGTTACTAATCTGTCAAGAAACTAACAGAGTCAGATAATTTCCAAACAAAGGTATTTGGAATAAGCGTACTAAGAACTTCATCACTAAAATCCATCACAATTCAGGAAATTCACCGAGACAACATTACGAGAGCTTGCATTAGAATGGGATTTTGATAGTTGAATCCAAATTTAACCAACTCCTAAACCCTCAGGCACCAGCATCTATCGTAATTCGTAAGAACGCCTAATTACTATCTTTCCACATCATTATCTACTTAAAAACCACCATTCAATGGAAATGATTGCAAATAGAGCTGTAACTCTAATTTCACACAGGAATCTGGTAATATGAATATTACATCCCGGCGCCCATCTCCGCCACCTCTAAACACCTACATACCAGACTGGTATACTATCGTACTTTATCCGAGCATGTACAACCATCTTCTCCTCAAAACATAATCTTACGCACACAAAAAAAAAAAAAAAAAACAATTTCGTTCAATCACAAACACCGGCACGAAATTACCAAAAGCACAATCATGCACACAAGAGAGAACGAATAGCAAAATTACGTATACGCACCTGACCGGAGGCGGCGGCAGATGCGGAATAAGATCGAGCGATATTGAGGCACGATTTAGCAGAAGAAACTCCACAGTAGTCTTTAGCAGCAAAAAGCGCGTCACGATTAACCGCAAAAGCGTTAAAAGCGGCGGCGGTGTGGCGCGACTGGAGAGGCGAGATAGGACTTTTTCCGTTGGCGGCAGAGCGGAATGACCTGAGCGCCGCCGCCGCCGACCTGCTCAGCCGAGCAGCCGATGAGGTTCTAGAAGTCGCCATTTTTCACTGTAGAACTCGAGTGTTTTGAAAATGCGATCGATCCTCAGTTAATGAACTAAGTCAAGTTTTATAATTTGTTAGGGTTTAGTGGAAAACGAAGAGGATTTAGCGGTTATCTTTTGTGAACGTTGGGTGGTGGTGGAAGCTTGGAGAAGGGGCAAAGATGCACATTTTAGAATGTCGTAGAAACTTCACTTGTGCTAAGCTTAATTCTGACAGTTTTGTTATTAACTTGTCATCATTATTTTATTTTTATTATACTAGAAAAGCCTACACACGCGGGTAGGCCTGTCAAAGTCCGGGTAAGACCCGGACTCGGACTCGTTCTATATCAACGGGTCCGGGTACGGGTCTTCATCAACGGCGCCTAAAGCACATGGACGGGTCCGGTCTGGGTCCGGACCCGGATCCGTTCGTAAATTTTTTTTTTAAAGGGTCGACCTATTAACTAATTTAAAAGGACTAAAATACAAAAAAAAAAAACAAATTAGTAAATAGAAAACAAACGTAATGTTTAAACAGTAAGCGCTTTATTTTATCATAATTTTTACAGCTAATGTTAATTACGTATAGTATTTGTCATTGAATTTGATACTCATACTCTATATTTGATACTCATACTCACGTATAGTTTTCGACAGCAGAAAAAAAGACACAATAATTTTTAGAAGCGTCAATTAATAATTTTATGCAAGTAATTGAATACAAAAAATCTGAATCGAAATTCTTAAATTGAGAATCTTAGCTAAAGGAGAAAAGCGAAAAAAATAAAAATAAAAAAAATTATGGGCCGGGTTGAACCCGACCCGTAACTGCGGGTTCGGGTCCAAGTCTCGCAAGCGGGTCCACGAACGGGTTCGGGTCCGGACCCGGACCCGTTGCAATTATCAAGCGGGTGTTGGGCGGGTCCGGGTCTTACCCGGACTTTGACATGCCTACACGCGGGACCGGTGTAAATTTTGTTGCATGTTAAATTAATGCATTGTTTATTTTAGTAAGAATAATTTGTAATTTTTGATTAAATTAGTTTTAAATGTAGTGGGAGAAGATGAGTAGTTATAAATTGAGAGATTTTAGAGGATATGGATTTCTATGTTTTTTAAGTGGAAGTTTTGTGAAGAGAGAAAAAAGTGGATATCCCTTGAAAAGTCAAATTTATCCTCTTGATATTTTGGTGATGGAGGAAAATAGGAGTACTTTAGAAAAATAATTAATTTGGTACAACAATTGCAAAATATGTGAGGGTGAAGGGTATGCTTTTAATATAGTAATAGATAATAGATGGTATCATTTATTTATTTGTGTCAGTTGTTCATACTTGCATTACACTTTTAGAGTAAATTGCAAGTTCGCAACCCTGTGTTATTATTTCTCCAAATGATAATGTCCCCCTGTGTAATTTATATTAGCAAATATCTTTGTAAAATTTAAAAATTAGTGAATATCTCTGGTAGAGTCATATTCTAAGTTAACTTTATCAATTACTTATGATTTTCATCTATATTTTTTATATTATAAATATTTTTTCAACTAAATGTTATAAACATTTTTATAGTATTTAAAACTTTTAAGAACATAATAACAGTCGGTACCATATTTTTTATTCTACATAAAAAGTATGATTTTATTCTTTTTGAAAATTCTGATGAAAAATGAAATTTTTATTTTTTTTATATAAAGTTAATTGAGAAAGTGGGGCTTCAAATTCTGAAATACCGAAATCTGGACTAATTTGTGTTGTCAAAATCGACTTAAAAGCTCCATTCTTAAATTTTAGCTCGATATATCACACTCGAGCAATTGTCAAATACATAGACGTTTTGCATCTTTCACGAATAATTCAATTTACTAGGCTAGATCTTTTCGCTAATACATAATACAAAAGTAACCATCATTCATTGAGATTTTGAAATATTTCGGATAAAAATCAGATTTTTCTAGCATTTACTATCATATACCATTTCTCTATTTTTTACAGCAATCAGACGAAAAACAAAATGATGATGGTGACCAATAAAAAGAAACCCTTCAATTATTCTTAAAAAAAAAAAAAACTGCAAATAAATTCAATTTAAAACCGATAATCTCACACCAGTACTTTATCCCATCAAATAACAGGAAAAATCTTCACCATAACTTATCAAAAAAAAAAGACACCTTCACCATAAAATCACACAACCACATAAATGGCGAATGTGCACTCCTCATTTTTACTGGCCATTGCACATAATTTGTATACATTCACTCAGAATATATCACAAATCTTCTCATTTCAATATGAGTTGCAACCTTTTGTTCACTCCTTTTAACTTGTATAAGTCCAACATTAAGGAATCAAGAAACCAACCTCCTAGTATACTCGCACGTTCATGTCCGCCTCTTTCAATTCTCTGTTCCTCATCTGCTTCGGATAGTTCAGTCACAACAGGTATTTGCTGTAATAAAACTTTTAGTTTCTTGTGTCTGTGATCACGACAAGTGCGTAATTCTTGGTGGCAAGGATTAGAGTTTCGGTTTTGATGTATGTTTTGTACCAGTTCAATATTTGGCTACCTTTTGTATTTTTGTGAGAGATTTTCGAAGTGTTGCAAAAAATTATGAAAATAGTTGCTGATGAACTTGGAAACGTATATAAAACCCGTGAGAGAATGGAAGCTGCGTCTTTGACCTTTGTTCCTAATGACAAGGAGTTAACAATGAACGAAAAAAGACTAATTCTCAAATTCAGTTTGTGCCTTATCAAGTCCTACTTTCATTCATTCTAATATATTCATGAATATTACTACAGAGATTTCAGAAAGAAACGGTTCGCTGACTGGTGGAGCGTATGATTTTGATAGAGCAACCACTTCACTTACTCAGAAACTATTGTCTTCGCCAAAGAAGGTGACCCTTGTACGGCACGGCCTTAGCTCTTGGAATAAAGAAGGCAGAGTTCAGGTTTGTTTCTTTGCTTCTTTTGTCTTCCATGCTTTCTCTGTCTTTGAAGACTCGGTAACTCCTTTCTTTTTCCTACCATGGAGTGTTGAATTTTATAGCTGCTTTTTGTGTTGTTCGATGATCAGGGCAGCTCCAACCTATCAGTCCTTTCTGAAGCAGGTATCGCACAGGCAGAAAGGTGCCGGAAGTCCTTAGCTGACATGCACTTTGATCAGTGTTTTTCAAGTCCAATATCTCGTGCCAAGGTTTTCTCATTTATAGCCGAGTCCGTGTAAACTTTCGGTGATTTAGATTTACTTAACTCCTTAAATTGCCCTTTCATGGTGCAGACCACTGCTGAAGTTTTGTGGCTAGGAAGGGATCAGCCTCTGGTTTATCTCGACTCATTGAAAGAGGCTCATTTGTATTTTCTTGAAGGCATGAGAAATGGTCTGTCTCCTTTTTCTCCTTATATATTCTATAGATAGGATCCCTCATACGTAGTTATGAATCAGATACTCTGCTTCTTACTTAGATACTACTTTTATAATTTGAAAAGTATAAGTAATAGAAAGTTAGGTGATTTTTCACTTTGTAAATTACATTTAGTCTTTGGAGGCAGTGGATGCCAAGAAGACGTATCCTGACGAGTTCACCAAATGGAGAGAAGATCCCTCGAACTTTTACATCAATGGCATTTATCCTGTTCGGGAACTTTGGGAGACCGCTCGTGAGGCTTGGTTGGAAATATTATTTACACCAGTAAGGCACCCTCATTTCCAAATACACTCGTAATTCCTGCTCTCTGCGGAAATTTACATCTTTCATCTGCCTTGTTGATGGTACAGGGAGAAAATTTCCTGGTTGTAACTCATAAATCAATCTTGAGGGCAATGATCTGCACAGCTCTTGGATTGGGGCCGGAGAGGTACGTAAAAATATTACATTTGGGATTTTATTCAGCTAAGAGCGCTATATTCAACAGTTTTTTCATAAGTAATGAGAAAGAGTTCACGGAAAAGGAAAGGAGAGTATTGTCCAACACACATCATCTGAAACTGCTACCGCTACATATGTGGTTGCTGACAGCTATGTTTTTTTGTGAGTGCCGCAGGTTTCGTGCTATCGACATAAACAATGGTGGACTGTCTGTGTTTGGTTTCAACAAAGAAGGAGAAGCCATGCTTCAATCCTTGAACATGACGGCTCATATGTACACTGATCACATATACCATTACTGATAGTTGCAGGTTGGGGGCGATTAGGTTAGATAAGCAAAACCTGCTTTATACATACATATTAGAACTTGTTCATGTTTTGAATACTAATAAGATATGGATATAGTGCTACATCTTATTCTTTAGTACAGACTTCTCTTCTATACTTGATCTGAGACGAACTTGTAGTTTATGTTTATAAAACATAATCAAGAGTCTTCCTGTTTACTGTGTTCTTACTCTTTTATGGGTTGTACTGACTTGGGACTTCACTTTGATGGTATACACTACACGCGGAAGCAGAATTTTACGGAATAAAAGTAATAATAATCTCATGGGCCAGAAGAAAGTTGAACATCTTGAATCAGAATTACACAATTTGTTCCAGGAACAAGTATTATTCATGAAAATCGATATAATTCCACAACTAAATACAAAACTTCGAGATTTAGAGTGTCAATCCATCTCCGGGTTCTTTTCAAGTAATTTCTTGCATAAAATAGAGTCACTGATCTGCGCAAATGATGACGCCTCACCCAAAAGCCATGTCAGTATCCAAGAACTATATCAGACTTCAACGATTCGAACAGGACAACATTATCTTCTTTTTTCATCTTTTGGAGCGGTTGGGAGTGCGGGTGGTGTAAACAAAGGAGACACAACATAAGAATAAAAAAGAAATGAAGGAAAGAAGAGTATCCTAAAACAATTGATAAACAGGCTACCGTCCTTATCAAGCTCCAACTGCCAGCTTTTCCTTCTTCTCTGTCTTGAGAGTTATCTTTTCAGGCTTCTCCTTCTTCTCTGGTTTAAGAGGTGTTGTATTTTCTGGCTTCGCGATCCCTTGAACATCCGTTATCCTTAATTTAGTTAATTCCTGGAACAGGGGCAAAGTATAGTTAGAGACTTTTAACAGAAGAACACCAATATTATTCATTGGGCACAAATAGAAGGGAAGAAAATGACCCCTAAATATAAATCTGATATTGTCTCAAATACCTGTCGATGACCATTTTTTCTTCTATAATTCTTCCTTCTCTTTTTCTTGAATATGATCACTTTGGCATCCAATGCCTGCAGAGGGGGGGGGGGGGGGGGGGGGTAATTAAGACTTTAGAAAAAAAAGCATGACAAAGCAAGTCCAAGACAAAGATGGTGGAAACTAACAGTTTTTATTAGCCGCCATTCTCTTTCATCTATTTTACCAATACCAAGTGATTTGAAAAGGAATATACTTGCACAGTTCATAACTATCAGACATGATGATAAAGGCAGCAGTCACAGCACTCCCAATCTAAAATAAATTGAGGAACTCCCAGCAGTTTCACTAATGAAGGGAAAGCGAATATATGCATTATAACAGAAAACCATTTCACCAAAAAGAACAAGAAATAACACCCAACTGTAAAACAGAAGCACCTCCTAATAATTTTTTCCACGAAAACAATACTTGGGGCCAGCAGAACCATGCCAGGCAGCCATTATCAGATTGATGAGATCATCAAATAGCTAATTATAAACGGGGGTGGCTGAGTGTCTAATAAATACTTAGCTTCTCATTTATGTTCTGACATACGTGGTCACAGAGATTTCAGTTGACTCTGACCTCCTAGAAAAAAATCGCCATGGTCCATGTACCTTAGGTAAGTACTTTGGTTTGAAATTTTACCTTTTCACTAAGTTCACCATTAGCCCATCCTAAAAGGATTAAAATAATGAGCGAACACAATTTGCAACTCTTTATAATCAACTGCAGATTTACTTTTGTTCTCAACATTATGAATGTTAACCTTCAAAAGCTAGCTAAAAATGACAAGTGAATGAGCTGATAAATCAAAGATCTTTACTAGCTGAATTGCTTTCGACACATATTCTAGGAGGTGATAACACTCAAGATGTAGTTGATGCAAAAGTTTAGAAAGTCGTGAAGAGAAAGATCTTGAAAGTAACTTACATGCTCCTCAACTACAGCATGAACAGCTGCATCAGGTAAAATTGGCCGACCAATGATTGTCTGACTCTTTGAACCTAGCATAAGAACTTTATTGAGGACCAACTGCATGAACATGGAAAATGGGCATCTCAAACATTAGATCAAGTAGAGTTCGTCAAACGTTCAAGTACATTATTAGCATCATTCACAGGACAGAAAGCTAAGGAAATTGCTAAAATGTGAAAAGTGAGTAGATAGATTAGAACTGCAAAATTATTTCATCGTTGTGAACATCGTCAAAAAAGGAAGATCCTTCATAGGATAAACTATAACGAAACGATGTACATCATATGAAGCAGTTTGAATCCTGCTTTGCAAAAACATTACATCCATGTAAAACGTACATAAAACTGGAAGCCTATGCATTTACTAAGTAATGTAGAAGTAGCCTACGTTCCAAAAACGACAGCAAAATACAATATGCAATCTTGCTGAAATAAATTGTGCACACTTTGCTGAGGAACAAAAGATAAGCCGTGGAACACAGAGGATTACAGTTTAAAAGACATTGAAATTTTCAATACGACAACAATAAAGCTATCACTTTCTGCATCACACGCATCTGAAATCTCAATTTTTTAACGATGCAAACAAGAAATGCCAGCAACCATATATGCATCAACACTGATAAGTGTTGCAATTTCAAATCATAAAGCACACAATTTCATTCTCAGCGCAGCACTAACCTTGTCATTGACATCACAATACTTCAACCTCTCGACGTAAATGGCATCTCCGTTGCTAACCTTAAATTGATGCGACCCAATCTAAACATTTCAAGTAAAAAATGTCAAATCATTAGTTTCACCATTAATCTCAAAATTACCAAAACATAACCCATTAATTCATTCACTAGACCTGAACGATCCCGAATACGGGCTCATACGCCTTGAAAACCCGATCAGACGGCTGAAGCGGACCAACGACTTTGTACCCAATCTCAGCAGCATCTCTCTCTTTGTCCTCAGCTGATAAAGCAACGCTCTCATTGTCACTCTCCATTTCATCCTCTTCACCACTCTCATCGTCTTCTTCGTCGTCGTCGTCATAATCATCTTCATCGTCATCCGAACGTTTCGAAGAAAAATGCCGCGCATTTACGGCGGAGGTTTGATTAATGTTGAAATTGTTGTCGAAAAGGTGATGAATCGGTTTGGGGGTTAGGTTTTGGTGGAGAGAGTGGGATGAGGTAGGGGCTAGGGTTTGTGAAATTGGGGCTAGGGTTTTGATTGATTGGAGACAACGAGTTAGCGTTTGAAAGCAGCGTCGATTCGCCATTGATGACTGTGTGTGTGAGTTTCTATCGCTGAGGTGAAACAAATGAAACTAGGGTTTATGGTTTAGGGGTGGAGTTTGACATAAGTCGCTGATTTGAAAACAGCAACTCTTTGAATTCGTGTAGACCTACGTATTTTTGCTATTGTTAATTATTTTATAAAACATTAAATTTTAAAATGTAAACTTATGTATTCTATAATTGGTAATTACTGTAAAAAAATTAAAAAATAAAAACTCAGGTTAGTAAATACTTCTTATGTAGCTTTTACTTTTTAGTGACAATTACTTTTGCTAGTAACTTTAGGGATAAATAGCACTCTACCACCTTATAATATTAATTGTGCTCCCTAATTCTAAAAATAGGCACCCTAATTTTAGAAAAGAAAAAGAATAGCGAATAAGGCATTAACAAATTTCGTCATTTTTTGTCAACACGCTATTGAGGGGATAAAATCCCACGTTCTCTATCTTTTCTTATGCCACTATATTAGTGAACTCTTTCTGATGAATCCATATTTAACGATGTTGGGATCTAGTTATAAACTTGGAGTTGTTTGGTAGTATGTTCATCAGGCGATTCGCGAAAACAACCAGTAAGCCAACTTGGGATTGTGTTATATGTCCATGTTTCAACGAATCTTATAAAATAATTAAAACATTTGCAGTCGTGGATTGCATCTGTTGATCGCGACAGATTAAGGATGACGATGGCATTTGTTGATTGCCACAGATTAAGGATGGCGATGACTGGAGTTTAGATCATAAGACTTTTATTTTTTAACTTGGCTTCATTCTAAGTTAAACTATAAGAAGACTTTTATTTATCAACTTGCCTATATTCCATTTGTCGAATTATAAGAAGTGTTTAGCCCGTTAGACTTTTAACTTGTTTGAAATTATCTTATTACAATTGACTACTACTTATACTTTATCCACGAGAATACACAAAGGTCTAAAATACAAAAAACATGTAGAAGAATTTAATTCTTGAGATTATAGTCAAGATCTGCATATGAACTGCAAATCATGACATATTAACCAGCAAATCAAAACTTATAAATGCTCATACGATAAAGATTTGTATAAATCTCAACACTCCCTTTCACGTTGCTACATTAATATCGGTAAAAAGATACTGCAACAAGAATTCTATATTTAATGTTAAAAGATATTTGGCATCTCGACGGATCTTGCTTTCGACAAAAAATCTCAGCTCACTCAATTCAGTTGGTGATTGCTTTATGAAAATATTCCGTTAGTATGACGCAGTATGTTGTCACCTTATGAGAACAAACTTGGAATACCCTCTATTGCCAGAAGAACATTACTCTAGTCCACTATTGCAAAAAGAAGCATTACACCGATAGTACCAGAATCTTTCGCGTTACAATTTTGATACATAACTATTGTTGACTATTTATGACGAGTTATGAAATTGAATGGACCACTCGATCTTTAAACATTCTGGATTCTAGTTTATGTTAAATCAACTTTGCGACATGATTATATACATAAACACATTCACTAAATTCATAAAAACTAATTTATATTCAAATAATACATTTCTTAATATACTTAAATGTATTATAACTTTGCATCATTAGATAAATAATTTTTAACAACATATATTTCTCTGAATTGCTTCACTTGAAAGTATAAAAGAATCAAAAAGTAAATCTAAAAGAAAGACAACGTACAACGTTAGGACACCTCGCGAGAATAGAGCAATCACACGTATCCGTGCATAACCGTACCCTTTGGCCGTATACAAAGAAAAGATAAAAAAAGAAAAACCCACACACCTAACATATATATCTCAGTGCCCTCTTCATATATTCCCATTTTTATATTCTCTCACCTACTCTCTCTATCTCTCTCCCGCAAAAAGTGGAGCCCATAATTCACCACCACCATACAACTCATTCGAATGTTTAGAATATAAGAATCTACACACACACAGACGCAAATTCGCCATGCTGTATATAGATCTGTTGTTAATATTCTTTGTGAACTCTTCAATACAACAACAACAACAAAATGGCGTCTTGGAACATGGGTTTTCGTTATAAAGAATCTTTTTATTGTTTTTTAAGTTTCAAGAATAACAGGAGGCATATCATGAGAATTATCCCCTTTTGGTAAGTCAAGATCCCTTTTTTTCTTTATGGGATTGAAGCAATTATTAGTAATTATTTGGTGGGTTGATGATGCGTGTTTTCTTTATTGTCAAGATAAGTTGAGTGCTTTTTCTTTTTTCGTTTTGGTTGAGTGCACTTTTTTCTTTAATGTAACGTTATTGGTTTTGCTTTTTTTATTGTGTTTGTGGGTTTTTTTTTGGCAGGCTTTGATAGAAGGTGGAGTTTGATTTTTTTGAAGCTGAAAGGGGTTAATTGTGTGTTTGTTGGAGTCCTTATTTGAGGTATGATGATGGGATTCTTTCAAGATTTGTTATTTTTTTGTTCTATAATATTTGGTGTGTAGATTGAGATTTAGAATTCTGTTCATTCTGTTTAAATTGGTTAATCTTTTGAGTAATTTTCCCTGGTTTTTGATTGTGGTGTTAGTAGCTTTATTGGTTTTGTGTGTTGTTTGTTGATTGGATTAAAGGATTCATGAAGTTTGATGGACGTGGAATTTGATTCGTCGCTCTTCATATTTTGATGGGATTGGAAGATATCTTTTGTGGGATGGACTGTTTTGTGAACCCTTTTGGTGGAAAATCTTGATTGAGGAGGAGAAATAAACAAAAAGCAAATCTAAGGGTCTATCTGAAAGGCCCAAAATGGATGAAGGGGCTAATTCTTGGTTGACAAGGACGAAATTCTCAC
This sequence comes from Misopates orontium, assembly GCA_946800315.1. Lineage (NCBI taxonomy): Eukaryota > Viridiplantae > Streptophyta > Magnoliopsida > Lamiales > Plantaginaceae > Misopates > Misopates orontium. The sequence goes on from OX326947.1 coordinate 6,061,914, forward strand.
ACACCGTTTGTCACCGTTTGGATGCTGCAAGATTGTCCTCTGCCCCTTTCACTGTGCAGCCATACGAAATTCCAAGATTCAAATCTAGATCTCGATCAGCCATCACTGATCCAGAATCACAACCGCGATTAAAATCAAATGCTGCCCACATTCACCGAAGTTCCACAACAAGGATAGCTGATCAAGAACCACAACCAAATGCTGCCCAAATTCACCGAAGTTCCACAACAAGCCAGTTGAGGGCCGTGTCCCCCCACCCGGAAACAAAGCTGTCTGATACCTTTAAGGAAGCCAGGTCTAGTCGACAGAGGTTCTCAACTCCTCACCCACAAAGGAGAGAACCCGAGAAAGGAATTATTGGGAAGTTGTTCAATAAAGATTCCCAAGAAACCAACGGTCATGCTATGAAATTGCTTAGCTCTAAATCATCAAAAAATCCTCCGACTCTCCTCAAGCACTTAACATCGCTAAAATTTCAGGACAAGTCTAAAAGTAGCAAGGAGTCAGCATGGACCAAGTATTTTGATCTAGGTGGGGGGAGGGTTACCTCCGTGGAATCTGCAGATGAGCATATGGTTGATCTTTCAAAGTTATTTTTGGGGCTGAGGTTTGCTCATGGGGCTCACAGTCAGATTTACCATGGCATTTACATGGATGAACCCGTTGCTGTAAAAATAATCAGAGTTCCAGATGATGACGAAAATGGAGCCCTTGGTGCTCGTTTGGAGAAGCAGTTTACAAGAGAGGTCATACTCTTGTCTCGGCTCCACCATCAAAATGTTATAAAGGTATCTCTTAGACCCTCCTCTGCCCACGTCTAATCATGTATCCGACATTTTTGGTTGGAGTATGGTATAATTACAGTACAGATACTCCATGAGGCTTGTGCCTAATTACAGAAATTTCTCCTATATTTTAGTAATTAAAAAAAATGTAGAAGTTAAAAGAGCATTACAGGGAGATACCCCCTGAAGTTCTGGAAAATATGACATATGCGTCCCTCAGTGTTTTTAAAAGCTTTTGGGGGCGTCTATAATTATTCAGACCTTAAGGCATGTTTCTGTCATGAGACCAAACCTTGTGGGAACTACATGAAATTATTCATTGAAATGTTTCAGTACTGTTTCTATTATTTAATATGTGTATTTTCGTTGCATGGGAGATTTGCATTTACTGATGGCCAATTATTGAGCTTATACATTTAATATCCGAGCACTGAGTTCCTGATTTCTTTTGAAATAATCTTGAAATGTAGTTTGTAGCAGCTTGCCGAAAACCGCCAGTATTTTGCATTGTTGCGGAGTATTTGCCACAGGGCTCTTTGAGATCATATCTGCACAAGCTCGAGATTAAATTACTTCCTCTGCAAACAATAATCTCGATGGCTTTAGACATTGCTAGAGGAATGGAATATGTTCATTCACAGGGCGTTATTCATAGGGATCTCAAACCCGAAAATATTCTGATCACCGACGATATCCACTTGAAAGTTGCTGATTTTGGTATAGCGTGCGAGGAGGTCTGTTGTGATCTTCTGGCTGATGATTCTGGTACTTATCGTTGGATGGCTCCCGAGATGATCAAAAGGAAGCTCTATGGGCGCAAGGTTGATGTGTATGGATTTGGGCTTGTTTTGTGGGAATTAGTGGCTGGAACTATTCCATACGAGGATATGACACCGGTACAAGCTGCTTTTGCTGTGGTCAACAAGGTATTGCTGTTGTTCTTTGAAAATGTTTTTCTGTTCCAGTATTGCGTTTATGGGTGCCTGTTAGTATGATTTGTATAAGCTTTTAAAAAGTGAAATTCTTATTTAATCAAAAATATTGTCCGCATTACATCAGTAGCATTATTTCTTGTCCTTTTATATATTTAATTTCAATGAGCAGATGTTTTTCCGTAATTTGGCTAAATCTCAAGAGGGTTGATATTCACCTCATCATCTTTATAAGTTTGATATGTGGTTTTATTATGTAGCATGTGCTTGATTTGTTTTTCTTCTACTAGACTTGAGGTCGCATGACGATCAATTCATAAAGTTTGCACTAAAATTATGCACCTGTATTTCCCAGAACTTGAGGCCTGCTATACCGCGGAACTGCCCCCCTCCAATGAAAGCTTTAATCGAGCAATGTTGGTCCGAGCAGCCAGATAAGAGGCCCGAGTTTTGGCAGATTGTGAAGGTACTAGAGGAGTTTGAGTCCTCGTTTGCTCGTGATGGAACCTTGAAGCTGGTACAGAACCCAACGCATCAAGATCATAAGAAAGGACTGCTTCATTGGATTCATAAACTCGCTCCCAATCATCAAACTAAACATAAAGCTACTGGATTTGTCTAGGCTATCGAGCTTTTGGGATTTTCTCTCCCATATCCTTATAATGTTAGAACTTAGGATATTACAGCAGTTTTTTGCTTTGCTAGTTATATATCTCTGGTTTGCTTTTGTCCCGATATGTAGTATTGTGTAGACAGTGTAGCAGCAGCATGCGTTTTAGGAAACTGACATTGTGAGAGATGGGCATAGCACCATGCAAGATTTAGATTTTAATATATATATATGCTGGAATTTCTGGTTTTTCCTGTTTCTTTTCTTTCTTCTTTTTTCTTACATGAATTTGTTGGTGTTGCTTTATTTTCACACGAGCATAGTAGTATTAGTATAACACATCGTTTAAGCCATTTTGTATGCTGTTTTATGTGGTAAATGACCACTCATTCTCCGTGCATTAAGATTAAGGAGACGTGTCATTATCATGATTAATGGAGTGGTACAAGAAGTGACTCATATGATCCTTACAGGCATTGGAGTATGATGCAGCGGAGGGCCAATATTCAAAAATTATATGTACCTATGTATATATATATATAGCACAGTAACTCATTATGTAGCAGTAGCATTTGTAAGTCAGTAGTAATTTCAAAAGGCGGAATCAAGGACATTGGCTTATTATTGTAAGAGGTGCAAGCGTTTTATAATCTTTATATAGTTGATCTATTAAACATGTTACAAATTAAGACTTGCAAAACTCAACTACATAATAGTCTAACATACGTAAGAAGTAGGTTTTTTTTCTTGTTTTTGCTTAAAGTTAAAAAATAGAAGTAAGCCAGTAAGGTTATGTTTGCAAGTATCTCAAAAATCTACTTGAAGTAAGATGATAATATTTTCGAAATTTTGGAAGTATTTTTTCGAGTGACTCATTGCTAGTCAAAAATGCCCGTAACGTAAGGTTTAGAAACTTTAGTCCGTGGTCACAAATAAAGTTGACCAATATGAGAGTGTTTTTGTTTTTTATAATTATGCAGGGAATTCATTTCTTTTAAAACTATTCCAATTTAAATTTTTCCTGATCATACGTAGGTACTTTCACTATTCTTTTACAAAACACAAATATTTCAATTATAACTTAGAATATACTGTATATAAAAATTTAAGGGAGATATTTAACCTTACTTTAAAAGAAAGGAATATTTAACATATATTTCAATTAGGACAGGATTGATTCCAACAGTTGATAGGATTATGAAAACAGCCCAAGTCCCACTACAACACTTGTATCCAAGTCGGGCCTTTGGTTATAAAAGGCCCATTAGAGGACACAGCACTCAATAACCAATCCACACTAGGGTTTTATTTATCTCCCTTATCCCCCTCTCTTCACACTCATAACAACAACCAAACCCTAAAAAACTTCTCTCAGATCCAAATCAAAATCAAACAATCAATCAGAGGAAGAAGATAATGGTAGGTTTTCAAGTCGGTTCCGTTCCGTTCAACTCCGACGGATGGGGCCCACCGGACTCCGCCGCCGCACTCTCGGTCCCAAATCAGCCCACAAACGTTCCGTTCGCCCCGTTCTCTCGCTCCGAGAAATTGGGCCGAATCGCCGATTGGACCCGATCGAATCAGGGTCGACCCGGCTCCAAACAGGGCCACCATCCTTCTGACTCCGCCTTCGATTTCTCCGGCGACGATTCGTTCGCAACCCTAGCCGCCGATGAAGACTCGTCGTTTCGCCTCGTTGATACTTCGGCTAAATCGCACCACCACAACCCTAATCGCCCCAAATTCAACCCTAGGTGGCGATTTAATCCGCACCATCAGCGGTCGCAGTTGCCTCAGCGTCGCGACGAGGAGGTCGAGGCGAAGAAGCGTGAATCTGAGAAGGAGCGTGCTCGTCGCGATAGGCAGTACCATCAGAACCGTTCGCAGATGCCGCAGCGTCGTGAGTCTTCGGTTTTCAAGTCTTCGGTTGATATTCAGCCGGAGTGGAACATGCTGGACCAGATTCCGTTCTCGACTTTCTCGAAGCTGTCGTTTACGGTGCCTGAGCCTGAGGATTTGTTGATCTGCGGTGGGCTTGAGTTTTACGATAGGACTTATGATAGGATTACTCCGAAGAATTGCAAGCCGTTGGAGCGTTTCAAGAGTCGGAATTTCTTCAAAGTTACGACTACTGATGATCCGGTTATTAGAAGGTTGGCAAATGAGGATAAAGCTACGGTTTTTGCTACGGATTCGATTTTGTCGACTCTGATGTGTGCGCCGAGGTCGGTTTATTCGTGGGACATTGTGGTCCAGAGGGTGGGGAACAAGTTGTTCTTTGATAAGAGGGATGGGTCGCAGTTGGATTTGCTTGCTGTTCACGAGACGTCGCAGGAGCCCTTGCCTGATTTGAAGGACGATATCAATTCTATTCATTCGCTGAGCGTTGAGGCTGCTTACATTAATCAGAACTTCTCGCAGCAGGCCTTGATCAGAGATGGGAATAAGGTGGCTTTTGAGGAATCGAACCCTTTTGCAAATGAGGGCGAGGAGGTAGCCTCGGTTGCATATAGGTACAGGAGGTGGAAATTGGACGATGGGACATATCTGGTTTCGCGATGTGAAGTGCAAGCTGTTACTGATATGAATAACCAGAGGTCGTTCTTGACACTGAATGCCCTGAATGAGTTTGATCCTAAGTATTCTGGTGTGGATTGGAGGCAGAAGCTGGAGACTCAAAGGGGTGCTGTGTTGGCAACTGAGTTGAAGAACAATGCAAATAAGTTAGCAAAATGGACTGCACAGGCTCTGTTGGCTGGTGCTGATATGATGAAATTAGGATATGTCTCTAGAATTCACCCAAGGGATCATTTCAACCATGTTATATTGGCAGTAGTGGGTTACAAGCCCAGAGATTTTGCCACACAGATCAACCTGAACACTTCAAACATGTGGGGCATAGTGAAGAGTATTGTGGACTTGTGTATGAAGTTGAAAGAAGGCAAGTATGTGCTCGTTAAGGATCCATCTAAGCCACAGGTGAGAATTTATGATGTTCCTCAAGATGCATTTGACAATGACTATGTTGAGGAACCATTGCCGGAGGATGAGCAAGTTCAGCCTCCTGCTGAGGATGCAGATGGCGCGGAGGCAAATGCTTCAACAGTTGAGACAGAAGACAAGGAAACAACCAAAGAGGCTGCTTAGAGGGTATGAGCTGCTACTTGTTCTATTGTTTGTTATAGTTTGTTATTTTATAATCTTGAGAGTGAGATACTTCAGTGCTTAGTAGCATGGAAGTATCATTATTGAGATGTTTATTTGGTATATATGTACTGTCAGTCAGTTGGCGCGTATTCCGTGCTATGTTACCCTCTCAGTCAGTCAATGGAGCAAGCTGTCCTATTTTGCCAGCATTATTTTTTGGTAGAATTGTATTGTCTGGTTAGTGGAACTCTTTAGGCCTGTGGTTTTGTGGTTAGTAATCTTGTTTGTGAGGGTAAACAGAAAGCAGATGTCTTGTGTCTGTGATGCAAATCAAATTTTACAGCCTTGCCTTCTACCAAAAAGCTATTAGAACATACATATATAGTATCATTTCATTGAAGATAGTACTTTAGCACCCAGTAGGTACAGCTATAGACATATTTTCATGGTGGAGTTGTCTTAATCTTATACAATCTGTGTTTCATCTGTTGTTAATAGTTTTGCATTACATTTGAGGAGATACAAGAATGTTATATTTAGTTCTGTGTCTGTTTATTCTTATGGTGGGACATGAATTGTGATCTGCAAAAAAAACTGTTATAGTCTGAAGAATTACCAGTTGGTCTGCATGATATTTTACTGACTGAGAGTTTATTTTATAGACTCTTGGGTTCTCTTTTGGAATTTTCTTGTATACATGTTAAATTTTCTATATGTATACTTCTCTCTTTTAATTAAAGTATTTAAACCACTTATCAGATTGTTATGGGATCCAATTCTTACTGATAGATTTGTGTGTTTCATAGTGCACATTCCAGTGTTAATGATTAAGTTTCAATGACTCCATGGGTTAAGCAATGCTCATTGTTTTAATGGGTGATATTTACTAGGTTTGGATGATCATTATGTGCAATTAGCAATCCACTTTGTGCTAGGGCAGCATTAAGCATTTTATATATTGATTATGCAAGCAAGCAGGGAGTGAATTATTGTGTGAAATTCTTTCTGCTCATTAATGCTGGTTGGGCCAAGTTGGGACCTTTGTAAACATCTACAAATTACATAATGATAATTTCTTTGTACTACTTTCCAACTGTGATTGCCTTGAAATTTTACACGACTACTCTTGAGCTTCTCTATGCCGCGTCCAGTATCTATCTCGTTTATAGGAGTTATTAAAAAGAGTTTGGCTGATTCAGTTTCATTTGCTCTACTTATTTCTAAACATCTCAGTGACATTTGCTTGCACCTTGCAGGACTCGGCTCCTTCTTCCGTGTAAGGTGAAAAGAATTGGAATAAGTTGGTGAAATTCTATAAAGGCCGACTTTTGTCATCGTCAGGCACTCATTTTGCGATCTGTTCTCCTCAAGTAGAGAGTTTGGTCTATTTTTGCTGAGTTTAGGTGCAAGAAGAATTTAAACTTCAGGACGAGACATAATTTATGTTAGCCATTTTTGTTGCGTTTGGTTTTAAGATACCGTTATCCCCGTTTGGATTTAAATTGTGTCACACATATATGGATTATTTGCTGCTGTTAAACTTATTTTGTGGATTCTGTTTGTAGTAGCTGCAAGCCGCATATGCCCAACTCCCCACCCCGCACTGCCGCCAGGTTGTGTTAGCTCTCTTCAGGCACACACTTAACTTGGCTCGAATCCATGAATGAACAGTTACTTTTGTTGTCTAAAATATTATGTTCTCATAGAAATTTTGATCGGCCCTCAATATGTCCAATAAAATTATAAAAATTTCAGAAACGGCTTCAAATTTTGTATTTGCTATCTAAATTTATAAGGTTATTATCATAAACCCTCAATATTAATGTTTTAAATTGTGTAACTAATTGATAATTATATAAATTATACCCCAAAATATAATTAACTCTAGAGCGAAAAAATGATGATAAGTTCTATCTCTATGATTGGAGAGAATCAGTGAAGACGGTGTTCCAGTTCAAAAAAAAGTTTGTTTAAAAATTTAAGTATGGTTTCAAAAATCTTTCGGTATTTGACCTTGTTTCTTGTGTTTTATTTTTTGCCTCTTTAAACCCTAAGTTACGTAAGATGTAAACATAGTGAAAGTCATGCGCCCTCATGTCATTTTGGTGTTAGATCGGCCTAGGGCTTGCACGAACTTTTCAAAACACTGATTTATAATGATCTTTTATGAGAAAATTAGTAGAAATGACATTGCATGAGCTAATTGTGGATGTCATTTGTGATTAGGAGTTGGGACAATGTTCCCCCGCCGATGTGTAAGGCGCTCTTAAATTTCCCTAAAATCGAGAATCGCGAGAAAATAATTACTTCCTGTAGTTATTACATATGTATTAAATAAAAGCCTACAAAAAACTGCAAATGAGAGGAGAATTAGAGTCATGGTTTTAGCTAGGAAGCCAAAACATCCTCATAGCATAGGAGAGTTAGGTTGTCACTGTTTACTAACCAAAATATGTGAACCAGCCCGAAAAGACAGTTGCTATCTAATAAAACCAAAAAAAAATTACTTGTGTTTAAGATTTTCCACTTAATTACCATGTCATTAAATATATTATATAATAATGTAGTCTAATAAAGAACGGATGTTGCTAAAATGTTTACGTGAACCTAAATTAGGCAAAAAAAAAATGGGTACCTTTATCTATAACTCTTCTGTCTATCCAATATCATAGGTCCCTCTTGCTCTTAATTTCCAACTACTTATGCATGCTTAAGTTAGTGAAAAGTGCTACTCATGCATGCTTTGTCTTAAGAGAAGTTTGATTAATGTGCGAAATTATAGTTATAGCTTTGTAACTTGTTTTTCTAATATAATTAATACCATGTCCAAATCCACATACATTACAACCTTTATATGTAATGTAAGTTTTTTAATTTCTTCCAAGTTCCACCACTTGAAATGGCTTCTCTTGTTCTACTATTTTCCGAGCTTCTTCGCCACAAAAACGATGAAAAAACAATACCATCGTTGTCTTTTTGCTCCACCGCCACTGCTCCGCCATCACGAGCCAACGGAAAATCTGGAAGATGTTTGCCTGCATACTGCAAAGTCGAGCACTTGCAAGAAGATGTACCCAGGGTCTGCATTGAATTAGTTTTGTGATCTTTTTATCTATCTGTAAGGTTGTCTTTTTATTGCAGAACTCCGTGTGAAGTCTACGGAACCGTTTGCTATCCTAAAGTCTTTTTATTTGTTATTATTGTTACTTATTGTTAAGTCTAAATAACAGTTTACTGAATTGGAAACTTGAGAAATTAAAAAAATGAAAAAAAGGTGGAAAAAGCCATTTTGTTAATTTCTATCTTGATATATAGTTATTTCCTGTTCTTTTACTTGCCCGTTAGTTTTGTGTATACATATATATATATATATATATATATATATATATATATATATATATATATATATGCTGTGGGATGGGTAAAATTCCCCGAACCTGCGTCAAACGGATGGGGTTTTCGGTTCTGGATTCGAATGGGTCGGGTAGCAACGGGTACGGTTGCCGACTTGTTTGTATTATGAAAAAAATATTAACTTTAGGATCTAAATAAGTAAATTTTTAATATTTGCATTACTTCTTTATACTTTTGTATGTTTCATAAAACAAAAAAAAAGTGAAAGAAAGATTTAAAACTCGAAATGTTTGATTTGAGAAGGAGCTTCTAAACTAAACAATACATAATATATACTTTTTGGTTTTTCTGAAAATATACAATTTTTAAGTTTTTACCAACACTATCTAATAAAATCAGTGTTCAAATGTTCAATGGGTTGAAACATAACCCACGGATTTGATCCGGGCCTATGAAACCGGATAGTCTGATGATTAGGCCCATCCTTTATTTTTCGACCAAGTAGTTCTAGTATAATTAGATTGTTTTTTGAAGTCTATACCCAATAAAGCAGATAAAATTTGACATTTGAGTGATTCTAAGGTCCACTAAATATTCAGTTTTCTACTTTTCTTTTACCACACATAATCACCGTGATAATTTGTACTTTTATTGAAAATTATACTATCTAAGTTATATATTAGTGTTAATGAATTGTCTTTTTCCTTAAAAATTGCTCAGGGATCTTAATATTTTTTAGAGAGAATAAGCACGAACAGAAGTTGATTTTACATTAGCTCAGCAATTCTTGTGCAAAAGACTCTAGCTAAATATCTAGTTTGACAATATATGTTTAATAAAAAAAATCACCTCGACGTTAATATTTAAACACGACTTGGTTTGCTTCTTGCTTTAAAACTCCCCAAGTCTCTTTATTAATTCAAAATGTTGACCCAAAACAAGGGACACTTCATACCAATCAAATAATAGCAGCTTTCAACCATATATCATTATTCATTATCAAGCATGCAATTTTCTATAATATCTTTAGGTTCTCTATTATATGGTGAGGCTGAGTGTAGACATTTGATTTGTGGTCTCACCTTTTTAGCCCTCTGATCAAAAAGATCTCTTGATGGCTTTAGATTTGAGGGGCACATAGGGCAATCCAAAGGTGAGGATTTCAACTAAATTGGGAAAGTGGTACAATTATTAATGCAATCCATTTACAAATTGAAAAAGACCAAATTAACGACCTAACACCAACTACTATTAGTCTACTGGTGGTGGTCCCTTTCTGTTTACATTTATTTGACTAAAAATTGTTTTGCAATAGTTTTGAGGATGATCCTATCAAATAAAGTCATGTATAGTTGTTGATACTCTAAAGTAACATGGTCCCAAAATATATTTGAGGAGACACGTAAAAAGGTGTCTCGATGTGTGCATATTGATTATCCGTTGTAATATATTTTGAAATTTTGCAAAATGATTGAAATATAAACTGAATTTAGTGTCTCAATTTGATTTTGATTAAGTAAAATAATATTAACCCAATGCCTATTGAGTGTTGAGGGTTTATAAATATTATGTGAACGTGGTTTGAAAGTTTAAACAGTGAAGAAAAAAAATAGAGTTTGGAGATTAAGAATTATAATGAAATTAAAATCCATATAAAAAAAATTAAAGGGAAAATAGGGCTTTTTATTCTTAAACAAATATTGGCAGTATAGGATTTGAATCTACTAAATAGTGATATAGTTTGAATCTCAAGGGATGCTCTCAACTGGATTCAAAAAGTTCATATACATAAATTGCTATAATAGTGAAAGTCCACTTTTCTTTAACTTATTCTCACCTTTTTCACTTTTAATCCAGGCGAGTTCAATCTCTTTTTATATTCAATATTTAAAATAAAAAAAATTAATTATTTCCTAAAGTTAGAAATTCTAGACTATGTGCTTTCGCATAAAAATTCCAAAAGAGACATTCCGTTATAGCTAACAAGAAATGGTCTCACGTGTATCTTTAGACTTTAAACCTTCCAACTTAGAAATATTTCCACCTTTAAAAATTAAAACCTGTTTCCACATTTAAATATTCATATTAAAAATTGATATGTTCTCTAAGCCTCAAATAACAGTCACAAATACATATTGCAAAGTTTTAATTAAAAAAACACAAAATATTCATACATAATAAAAAATATCCAAACACATCTTTATTATTTTATTCAAGAAATTTGTAGCAGCGCCAACAAAAAAGGGGCATTATTATTGAGAAAATGGAAAATCTATCTCGAAGTTGGTTCATTAACTAGAGCAGCCACCATCTTCTTTGTCTGTTTCACACAGCATAGGTGTCTTATGTCTTTTGGCTCTTCCTTCTGGGACTTTCTCTCTCTAAAAAGTGTTTCTTTGTTCTTCACTGTCCTAAAATCTTCAACTATAGTTCCTTAAGGCTAAAACCAACTTGTTAATCTCCTACTCTCTGCAGATTATTGAGGTACTCTGTTTCTTGATGTGCTCTGTTATTTGCCTACTCTGTGACCACATAAAAGAAGAATCTTTATCTCATTTATGACTGAGTATATGATAATTTTGTTGGAATTGTTAGTAATTGACTGCTTTTATGGTTTGTGAATTGTGGGATTTGCATGTTTTCATTTTTTTTTCTTCTCCAAGTTAGTGTGTAAAATTGTTGAAATTTATGTTGGTAAGTTTTGTATTTGATGATTATAGATTGTATAGTCACTTTTTTTTTTTTTTTTTTTTTTTTTTTTTTTTTTTTTAATTTTATTTCTTTTATGTTAGTTGGTTTATGTAGAACTATTTCACAAGTGTAATTTAGTTATGAGTATTTCAGCACTAAAGTTGATTATGATGATGAATATAAATGTTTTATCTTCAGGGTTTTCTTGTGTTGTTTATTGAGTGAGATGCAATTTTAGCTCCTCCTTTTCGTGTTTTTTCTTCAGGGTTGAGATTTTGACTGCTGAAACAATGGTAGTTGCTTATGATCATTTTTTTTTTTTAGAATTTAGGGATTTATGCAAGAAGTGGTTATGCTGTAGACTAAAGAATTTTGGCTATTGTGGGTGAAGTTCACAAGCTGTTAAAGATGGATCATCAAAAAACTTTACTTGAGGTAATTTCTTCTTGTTACATTTGTACTTCTATTTTGTTTGAGGGCTTAAATTATCATTTAGATGCTGAGTTGATATTGTCGTTGGATATCTTGTTTTATAGGTTATTCACACTGAGAAACAGTTGATGGCATTGATCTATTCAAAGGGTATTTCACACGGAGACTGTCTGGAGCTATACCGTAAAATCCGAACAGAATATGAGAAAATTCTTTTAGCAAGTACTCAGCTGCTGGAACTTCAAGAAGTTGAATACCATTTGTGGAAACTACATTATAAACTCATAGATGAATTTCGTAAAAGAATTCGGCAACTGTCTTTTAAATCAGAAAGTACGAAAAAGGATACTCGTGCTGGGAATGTTAATTCCCGGAGCAACACAGATAAAGACTTGGAAGGATTCAATGCATTTTTATCAGAAGCAACTGGATTTTATGGAGATCTGATAGTCAAACTCAAGAAAAGTTGTGGGCTTAATGCTGAAGGCAAAAACGGCAGTGGATCATTTTCTGTTGAGCCGACAAAGCTACAAGCATGTCAATATACGTGCCATCGCCTGTTAATTTGTCTCGGTGATCTTGCTAGATATATTGAGATTGTCAAAAAACCTGATGCCCGTGAGTGGAAAAGTGCAGCAAGCTATTACATAGAAGCTTCCAGAACATGGCAGTATAATGGAAATCCCCATAATCAGGTATGCTGCTTCTAAAATATCCTGAAATTTGAAGGAACCGTATCTCTATATGGATAAAAATGGCACATTTTCTTACAGTGAACTATTTCCTTCCTGGCAGCAGTTTCATGTATAATAAGTTCCTAAGAGATTCTTGCCCCTTTACTTTTGGAAATTCGACTTTCGTTGTGAAGAAGGATTGACTTTTGTTGAATATCAAGTGGTTGCAAGTTTTGAATAGAACTTAATAACCATGTCTGATCCTATTCGGTATAATAAACATAATTTGGCAAACACTTATAATCTTCCTCTAGGCGATGAAAGTTGATAATGTTATTTAATTAAGCAATAGGAGGAATCCAGACATGAAGAATAAAGAACACCCATTAAAGATACAAAATTCAAATATAGCTTCTGGAAAGAAAGTAGAAGGAGTACCCATAATGTTGCTGTTCCTCTCCATGTTTGAATTTTTTCAGTTTACATAAAAAATGATGTAATGTACATGCATGCACGTCTATTACTTCAAAAATCTGGAAACCGGCTAGTTTTATTGTTATGATTCTAAAGTTTAGAAACTTTTTGTGCAAATATATCTAGTGCTTAAGTAAAACATACCTACAGTTTGAATCTACAATTGTGAGCATTTTGCAGTTGGCTTTACTGGCAACATATGTTGGTGATCCTTTCCTTGCACTATACCATTGTGCAAGGAGTTTAGCAGTCAAGGAGCCTTTTCCTGACGCCTGGAGCAACCTCCTGTTAGTTTTGGAAGAGGTAAATTTTTTTGGAGTTTCTTCCGGTGATTGTTGCTTGTCTCTGCAATTATAAGTAAAAAGAAGACTGAACTTAAAAACTCGCTCATTAGCTGATTGTGGCTAATTTTCTTTTTCTTTTAATTACTTGTGGATTTAAATGAGTTCTTATTTGATCATGGTGGCACCTTTTATTTATCTCTGGTGGATTTGCAGAACAGGTCAACTCAGTTTCAGTCGCATTCTAGTCGGACACAGGTCGACTTCTTAAATCCATCTAAACGGATCTCCTTGCAGAGGACCTCCCCTGAAGAGAATGGTTTTTCAGATAATGACAAATTAGAAGACTTGCGTCAAGTTTCTCCAGAAAAATTTGAATTGTGGCCCATTATTGTCAGAACTATGAGCTTCTTTCTGGTCAGATCAAGGTACTTGTTGCAGCATACTGGTAAAAAATTTCATGTACAATACCGTTACTGTATTAATGTGAGAAATGTTACATTAGTTAGTTGACACAATTCACCCACAAACTCTTGCCGTATGCTTGTGATATAGTCACCGATTTCGTCTTGCAGTCAACCACATACATCCTGCACTAGTGCTTCATTCATTTTTCTGTCATACTGTCTTAATTGATTGACTTTTCTTAGTGTTTGACTGAACTTGATTCTCGTTTTGGTTTATAAAGCTCGGAAAATCCTATTTTGAACATTTTATGACAGGCCTGAGTCATGAGGCATTCAGTTTTCAATTTTGTCAATTTTTTTGCGTTCGGTGTCTAGACTGATGGAGGTTATCCTTGTGTTTACTGGAGAGGTGCTTGTTTCGAGCATTGAAATGGGAAACTTTACTCTTGAATGATGTGTATAAGTTTTCTCCTTCAGCGTCAAGGGTCTTAAGAGGTTTTACCTCTAATTTTGTTCTATTTTAATGTAGTTCCAACATACTCTAAAGTCCAGTTCATGCAACTTGATTCTATTGGTATTTAGAGGTTTCTAATCTAGTTCATATTGGACTACAATATTTCCATGTGATGCAGTTTGGAGGAATTTCCACGTGTTCTTGCTACTGCTTTGCATAATTTGGAAGCTCTTCTGTCCATGGATGATACGGAACTTACTGCCATTCTGGTGTCCTACAAATACATGGATTCATCAAAAAGTGGCCCTCACCGCGCCATTCAACTTGTTTCTATATTCATCTTTCTTATTCACAGCGTCACTGAGATCACAGAAAGAGAGGATTCGCCAAATAGTAAGGAGCACCAGTCTTCATTAATACCGTTGGCATTTTCCACCGTATTCATTTGCATGGGTCGCCTCAACGAGCGATGCCTGAGGGGAAATAATGAAGACATTTGCCCACTTTTACCAGCTGTTATGGTATTTCTAGAGTGGCTAGTTGGAAAACTTGCTAAGGCTGAGGCAAATGATGGCGATGAAAGGGTTAGGAATGCTATGGCTTACTTTTATCGTACTTTGGTTGATTTATTAGACCGTCTTGATAAAAAAGGGGGCAGAAGTTCTTCGGATAATTCTGCTCTTTGGGAAGATCATGAGTTGAGGGGATTTTTTCCTTTGACTCGTGTACATGAAATGCTGGATTTCACTACTCATTTGGAATGCATGGACAGTTTCACTAGCAGAAATCAGTCCCGTTGTCTGCGGATATTACGAGCCACAACAAGAATTATGGACAGTTCCAAAAGTTTCCAGGATGGAATGTCTTGCAATAAAGATCCTTACGAGCAGATACAAAGATCCCCGAAATCAGAAGAGAAACCTTTACCCAAGGAAATAGAGCGCAACCTTGGTCCCAAAAATCAAACAGTGGCAGAGGATGAAGAAGTCATCCTCTTCAACCCCATCACTAGGCGTAACTCAGCACCACTTTATATATCAAAAGCTACAGATGAACTGGTTTGTCATGAGATACGGGGAACGACTGATGATGAATTTTTGCGACGTGCCACATCATTCTCTTTTGGTCCGAATCCGGCAGAGGTTGATTCATTTACTTTCTGCTCGACTATATCTAATTCAGGAAGCAATGGCTCATCGAAGGACTCGACTGCTCACTCTGCTGGACCTCCTTCCCTCAATGCTTGGGTCCCTGGTCGAGGAACCCTCGACTTTGAAAGAGAAAAAGGGCTTAAGGGATTTACTAAACAAAAACTAAGCCCTATAGAAGAAGTTGCTTCGACATCCTTCTCCGATCTCTCTGTTAATGAAACCAAGGATTCCAACATTATCGTAGATCATATTTCACAAACAGTTCATAACTCTCCTCCATATGTTACTCCTATACCTTCAGCCCCTTTATTACCCGAGGACCCTATTTGGTTGAGGGGAAATACCGTAGGAAACGGCGCAGATGGTATTCTTGGTGCAGCACCAATTAGTAGCCACATGGCACGCCCCACACTACGACCTCCAACCGGTTACGCTCCAGGTCTGGTTGATGGGTACCCTCCTCTTCTGGGGATGAGTTCTTCTGAATGGCTTTATCACTACAGAAACAGTCAGAATGTTGGACATGTCAGTGACCACATATCTCCATTTCATTTCAACGAGGTTAGTAGTTTTGATCTATGTGATCAGTGGGGGAATCGTTTTGTTTCGAATCCTATGCTTTACATGGGGAGCTCCCAACTCTATCCATATTCCTCTCTTGTTTATGGATCTGAAGAGCTGAGGAGGGATCGGTACTTTCTTGACTACCAAAGACCGTTTCCTTATGTGTGTGGTGTTGGAATGGAGCCAAGTTCGGATCAACCACAGCTTTTGCAGTACCTTAAAGAAAAAGAATGGCAATCACAGCCAGGCTCCCAATTAAGAGGTCCTACTTTCATGGGAAACTGAGTCTTGGTTATTCATGTGTCAGGGGCGCGTCTTCCATATGAGTTTTTTTGTATATGCTTGTATCTTTACACGTGTTCGTTTTTCGTATAACAAGGGAGCTGAGATGACAAATGCTCTTGCTCTATGTTTACGTGATGCACATAGTGGTATACGAAATAGTAGAGATGATCTTTGCATGTCATATGTATGTAATACCTGAAATCTGTATTGTTTATTAATGTCCTTTTCGCTATAATTTGTGCAAATGGGTGAAACTGTTGATGTACGCAAACTGCGGCCCTCATGGCATTATGTTTTGGTGTTGAGGGAAGCTGATTATCAGTCTTATCATGAAAACCATCAAATATGGTTCAAGGATCCTGTTCTTCTCGAAACTCTACCGACGAAAAGCTTTTTATTATATGGTCATTAGATTCTACCTATGTACTACATAGTATATCATAAAATTTCCCTCGGGGAATATTATCACCTACCCCAGCAAGGGGCCGTCCCTGGAAATCCCAACCAACTCAACATTTTGTAACCTCTCGTCTCTCCATCGATAACCCTTTTTTTCTTCATTCTTTCATCTCCTTGGGTGGCTTTTCAAGTTGTTGTTGATAAGTATGTAGATGGTGAGCGTGTATCAGAAGTTTAATTTTCACTAACAATCAATCGCGTGTGAGTAAGAGGAAGAGACTAATATATTGTTATTACAAGCCAATTTTGAAAAAGTAAATTGACAATCAGCATACTCACAGAACTACAAAGTCCAGTGAGAAAATAAATCTATTAACAGGACATTTGCCTCATTCAGGCCAAAAAGAAAGCAAAAATTATTTTATGCAACATTTGATGTTTCTTATAAGTTACTTATAAGTTTAGGCATTACCTTCTCATAATCTCATTCGAGTCTAATAATTGAATTGTACCATACTGTGATTGCATGTAGTAATTCCCCCCAAAAGATGGCGCATATAAATGTACAATAAGTTAGAAAACATTGAATATGTACTTAACTGAAATAAAATTGGTTTTGGAAAATTCTTAGATGAGTGTATTCTGTTGTTTGATAGTCTATATGGCTATAGTTTGTTGCAACTTGCAACGCTATAAATGTTAAACATAGACATTAAAATTTAACGAAAACTTGGAAGTTTGAAATTTAGAGACATGGGATGTAAAATGATGGTATTCTCCAATTACTTGAACAATAATTTAAGTAGTACATTCTGTTATAACTTCCAAAAGCAAAAATAATAAACGAAATATTACAGTTTTTTTTCCTGAAACATCTCTATTTAATAGAGCGATGTCATTATCTTCGTACTTTTCTTTATGATGAACCAATTGGTTTGGTGGTAAGTCCAAAACCATAAGGATAAAGTGGATCATAATGCTTATCACCAACATTCATAGGAAGTTGGTCTACAGATTTAAACCACGTTCTCGACAACTTTCCAGTAAAACCGTAGTCACCAAACAAAACATCAGCCACTCCTTGGCCTTCAGTTCCAGGTAGCCATGCAGCCACGAGGGCGTCTATTGATGAAAGATAGGGCTCAACTACGAGCGGACGGCCAGAAATCAATACCACAATACACTTGATATTGTTGCAAATATTTTTCAACGTACTCAAGCCTGGCTCAGGAATTGTTAGGTTCAAATTGTCACCTGCACTTTCAGCATAGCCTTGCTCTCCAACCACTACTATACCATAGGAAAAATTATTGGATTTTACAAATTCGACATCAGGGTCTTCGCTGTAGAAAATTTCTGTACTCGGCTCGACAGAAGCTGATATTGCATTCAATATTGTGGTTCCTGAACATAAAAAAAGAAATATTAGTATCAAATAAAATCTAAACTTGAAGTAGGAAAAGAAATGAAGTAAAATTCTTCGTACCACTCGTATAGTTGTTGCCTTGTAATCCTTGCCAACTAAGTGTCCATCCACCACACTGTAATCCCAAGTTGTTGGCATGACTTCCGGCAACCAAGATCTTTGATGTTCTTTTAGCAAGGGGAAGCGTTGGGTTGTTGAGATCATTTCCATTCTTTAAAAGAACTAGTGATTTTCTTACGGCCTCTCTTGCTAAATCTCTGTGAGCCTTGCTACCAATTTGGTCAACTAAACTGTAATCTGACATAGGGTTCTCAAATAAGCCCATGGTGAGTTTAACTCTTAAAATTCTTTTGACTGCATCGTCAATCCTACTCATAGAAATTAAGTTGTTCTTTACATGAGAAGATACAATATCAATAAATTCCGTGTGATTTGGTGGGACCATCACCTGCATTTTACAACCAAAATAGACTTTTATTAGAAAGTATCGTGCAATAGTTTTCTAATGAAAAAATGATTGACAAACAATGAATATGTTCACATAACAATCTGAAAATATCTACTAACCATGTCAATTCCAGCATTGATTGCTCTTAGAAGTGATTTTGAATAACTCTTTTTGAAAGTCGGATAGATTTCTCTGAAACTTGGGTCGGTGTAATTGTAAAGTTGTGGATTGGTAATTTTATCCACAGCTTGCCAATCGGAGATGACGAATCCCTGAAATTTGAGAAGAAACTGGATTAGGCCATAGAGAAATTTGGTATATTAATGAAGTTATGAGCTTGTGTAACTAATGAAAATTAGATGATATATAAGTAATATGTATACATACCCTAAATCTAAGAGTGCCTTTGAGGAATCCCGTTACAAGATTTTGATTTGTGTGCATCTTCATGCCATTCCAACTTGAATAGGAGACCATGATAGAGGCAATTCCCTTGATGATGGAATTGTAGTAGGCAGGCATATGAATACTGAGTAATCCGTGCCAATCTATCATTGTATTGTTCTCATTAATTCCATTTATTGTGCCTCCATCACCAACAAAGTGTTTTGCACAACCCATCACCTTGTCCCTATTTAATAAGCGAAAAAATGAATATTAGTCCATATGTTTTGATTAATATATATGTAGAAGTGGGAAAAGATACTATGTAAACTTACTTTCCACCAAAATAAGGAACTCCTTTTCTGGAACTAGGAGGAACACCTTGTAGACCAAAGATGATATCTGTCATTTGTTGAACAATTTTTGGATCTTCACTATAGCTCTCGTAGCATCGACCCCATCTCGGATCTCTGCATACCTGTATATTATTTTTGAAAAACCGAATGTTATTTTTTTTATAATTGAAAAGGCTATTATTGTACGATCACTACATGAGACATTAATATACGAACACGAAAATGTATTACATACCGCAATGCATGGAGCAAAGACATATGGGATCCCAGTAGCTCTGGTCTCAATAGCTGTTGCAGCGCCAATCCTTTGCACAAGCTCTGGATCTCTGGAACCGATAAATATTGTTCATTTAGTATACGTGCAAATATGAACATAAAAATTGTGAAGAGTGGTAAGTATTCGTAGAGTGTTGGAGAATATATATAAAGTAATAAATGTTCATACTGAATAGAAGCTAGAGCTTTTGACGACAATTTTATATGGTATCAGAACTAAGACCAAGGAACAGTTCCTGGGATCGATTTCCACTATCATCTATATTTATCAAAAACTAAGATGTCACTTGTCAAGCTCAAATTTGATGAATTACCTGGTTGCTCCGAGGCCTACGTTATGAGGAAAAATGGTAGTCTGATATACATATCCATGTCCGTGCACAGAATCGATGCCGTATAAGAACGGAATGCCAAGTCTACTCGACAAGGAACCATTTTGATAATCATTGACCATATCGACCCACTCTTCTGGAGAAGCACGAAGGTTGTTATGTGGCGTTATGCCCGGGCCGCTAATTAGGCTGCCGATGGAGTAATCTCGCATGATCTCCGGCGTGGCTGCTACCTTGTCGAGCATCGCCATTTGAGCGATTTTCTCCTCCAGCGTCATTTGGTTCATCAGCACCTTTATTCGCACGTTCATGGGCTGCTTGGGGTCCTTGTACAAGGTGTTTATGGCATTGGACGCTGATGAGGCTAGTAGCAAGGATAGGATTAATGTGATGATCAATTTTAATGATCTTGACGACATTGTCAAATGATTAATGTAGAATGAATAGACAAGGTAAAATAATTAACCAAGAGAAGAATAAGAATTAATTAATGGCTGAAGAATGAAGGAATAATTAGAGAATTGAAAACAGAGTTGTAGTGGTACGTTAATTGCAGTGGCTGAAGCTGATATTTATACTAGGAAGGAAGTAGGTTCTGCGGGCATGTTCATGGGAACCCTCCTTTAAATAAATAAATATAATAATAGTTGTCAGTACGTACACTTATATTTTGACTTACAGTCTCTTTCTTATTGTAGAGGGACCGCCCCCCTTGTGGACTCTTACTAGTCTCCTTTGGTTTGTTTACTTTTCTTTTTTTTCAACTTACAATAAGATCCTCATTAAATTGAAAACAACGTTCTGCATGTCAAGACACAAGTTGAAATGAACTTTGGACTATGAGTGAGATTTTGTATATACTAGTTGAAAATAACGTTCTGAATTTTGAGTACTACTTGAAACTACAATTTATTGGCCAAGTATTATAAAAGAAAGTACGAAGGTATGTTTTTATAATATATTACTCCACAAAACTAATACTATGTACTGATGAACCTAAACTTAATCAAACAATTAAGTGTTATGTATATATAGATTTTCATAGGCGAAATAAAATATTTTCATTTTAATTCTTTGTTCTAATTTAAATGTAAAATGATATTCGTTATATAGGTGCTACTTTACAATAGTTCACTGCTTTTCTCGAAAAGAATTAATTCGGTCATTTTTTGTATACTGTTAATTATATCACTTAAATTATCAATATATCTATATATATACAGTTATACGCACAATACTTGAATAAGAGATAAAAACATGTGTATTTTTTTTTTTTTTGAAATGAATAATATGTGTGAACCAATTATATAATTATACAATAATATACCGAGTATTATATTACAAGTAACAATATCGAATATTAACTCCGAGCTACCTAAGATTTACAAATATAAAATTTCAAACAGCGCACGAGGTGTCTATTTGGTGACTGCATGCCAAATCATAACTCATTAACGTAAACCCTCCTTCTACTTTTCGTTAGTTTATGTTCATGAGTTACCTTTTTGATTACACTTTTCTCTTTTTAGGATATAAAATATATTTACTATAAAAGAAAAGGAATACCACGTCATGAGGTTGAGTTGATTTTTTTTCTTTTTCTTTTTTTACTTCTCTCATTCATTTCTTCCTCGTGATTGTTTGAACATAGACATATACATGTTAATCTAAAAATATCACATTGTCCATTATTGATGATGAAGTAAAATAATATGTATGTAAGATGGTTCAATTTTATGTCGTGGTTATTAAAAGTCTAAACTAATTACGAGATAAAGTAACTGAATTTAATTAAAGATCTAATCTAAGTAATACGGAACAACCTTAATTTCAACGTGAATTTTTCCAGTTCATCACTTTATTGATATGTCAGATCTAGAAAAACTTAATTTAGCAATGGTGGTGGTTCCCCACTATTAATTAATGGTCCTTTCGTTAATCTTTGAATTTCAGTAGATAATTTATTCAACCTTTTGAAATGGCCATTCGACCATCAGTTTGACGTTTTTCTTCCTCAAAATTACACTCACCAAACCTTATCGGACATTACGTAATGTGTTCGATCGTGTGATCTTCAAAATTCTAGTGCTATCCAAATCTCACTTTAAATTTGTTTAATGGTATTTGCCACTTTTTGACTGACTTTCTATAAAAGGGGAAATTACATACATCCCGAAACTTTATAGACTTAATTAAGGAAAAAGAAATGATTTAGAAGATACTCACAAATTGTGATTCTATTTGTAATAATAATGCCCAACGTGAGCGAGTTAAAATTACTTCATACACTCGTGGCTTGATAATATGTACATGTTATAATATTAACTGTTCTACATTTTGCAATATTAAATGCATGTGTTATAAATTTAACAGTGACACACGTACGGTTTGATACCAGAGAATCAGTCCGTCAAAGATGACACATCATTTGGATAAAAGATTTGGCCTGCATAAAAGTAAATATGTGATATTTCATTTTTAAGTAATAGGTGTATATTTTATATAATCTAATGTCAAACATATACTGTGACATGAAGTAAGCAATATTCTAATTATCTCCTTTGTCTAATTTAATTATTATATATTTTGCATGTGAATTATTGTGGCCGGGCGTCGACGTTCAGTGCAAGTTGCTCATAATTACTAGTATATATACAAAGAATAGAGATGCTCGCCCGCCGCTCCTCAAGTGGTGACTATAAAAAGAAAAAGAAAATCCAGAATAGTGAATACCTGATCCAGAAATATTTTTCTAATTAATTATGCAGGATAAGTTTACACGTGATTTTAAAAATTGTGTCATCACAGTTTTCATCCGGATTTAGTTTCAGTATAATAATTTAGAAATTTTCATAATATAGACAAAATAATAATCAACTTGTTCGTAATAATTGGTATGCAAGAGGCCATGACAATGACATAGTACCTAGCTAATAAATTGTTGTTAGGGTTTCAAAATTAATGCCTAGAAAAATATCTGAATTCTGTAATACTTCAATGCATATAACTTATAAATTCTAGCTAGCTATATATACATACACATTATATGTCTTGCTTCATTAACTTTTGCCCCGTCATAAATTCATTGTTCCCTATATAATTCGAAAAACTAACAACAAGCTTAATTCGAACGGAGATATATAATTAATTTCATAGTTTAGAAGTAAAGTATGGCTTTAAAAACGTACATGATTTTAGTTACAACATAAGAAATGTGATGCACAATATAATATCATTAAATAGACAGATAAGGAAATAAGTAAATAATAAACTATTTTGGAAGTGTGAATTATCTACATAAACATTCATAGATTCGTGCAAACCAAGTATCAGTTTCGTGCATCTCTTCAGTGATTTATACTTTTATTTAGAAACCTTTTATTTCAAACTGATCATAAGCTGAGTGTTGAATTTTTGGGTTATAAAACGTCCTTACCGTTACTTTTTTATAGGATATTTAATTTATTGTCAGTCAATGAAGTTGGCTATCACGTGAATAGCGTAGGAAGCATGCAAGTTATTTCTCCGATTTGTTGAAAAAGCGACAAGGATCTTGCAATTTAGCCAATGGCCACTACAGATAAGGCTTTTAATTCCATTCACTTAATTATTAATCTTGCAAAATGGAATCACGTTTTGCTTTTTTTTTTTTTTTTTTTTTTTTTTTTTGATTGGGAATCAGGTTTTACTTAATTACACAATCGTTTATACACAAGTGTGCAGATGCATAACACTTTTTGCAATTATTTTAAAGGTGTTAACCTGATCCCAAATTCCACACAAAATAGTTATGTTCGACAGAGCATGTAAAAATATCGCCTAATTATGGTACACATTAATGAGTATCCTAAATAGTTATGCAAACTTCAAATTAGTTCCAAATGTTTCCAGTATATAACTTTCAAACCAATTTTTTTGTTTTGAAATACTTTCATAATTCTTTTGGTATATATTGTTGTGTACATAATATAAATTATCAATTATATCATGTGGAGCCAAAACGCCAACTCACCGTCTTCTTGTAACCTGATGGAGAGGCCCGTAAAACTCTCCATTCGATGGATTATATGTGACTCTTACAAATCTTACGTACCTCAGTTTTCTCTTATCTTAATGAAAATAATTTATGAGTTACGTTGTAAGTTTACAAAAATATCGTAACGTCACAAATTTATCACATAAAAAAGTAAAAAATAAAATAAATAAATACATAAATAGGCTATATAAAAATATATTAATTAGGTAACGCAAATTTTCAGAATTTAGCACTGAAGATTATGTAGCAACTTAAAATAATATATCGTTATTGCAATCTCATATGTTATACATACATGCCAATTTATATACTATTTTAAAAAATCTTGTGTTGGAAACTTGATTATGAAATTAAGTTTGGAAAATTATAGAAATTTAAAAGAACCCTTTATAAGAATTTTATAAACGAAAATAGATCGATTTTGAAGTTACGAGATGCAATTGTCTCAGCAACTTATAAGGAAATAATCTGATATTTCCCTTACTAATTGCATAAATAAGAAGATGCATCAAATGAATCAACCTCTGCAGAAAGTAAATGAATCAACCTCTGCAGGATTCGGACCAAAAGAGAATGATGTGGCACGTCGCAAAAATTCATCGTCAGTCATTCCCCGTATCTCATGACAAACCAGTTCATCTGTAGCTTTTGATTTATAAAGTGGTGCAGCTGATTATCAGTCTTTATATTGAAAACCATCAAATATGGTTCAACAAGGTGGATCCTGATCTTCTCGAGACTCTACCAACGAAAAGCTTTGTATTATATGGTCATTAGACTCTACCTATGTACTACATAGTATGTCATAAAATTTCCCTCGGGGACTATTGTCTCCTACCCCAGCAAGGGGCCGTCCCGGGAACTCCCGAACAACTCAACACTTTGCAACCTCTCGTCTCTCCATCGATAACCCTATTTTTCTTCATTCTTTCATCTCCTTGGGTGGCTTTTCAAATTGTTAGTTGATATAAGTATGTAGATGGTGAACGTGTATCGGAAGTTTAATTTTCACTCACAATCAATCGTGTATGAATAAGACGAAGAGACTAAGTGTAACTGATATATTATTATAACAACACAATTTTGAAAAAGTTGATTGACAATCAGCAAATCATACTCACAGAACTACAAAGTCCAGTGAGAATAAAAATCTATTAACAGGACATTTGCCTCATTCAGGCCAAAAAGAAAGCAAAAATTATTTTATACAACATTTGCACGTATAGTGGCGTCAGCATAATCAACGATTAAGATTTTTGATGTTTCTTAAAAGTTTAGACATTATCTTCTCATAATCTCATTCCAGTCGAGTACTTATATTAATAATTGAATTGTACCATACAGTGATTGCATGTAGTAATTCCTCCCAAAAGAAGGCGCATATATATGTATGATCTTACCGCTTAAAGCTACATTTTTGCCTCAGAAGTTAGAAAACATTGAATAAGTACTTAACTGAAATAAAATTGGTTTTGGAAAATTCTTAGATGAGTGTATTCTGTTGTTTCATAGTCTATATATGGCTATAGTTTGTTGCAACTTGCAACGCTATAAATGTTAAACATAGAAATTAAAATTTAACGAAAAGGACAATTCTTGAAGTTCGGAATTTAGAGACATGGGACATAAAATGATGGTATTCTTCAATTACTTGAACAATAATTTAAGTAGTACATTTTGTTATAACTTCCAAAAGCAAAAATAATAAACGAAATATCATAGATTTTTTTTTTGAACATCTCTATTTAATAGAGCGATGTCATTATCTTCATATTTTTCTTTATGATGAACCAATTGGTTTGGTGGTAAGTCCAAAACCATAGGGATAAAGTGGATCATAATGCTTATCACCAACATTCATAGGAAGTTGGTCTACAGATTTAAACCACGTTCTCGACAACTTTCCAGTAAAACCGTAGTCACCAAACAAAACATCAGCCACTCCTTGGCCTTCAGTTCCAGGTAGCCATGCAGCCACGAGGGCGTCTATTGATGAAAGATAGGGCTCAACTACGAGCGGACGGCCAGAAATCAATACCACAATACACTTGATATTGTTGCAAATATTTTTCATCGTACTCAAGCCTGGCTCAGGAATTGTTAGGTTCAAATTGTCACCTGCACTTTCAGCATAGCCTTGCTCTCCAACCACTACTATACCATAGGAAAAATTATTGGATTTTACAAATTCGACATCAGGGTCTTCGCTGTAGAAAATTTCTGTACTCGGCTCGACAGAAGCTGATATTGCATTCAATATTGTGGTTCCTGAACATAAAAAAAGAAATATTAGTATCAAATAAAATCTAAACTTGAAGTAGGAAAAGAAATGAAGTAAAATTCTTCGTACCACTCGTATAGTTGTTGCCTTGTAATCCTTGCCAACTAAGTGTCCATCCACCACACTGTAATCCCAAGTTGTTGGCATGACTTCCGGCAACCAAGATCTTTGATGTTCTTTTAGCAAGGGGAAGCGTTGGGTTGTTGACATCATTTCCATTCTTTAAAAGAACTAGTGATTTTCTTACGGCCTCTCTTGCTAAATCTCTGTGAGCCTTGCTACCAATTTGGTCAACTAAACTGTAATCTGACATAGGGTTCTCAAATAAGCCCATGGTGAGTTTAACTCTTAAAATTCTTTTGACTGCATCGTCAATCCTACTCATAGAAATTAAGTTGTTCTTTACATGAGAAGATACAATATCAATAAATTCCGTGTGATTTGGTGGGACCATCACCTGCATTTTACAACCAAAATAGACTTTTATTAGAAAGTATCGCGCAATAGTTTTCTAATGAAAAAATGATTGACAAGCATTGAATATGTGAATAACAATCTGAAAATATCTACTAACCATGTCAATTCCAGCATTGATTGCTCTTAGAAGTGATTTTGAATAACTCTTTTTGAAAGTCGGATAGATTTCTCTGAAACTTGGGTCGGTGTAATTGTAAAGTTGTGGATTGGTAATTTTGTCTACAGCTTGCCAATCGGAGATGACGAATCCCTGAAATTTGAGCAGAAACTAGATTAGGCCATAGAGAATTAATATGGTATATTAATAAAGTTATGAGCTTGTGTAACTAATGAAAATTAGATGATATATTATAAGTATATAAGTAATATGTATACGTACCCTAAATCTAAGAGTGCCTTTGAGGAATCCCGTTACAAGATTTTGATTTGTGTGCATCTTCATGCCATTCCAACTTGAATAGGAGACCATGATAGAGGCAATTCCCTTGATGATGGAATTGTAGTAGGCAGGCATATGAATACTGAGTAATCCGTGCCAATCTATCATTGTATTGTTCTCATTAATTCCATTTATTGTGCCTCCATCACCAACAAAGTGTTTTGCACAACCCATCACCTTGTCCCTATTTAATAAGCGAAAAATTGAATATTAGTCCATATGTTTTGATTAATATATATGTAGAAGTGGGAAAAGATACTATGTAAACTTACTTTCCACCAAAATAAGGAACTCCTTTTTTGGAATTAGGAGGAACACCTTGTAGACCAAAGATGATATCTGTCATTTGTTGAACAATTTTTGGATCTTCACTATAGCTCTCGTAGCATCGACCCCATCTCGGATCTCTGCATACCTGTATATTATTTTTGAAAAACCTAATGTTATTTTTTTGATAATTGAAAAGGCTATTATTGTACGATCACCACATGAGACATTAATATACGATGACGAAAATGTATTACATACCGCAATGCATGGAGCAAAGACATATGGAATCCCAGTAGCTCTGGTCTCAATAGCTGTTGCAGCGCCAATCCTTTGCACAAGCTCTGGATCTCTGGAACCGATAAATATTGTTCATTTAGTATACGTGCAAATATGAACATAAAAATTGTGAAGAGTGGTAAGTATTCGTATACGTAGAGTGTTGGAAAATATATATAAAGTAATAAATGTTCATACTGAATAGAAGCTAGAGCTTTTGACGACAATTTTATATGGTATCAGAACTAAGACCAAGGAACAGTTCCTGGGATCGATTTCCACTATCATCTATATTTATCAAAAACTAAGATGTCACTTGTCAAGCTCAAATTTGATGAATTACCTGGTTGCTCCGAGGCCTACGTTATGAGGAAAAATGGTAGTCTGATATACATATCCATGTCCGTGCACAGAATCGATGCCGTATAAGAACGGAATGCCAAGTCTACTCGACAAGGAACCATTTTGATAATCATTGACCATATCGACCCACTCTTCTGGAGAAGCACGAAGGTTGTTATGTGGCGTTATGCCCGGGCCGCTAATTAGGCTGCCGATGGAGTAATCTCGCATGATCTCCGGCGTGGCTGCTACCTTGTCGAGCATCGCCATTTGAGCGATTTTCTCCTCCAGCGTCATTTGGTTCATCAGCACCTTTATTCGCACGTTCATGGGCTGCTTGGGGTCCTTGTACAGCGTGTTTATGGCATTGGACGCTGATGAGACAAGCAGCAAGGATAGGATTAATGTGATGATCAATATTAATGATCTTGACGACATTGTCAATTCGATTAATGTAGAATGAATGGACAAGGTAAAATAATTAACCAAGAGAAGAATAAGAATTAATTAATGGCTGAAGAATGAAGGAATAATTAGAGAATTGAAAACTGAGTGGTAGTGGTACGTTAATTGCAGTGGCTGAAACTGGTATTTATACTAGGAAGGAAGTAGGAGCTGCGGGCATGTTCATGGGAACCCTCCTTTAAATAAATAAATATAATAATAGTTGTCAATACGTACACTTATATTTTGACTTACAGTCTCTTATTGTAGAGGGACCGCCCCCCTTGTGGACTCTTACCAGCGCAGTCTCCTTTGAATTGTTTAGTTTTCTTTTTTTCAACTTACAATAAGATCTTCGATAAATTGAAAATAACGTTGTCTATGTCAAGACACAAGTTTAAATGAACTTTGAACTATGAGTGAGATGTTGGATATATGTCATTCAGATTACTTGAATAACAAAAAGAATCATGTAATGTGAATACTACTTGAAACTACAGATTTACTGGTTAAATATTTAAAAAGTACGGAGTTATGTTTTATAGTATCCACAAAAGTAATACTATGTACTGTTGAACCTCACATTAATCAAACAATTAAGGTGGTGTTTGCAAACTCTTCTTTAAAAGTAGAAGTTTAAAATTTAAGTTCAAGCTCAAAAAACTGCTTTAAATCATAAGCTGAAAGTGTTTGAAAAACAATCTAAAAGTTGAATTTTTCATGATAAGGTGTTTGCAAGAAAAAAAAGTGATTCCATGATTTTCATATAATTTGACTATGATACCCTTAACTTAAACATTATCAACATTTAAATGTATTGCTATAAAAAACTATTACAACTTTAAAATATTGAACTATAAGGTTCGATTTTATTAAAATGTATAAGAATGAACTAAATTTTGAAGTATACATATGAAAACTCAATTTGGTGAATTTCTAAATAAAATATACTCGTCAACATGATAGGAAAGAATTCTTGAAGAACGAAAAAAAAACATGAAATAATAATTCAAATAAATAAAAAGAACTTGTAAATCATTTCTAGGGTGATAATGTTATTTTTCTTCATAGAATGAAGACCCTAAGCTCCTTCAATTAACATTTAATTATATTAGATATGTTGTGTTATTTGACAATAGAAGATAAGGGTATAAATGGATAAATAAAATTTAATTTATTTAAAAAGGGCTACCATAAGCTAGGAGCACCCCTTTAGCAGCTTCAAGATTGTGAGGGTTTTTAGCTTAAAAAAAGTTTTCAAACCAAAAAAGCTAGATTTGCAAACACCCCAAACTGCTTAATTTAAGTCAAAAGTTGTTTTTAACTTTTTTTAAGAGTTTGCAAACACCACCTAAGTGTTATGTATATGTAGATTTTTATAGGTGAAATAAAATATTTTCATTTTAATCAATTCTTTGTTCTAATTTAAATATAAAATGATATTCGTTATATAGGTGCTACTTTACAATAGTTCACAGCTTTGCTCGAAAAAATTAATTCGGTCATTTTTTGTATACTACTAAATATATCACTTAATTATCAATATATCTATATATACAGTTATACACACACTACTTGAATAAGAGATAAAACATGTGTATTTTACTCTTTTTTTAGTAACTGAAATAATATGTGTGAACCAGTTATATATACAATAATATAACCCAGTATTATATTACAAATAAAAATATCGAATATGAACTCCGAGCTACCTAAGATTTACAAATATAAAATTTCAAACAGCGCACGAGGTGCCTTTTTGGTGACTGCATGCCAAATCATAACTCATTAAACCCTCCTACTTTTAGTTAGTTTATGTTCATGAGTTGCCTTTTTGATTGTATACACTTTTCTCTTTTTAGGATATAAAATATATTTACTGTAAAAGAAAAGGAATAGCACGACATGAGGTTGAGTTGATTTTTTTTCTTTCTTTTTTTATTTCTCTCATTCATTTCCTCCTCGTGATTGTTTGAACATAGACATGTACATGTTAATCTAAAAATCTCACATTGTCCATTATTGTTGATGAAGTAAAATAATATGTATGTAAGATATTCATTTTATGTCGTGGTTATTAAAAGTCTAAACTAATTGCATACGCATGCCAAATCTACGAGTTGAACAATTAGCTTTTAGATACATAATTCGGTCAAGGGGCAAGCACTTGCGAAGCAGATAGACGGATAAAACTCATAAAAGAATTGAGTACTCTAATAATTTATCGTCAAAAGGAAAAAATAAAATCTAAAGTATGCATGAATCATTAGACAAAATATAATTTAAAAGGAATCGATCGGTAGATATTGTTCAAAGCAATCTATTTGATCTCATTGACTAGCAAGTCAAGCAAGCAATCTAAGACTACGCATTGGTCGTGAATTTCTCTTTTTCCTTTTTTTTTGGGACGAAAACTGGTCGGAAATTAAATTTGTACGAAAAAAAGAAAACAAATCGAAATATTTCAAGGACTTTGCAAAGATCCCATGTCCTAATTAACTGATGAGTTATAAGACTGCTTAGAGTTTATAAGACATGAAAAATAGAAGAAG
This sequence comes from Misopates orontium, assembly GCA_946800315.1. Taxonomy (NCBI): domain Eukaryota; kingdom Viridiplantae; phylum Streptophyta; class Magnoliopsida; order Lamiales; family Plantaginaceae; genus Misopates; species Misopates orontium. The sequence continues at coordinate 6,092,893 of OX326947.1, forward strand.
TGAAAAAGTATATCTTCATGTTACATTACACGGACAATTCAGAAAATGCTTTTCACCCACAGAAGTATATATATTTTGTTTTTATATTTTGATCTTATCTAAGTAATACGGAACAACCTTAATTTTCAACGTGAATCTTTCCATTTCATCACTTTATTGAGATGTAAGATCTAGTAAAACTTAATTTAGCAATGGTGGTGGGGTTCCCCACTATTAATTAATTGTCCTTTCGTTAATCTTTGAATTTCAGTAGATAGTTTATTCAACCTTTTCAAATGGCCATTCGACCATCAGTTTGACGTTTTTCTTCCTCAAAATTACACTCACCAAACCTTATCGGACATTACGTAATGTGTTCGATCGTGTGATCTTCAAAATTCTAGTATTATCCAAATCTTACTTTAAATTTGTTTAATCATTAATGGTATTTACCACTTTATGACTGACTTTCTATAAAAGGGGAAATTACGTACATCCCGAAACTTTAAGGATTTAGACATTGTGATTCTATAATTTCTATTCGTAAACAATATTCTAATTATCTCCTTTGTCTAATTTAATTATTATATATTTTGCAATATTCAGTGCAAGTTGCTCATAATTACTAGTATATATACAAAGAATAGAGATGGCCGCCCGCCGCCCCTCAAGTGGTGACTATAAAAAGAAAAAGAAAATACAGATAGTGAATACCTGATCCAGAAATGTTTTTCTAATTAATTATGCAGAATAAGTTTACACGTGATTTTAAAAATTGTGTCATCACACAGTTTTCATCCGGATTTAGTTTCAGTATAATAATTTAGAAATCTTCATAATATAGACAAAATAATAATCAACTTGTTCGTAATAATTGGTATGCAAGAGCCCATGACAATGAAATAGTACATAGCTAATAAATTGTTGTTAGGTTTTAAAATTAATGCCTAGAAAAAAATCTGAATTCTGTAATACTTCAATGCATATAACTTATAAATTCTAGCTAGCTTTATATACATACACATAACACATTATATGTCTTGCTTCATTACCTTTTGCCCCGTCATAAATTCATTGTTCCCTAATATAAATAATTTTTTTAGCTATTATCTATATCTGAATATTAGATTTAATTATTAAGACTCATCGTAATTCAACAAACTAACAACAAGCTTAATTCGAACGGAGATATATAACTAATTTCATAGTTTAGACGTAAAGTATGGCTTTAAAAACGTACATGATTTTAATTACAAAATAAGAAATGTGATGCACAATATAATATAATTAAATAGCCAGATAAAGAAATCAGTACATGATAAACTATTTTGGAAGTGTGTATTATCTACATAAACATTCGTATTTATAAAAACCAAGTATCAGTTTCGTGGCATCTCTTCAGTGATTTATACTTTTATTTAGAAACCTTTTATTTCAAACTCATAAGTCATAATCTGAGTGTTGAACTTTTGGCTTATAAAACGTCCTTACCGTTACTTTTTTATAGGATATTTATTGTCAGTCAATGAAGTTGGCTATCACGTGAATATATAGCGTAGGAAGCATGCAAGTTATTTCTCCGATTTGTTGAAAAAGCGACAAGGATCTTGCAATTTAGCCAATGGCCGCTACAGATAAGACTTTTAATTCCATTCACTTAATTTATAATCTTGCAAAATGGAATCACGTTTTGCTCTTTTTTTTTTTTTTTTGATTGGGAATCACGTTTTACTTAATTACACAATCTTTTATACGCAAGTGTGCAGATGCATAACACTTTTTGCAAATATTTTAAAGGTGTGTTAACCTCATGATCCCAAACTCCACACAAAACAGTTTTGTTCGACAGAGCATGTAAAAATATCGCCTAATTATAGTACATATTAATGAGTATCCTAATTAGCTAATATGCAACCTTCAAATTAGTTCCAAATGTTTCCAGTATATACCTTTCAAACCATTTTTATTTTTTTGAACTACTTTCATAATTCTATTGGTATATATTGTTGTGTACATAATATAAATTATCAATTGTATCATGTAGAGTCAAAACGCCAACTCACCATCTTCTTGTATAAGTATAACCTGATGGAGAGGCCCGTACAACTCTTCATTCGATGGATAAAAAGAGCTAATTATACGTCCTCCCCATTCGATGGATTATATGTTACTCTTACAAATCGTACCTCAGTTTTCTCTTCTCTTAATGGAATAAATGTATGAGTTACGTTATAAGTTTTATAGAAATGTCGTACAGTCACAAATTTACAAAAAAAAAATAAAAAATAAAAGGAATACATGCATAAGTAAGCTATATAAAAATTATATTAATAAGGTAACGCAAATTTCAGAATTTAGCAATGAAGATTATGTAGAAACTTAAAATAATATATCGTTATTGCAATCTCATAATAATATAAATACATGCTAATTTATATTCTATTTTCAAAAATCTTGTGTTGGAAACTTTTTGATTACGAAATTAAGTTTGGAAAATTATATAAATTAAAAAAAAAAGACTTTATAAGAATTGTTAAAAAGGAAAATAGATCGATTTTGAAATTACGATATGCAATTCTCTCAACAACTAATTATAAGGAATTAATCTTAAATTTCCCTTACTAATAACATAACTTAAGCAACAAAGAAGATGCTAATTTTATCCTTCTACTATTTCCAGAGAAGCTCCGCTTTAACTTCAGTTAATCCTGCATAGAATCGCAATTGTCTGTGGAATTTGATTCATCATGAACTTAAAATTCAAGGCAACTAACGATAAAATGTATTGAACATAATGCACAGAAACCACTCCAGCTTTTGAAATCCCGCACAAAACCTCCTCGTGTTATCTCCTTTTCTTTTTATAAAACAAGTTTTTTTAAATAAAATTGCGGCAAACCGCTTCGCTTTTTATTATAGTTATAACACCCTGCATTTTCTAGAATCTGCACCAAATCCCATCATATTATCAGAAACCTGCTTAAAAACTCTCATGTTATCAAAAACTGCGTACTATATATCCTCTTGTTATTAAAAATTTGCATCAAACCCCCTCTTATCGAGAGGGTAAAATTGAAAATTCATATTGATTAAGGCGTTTCCGTCAAAAGTGAGGTTTGTTACAAGATTTTTTAAAACACGAAAGAGGTTGGTGTAGGTTCTCTAAAACATATGGGGTCTTTACAAATGCTCTTGCTCTATGTTTACGTGATGCACATAGTGGTATACGAAATAGTAGAGATGATCTTTGCATGTCATATGTATGTAATACCTGAAGTCTGTATTGTTTATTAATGTCATTTTCGCTATAATTTGTGCAAATGGGTGAAACTGTTGATGTACGCAAACTGCGGCCCTCATGGCATCATGTTTTGGTGTTGAGGACAGCTGATTATCAGTCTTATCATGAAAACCATCAAATATGGTTCAAGAAGGCGGATCCTGTTCTTCTCGAAATCTACCGACGAAAAGCTTTTTATTATATGGTCATTAGACTCTACCTATGTACAACATAGTATATCATAAAATTTCCCTCGGGGAATATTGTCACCTACCCCAGCAAGGGGCCGTCCCTGAAACTCCCGACCAACTCAACATTTTGTAACCTATCTTCTCTCCATCGATAACCCTTTTTTTTCTTCATTCTTTCATCTCCTTGGGTGGCTTTTCAAATTGTTAGTAGATAAGTATGTAGATGGTGAACATGTATCGGAAGTTTAATTTTCACTCGCAATCAATCGTGTGTGAGTAAGAGGAAGAGACTAATATATTATTATTACAACCCAATTTTGAAAAAGTAAATTGACAATCAGCAAATCATACTCACAGGACATTTGCCTCATTCAGGCCAAAAAGAAAGCAAAAATTATTTTATACAACATTTGCACGTATAGTGGGTCAGCATAACCAACGATTAAGATATTTGATGTTCCTTAAAAGTTTGGGCATTATCTTCTCATAATCTCATTCGAGTCTAGAATTGTACCATACAGTAATTGCATATAGTAATTCCCCCCAAAAGAAGGCGCATATAATTAAATGTATGAACTTACCGCTTAAAGCTACATTTTTTCCTCAGAAGTTAGAAAGCATTGAATAAGTACTTAACTGAAATAAAATTGGTTTTGGAAAATTCTTAGATGAGTGTATTCTGTTGTTTCATAGTCTATATGGCTATAGTTTGTTGCAACTTGCAACGCTATAAATGTTAAACATAGAAATTAACATTTAACGAAAAGGACAATTCTTCAAGTTTGTAATTTAGAGACATGGTATGTAAAATGATGGTATTCTCCAATTACTTGAACAATAATTTAAGTAGTACATTTGTTATAATTTCCAAAAGCAAAATAATAAACAAAATATTAAATATTTTTTTCTGAAACATCTCTATTTAATAGAGTGATGTCATTATCTTACTATTTTTCTTTATGACGAACCAGTTGGTTTGGTGGTAAGTCCAAAACCATAGGGATAAAGTGGATCATAATGCTTATCACCAACATTCATAGGAAGTTGGTCTACAGATTTAAACCAAGTTCTCGACAACTTTCCAGTAAAACCGTAGTCACCAAACAAAACATCAGCCACTCCTTGGCCTTCAGTTCCAGGTAGCCATGCAGCCACGAGGGCGTCTATTGATGAAAGATAGGGCTCAACTACGAGCGGACGGCCAGAAATCAATACCACAATACACTTGATATTGTTGCAAATATTTTTCATCGTACTCAAGCCTGGCTCAGGAATTGTTAGGTTCAAATTGTCACCTGCACTTTCAGCATAGCCTTGCTCTCCAACCACTACTATACCATAGGAAAAATTATTGGATTTCACGAATTCGACATCAGGGTCTTCGCTGTAGAAAATTTCTGTACTCGGGTCAACAGAAGCTGATATTGCATTCAATATTGTGGTTCCTGGACATAAAAAAGAAATATTAGTATGAGATAAAATCTAAACTTGAAGTAGGAAAAGAAATGAAGTAAAATTCTTCATACCACTCGTATAGTTGTTGCCTTGTAATCCTTGCCAACTAAGTGTCCATCCACCACACTGTAATCCCAAGTTGTTGGCATGACTTCCGGCAACCAAGATCTTTGATGTTCTTTTAGCAAGGGGAAGCGTTGGGTTGTTGACATCATTTCCATTCTTTAAAAGAACTAGTGATTTTCTTACGGCCTCTCTTGCTAAATCTCTGTGAGCCTTGCTACCAATTTGGTCAACTAAACTGTAATCTGACATAGGGTTCTCAAATAAGCCCATGGTGAGTTTAACTCTTAAAATTCTTTTGACTGCATCATCAATCCGACTCATAGAAATTAAGTTGTTCTTTACATGAGAAGATACAATATCAATAAATTCCGTGTGATTTGGTGGGACCATCACCTGCATTTTACAACCAAAATAGACTTTTATTAGAAAGTATCGCGCAATAGTTTTCTAATGAAAAAATGATTGACAAACAATGAATATGTTCACATAACAATCTGAAAATATCTACTAACCATGTCAATTCCAGCATTGATTGCTCTTAGAAGTGATTTTGAATAACTCTTTTTGAAAGTCGGATAGATTTCTCTGAAACTTGGGTCGGTGTAATTGTAAAGTTGTGGATTGGTAATTTTGTCCACAGCTTGCCAATCGGAGATGACGAATCCCTGAAATTTGAGCAGAAACTAGATTAGGTCATAGAGAATTAATATGGTATATTAATAAAGTTATGAGCTTGTGTAACTAATGAAAATTAGATGATATATTGTAAGTATATAAGTAATATGTATACATACCCTAAATCTAAGAGTGCCTTTGAGGAATCCCGTTACAAGATTTTGATTTGTGTGCATCTTCATGCCATTCCAACTTGAATAGGAGACCATGATAGAGGCAATTCCCTTGATGATGGAATTGTAGTAGGCAGGCATATGAATACTGAGTAATCCGTGCCAATCTATCATTGTATTGTTCTCATTAATTCCATTTATTGTGCCTCCATCACCAACAAAGTGTTTTGCACAACCCATCACCTTGTCCCTATTTAATAAGCGAAAAATTGAATATTAGTCCATATGTTTTGATTAATATATATGTAGAAGTGGGAAAAGATACTATGTAAACTTACTTTCCACCAAAATAAGGAACTCCTTTTTTGGAACTAGGAGGAACACCTTGTAGACCAAAGATGATATCTGTCATTTGTTGAACAATTTTTGGATCTTCACTATAGCTCTCGTAGCATCGACCCCATCTCGGATCTCTGCATACCTGTATATTATTTTTGAAAAACCTAATGTTATTTTTTTGATAATTGAAAAGGCTATTATTGTACGATCACCACATGAGACATTAATATACGATGACGAAAATGTATTACATACCGCAATGCATGGAGCAAAGACATATGGGATCCCAGTAGCTCTGGTCTCAATAGCTGTTGCAGCGCCAATCCTTTGCACAAGCTCTGGATCTCTGGAACCGATAAATATTGTTCATTTAGTATACGTGCAAATATGAACATAAAAATTGTGAAGAGTGGTAAGTATTCGTAGAGTGTTGGAGAATATATATAAAGTAATAAATGTTCATACTGAATAGAAGCTAGAGCTTTTGACGACAATTTTATATGGTATCAGAACTAAGACCAAGGAACAGTTCCTGGGATCGATTTCCACTATCATCTATATTTATCAAAAACTAAGATGTCACTTGTCAAGCTCAAATTTGATGAATTACCTGGTTGCTCCGAGGCCTACGTTATGAGGAAAAATGGTAGTCTGATATACATATCCATGTCCGTGCACAGAATCGATGCCGTATAAGAACGGAATGCCAAGTCTACTCGACAAGGAACCATTTTGATAATCATTGACCATATCGACCCACTCTTCTGGAGAAGCACGAAGGTTGTTATGTGGCGTTATGCCCGGGCCGCTAATTAGGCTGCCGATGGAGTAATCTCGCATGATCTCCGGCGTGGCTGCTACCTTGTCGAGCATCGCCATTTGAGCGATTTTCTCCTCCAGCGTCATTTGGTTCATCAGCACCTTTATTCGCACGTTCATGGGCTGCTTGGGGTCCTTGTACAGCGTGTTTATGGCATTGGACGCTGATGAGACAAGCAGCAAGGATAGGATTAATGTGATGATCAATATTAATGATCTTGACGACATTGTCAAATGATTAATGTAGAATGAATAGACAAGGTAAAATAATTAACCAAGAGAAGAATAAGAATTAATTAATGGCTGAAGAATGAAGGAATAATTAGAGAATTGAAAACTGATTTGTAGTGGTACGTTAATTGCAGTGGCTGAAGCTGGTATTTATACTAGGAAGGAAGTAGGAGCTGCGGGCATGTTCATGGGAACCCTCCTTTAAATAAATAAATATAATAATAGTTGTCAGTACGTACACTTATATTTTGACTTACAGTCTCTTATTGTAGAGGGACCGCCCCCCTTGTGGACTCTTACCAGCGCAGTCTCCTTTGATTTGTTTAGTTTTCTTTTTTTCAACTTACAATAAGATCCTCACAATAAAATGAAGATAAAGTTCTGTAGGCCAACACACAAATTGAAATGAACTTTGAACTATGAGTGAGATTTTCAACGAGATAAAGTAACTGAATTTAGTTAAAGATCTAATCTAAGGAACAACCTTAATTTTCAACGTGAATTTTTCCAGTTCATCACTTTATTGATATATCAAATCTAGTAAAACTTAACCTAGCAATGGTGGTGGTTCCCCACTATTAATTAATTGTCCTTTCGTTAATCTTTGAATTTCAGTAGATAGTTTATTCAACCTTTTCAAATGGCCATTCGACCATAAGTTTGACGTTTTTCTTCCTCAAAATTACACTCACCAAACCTTAACGGACAATATTACGTAATGTGTTCGATCGTGTGATCTTCAAAATTCTAGTATTATCCAAATCTCACTTTAAATTTGTTTATTCAGATTGTTTAAAAAAAATCTGAATTCTGTAATACTTCAATGCATAATACGTATAAATTCTAGCTAGCTATACATACGCTTTATATGTCTTGCTTCATTAACTTTTGCCCTTAACTTTTGCCCGCCCGTCTTAAATTCATTGTTCCCTAATATAAATAATTTTTTTAGCTATTATCTAATCTAAATCTTAGAGTTAATTGGTAAGACTCATAATTCGAAAAACTAACAACAAACTTAATTCGAACTGAGGTATATAATTAATTTCGTAGTTTAGAAGTAACGTATGGCTTTATTACAAACTAAAAAAGTGTGATACACAATATAATATTTTTAAATAAACAGAGTAAAAAGTAAGTAAATAATAAACTATTTTCGAAGTTTGAATTATCTACATAAACATTTGTATATTCGTGCAAACTTCGGTGATTTATACTTCTATTTTGAAACCTTTTATTTCAAACTCATAAGTCATAAGCAGAGTGTTGAACTTTTGGGTTATAAAACGTCCATACCGTTACTTTCTATAGGATATTTATTGTCAGTCAATGAAGTTGGCTATCACGTGTTCAATAGCGTAGGAAGCATGCAAGTCTGTTTCTCCGATTTATTGAAAAAGAGACAAGGATCTTGCAATTTAGCCAATGGCCACTAGGAGATAAGACTTTTAATTCCATTCACTAAGTAATTTATAATCTTGCAAAATGGAATCACGTTTTACTTTCTTTTTTTTGTGATTGGGAATCACGTTTTATTTAATTACACAATCTTTTATACGCAAGTGTGCATATGCAGAACACTTTTTGCAATTATTTTAAAGGTGTTAACCTGATCCAGAACTCCACACAAAATAGTTCTGTTCGACAGAGCATGTAAAAGTATCGCCTAATTATAGTATAGTTAGTTATGCAACCTTCAAATTAGTTCCAAATGTTTCCAGTATATACCTTTCAAAGCATTTTTATTTTTTGAAATACTTTCATAATTCTTTTGGTATATATTGTTGTGTACACAATATAAATTATCAATTATATCATGTAGAGTCAAAATGCCAACTCACCGTCTTCCTGTATAACCTGATGGAGAGGCCCGTAAAACTCTCCATCCGATGGATTATATGTGACTCTTACAAAGTTTTCTCTTATCTTAATGGAAATAATTTATGAGTTACGTTTTAAGTTTACAGAAATGTCGTAAAGTCACACATTTATCAAAAAAAAAAAAAAGTAAAAAAAAAAAATGAATAAATACATAAACAGGCTATATAAAAATTTTATTAATTACGTAACACAAATTTTCAGAATTTAGCACTGAAGATTATGTAGCAACTTAAAATAATATATCGTTATTGCAATCTCATATATTATACATACATGCCAATTTATATTCTATTTTAAAAAATCTTGTGTTGGAAACTTGATCATGAAATTAAGTTTGGAAAATTATAGAAATTTAAAAAAGAACCCTTTATAAGAATTTTATAAACGAAAATCGATCGATTTTGAAGTTACTAGATGCCATTGTCTCAACAACTTATAAGGAATTAATCTTACATTTCCCTTACTAATTGCAAAAATAAGAAGATGCTAATTTTTATCATTCTACTATTCCCAGAGAAGCTCCGCTTTAAATTCAGTTAGTCCTGCATAGAATTGCAATTGTCTGTAGAATTTAATTCATCATGAACTTAAAATTCAGGGCAACTATCGATAAAATGTATTGCACATAATGCACAAAAACCACTCGAGCTTTCTAAATCCCGCACCAAACCTCCTCCTATTATCTTTTTTTTTTTTTTTTTTTTTTTTTATAAAACAAGCGTTTTCAAAAACATTGCAACAAACCCCTCGCCTCGAAGGTTTTGCTTTCGTGCAATGGCTTGGCAACTTCTTCAGACTAAGGAAGAGACTCATTTGGTAATCTAGGAGTTGGCTTCGGCAGACCAGATAACAAAAGTAGCCGATCGGGGAGTGAGCGATGCGATGTCCTCAGGTCCCGCTCGCAATAACGAATCGTTTGCAGGATCAAGAGCCGAACCTTTTATTATACCCCCCCCCCCCCCCCCCCCCTGCATTTTCTATGTTCTGCACCAAATCCCATCATATTATCAGAAACCTGCTTAAAACCTCTCGTGTTATCAAAAACTGCGTACTACATACCCTATTGTTATTAAAAGTTTGCATCAAACTCCCTCTTATCGAGAGGGTAAAAATGACAATTCATATATAATTAAGGCGCTTCCGTCAAAAGTGAGGTTTGTTGCAAGATTTTTTAAAACATGCATGGAAGAGGTTCGTGCAGGTTCTCTAAAACATATGGGGGCTTTATATGAACTTTTCGCCAAAATATTTACTATGCAAGTCCGAATGTTTATTTCAGTTTTGTCACACGCACAAGGTGCAACAACTTACTAGATATATGAGTAAAATCCCTCATAACATATTCAATTTGTCAATTCCTAACTGCTTAATTAACTTCCAAAGGTGCATATATATGGCGGTTAAATAGTTGGACTTTATCAATCAAAGTCTTTGCCCTGTTGTCAAAACAGAATCATGCATCAAGCTTTCGCAAATATACTAAATTCCTCTGCAGTTCGTTCACTTGTTTTGTATATTATAATGCATAACATATATAACAGACCGACACGTGTCATTATAAGATTTGTTTACATAATTCTGTTGTTATAACAGATTTTGCATGCACCAACTTCTTAAACCACACACACTCGCTCACTTCTCATTTCCATTTTCATCAAGAATCAAAATCTCTCAAATTTCATCTGTACTACTTTTTGTGTTCATCAATTCTTCTTCTGATCTGGGATTGGTTTTAATCATGGGGGATAAGAAGAAAGCCGATCAAAAGCTGTGAGTTTTAATCATTGCCATTGCTTTTCTTTTTTGATTTAACCCCAAAATTTTCTCTGTTTTTTGTTGATTGTTGATTTTGGGTTTCGTTTTGCAGGCTTAACAAGTACATCCACAGTTACTTGATCAAGAAAAACATGGCCACATCTGCTCAGCTTTTCGCCAAGGAGGCCAACATTTCTTCTGAAGATCTTGGTACATTTTCTTGATCAATGGTTTTCTATCTGAAGTTTCTGTGATGAGACGTATGATCTGTTATTTTGAGTGTTTTAGCCGGTGAAAAAATCTGAGTTCAATTGTGTTCTCTGTCAAATTCAGGGCATCGTTCACATTCGTATTAACATACTTTCGTGCTCGTCTCGTTTGGGTAATTAGCGTTGGATATTTCTCTCGTTTGGCGATTGTTGCATTAGTAGCTCTAGTCACTGACTGACTGGTTGGATGATTAAGATCAATGTGTTAACTCATGTTTTCTTGTAGTTCTTGACATATTTGGAATTTTGGATCATAATTAGTCAAATGTTGTGCATAGGTTCTTCGATTATGGCGTCAGGTTACTTAGAACTTAGAATTTAGTAAAGGGGTCTGCCTTGTTCTACTTTTGCACGATATTGTTATTATCTCGAGAAATTAACTGTGCCAAATCACTGAAAGGCGAATATTTGATTCTACTTTATTGTTCCAGAGTTCGATTGTCCTGAAGGAGATCTGGCGACTATATTTTCAAGTATGAGCACTACACTTAAAAGTTATGTTGATGCTGCTGGACTCTCCACATCCATGGTATTAGCAAGATTCTGCTAAACTCTGTTCATTTGTTGTTCTATTGTATTTTTTGTTCAACGTTTGTAAACTCGTGATGGACTTTTTGTAATTTGTCAGGCTACTGGAAATGTGCCACAGCCGAATCTGAATGTTGTGGCACAGAATGCTGGTCTCGAACTACAACTGCCGGGACTTCTTGAATCTCCAAAAATCAGTCCAACAAGGGCAACACAGAATCCGAGGCTCCCTTACCATCAGTCATCTACCATGCTGCCATCTTCAATCAATCCCAGGTGATTATTGGAAAATAGTATAGTTCTTACACATTCTAATTTTCTCTGCAATACATTTATCGAACTTAAGTTAATTGCATGATATGGTTTTGCAGTATGTTATGCTAAGTCACTTTTGTGTCAGAATCTCTCCTTTCCTCATGGTTTTTCATTTGGAAAAAACTGTTCATTTATGCAGACAGTAATTTTCTAATCTGTTCATTAATGTGATGTTGTTCTAGTTTGAAGAGATCTGCCTCTGTAGCCCCAATAGAACCTGATGAACCAGATGCTACACAACTTGATTCAGAACCTTCTGCTTCTGGTTTGTTCGCATTCTTGTTCCTCTTTTGTAACTTTCCTTCTGAGATGTATATCGATTATGTTTCCACTATGTATGTTGATAATATAAGTTGCATTTTGAGCAATTTTTTGACAGACAGTTGCAAAAAATATAGGTGGATACTTGACATATTAATTTATCTTGGACAATGATATAGTGAACTATAGTCCTGATGTGATTAGAACCTCCCCTGCTTTCAAATTACGGTCCTAGCTCTAACATGTTATATGTTCAAATAAACTCACATTCACATCTAACTTAAACTTAAGTTTATTTTCGACATCTGATAATCTTCTACACACTCCAGAAGTGTAACTTTTCTTAATAATACTAAACTATACATAGACAGTTTTTGCTTCCAATTGGCCTTTTAATTAACATAATTTGATGTTAATATACGTTTTCTAGCAGTCAGAGTTTCTTTAAAGTTGCTAAAACGAGAGAAATTTGATTTTTAGTCTTAGGTTCCCAATGAGATGTGCCTGATTGTCACCAAATGTGTCGAAGATAAATTGAAAAGGTGGATTTATGAGTTCATAGGAATCAAAGATGTGCAGCAAGAATTCCCCTACAATGCATCACTTCGAATACTTTTACAGGTTTTTACTTAAGGTTTATAATTTGTTGGTCACCAATCACTGATGAAAACCATTGCTTGTTTCCTGATCTTAGGCTCTTCAACAAGTGATCAGGCGGAGGAGCAGACAGTTTCCGAGCAGAACTAAAGCAGAAAGTCCAAGAGTAGCTAGTGTATTCTCAACATTGCGTGAAGCAACATACACAGCTTTTTGACAAGTGCAACACATACCACGAGAATACCGTATTGCTTATCGTGAAACAATGATACTTCCGTAGATATATAGACATTAGTATATGAGTGACGACAAGTTTTCATGTATCTTCTTTGTTAGACCATATTGGGATCCTTTTACTTCAACTGTGGCTAAACTGTTTGTGCATTATTACTTGTGAGATTGGTGATGCCTGGATTTGACTTTCAAAAATGCATGTTTTGACAGTGAATTTTTTTTGGAATTACTATGTTTCATTTGGACAAAGAAACATGCTTTGATTGGTGACTTGTGATGATATTACTACTGGGTTATACTATTTCTGAATGAATTATGGTGTAGGGCTATGACAATATTACTCAGTGCCCACTTATTAACTTTATGTTGCTATAAAAACAAGGAATTGTTGTATATAGACTCTATGAAATTTCATCTGATTGCAAAAGTATTGATTAAGATTTGAGAAATTAAAGAAACAGCTCATTGTAATATTAGTGTGTAAATACGTTTTCCAGATTTTAGAAAGTATTTTTCAAAAATATATTTTACTTTAACAAAATATGGTAATTCATTTGATTGTGCTGTTGGGAGTCTTGATTGGCAAGCATAAGCGGTCAAATATGACCCTTGCAAACCCCAATATATATACCAAGGCCCTCCCGCAATATAGAATCCGATGAAGAACAACTTTTTAACTTAGAACAATAATGTTTTATTATGTTTTTAATTTCTTGGTCTGCAGTTTGAGAAATGCATTTGTTATAGATCACAAGAACTCCGGTGCATGCGCCCCGCATGTAAGTTCTTTTTGTTGTAAATAATTATTTAAGAAACTAGATACTCAAGAGTTAAAGCTTACGTGATTTAACTTACCTATTTTCATGTTGTAATGTTTCAAGTACTAAATCAACTTTGAACGGTCGAAACTCGCCTGAACATGGATATATTGTCGGATTTCACTTATGCTGCCATAAATCACTTAAAATCGGGGGATCTTAAGCTAGTCCCCCACCTTAAATTATAAAATATTACCCAAAAAGAAAAAGGAAAAACAAAAGAAATAAAGGCCCCGAATAACTTTAGTCAAAAATGTTTTCAGAAACGCGAGTTAGAAACGGGCCTTGCCTGCTCCAGCCCAGCTCGGTAAGAAAAGCCAAGCAAGGTCCAGGAACTTAAATATTTGGACTGTTTGAGCTGACCAGGTCAAATTTGGAGTGATTATTTATTTGAAAACACGGTCATTTGGTATATCATACCGTTGCAATATTTTATACAATAAAGTTCAATTGTGCCTTAGTCTTTCTTTAAAATCTGAGAAGGAACTTAATTGTCTTTTATGTTATTACATTGTAAACTAGAAATTCAATCTTGAAAAACGAACTTCAAATATATATATATATATATATATATATATATATATATATATATATATATATATATATATATATATATATATATATATATATATATTTCTGAAACAATAGTGGGACAAAAAATTGATACTATGACGAAAGCTTGAATGTCCATTGGAGTTAAAGACTATAATTTGCAACTTTATAAGATAATAAATTGAATAAACTGTGAATAACAAATCAGACATGGAAATTTATGAAAATAAAAACTAGAGAACAATAATAAAAAATAACGGGTATGCTTCATCACATTATCAGAAAATGGTTAAATGATCAGTTTTTCGTAGTGATCACTGATCAAGACTAAACAGAAACAAAATATAATCCATTGGCCAGCTATTGGTAACAAGACTCTCAACTCACAAGCCCGAGCCTTGGAGAATACTGTATAAGTACTAATTCTGCAAAATATTTGTTAAGGAGGACATGATCTAGCTGTCAAATGAGTTTGAGACAGAATCATAGGAGAGATGTTAAATCTTAAAAGGCAGCCAAACCTCTGAATATGTTTCTACACACTAAATTTGTAGAAGAAAACACTATAAGAATTTGCTTACATAAGAACAGATGACATTTTCTTTCATCTTTTCCCTCTTCTAGTCTAGTAGGAAAAAACAAAAGCATCATACACCATATACACAAGGATTTAGCCACAACTGCATTTCAAGTATACCCAAAATCTGTACTTTTAATTTACATTTGACGATACCTTCAGAGTCGAGTATACTGCGCACTATTTCTGCGGAGATAAAAGTTTATTTTCCTCTCCGTCATGCTTCATGGAAGAATCCCCACCCATCAGTTCTTGAAAGCCTTCAACCTTGACAGGTGGAGCCCTAGCCATGCCCATATTCCTGTAACAAAAATGTGAAACTCAAGCAATCTATAGCAAAGATTATTCCTCAAGTAAATGCATTTCACTCGATATATAAACAACATGCGGGATAAAAGGGAACCCTTCTAGTAAAAAAAGATGTATCTTACGGTGATTGAACTTGGGGAACTTGAAGAGGACTCATTGGCCTAAAACCATTGTTGGATTGAGAATGTAGAGACGACATTGCAGCTAGTTGTTGCTGCCGCAGCTGTTGCAATTGTTGGTGTCTGGAATTCAATGCTGGAAAGGCATTTGTATCAAGCGGAATATCAGAAGGATTCTCCATCTTCACTTGCACCAGAGGTCTGTCCTTGTCCACATTCATATTCACATTCACGTTGGGATGTTGCGTTGTCTGCTGCCGCCTCCTCATCCTCTCCCACTGCTGTTGTTGCTGAAACGCTACATATTGCGGATTGTTCATCAGCGGATTCATTTGTCTTAGAATCTGCACCAAAGACCCATAATGAAGTAAACAAATGATAGTTTCAAGAAATAGCAAAATCTAGCTACGAAAAGGCTGGAACAGCAAAATTTTAGTTGAAATGCCTCCATAAAGTGTATGGTCTTAGGAAAGTTTTTTTACACATCCACAATCCCTTTGTGCATGTGCGCTTTCGCATCGGTAATATCTGTAATTGTACTTTTGCATTGATGATCTCCAATTTGGGTTTTTAGATGGGACAAGAACCAACCAAAAATACTTAGAAAGCAGATTATTTAGTTTGAGAATTACATGAAACTGTTAAGGGTAAATACCTGCTGGGATTGCTGAAGGGGAAGCTGATGTTGTGCTTGCAACTGTGCCTGAATTCCAAGTACTTGCTGTTGAGTTTGTTGTACAACATTTTTACTGTTATCTTTCACAAGTTCTGACAGAGTCCCAAGGTTACTGTATTAAAGCAAAATCATTAGTTAGTTGTGGCTCATGAAGGTGGATGAGGACAAAGGCCTCGACACAAGTTATACAGCTTTAAGTAAAACTACAAAAGCAGCGGCATATGTCATCACAACTCAGTAAACAAAACTCAGACATGGGATCCAACCAGTAGAAAATGTAAAAGAACACAATGTCTATTTAGCAAAATATTAATGGAGATAGAAGATTTTCTTTTTGGAGAAGCCCCAGAACTATATAACACAGATATGTCGTAGCAGCAGAAAATTTTAACGACTTGAAGTTATCTTTACAAAGAGTAATTCTATGGGCCTTATTTTGAACGTATAGGGTAATGTGTGTTTAAGAACTCCATTTGACTTTAAAACATTTGCACGAAAGAATATATTCTCATTGCATTAAAACATAAAATGGCATCTCAGAGGATCATGGCCTTTCACAGATGATTCTATGAGAGATAACACGAAATTTCACAACTAAACACTTCGAAAAAAAGCGCTAAACAACATATCACTCACCTATATCCTGCTGTGTGAAGAAACATCTTTAGTAACTCAATGGCTGAACACTGCTTTTTATAGCTATCAGATAGGAGTCTTAACATCCGTCCCAATTTACTGATATGACAACTCAAAAACTGTGCCAAAATTTCTAAAGGAGTATCTGAAGAAGATTCAAACCCAACATTGGTAAGCATCCGAGCTATGACCTTCTGCAACATTAGTGATGCTTGCTCTTGACTAAGAAGTTTTCTGCTCCCCTGGGATCCATTTCTTCCATGAGTTTGATTTCCTCGTTCCATGTTAAGATACTCAGGTCTGATACCAAGCCTCTCAATCATAATAGGGTTGATCATGGGGCTCTTGGGCATAATCTGAGGTAAGTTGTCAAAAACCCCATTTAACTGCATTTCCTGATTATTCCGAGGACCACTTATTTGCAGAAATGGAACATCGGGAACACAGTTTAAAGTAAACATTGTCTCAGGAAAAAATAAAGCATCATCAGCCACACTACTGTCAGCTGTAACCGAGTTTGACCGCAAGTTGGATACGTTATCCTTAAAAGCTACCCTCCTTTTTTTGTGATTGTCAAGAACTCTAAGATATGTAGACATCTGTTCTGGTGTCCGTTTTTCCGATTCTCTATCACTGGACATCAATCTAAAGGATTTACTTGCTCTATATCTCTCAAAGAACTGTGTATACCATGTTTCTGGCAATTCTTCATGTTTAAACCTTTGAGACACAGCATCAACTTCTAATTCACCAAACCTTGATCCAACACTGGCAGATGCTTTAGATTGTACCTGCAGATCAACATTAATGTTAATATGCATCAGCAAAGACACAATTAGCCATAACAGAACTCGGCAGAATGAGTCAGAGACAGATGTTTAAGATGTGATTACTTTCGAATCTAGGGACTAAAATTAGTAGTTAAGCAGAACAACTGAATATCCAGAAAACAAAAAATGTTAATTAAAGAAGACGGGGCAAAACGTGTCGGTCGTAAAAAGACAAGGTTTTTATTGAACATATTAAGTTGACAAGTATCTAACTTACAGTTAACTATGACTTTCAGAATGTAACTGACTGTACGAGGACAAATTCAACTGTGACAACTTAAAGGGGAATAAAATAGCACGCAAAGCACATAAACAAAACTTGTAACCAGAACTTGCTTTCAGCTCTAATAAAAAATACTCCACTAAAACTTTTAACGGTGCAATGATTAAATCGTGCGCCTGTGAATTCAAATCAACAAAGCAAAATGCTTGCACCAATCCAATAAGAAAAACCAAAACAACAAAACATAAAAAATATCCTTGTTCCCAACATACAATATGCATTCACATTTCAATGAATATCTGCACTACATTCCACACGAAGCGCCATTTTCAAGACTGAACGAATATCCATACATACTGATGTCGAGAAGTGCATGAGCACTTGTGGATCAAAGTGATAAATTAACATAAATGATGAAACCGAACTCAAATAAGAGTGTTGTAACATGGAAAACGAATCAGGATTTCGTAACAAATAGGCACGAAACGACAAGCAAATAAAAAATTTCAAATGAGATAGAACAAAATCCAAAAGACCTTCAACGACGACGCCACATTTGAAGTAACCAAGCCCTGTCGCCGTTGATCACCATCGTGCGCACCGTTCTCCAACGTAAAGTACACGTCATCTCCGTGAAGCTCCAAATCTGAAACCGAACACATCACAATCATCAAAATTCACAATCACAAATACAAAATTAGGGTTTTTTTTTCAAAAAAAAAAAACTCACAATCAGGATTGAGCTTCGAGATTTGAGCGGCGCTGAGCGTCGAAGGAGTAAAAAGTGAAACCGACGCCTTGTCGAAGAGCAGAGCACGCGCTCGTAGCTGTAATTGGAGATGAATGATCTGAGGATTTTTAGGGTTCATAAATGAGTCCCATGCTGAAGGAGATGAGAGGAAGTGAATGAATGTGGAGTAGAGTGGATCGCCGAGCCACGATCGCCACACGCCGTGGCTCTCGAGCTTGCGGGCGAGATCGTAGCCCCGCCCATCTTCGCCCAACAACGCCATTTTTGACGACGCCACAAAACCTATTTTGATTTTTGGGGGTTTTTGATTTGCTTATAAAAAAATGTTTTGATTTTGTGAAATGAACTAATTGGCTCGATTGGGTTAAGAATTGGTCTTTTGTTTTCAAAAATGGAGTATGTACTCATAAATCAAGATTATGTATTGATACTTACTTTCATTTGGTTGTTGTATATTGTAATTAGCAACTTTCTTTCCGCCTATAGAATACGTTTGTTATAATATCAATATGTTTGCACTTTACATGTTCTCTGTAGTTTTTTCTTATCGCATTTTTACAAAATTAAGTAATGAAGATTATGTTTTAAAAATGAACAATTATGCGAGTAGTTATTGGATTGCTGGACGAAGAAGGGCCTTAAAACCGTTTGGGGGTTTTTGGGGAGGCCTGGCCCATATATTGCGGACCTTCTCAATGATGTAATTTCTGATCCAAAAGTCAATGGTCCGAACCTCATATTTATTGGGCTCATTTTTGCTGATTCAAACACTCACGTTTAAAAAAAATAAAGGAGTCGTTCGGTTGTTGATATAAAATAAAAAAAAAAAAAAGTTTTACAAAAATTAATCACAACGACCAAATTTAATTTGGATCTTACTTTATAATTTTGAAATGGTTTATAATTATATATTACATATAAAAAAAATGGTTTCCAAATTATATAGCCAAAAGTGCACTGATTAACTTTTACTCAATTGACCACAATACCTACTATAATTGTAAAATACCGGACGAAACAAAAACCGCAGAGGAAAAGCCAATTCAACACGAATAAAACCAAATAAAACATATATATATATATATATATATGTATATTCGTACTATTTCTTCCAACTCACCAGAACAGAACAGAACAGAGCAGAACGAAGAAGCCACACTCAATTGCTTTTGCTCTGACCTCGTCTCAATAATGCCTGCACAAAAGCGACCGCTAAAATCCACAACTCCGCCTTCTTCTCCGCCGGCGCCGCCGCTCGAGGAAGAAAAAGTCGCCGATTCGCTCAAAGAGACCGATAATCAGAGCCAGCAACAGCTCGATAACGATTCCGGTACGTGATTTCGTACGTGCGACTGTGCAGTTCAACGCACATGTGCTTTTATTCAGCCGAAATTCGAGTTTCGTTCGGCATTTTGTTACGAATCTCTGTTTGTTTGTTTGTTTGTTTGCTGCGTTTGTTGTTGATTCAATTTTCTTCTTCTGAATCTTGTGTTTGATTCTCAGATTCCGATGAGAGTTCTGAATCTAGCGGTGAAGCGAAAGACGAGTGAGTCAATCTCCGTTTCTACCTATTTTCTGTGTGTATTTGTGTATATGTTTGGCACACACACGCATGTGTGGACGGACACTCGAGCGTCAAATGTGGAGTTGTGTGTTTGTTTGTTTGTTTGTAATTTCTGACAGTGTTGCTAATGCTTCGGGTGTTTGATCTGTGAATTATGAGGCGTAGCTTGAGATCTGCATGCTCTATTTTGTGAAAGGATTTGCATAATTGAAGTTCGTTTAAGAGGAGAGTTAGGCTTATCTTTCTTATTAGATCTCTTTTTGTGATTGAAATTTCAGTTGATTGATAGACGATGTTGAATCCTAATTGGATATTGGCGGTTACAGAATTTTCTCTTTCCTTTTGATTGCTTCATCACTGCATGGTGAATCGTGCATGATCTACTAAGAAGTTGCCCATCATTATTGTTTCTATATTTGGATCCAGTTGTTGCTCTTCATGATCTAAGTAGCAATAACTTGGAATTGCATAGTTACTTTCACCTCAATGTTTGTGGAATTAATTTTATAGTCTCTACTGTACTAAATGTCTGTGCTCTTAGTTTCTTCAACCATAGTAGTTCAAATGAGCCTTGATTTGGGATTACGTATTCACGAATTTGCATTGTTCATCATTTGTTTTATTTCTCTTAAGATAGCTTACGGATGGTTGATTTATTTGATAAGTAGTTTGTGGTTATAAATTTGTATGTAAACGATTGTTGCATAGGATTATATTGTGGTGATCCATCATTAGAAGTTGCAAGGTTTACATTTATATGCTGTATATTGTTCAGCTTCAATAAAGTATTATTGGTTCCAACTCAATGAAAAAGTTCAATAGAGTCAGTTAGAATCATTCACTTCATTTATTTAAATTTAATTAATTTCAGTGATGGTTAGTAAAACAGGTCGCGGTATTTTATGGAGTGCAAGACAAAAGTAATGCTGTAGTGGTTGTTGACCACCATTGAGTGGGAGTTGATGCATATATGTATGCGTATGCACACATATCTCTTTGGGAGCCTTGTAAAAGTAGCATGTGTAAGAGCTTAACGAGAAGGTACAGACCCCTATAGACGTTTGTCGGGGCCAACTTAGAGGCCATTTGATCTTGTGTGCAAGAGGAACTTGTTTGTTGTTTCTGTTCCCAAAGGATTTTGCACCTGCTACTAAACAGCATTATGCAGCTGAGTTCCGCTTTGTTATGCATGACTTTGTTTGACAATCAGAGCTCATAGAACTTGGGGACTCTAATCAAGAGTTTGGCTGTTCATGGTAGCATTTGACTGACGTGTATTAGCAATTTAAAAGCTCTACTGCTTGGTAATCCATAGAATTAGGTCTTGATTAAGTGTATAAGAAGGGCAACAATGTCAAGAAATACATTTTCGATGATGAGATGAATGTTAACATCCTCAGATAATGAACAATCTGAAGAACTAAATTCATTGATGCTCCTCCACAATGAGTCAATATCTTTCCTATTGTTGCGCATAAAGGGCTAAGCTTTACATTTTACCTTTTAGCTATGAGCATTCCTTTTTATTTCCTTTTTCCTTTGTTTTTTGTCTGCATCACTTGATATGCAAGAAACAATGTCCAAGAGTAATCCACAAAGAATTTCGGCATGCATTATTCCAAAATTTGGTCTTATTGACGTGACTTTTGGTACGGATCACCTTAAAAGCTTATGCTGTTAAATTTCAGATTTACTGTTGTGAAGTTGGCTGAAATACGCAAGGAAGTTCAGTGTCCAATATGTTTAGGTATGTTTTGAAATATACTTGAGCTGATTCGAATACAGGTGGTTCTTGCAATAAAAGGCTGCACATTATTTGACTTTTGTGATGTTAAATTATGATGCACACTTTAGCATGTAGGTTTGACGCAGAGAGATGATGCAATGCTCAAAATTATGGCAAATTTAGATTTGTTAACATCTCGTGATTCCTGCCCCCCCCCCCCCCCCCCCCCCCTTGTGTTCCCTTAGTGGTATTCCTCCACTACAAATGAGGTTTTTGCAATAAACAGAGGGCACATCCCTCTTTTATTTAACTATAAATTAAATGCTAGCTTTCCCATTAGTTCTCCAGAAAAGTCAAAGAGGGCTGCATTAGAGTGCCTATAGGGGATAGCATCAGCGGTTTGTTATGAATTTGAGGTTTTTCAAATGCCTCCAATCAAGTAGTTTTTTGAAATCAACTTCATTACAGCATTGTAACTATTTGGTAGAAAACTAGGTATTTCCTGTATGTTTCTTTAGGTGAATATGATAGACTGGATAATGGTCCGTGCTTATATTGGGCATTCGGGCTCAAACACTTCTCATATAGTTCCATCATCAAAATTCAATTATTGTGAGAAGTTCATAACCAGTGCCAACTTTTACTGAACTTCGAGCCATGCACTACCACGATGAGATGCACGAGATGAAACTAGCATGACAAGATATCCTAATGTTGACTTCACCTGTGAAGAGTATGACGTAAACTTATAGTTATTTGTAAGTATGATGAAATTTTGTCTCGGAAGTTTTGCATATAACAAGAAAATTGGAAAAATTGTGTATGATGGGATTAGGAAAGTCTGGATGGAAACAAGCATCATCAGTCCAATTCTTTTCTCGCTTTAGATCTAATTAGATGTTGAATGATGTGGATATTGTTAAGTCTGTTGACTAACTGACAGATTATGTCAAGGCTAACTCCACTAACTATTATAAGAAGTTTTGATCAAGGCAATTCAATTTTCTTATCTTTCAATGAGCATCGACAAAGGCTTCATAATCCAAGCTTAACTTTTACTGGAAAAATAATGTTTGATTGAGCATATGAAATATTTGAGGAATTTATCATTGCTGGACAGAGATTTGCTTGTTCCATTCTTTGCTTAAACTGCATCTTTTACCATGTACTAATGTGGTTAGAGGGAAAGTGATTAAGTTTCCTTCTGGTTACAAGTTGTCTTTGTTTTCTTTTTTATCCTTCACTGCTTTGTAATATTTAATAAAAAATTTCATGCAAAGGTATCATTAGGAAGACAAGAACAGTCATGGAATGCTTGCATCGGTTTTGCAGGGAGTGCATTGACAAATCCATGCGCCTTGGGTACTTTCACATGTTTCTTATCTCTTGATTAGTTATGGATGTGCTCTAATTAAATTTGCTGTTGACTTTGATGCAGAAACAATGAATGTCCTGCTTGTCGTACACATTGTGCTAGTCGCCGTTCTTTGAGAGATGATCCCAACTATGATGCGCTGATTGCTGCTCTCTATCCAGACATTGATAAATACGAGGAAGAGGTATGAAGTTGAGAAGTTAATTGTAAATTCATCTGAGCATGTGAAATTTACTTGTCTTCATCCTCAACCATGCTGATTGTCATCCAGGAATTAGCTTTCAGTGAAGAGGAAAAGGCACGCAATAGACAGGTAACTTCATTTTGAGGACATACTCTTAACTGCTCGTGGATCAGTAAGTGAAGGTCTTTATGATTTCAGGGATTCTATGATTCCACTAATGTGCCATGTGCGATAAGAAGAAACGATTTATGTTACCTCATTCTTATTTCAGGAATCAATCTCAAAGAGAAGTAATTGTTTTTCAATATTGAAAAACTGCACAAAAAATGCTGCTTGCCAAAAGTAATTTCCTGGCTCTGAATACTTGAAACTGAGGCACATGTACTTCTTTTTCATTTTTGTAACAGATCCAAGATTTAATTGCCGAGACTTTTCGTCGACAAGCAGAAGAACTAGGAAAGAAACGAACATCAACCAGAACCACAGCAGCCACATTTGCTAGGAGACAGAGCTATCGGAATCTGAGAGGTCGAAGAAACCTTCGATTCGCTGAACACCAAGGATCTGATGAAGAGGAAGGAGCTACCGGGCACGACAGTAGCAAAGACTCATCTTCCTCTGACGAGCACTCAGCTGAGGTCAAATCAAAAAGATACAAGAGGCGGGTAGGAGGTCGTCGAACTTCAAAGCCATCATCAGGAGCCAATGCAAATGGAGGTTTTGACAATAATGATTCAGAAGCAAACAGAGAACTAGTTGGTGCATCTGCGGGGTTTCTTGGCAGTAAAGAAATTCTTGCCTGGGGAAGAGGTGGCTTGCGCAGTAACAACCGGCATGGTGGTCTCAATGGGGCCAAAAGCAAGTTTTCCCGCAATAATCGTCTCTCAAAGCTAATGGATCGCCTCCGATGTAATACAGAAAATGATGAGGCGGTAATACTAATTTTTTTGCTTTTTGATATTGGAAATCAGGAGCCCACTTTTTTGAAAATTGAAGTCTAAAAGTTTCCTTATTGGGGGATGTGGATTTGGAGGAGGAGATGATTTAAGGATTGGCTTAGGAGAACAAGATTTTCTTGAAAACCTCAACAGAATCAATGTGAAATTTGAACCCGTGCTTTTTAAGAGTTCTACACCTTGCTATTTCGTGTTGAAGGAACTTATAAGGCTCTTCTTCTTGTTACAGTTGAATTTTAGTATCACTCTTGTTTCGTTGCACGAGGAGAAGATACCCAGCCTGAAACGACCTTACCTCAGCTGCAGGCATACATTATCAGTTAAACACTTATGTCAGGTATTCATGTACATTCTAATTCTTGACTCTTATTCTGTATTTCTTACATATTTGACTAAGTATAAGATACAAATCCTAACTGGTTTCAAAATCATATTGCTTGCAGTATGTTGCTATGCAGACATCTAGAGAAGCTACTGAAATTGAGATGCTAGTAATTAAAGATTTTCGTCCTATAAACAACTCTGTGATTTTCAATAAGGAACTGAGCGCCTTTGATACTAGCCACAATGAGCTACAGCTGTTGAACGAGCATCAGACCTTGGGGGAAGTTCATGCCAGTTTTACTGAGCAGAACCTTGTAAGTTTTACCCCCTCTCTCGAGCAAGCATCAACTAGTACTGGCAACAATGATAACATTTAGATTTGGCTCTTCATTTTAAAGTTTTTTGCTAATGCTATTGATTTAGGAGGGAAAAAAGGTGTTTTATAGTTTCTGAATTAAGGGGGGTGGTATTGCAGTTTGACCAAATGGTAAGATGGTCTCATCGTAATCACCCCTTAAAGAAAGTCGAAGTGTTTATGCTGATTGTATACATTGTTGTCTTTAGTTTATTTCTGGCTGAAAGTAAGATTTTTCTTTTAATTGCGATTGGTTCCATGATCATATGTTACAGTATCACTTCCACTGCAAAAAACAATTCATACGCAGCATCTGATGAATAAAAATGCCAATCAATCTAAGTCCAAAAGTTGAAACCAAATGAAAAATATCTGTGTTTTTGCATATATGTATCCAGCTGTTTGCTTCATTTCATTCAACTGAAGAATCAATAATCCTAAAATCTAATATGAGTGCATGATTCCACATTCATGACATAAAGTAAATCACCTTCCTCATTTTCATATATTTCAATTCTGTGTCAGGTTTTAGGATACCGGCAAAAGGTGCAAGGCTCGGGAAACTGAAGATGATAACGTGGACGTTTTTCTGTTCGGGAACTTCTGTGGATAGACGACTCGACAAGGTAGTGTGCTCCGGTTTTCACAAATATATGAGAAGCTCTGTATAATACTGTTTAGATTAAGTTGTATTTTGAAATTAAGCAATTCACCTACACATGCAACTAAGTCCTAGTGGGGTTTGCAAATTAAATGGTCAGCACAGTCGACAAAACATACTATAAGCCTTTCTTTTCCTATTTATAGTATAGGTCCTTTGTATGTAGAGTTTTGGATATATTATAATTTTCCTAATAGAGTTATACATTTCTTCTATGAAGTAAGTAGGCTACATCGAGGTAACCCCTTAAATGATAAATTTGCAATTTTGCCAGGTCTACATAGACCGTGACCACAATATATTAACTATAGATTTATGTACTTAAGCTTATGGTTGTAGTTATTAATGAATTTAATATGATATGTGGCTCAATCCAACCACATGCTCCATATACCAGGCACGTGTAAGTATTATCCACAAACATAAGTGATCCGGAGTTTTTTATATTATCTCAGGGGTGTATGAATATATGATTAATGATAAAAATCCATATGTTACTACATGGATTTTGGAATTGACTCCTTTTAAGTGTAGTCAAACAAAAGTATTTTATTTAGGTTTACAAAGTATAAAAATATTTGAAAAGTAACTCAACGAACAAAAAATTAGGCCTCGACGGCGTTTATGGCGTTGCAAAGAGATCTTCATAAAAATGGATTGGGCCAAATACAACTCGAAACCATTTCAACCTCGCGGCATCTAAAAAGGCCTAAAATCCAGTTTTCCTTACAATCATAAAACTTAGAATTATTCTTTTAAATAAGAGACCACTAGGTCTTGTTCAAAAAATCAAAAACTTATAATTGTTTTTGCCAGTTTATAATTTTTAAAATATGAGATATTATCATCTATCAATTGTCTAAAATTTAAGGATCTCATAGTAAACAAGACCCACTCGTTAAGTTAAATGGCTACTATTTACGTTAAGGATCATGGCGCTTGGGATTGTTACTTAGAAAGATGTATGCTAATGCGTAGAGATGCTAAACAGCAATGATGTTTCCTAGGAAGAATTATTAGGTACAACCGTTGTATGGTGACGTACAGCCAAATGTTGAGATTAAATAATATTCCTAAATTATAGGGAAGTAACTTCTCCATACCTCATCCCAACCATATATTTACATAAATAACCGACTTGCTGCACCACCTCATTGTGCAGCCGCTTAATAATCTCTCGTTTCCTAGGGACGCTACAGCCTACAAGCAATGTTATTCCTCTATGTCAATAATATTCCTCCATGTTTGTTGGTGTTTGTAATTTTTTTTTTTTGCAAAAGTAGAAGATCATTAGGCTCAAGTTGTAAGTTTGAAGTGTTTTAAAAGAAATCTAACAGATAGTGTTTGAACAATAATCTAAAAATTCACAAAAGATCTTTCAGCCATATTTCAACTTGTATAAGAATAACCACCACAAGCTCGAAATGGTTATATAACTTTTGGATATTACATATTTTTGTCTTTAAAATAGTACTTGGGTAATACCAACTTATTAACCAATTAATCTGCTAAAATTAGATTAAAGGTATATCATAATTTTTAAGGGTTTACAAACACTACTTTAATTGAGGACATGTACGAGAATTCGTACATTCTTTTCTTACTACAAAACCCAGAGTACGAGGTACTCGAGATCAAAATTTAATTTACTGTGTTATTTGATTGTCAAATTCGATAAACCAAATCAAGGCACATATTATAACTTCTTAATGGAATGATGTATTGAAATGTCATTAGATGTTTTAACCAATAGAATAATTACGTCTATTCCAGGTCTTCGAATTCTGAAATATATTCATAGTTATATTGAATATGTTATTTACTGTTCCGCAATTTTGATTTTTATCAGTGAAGAACGAGGCATATTCACTTGCCAAAAGTTGATGTAGTTATTATGGTCGCATGGTGTAATTGAAATTGTGAAATTACTAAGTTAAATTTGGAGAATCAAAGTTTGGTATACTAGATTAGTAGATATACATTAAGCCCACGCTGTTCCGCAGCTGCATGAGAAACATGAAAGCTGGGAGGCCCGCAAGTTTATTACATACGATCTCTATGGGCATAGAGCTAAACTTCGACAAGGATTAAGAATATAGACAAACTACAATGAGCCAACTTAACATATAAAACTACGCTCATTTCTAGCAAGTTCATCTATCGCAAAATACAACGGTTAGTAATTAGTTAGCAGGCAACAGAATCAATTTAAAATAAGCAAGAAGCTCCAAAGCAATTAGGTCCAAATATCAATACCTTATGTCTGTCGTAGTTACTGCATCTGTTTGCCAGAGCCTTGGCGCCAAAACCCCTCCGTGTCATCGGGTTACCAACTTCCCTTTAAACAAGGATTCGTCATACCAATTCCTGGCAACAACAGAAGATCATATTTGAATCAGTCCAATCGCAAAAGTTTCAGTACAAAGCCAGTTACCATAGCAATAAGAAAAATAAGAGAAACGCGGCAGGACATAGTGTCAGCCAAATACTACTTCCCTCATTTGCAACCCCTCACAGAGCTTGTGGGGCCACTAAAACACCATTTCGGTGCAGTGAAGAACAAAGATTGCAGACACCATTTGCCTTCATCCATCACTGCTATGGAGAGTTTGCATTGTGTAAAGCCTGGTTTCCTCTGTTCATTTGTTCCATGAACCCAGAGCTTTGCAGAGATTCAAACCACTCAGAAAATAGAATTTCCAATCACATGATCCATCATCTTCAAAGCGTCTCTCTCCTTACGTCACCAGTCGGTTAACGACTATGCTCCAGATCTACAAATGCAAGTGAAATGAGTTTTCATTCAAAATCATCTATATGTGCCTCTGTATAAACAACACATACTCGGAATTGGCAAGAATAAGTAAAATGTTCAATCATCCACTAATCAACAATTGTCTATGACAGACATAAACTCGTGATGAATCCCAAAACTCAGTAAAATGGGTCGAAGTTACAACTACGATTCTAGAAAGACACCTCTCTAGTGGGGTTGAAGGGAAATTCAAAAACTATTAAGCAATTCTCCGAAAAGTTTACTGTGTTGAGTATGAAATTCAAGGTGATATAAATAACCACAACAAATTAATTGCAGGTGCACCGACAGCAATCTAAAGAATGGCATTCACCTAAAAACAATAAAAGCCACAGAAAACGATAATTTCCTTTTTTGGGCCTGTTTCCTAATAGTGGTCATTTAAGTGCTGCATTAATTCCAAATTTAAATTTTTTCTTAATTTAACAACCAAATGCATAAATTGCTTCATTTTTCCATTAATATATTTGTCATGATGTGGCTGGCTACATTTTTGTGTTTGACTAGCAGTTTGGCGATTTGGTCTTAGTTTATCCTCAAATACTAAAGACTCAAATTTTCGTATTTATGCCAGCTAGAACTATATGGATACTTCAGAGAGCACATCAATATCTCTAACCACTTATAAAACTAAATCACTTTAATCCTAATTCAGACTCGGAAAGGTAACATAAACTCTGGATTCATCATGAAAATCTTAATTAATTCAACTTTCTGTGTAATCAAATTCTTTTAATCTTGTCACAACAACAAAACTTCATGCTTTTCTTATAAAAATATAAATAAAATCCATTTAATGTTCAAAGGTGCTAACATTGCTTCATTTCTTTTGCTTCACATCAGGCAGCTACTTAATTTCTGACTAGGCTCTTTTGCACTCCGTGCTGCTGGACCTATTTCATTCTTTCATTTTTTCATGCTTTGAATTTATTTTCTAGGCTCTCTTGAATCTTTTATTTTTTATTTTTAGCTGATCCAGGAGTACCAAATTTTTTGCTTAAAGATTTTTTTACCGTTCAACCTCCATCCATGCATAATATTGGTACTCCACCAGCATCAAGACTATTTGAGGCTCTAACACCATGTTGGAATCTTTAAAATGCATAAATTGATTTTAATTAATGGATATTTTTTGTGTCACCGTGTGGCTACACATGTTTAACCAGCCACTTTTCTGGTCTGACCTCAGAGTTTTGGCTTGAATAGAAAGACTCAAAGGTCTCATATTTATGCTGTCTAAAACTAACAGTCTAAATGATATACTTATATATTCCCTGAAATGGTAATCACCCTAATCCTATTCTTAACTCTTAAACTCTAATATAGAATTTTAGACAGAGCACTAATTTTTTTGACTAGTTTGAACAAGTTCAGATTTGGAGAGGGATATCATGGAACAGGAAGCTAGAAACCAAAAGGGAAATGCTTGGAATTTAATGTTAGAGGTGAAATATCCTGAAATACATTCTTTTACTTCTTTAAAATCTAAACAAAGAGAGAAGTTGGAAGGACGATTATGGGTTGAGCCGACTCGCACTTTGAGCCAAGAAAACTTAGCTCGAGCTTAAATACAACTGTCCGCAAGGTTGCCACATGGCTCCTAGTTGCAAGGAAAAATTATTTAGATCCCATAATAAACTGGAGGGAAAATTATACATGAAGCTAGGATCTTATAGCCTTTGGCTCTTCCACCTTAAAAACCAGCTTTAAATGTCTGATTTTCTCAAGGTTAATATCCATTGATTAGACCTAGTTGCGATTTTTTGATTGGGCGGTGATGCAGGTAATAGTATTTGACTAGACTTAGCTCGTGGAAAGCCACACCGGCCCATGTCGGGGCTATGGTGCGTTGTAGGTTGTTGTTACTGTGGTTCCAGGGTAGGGGATTGTGACCCATGGGATAATTATGCGTAGTCTTTATATAGCTTAGCATTCTTCCATCTTAGCATGATTCATCTCAGAACCATAAAGGTGGGTGTTAGTTTATTAAGGATTATTCTGCTTTACTATTTTAAAATTATATAAATTCTAAACTAAAAAACTACTTTTGTGTAGCATTCATTGTCCAGTTAATGCTAGTGAATAGCCAACTTGACTATATATTGCCCTCCACGTTACTCTAGTCCACATTATAATACTAGAATCAGGTACCCACGTCAATTACCGTAGAGTAGATAAAGCCATAAGGAACCACACCGTGCACGCAAAGAATGGAATAGCACCACGCATATGAACACATGGGTAACATTAGCTAAGCTACAAATACAACAAGCACCAATGCCAATACCAAACTAGATATTATACGATAATCACTTGATACTCAACTATCAGAAAACTAAGCCATGACGTAATAATCTAGGTTCAGTTAAGAGCAAAAGAGTATGTTTCCTTGCCAATGTATAACTAGATTCCTATAGAAGATGAGCTGTAACAAAAGTATTTATCATGCAATTAGCCTCTTATGAGCTAGCACAAAAACGCTGCTGCTACAACCTATACACAACATTTTGCATCATAATATTCAAATTAAAAGTTCTTAGGGAAAAACACCTGCAAAGTTGATAAAACTTGTCCATATCTTAATTAACAATTAAGAGTTTCAGCACCCGCTGTCCCAGCTGTGACAAAGAAACATGAGCAGCCCGTAAAGTAGGATTCTCGACTTTATTTTCGGGGAGGAGCTGGATGAGTCACCATTTCCCATATTTAACTATATATCCCTGCAACAATAATGACCAGATTGTCAAACACCACGGATGGGCCATACTGATACCAACATAATTCATTTCTGAATACATTTTATCCGTTCAGTGAAAAGACTAACCTCAACAAGCTTTGCAAGTTTCGATTGCGAAGAAGAGAGATACAACTTGGATGATTCAAGGGAGCTAGGAATTTGATTTGGTTCAAGCGTACTAAGAACTTTGTCCACCACCTTCCTAACTATAGTTTTATGAGCTTCCCTGCTCAAGAGGCCCTTTTTCCACGTTGGCTTCAGCAATTCTTTAACAAACTCCGTAAGTTCAGCACGAAAGTCTTTTAGAGTTTGTGATTCGTTGTGCACTTGACCAACTTTCTCAAATATAACATCCATCACAGCATCTGATCTCTCCATTGTGTGCAGAAACCTGCAAGAACTTCCTTTCATGCACCAGCCTCGGGCATGAAATACACAACTAATCTTCGATACTTGATCAGTATCTACAAGAAAGAGCAATAAGAAAAAAGAAAATATTAAAACAGCACAGCACAAGACAACTCCAGGAATGAGCTTTGGAGCTTATGTCCAAATTAGAAGAAGCCGCGCCTCCATGTAATAAGTCCAAGGAACACCAATATTAAGAGTCAAGCATTTTCTAGAAGGATGCACTACCTATAAAATGGCCTGTAAAGATACTTCATTAATGATAACAAAGGCTGCATCAGTTTGGCAAAGGAAGACCAACTGTGCAGGACATCAGTTCGGGGGAGAGAGTTCTACCTAGTAGGCCATTCTTGCAGAGGACGAAGTATATCAAAGTTTTTAAACCTTGTGACATAATTTTGCCATGTCACTATAAAACTATTGTAAGTGCCTAACAGCTCATTGAGAAATCCAGCCAGGATGTCCAGGCAAGAATTTCCTTACTAAAAGTATAATTGGTAGACTTGAGGTGAAACTGTGGAAGATCAAAGGATTTGATCGCATGACAATTATTGAGCTTATAGATAGATACCATGATGTATTAAAGCTCCATTGGCACAGTGGAACAATGAAAGGGAAAAGAAAAAGAAGAAAAAAATAGGAATCCCAAAATATAGACACAAGTGGGTTTGTTATAAATAGAAAAGGTCAGATTTATAAAACTAGCCACCAAAGCACACGCTGGGACCGCGTGTAAAATTTTCAAAGTACACATAATATTTTTATTTTTTTCATATTTAAAAATAGACACACACAAAGAGAGAGAGAGAGAAGTGCAGTTACAATATTAGTGAGAAAGTGGGTTTGTGCTAAAAAGGACAAATACTTTTCTATCCTTTTTAAAATTGTTAGAAATTAATGGAGTTAGGGTTATTTTAGGAAAACTAATAATTTGGTACAACAACTGCCAAAATATGTGAGGGTGGAGGTTGCAAGTCAATATTTTCTTTTTGGTTCAAACTCTATTCAGTTAATTAAATAGAAAACATTATCAACAAAATGTTAGTAATTCCTAATTTCTTCTTATATAGTTTCTGAATAACAGTAAGAAAAGAAGGAAAATAAAGTCAGGCAACTAACCTTAGAAAAATTACATTCTATTAGCCAAGTGAGTAAAATTGCTTTAGTCCATGTAAAAAACGTCATTTTTACCAAGATAATAATAGAAGGTGATGTGGGACATCAGGTGCCAAACAACTTTCTAAAAGAACGCATTCGCTGTAATGAGAGTAGGACCGAGACCAACAACCACTGCTCACTGTATCACCCTTTTTAATCATTTCCTATAATGGTGTCCCAAAAATAGAAATTCCGATTTTATGACAATTATCAAGCTAATGGAGAACCAAATTCTCTGTCTCACCATTTAATCTCGAGTTTTCCCCACTTTGCTGTGATGCACCAAGTGTCGATGAAGAAGCTGCAGAAAAACATAATAGTTTTACATAAATCCAGTAAATACACAACCTTATACATACTTTCCGGGAGTATTAGCGAAAAATAAGCTTACCTTCCCTCACAACGTGAAGAAACCTACAAGAATTTCCTCCGACGCACCACCCCTGGGCATGATATCGACAAACAACCCTGGATCTCTTATCCAGCCTGAGAAACCCAGTATCATTAGGCTTAATGGCAAATGGAAGTCTGAAAGAAGCTGACACTGTAACTAAAAATGGCATGCACCAATATTTCAGCTTTGACAAGGGGAACTTTACGGAAGGCTAACCTTGGGGATAGTTGCTCTGTGGCCACTTCGCCATAGTGACCAAAAGGAGCCTCCGCGTCACTGTATCTGGAGGATCTTTCTCCTGCAAGAACCCCATAATATTAGTTCAGAGTACTTAATCTCATGATCAAATCTTGAGAACGGAGAATTAAATACAGCATGATGTAAAAACAACAGATAAATTCAAAATCCGCCACGGGCAATTTTAACATTTCCCACATCATGAAACCAACATGTGATAATTATTAACCAATAACGAAGATATATAGGAATCAAGAACACCTTTCTGAACCGTAGGGATATCTGTTAGTTGGTTTGAAGCAGATACTCCTGGTGTCACAGAACTTGGTCCTTCATGGTTCTCAGGTTCCCAAACCTGATCAGTATCTACAAGAAAGAGCAATTAGAAAAAAGTATACATTAAAACAGACAGCACCGGACAACTCCAAGGAGGAGTTTCGGGATTTGTCCAAATTAGAAGAGGTATACAATCAAGAGTCAAACAATTAGTAGAATGGTGTTTTGGCTACAAATTCTCCTATAAAGATATATTCATTAATGATAACTAGGCTGCATTAGTTCGGCAAGGAAACCCAACTGTGCGGTACATGGCCGAAATCCATATAGATTTTCATGGGACCTCTATCTAAGTAGGTCATTCTTGCATAGACTAGGTTCACCAAAGTTCTTAAACCTTGTGATCATAACTTTGCCATGTCACTTCAAAATTATGATAAGTGCCAATATATTTATTGAAGAATCCAGCCAGGATGTCATGGTATAGTGATTTAACTTTTGAAACACATGACAAGTATTAATTAATAAATCTTCCAAATGAACTATCATCCCTACTAAAGTAAGTATTGAAACCAGGGGCTTCCAGCAGAGGTATTGAAACAGGGGCTTCACGCACGATATCCTATATTTCTGGCCAAACACCCAGTAATATTATTCTTGTGACGAGAAAAATTTTAAACACTTCCAAGGAGTAGTAATTCACCAACCCAAACAGGGATAGACGGAAAGTATGTCTCTATAAACAAGTACAAGGGAATTGAATTCACAATCCCGGAGGACAACACGACAAAAAGCACGAGGTTCAACGATTAGCAACAATGACGTGGAGGCACAATATTCCAGAACCTCGGATTCCACATTTATGAGTAGAGTATTCCTAAACAGAATAACGGCGCATTCAAACAGAAAATAACTGCACATCATACTACAGACAAACACCCAAAAACAACAGAATGCACTTACAAATAAAAACATTCCTTAAAGCAATGCATCATCTTATAAATGATGTATCATAAAGACATCTACACAACATACATCGAAAAAAATTCTCCAAAAAGTTGAAAAATTTCAATACTCATAGGAACCCTAAAAATTACCAAAGATAATCATGTAACATCAAATATAACCAAATAACGAAACAGATCCACACAAATAATTAACAAATCTCCAAAAAAAAACTAAATCATTTCACAAAATCAACGATCTCAAACTAACCATTCTCGTGATTCTCCTGGCGAACTGGAGTGACATCTCCCCACGGTGAAGAATCGCCGCCGTGATTCTCTCGGCGAACTGGAGTCACATCTACCCACGGTGAAGAATCGCCGCCGTTGTCCATATCGGAATTCTAGGGTTTATGTGGTGGGCGATGAAATTGATGCTGCGTATGAGAATTGAGTATGATTTTTTTTTTTTCTAGGGCATAATGAAATCATCACATTTATAGCTAAAATGATGTGTAATCCGCCAGCGAGATTCTGTGTTTGATTTGGAATTGCAACGTTGCTCCATCTCATCATCAATACGTGTGCGATGTATACTACATGCAATGTGGCAATCGTTTGTGTTTTTTCCTTCTTAGGACTCGGTGGGGGAAAAAAGTGCTTGTGAAAATTAAGAAAATGAGGAGGGATATGAATGCAGAGGGGTTTTTGAAGATATTATTCTATTTATTGTTTATGTTGTTCGGATATTATTCTAATTGTTATTAGTTAATGATGTTGAGAAGGTAATGGATTCACTGGGATTTTTATTTATTTATTTATTATGAGAGGATGAATGTTCTTTCGATTAACGAAGAATAATAGTTTTAGTACATGAAATACCTAAATGGGAATACGCCATGTGCGTGCGGATCGGAACAATGATTCAAGTTTGGTCTGTTTGATTTCTCATTGACAAAATGAACATGTGGTCGTCGTAAGTCAACTGATTGGAGTATGGATCTTGTGGAGAAGATCGCCGGAATGCGTCGGCGGAGACAATGTCATGCAAGATATCCCATCGTAAAGAAAGAGTCATACCTAATACAAATGTGAGAAATATACGTTGCATAAGCTAATCGTCACATAATGCCCACTGAAGTTGAGAATGATGCGACGAAGGTCTATGCCGATCCACAGAGAATACCATTTACTCCTGCATGACCAGGGTTAGCATAGGACAACACATCCACATTTAGTTGGGCATAAACGTTGACGGTGGTTGCCATTATATGAGGAAATTAGTTGGTGGATAGTTTTGGAAGGGCGAGGGTTAATTGAATGTCACGGAAGTGTGATATTTAATGCAAAGTGCATTATGTTGGTAAGGCGTTTTACCTTGCGTTGATAGGGTTTGAATCACCACAAGTGAATGTGTATGTGTGGGTATGTGAGTTTATATGTGTGGTTTGAAAGAAAGATAAAAAGAGTTTTATCTAATAACATTTTCAATGAAATTTCAAAAGAGCTTATAAAAATGAGTTATTCAATACTTTCACATAAAGTAACTTTTTACTACAACTCGAGTCCATTTTTAATACCTCCAAAAAAATACTTTAAAATACCAATCATGTATTTGCAATATTAAATAAGAATCAACTTTTCCTGTAAACTTTCTAAAACATAAGATTGACCATTGAAACATCTCTCAATTCTGCTTCTAAAACATCAGATTGACCCCTAAAACATCTCTCAATTATGCTTCATTTATAGAAACTTGAGATTTCCCCGAGCACTATTGGCCTTGGGAGTGGTTCGGCCATCAAACGACTTTGTGAGGTAGGGGCACTGATAACTATTGCAGTTGTTGTCTGCACGGTCTGTTAGACCGAGTTAGTCTTAGGAGCAGGGGGTGTTGTGCCCCCTGTCACAAACATGTGGGCCCCATGCATGTGGGCCCCGCACATATGTGACAGGGGCCTGTTGTGCCCCTGTACCTGAGACAAATCCTGCTAAACCCCACAAAAGATTGGCAATATTGTATACAATAATAGAACTATCTGTATATGCGTTATGCATTAACAACGAGAGTTTGGGGAGTGTGTGTGAGCTGGGCCGGGCTAAATTCGAACTGGGTCGAGTTGGGTTGGCCCGGCACACATCACATCACATAATGTGTCTACGTATGTTATCCACACGCCAGCTGCATAAGTTAAAATTTTCAAAATGTGGAATCTTCAACTCATTAATTCCAATCATCATATTTTTTATCGAGCTAAGGCCAACTAACGAAGATCCATTTCGATGTTTGATAGCCCATTTAATTTCGGCTCATTAAGCACCTAGATTTTAGAATCTTAGAAGTTAGAAGTGACCAAACCCAAAAAGGGTATATGATATGGCCTTTTTCTCGGGCTTGACGTACATCGTTAATTGCGCATCAATTTCTGCAATTTGTTTCTGTGAATATTAAAGCCCCCGCGAAGAGTAAATACTACCTCAACTACCCCATTTAATTGTTGACATCACGACTCAAATTTATAATGTTGTTATTAAAACATTTATTTATGACATGTCACGTCCCAAAACATTCCGGGGAGACCCCTTAAAGTAATTATGAGTAAAAACATTGTTTTTGCAAAATTTACCATGCTAGTATCTAAAGGTTAGTGAAAAATTTGTTAGCTATCTACAAATTCATAATCATAACTAATACCAACACACACGTAAAAAATAAAAAAGAGCATACACGTGAGTTTAAAATGTAGAAAAATCTCACCTCGTTGTGCAAATTCCTTGAGAAGATAAATGTTTTTTTGTAATACTCTTATAAATGATGGGTCGTAATATACCAACGTGATTGGACAACACTTCAACTTAAATATACAAAACTATCCCACATACTTTTCATAGGATGTAAGCCTCTCTGTAATTACATTTGTACAAACAATGCAAATAATTCGCATTTTTACATCTATATCTCATCATAAGTACTACAATCAAAATTCTAATCACTCGAGTTTAATTATTTTGCCTAAAAAACTTAAAACACGCATACCAAGTGCTCACTTCAAAGTTCAAACTCTTCATAATTATTTAACTAAAAGCTCAAATACGCCACTCGAACATGGTAATTAAAAGTTATTATTAATACTTAAAAAGCCACTTATTTTCAATTTTAATGATATCTACATTACATAAAATGGATTTTTCGTAATCAAATTAAACAAAAAGCCACGTGTAATTCAACCGTGTAGGTTGCAGCATCACAAACCATCCTCACCCGCACAGTAACATTACCCTCGATCTAGTTCACGGGACCAGTCGAACTCAACAGACTTAGAAAAAACAAGCATCATCTTAATAAAAGTAAATTAAATATTTAAATTTATGCAACTGTTTTTAGATTTGTCCAAATTATTCCAATCTTTATTACAAACAACAGTCAATACTAATCAGAAATGAAGATCTAAATTCTAACATATAGTCACAGTTTTCACACTTCAGTCTCAAGCTAAAAGCTTTTGAACTCCAATTCCAGCTGTAGTGAACTCAAAGGGAGCAATGATGATCATAAAACTCCCACTTTTGTTGCTTTTACTTGCTATTTACTTTGCTCCAAGTCCTTCTTTTTGTAGAGGTTTGCACTATTTCTCTATCTTTCAAACTTGTTCTTGATTGAGTTTATTGTGTTGTGGGAAAATTATGTGGGATGTACTGTTTGTTTAGCTTTATGCAAGATTTGATTTTGGTGGGTTTTTCTGGTTTTAGTGGGTGTGGTTGAAGTGGGATTTTAAAGATTTGTGTGGTCTTGAAGCAATTTAGCTATAAAAATGCAAACTTTGGTTCAGATGTGTTTGTTGTGTTATGAGTTTGATTGGTTATAGATAAGAGGAGAAATGAGGAAAGTAAAGGAAGGGAAAGTTGGGAACTTTAGATTCTTGTTTCGAAGTTCAATCTCTAATTTCACTCACTTGTTCGAAAGCAAGAAGAAAAACCATTCATTTGTGATAGTGTTCTGCAACATGGGCTGTAGTAAAGTTTGTAGACATCATCCATGTGGATATTTAGCAATTTTCATGGTTTTAGATGGGGTATTTTTGTTCACATCAAACCGAATTTTGGAAATGTGATTGTTAATCGGCATTAAACTTGCGTCTCCCGATCGCTCAAAGGCAACTCAGCTAATTCTTGATCTTGTAAGAGACTACGGTTAGAATTCTGTTGTAATTGGCTGCCGTGAGGTTTGACAGGTTTTCGCCTTGCCGTTGCGTGATGTACATCTCACTCTAATTGGGATTTGAAGTTGCTGTTTATAGTAGCAGACGTGCTCTAGGCATTTAATTAGTTTTATAAAGTAGTGTTTTGTTATTAATTTCTTGCTTAGTAGCTGGTCTTCTGTGATTGTGTTTCTTGTATCTCATGATTTTTGATGCCTAATAATCGTGTACTCTTTCAACACTCAGTGTTTCTGACTCTTTGTTCATTACAGCACCATATGCATTGCGAATAAGCTGTGGAGCTCGTGATGACGTTCATAGTCCTCCATCAAACACCCTCTGGTATAAGGATTTTGCTTATACGGGTGGGATTCCCAGTAATGCAACCAGACCAAGTTTCATCACTCCTTCTCTTACAACACTTCGTTATTTCCCTTTGTCCGAGGGTACAGAGAACTGCTACAATATAAATAGAGTTCCTCGTGGCCATTATTTGGTGAGAATCTACTTTGGGTTGGTTGCAGAACCTAGTTTTGACAATGAACCTTTGTTTGACGTGTCTGTTGAAGGAACCTTAATTTATTCAATGCCGGCTGGTTGGACCAACCATGATGATGAGCGAGCATTCGTCGAAGCTCTCATATTTCTAAAGGATGGCACTGCTTCTCTTTGCTTCCATAGCACCGGACATGGAGATCCAGCAATTCTTGCGATTGAAATTCTCCAAATTGATAATAGAGCATACTATTTTGGTAAAGGGTATGGTCAGGGCACGATTATGAGAACCGACAGAAGACTCAGTTGTGGTGCTCGGGATCCAAAATTTGGTGTTGATTATAATGCCGACCGCTGGGGTGGAGATCGATTTTGGAACTCTCTCCGCACATTTGGCGGCAGTTCCGAATATATCATATCCACCACAAAAAGCATCAAGCAGGCCTCAAAATCGCCGAACTTTTATCCAGAGGCTCTTTATCAAGCAGCCCTTACTAGTACTGATAGTCAAACTGATTTAGAATATACAATGGAGGTTGAGCCCACTAGAAATTATTCCCTTTGGTTGCACTTTGCAGAAATAGATACTTCAGTCACTGGTGCAGGACAAAGGGTATTTGATATCCAGATCAATGATGAGATTACATTTCGAGATGTTGACATTTTTAGTATGGCTGGGGGTGTCAACAGCGCTCTTGTACTGAACACGACGGTTGTTGTAAGTGGTAGGAGTTTGACGATAACCTTGCATCCTACGAAAGGAACGCATGCCATAATCAGTGCTATTGAGCTTTTAGAACTTGTTAAGGCTGAATCCAAAACATCGCCGGATGAAAGTAAGCAAGATTCATATTTCTCATGACTTGCTCCTTTATTTTCTGCATCGTTTTGAAATTTACATGACTTAGCACTTTATGAAAGCTCTCTGCTTTTAGTAACGGATAGAAACTCATAATTGAAAAGAAACTAGAAAAGGAGTGTGTTTTTCTACTTCAACCTGTTTTACTGCGTTGATTACGCTTTTTGTATGATCTAGCACTGTGAATTTAATAAATGAGAACTTTTAAGGTAGGAGATCTGGAAATAATATGTGCTTGAACCAGGTGTAATATGGGGTGGGTTCAGTGGCTCTCTAGTTACTCTAGTTCCTTGAGTTCCTCCGTCACGAACAAATGATTTCTCTACTAGAGGGAAAAAAAAAAGAATTAGTGGGTAAAGTATTGTCTCCTTTCAATCAATTATATGGAAAATGTACTCTCAGTTGGTCTATTCTGCGTTGTCATTTTCGGTTTCATTAATTTTAAGAAGTAAGATCAGGTATCGTTTCATTGAACCAAGGTTGAATTGTGAGGCGATATATCAAATATTGATTCCCAGGCTAGACGGGTAGTGGGGCGAACAAGATTCAAACCAGCCGATTCTTTTTCTTGCATCTATCCACTCTGTGAATGTTGCATGGATTGTTTAATACTACTTGTCCACCTCGTTAATTTCCATTATAGTGCAAACTGTATGCTGCATTTCCTTTCCAAACATAGAAACCATAAAATTCAACTGTCAAAACCTATTTTCCTTGTTGTAGTTAAGGCTTTGCAGAGATTGAAGAGCACACTTGGCCTTCCTCTCCGTTTTGGGTGGAATGGTGATCCTTGCGTTCCTGAGCAACATCCATGGAGCGGAGTAGATTGTCAGTATGACAGAAGTATCCATAAATATGTTATTGATGGGCTGTAAGTTCTTGATCTTTAGCAAGGCCTGTTCTGTCAGTAAGTTTTTTAAAACATAAGAAAGTTGTATCTAATGTTTACAAAGAAAGGAGTCATTACATCAGGAGTTACTTTTGTTGCTAGCTCAATGCACAGTCGAAAATACTACTAAGGAAATATTGAAGCTGGACATTAAGTAAAAGTTATAGATGATGTGTTAAAGTTTTTAGGACGATAAGTTGTTAGCTCAATTCACTTTTGTTGCTAGCTCAATTCACTTTTTATTTCTATTTGCGAGGTTAGAGATCTGGACAACCAGGGTTTGAGGGGTTCTTTACCAAGTGATATATCTCGACTTCGCCACCTGCAGAGCATGTAAGTCAAATAGGGGATTGCTACTGAAGATAATCGTGCAATTATGATTCACAATATTCAGACAAGTACTATTTCCCATGTGGATATGA
Source organism: Misopates orontium (assembly GCA_946800315.1). Taxonomy (NCBI): domain Eukaryota; kingdom Viridiplantae; phylum Streptophyta; class Magnoliopsida; order Lamiales; family Plantaginaceae; genus Misopates; species Misopates orontium. The sequence goes on from OX326947.1 coordinate 6,134,350, forward strand.
GAAGTTTCCCGATTAATCAAATTCTGTCTTAATACGAGCATTTTAACTAAATTAATATATTTTCAGTTTTTCGAACCTTAAAGAACACGCATAGTTTTCAGTTTTCTTAGCTCATGACCTGTTTATGCAACATGCGAATTTTGGTAATTAATCCATGTAAATTTTGTGTATTTGCAGAAATTTAAGTGGGAACAGCATTTCTGGGCTCATTCCATCTTCACTTGGGGCAATAAGTAGCTTACAGATACTGTATGTTTACACCATCATCTTCCTGCTTTATACATTTTTATTTATTTGATTTTTCTATTGTGCCACAATATAAATGAACCAAGATGGTAATTAATATGCGTAACTGCAAAAACCACCGTGTTATTTCTAATTGCCAATTAGCCTTCAGTATAATTTTGTTAGCAATTACTCTCCTGTGAAATTAAAAAATTATCATGTACCCCTGCTACTCTTAATTGATATGCACATACTTATTTAATGCACAAGGGGATATCATTGTTACTTTAAACTTGAAGTTTCTGTATATTTTTTCTCAAAAAGATTGAATAATAAATATTAAACATTTAAGATCTATAATTAATTATTATTTTTTAAATAAAAAATAGGTTACTGATTATGTTTCATATTAGTTTCGAAAGATTATGAATTTTTTAAAAAAAATTATAAAAAACTTATAATATTTAGTTGTATAAAGACAAATCTTATAAAAAATCAAAACATTAAAAAACTTCAATTATTGATACAAAATAACATCAGGATGTTATTTGCTAACTATTAAATTTCATAGGGGTTATTTTGCTAATAAAAAATGCACCAGGTGTTATTTGCTGATTTAAAACAACACGCAGGTGGTTTGTGCAATTTACTCTGGTAACTATTGTTGGTCAATTTTTCATGTCTGAGCAACTTGAGTATTTGCATGGATGCAAATATAATGGAACATTCTAGTCTGTTTCTAACCTTGGAATATAGTCCACAAGCAAATAAGTGCCTCTATGAGATTACATTTGCTTGAGTTAACAATTGTGGTTAAATTTCTACACGTCTGAGTTTTGGACTCATAGATAAATACTTTGCCGAAAGTTCTCTGTCTCTGTACTCTTAAATTGAGGAAAGCAAGAGAACATATGGCTCAAGTTTTGCTCTAATGAACTGCCGGCATTCTTTGACCAAGTATTTGGAAGTTCCAAAAAAGACGCTTCTGAAAAGTTGATTAACCTGAATACGAGGCCCGTTTAGAAAATTACTCATTCACAATAATAATGCAGTTTAGACAATTATAGTTTAGTGAAAGCCGCTCGAAGTACCATAAAAGAAAAAAATATCAATATAGAAGCTTAATCTTTAATCTTATTGCGGAAGCACATAATGCCACTCATACTTTTATCAAGTTTGAAGATATTTGCCTCTCCCCGACATTTTGAGTTTTAACCCAATTAAATTGTATTCATTTAGTATAATATTTTGTAAGTGATTGTTGTAAATGATTGTCTGACCCATTCCGGAATTGCTGACGTACGATCTGAATTACAGGGATCTCTCGTACAACTTTTTCAATGGATCCATTCCTGAAACCGTTGGGCAGTTAACCTCGCTAAGGAGATTGTAAGAAAGCTCACAATCTTATGTGCCAAATAAATGATAAAACTTGACGTGGATTGACAGATGCTGCTCTCTTACAGGAACCTTAATGGCAATTCTTTATCCGGAAGAGTTCCAGCTGCACTTGGGGGTAGGCTCTTGCATGGAGCCAGCTTTAAGTATGTTATTACCACTGTCCATCAATCTTTAACAGTATTAAATATTAATGCATTAGATAGCGAGCCTTTAAGAATTATGTGTAGCAAATATTTTGTTAGCTTTTGGTAGCTTATTTTGGAGTAACTAGTTTTGGTTGCTGCAGTTTTACAGATAATTCTGGGCTTTGTGGCATCCCCGGTTTGCCACCATGTGGGGCACTTTCTGCTGGCGCTAAAATTGGCATTGGTCTAGGTGCTTGTGTGGCGTTTCTACTTCTTGCTACTTGCTTGACATGTTGGTGGAAACGACGACAAAATATTCTTCGAGCTCAGAGAATTGCAGGTAAGTTCATCCAATGAAATTGGCAAAATTTTCATCAAATATATAAAAAACATATTCTAGACTTGATTAAGGATTTATAATAATTAGAAAAACACTGGTTATTTTCTCCAACACCCTGTTTAATTTTGTAACACATTTACATTCTTAAAACATAAAAAGTATACCAAATACACGCATTTTATGAATCCTTTCTGAAAGAAAGATATTTTATTAATTTTTATGATCAAAATCATGGTCAGAGTTGGCCAGAGATAAAATTGGATTTTCAGTTAAAATTTACGCTGAAATTACTGACCACCGTCTGTCCTTTTAATGACTATACATATCTGTAAAGTTATTCAAATATTTGATCCAGAGCATTATAGTTGGATAATAGCGCATTCTTTCTTGAGTTATTCTTTGTTTTTTGCTCAGCGCGAGATGCTCCATATGCAAAGTCCAGAACATCTTTCAATCGTGATGTACAGTTGAGTAGACATCAAAGCCTCGAAACTGCCCGGACAGCAGCAGAAAACGGGCCTAGTTTGCTTGCCTGATCGAGGGACTGATATGCAGACGAAACAAGCCTAATCTGCAACGCTTTTTTTGTTTATACGAGGAATCTTAAGTGGTTCGACTTCAAGCGTCCTAACATGAAGCAGGTCATTGCCTCTGTGTTCCAACTTCAACTCTCCTAATACAACTAACTAAGGTACCTTACTGATTGAAAAACTGTATATTAAATTGTCATTCAGTTTGTGGTAAATGAGATAGATGAAGGAATGATGATTGTCGATTTCATTGCATGTTGTGTGTTATATATTTTGTAATTTATCATAGTTGTCGCGACCATATAGCATGGTTAAGCAAAGACGATTTTTTTTTCTTAATTGGTTGTATTTTTCTAGTTTGATTTGTTAATTTTCATTCCATTCAATGATAATAGAGAATAGTTGGGTTATTATATTTGATATTTCCATCTAAAGCAATTGAACTTCTAAAAATTATAGAAGTGGTGATCACCCTTTGCTGCCTGTCTTTCAACTTGACTCTGTAGTCTGTAGTTCAAAGAAGATCAGTTTTTTTTTTTTCAAAGAAGATCAGTTATTTTGTTTTCTTTGAAAAAAAATAGAAATCCTTAACTAGTTTACTTGCTGGGCTGGAAAGTAGAACGGCCCATATATCTAGGATTAGTTTTACGGCCCAATAGGTTATATTGTAATGTACGTGTAACAAGGACTTCGTTTAGCAGATCATCATTTTGAATCCACCTTCTTTGTGTAGTTTGATAAAGAATTTCTGCAAATATAATCGATTTAACCATGTCACTTTTAGTGAAATAGACAAGCTCCAGTTGATACGACTAAAGATAACTTCCTACAATGTCCAACAGTTAGGTAGAATCGTGTGTTTTAAATGGGGTACAACAAAACAAGTTACAAGTTTTATATAGTTTAATTTTATGATGGACAATAACAAAGTTTCCTTCATGCATTTTTCCCAAGATCATATAGTCCACGCTTAAATCACATAGCAATTAGTGAAAGAGGCAAAAAATGACTGAAGAAAAAGAAGACAACAATGAATTTTGCGCAAGTCAAGAAAATAAAAAATAGGTGATTAGACAAATAACACCTAAGCGATTCTGAAAAAAAGAAACGAAAACCTCTTATTTTGTTTTTCCTATTTTATCATTTAAAAAGGGTTTTATTTTGATTTATGCATATAATGTAATGTGGTTTTTAGCCTCTTTGCCAATACATTATACACGTGACTTTTGTTTTTATTTTTTTTATGTTTCCCAAAAACTCAATAAAAAATTAAACATATTGCCGCACGTTTTATGCAAGAGAAACTCATTCGATATTTGGGCCTTCGGCCCACGTGGTTAAGTAACGGCGTCGTTTAATCTAACTTGTATTTCCACGCTATCTAACTGCACGTTTCATTTCAAATTAGGGTTTCTAAGTTCACCCCCGCCCCTAAATCGAAACCCTTAATCCACTTCTCCCTCTCATGGCGACCACGACAGCCCAATCGACGGCGGCGCCACAGCAGCAACAGGGCGGCAAAGCGGCGCTGCGTAAGCCGGTGTTCGTGAAAGTGGACGCTCTAAAACCAGGAACAAACGGACACACTCTCGTCGTGAAAGTGGTGAACTCAAACACCGTTCTCAACAAAAAACCTCGAAACCCTAGTTTTCGCGGTGCGCAGAATCAGAACGCTAAAATCGCCGAGTGCCTCGTCGGCGATGAAACCGCCGCTATTCTTTTCACTGCTCGAAACGAACAAGGTTTAATCGCCGTACCTTATTCATGTTTTCATTGTAATTACTGGTGCAGATTTTTGTTCCTAGGGTTTATTTAATCTGTGGTGATTAAGAATTTATAATGTTCTAGGTTTATGCTCTTGATAATTGAAGGTTAGGATTGTTTTACGGGAGTATTTCGAAATTGTAATTTTAAATGGTTTTTGAGAATGTCATCAAAATACGATTCGTTTTACGTAAGGAGATTATGATAGTTGACAATTCGCTTTTGCTTGAATATGTGAATATGTTAAACAACTCTGATAAGTATCAGTTACTCTTATAAAGGATTGGAATAGTACTGTCAGTTGGTTCGTGTCGTTACATGTTCATATACTGCTTGCATCCTCAGATAACCATTAGCATCATAATATTAGTTATACGTGATTTGTTTGTGTTGCTAATAGTAAAGAAAGAAAAATGCCATGTAGTTGCTGCTTGCTCACAAGGTCGTGTATCGTAGATAGGCTTTTATTAATGTTGAGTAAGAGGAAGGTATTGTATGGATGTCAAAATGAGTACTAGTGGTATACAGGCTGGAGTGCTGGTGGTATTTGAAGGTGATATGCAGAAAACAAGCTAGTTGTTGCAAATGCTATTTCATGCCAACTGATTTTTATAAATATCACTCTATGACATAGCATGGATTTTTGTGCGAGTGCTATCGTTCTGACTTGTGTAAGAACTACATGTTGTAGGTTTAAGCTAATAAGACCTAAACGATGATTGTTGGTTTTGAAGTTAATAAACTTCCGTTGACTTTTCTATTTCTGCCTGATTATCTTAGCAATAAAGAAATATCATCCGTTCTCGATGATGTCGTGTATTATTGCTAACAGACTTCCAGCTTTCTTGTTTCGTGGCAATTCTTTCTAAGATTATTAGATAATTATGACTTCTGGTTTGAAGCATGAAAGTTGTTGGACATGCCTCTATCTACTTAGAACTTACGGTGTTCGAGTACTACTTAAGTTACTACATTTGAGCTCACAGAAATCATCTGGTAAAGCATGCCACGAGAAGGGAGCACCTTGATAGTAATAAGTAATATAATGCAATAGTTCACTTGATAGTTAGAGTTAGCTATGCTAGTAATGTCTAGCTCTATTTTGGTTCAGCCTTGGAATTGAAGTTCTTGGTTACTGTTGAGTAGCTTTCACCACTTTTTTTTATTTTTAACAAGTGCTCCTTGCAATGTATAGTTTGTGGTAGTGTAGGTACTTTTTTCACCTTAATGAAATATTTTACAGTTTGCATCTGAACCTGTTCTCTGATTCATCAATCAGGGTAATTGTTTGATTGATACTGTAATTTGTCTTACTTGTGACTTACTATGTGGCCGTAATTCCACGCCACGCTTATTCTGCATATTGTTTGTTTTTATCTGATGATGAAAACCCTTACTCGCCTTGCAGTTGAGTTGATGAAGCCAGGTAATACGGTGATACTTCGAAATGCAAAGATCGACATGTTCAAGGGTTCCATGAGGCTGGCCGTGGACAAGTGGGGGCTTGTTGAAGTGACTGAACCTGCAAAATTTGTGGTTAAGGAGGACAACAATCTGTCACTAGTAGAGTACGAGTTGGTTAATGTTGAAGAATCTTGAATGTGGCCTCCTGTGTCGATGGATTAGTTTATTTTCTGACTATTGGGTTTGGGTATACAGATTTGTCGGATTAGTTTGTTTTATCCATTGAAGGTAATTAAGATTTGATAGGACTTAAATCTAATTCTGGCTTTGACGGTTGGTTTTGTAAAAAGATTGCCTCCTTGATTCTACCTTATATAGCCGCTCTGAATGTGGAAAAGTTTAGCTTTTAAGATTTATTACTTTTTAGTTTTTAGTTAACTTGTACTTCTAATTTCTATGGCTGCTGTTGTCCTATGATTTTTTTTTGATAGGAATTGTCCTATGATTTTGATAGTCCTATTGTTTGAGACAAGCCTTCCTACACTGCCCGCAACCTACGGATCTTGGAGCTTTTTATGAAATTAAATTAATATGCCTACTGTAAACACTCGAGTGGACTTGCTAGCGAGGAGTTATATTATTGAATATAAGTGGAGATACTGAATCCAAGTTTCGTTACAGTTCGACATCACACCTCTGAGCACTTTAGTATAATACTGGTCTTGCCAGTTCCTAACTGAGGGACGTAAATCTGTATATCACAAACACGTGCACTCTTTGAAACTAGAAGTACAAAAATGCATCAATATGCTAATGTTATCTGGCAGGAAGGTGTAGATAACTTGGACGAAACATACTTATGTAGATTAGATTTATAGATCATGTAATTGTGGTTGTGACACATCATCGAAATGTCACAGTATTAAATACATGAAATTAAGTGACTACAAATTTATAATGTAGAAATTAATTGCGGCCACAAAGTGTACCAAGGACCTTGGCCACCTAATTTCCTCTACTTAGCCAAGAATCTATTTACGAGAAATCGCGTAAGGTATTAAAAGACCGAAGTGTACAAGATTTAACCACTTATTTTACAAAGTGGTTAACGACAGTCGCAAATGTAAGCGCCTGTAGCTCAGTGGATAGAGCGTCTGTTTCCTAAGCAGAAAGTCGTAGGTTCGACCCCTACCTGGCGCGTTAATGTATAAGTTATTTTATTTATTTTGTAATTTTTATATATATGTTATTGAACTGCTTCCTAAAATTAAAGCTTATAAAATAAACCAACATATCTGTTGCCCAATGATACATCATTAATTTTTTGGATGGTGTGACAAATTCCTAATCCGAATGTCTATAAACTTGATCTAAATAAATAACTATGAAAAACAAAAGGTCTTTATAGGTAAAATTGATTACTATGGAAAGCAAAAAGTGTTCATAGGTTAATGGACTATGTCCTTCACGCGTTTCTTGCTATCCTCGTCCTATTTTTCTCCTTGATAAAAGCCCCTTTATTTTGTGTTTCTGCTATACTTATGACTTATCATTTCAGAGATAATGCTGAAGAAATTTTTCTTTTTGAAACGATAGAAAGTAGATACCAATAAGTAAACTAATAGAGGAAACAATGGATAATACAATCATAAATTTTAATTCCTTCTTATCTCCCCAATTTCACCTAACGACTCATTACCTCAGCCACCACCGCACCGACCATTTCCTTTTTCTTTTCATTTTTCTTTTGACTTTCTTCTCTGCCCAATGATTTTTATCTTTTTTTTTTTTGGTTCCTAATCCAAACAATCACGTCACTTTACTATTTATTTTCCTTGAATTAAACATAAAAAAGGTATCTTTAATGCAATTTATTTAAAACTAATTTATTTATTTTTTATTTTCTAGAATCAATACAACGATATTAAAGTCAAGGTTACGAGTCAACTTTTGCAGTTACGAGTCAACTTTTGCAGTGAGATGTTGCTTGGAGCCAACGTTTGCATTGAGATATTTAAGATCTTTTTAATTTTTCAAAATAAAATTTTTGGCATATCTTTTTGTTTTTGAAATCAGAATAATATAATCAACCATTCATAATTATCCGCATCGTCTTATATTATATGTAGACTTTCTGACTTCTCATCTGAGTCTTTGCTATATTTTGTATTGCCTTCATGTGCACATTTACTTTCTTCCTTAATACAATAGTAGGTGTTCGATAAACTTATTGATTTTAGTTATTTTAATTATTAATATTATATTTTACCACAACTAGGTTTATTTCATGTCTGATTTATATAATTTAAATATTTCTTTTTCACTTTAGAAGTTTTATTATCTAGTTCGGTTTATAATTTAATCTCTAATGATGATAATTTTTTGACGACTCTCCGTTAGAAAATAACGGAGAAGAATATGGTAAATCGGTAATATTAGATTTTTTGCGTGGGCACTTTTTGGCACGTCTTTGCCGCGTAATATACTCCGCAGCGAATCATCAATAATTCTATTTTTATCCATAATTATTATTATTATAATATATATATATATATATAATATGTAATATTATATAATCAAAATTCTGAATATAATTACACTACTGTTTTTACCCTTCACTGCACCAAAAACCCACTTTTGTGGACCTCTTTCGCCTCCTCTAACAGGTAATTCTCTCTCAGTCATACATAAAATAGAATCATCGGCAAAAATCTATGTTTAATTGGTCAATTTTGTTGAACCCCTTGTGATTTGCATCGGATTTAGGGTTTGTTGTAGTTTCTGCTTTATTGTGCGATTTTGAACTGATGTATTGTATCGATCTCGAAGATTATGTGAATATTGTCATGTGCACATCATACTGTTGATCTGGGTTTTTCTTATTGAAGATTTTTGGGCATGTATATGTGGACTCTCCTTTGTTTTTTTACCTGCTATTTTTGGGAGAAAAAAAGAGATTATCAGTTAACTCTTATGTAGTTTAATCTTTTTTGTTTATAATTTTATTGGCATGGTTTTGTTACTTTCTAATAGGGTTTACTTTGGGTGTTGGGAGGAGAGTGTTACCCTTTTGTATCTGATACGTTTGTCTGAACTGACTACTCGGGTTTCGGTTGTTTTGTCTGTATCTTTTTCTAGGCAGTGCTATTTACTTGGGTGGCGATGAAGAGCGGTGCGAACAAGTCGGCATCGCACCAGCTCTTCAAGGCCAGAGCAAAGACTCGTGTGGATGATCTGCAAGGCATTTTCAGCGATCTTCAGTCCGCCAGGAGGGACAGCCGCTCTATTGATGCGGCTGTGCTCGAAGAGCAAGTTCACCAGATGCTTCGCGAGTGGCAATCCGAGCTTAACGAGCCATCCCCCGCTACTTCATTGCAGCAGGTAATCCATTGTCAAAACCACACGTGTAACAGTACTTCCCCTGTGTTATGGTGAGAAATCGTGATATACCCAACTCAAAGTATGTCTGTAATTGGTAAACGAACACTTGAAACATACTACATCCTTGGATGATGGAGAACCCTATGGTCCATAGTGCTGCTTATTCCAATTATGTCTTCATGTGTGTGGGGATTCTGATTTCAGTGTTTTGCGCCATAGACTTCCATTCTTAATATGTTGGCTGTTTGATGTTGTAACTTAGTATAAGATATTGTTGGTTAGAAAATTGTTCAAGATTTCTTCTGTGTTTATGAATATCGTCCGTCTCCATGTGTATTAAATTTTACGGAGCAACTTAAGTGGGAAGCCTGTATTTTTATTATAATATTTTATGAAAGAGAAACATGAATGCATTTACTTGCGAAACTGGGAATTATAAGTTTCATGTTGGATGTGTAATGCTTCTTTAGGGTGGGAGCCTGGGCTCCTTTTCGTCCGAGATTGGTCGGCTACTGCAGCTTTATGAGGAGCAAGATGATGCAACCAGCTTATTATCTCCGCCAAAGCCAGAACCTGATGCACAAAAGTTTGCGGAAGGATCTGCTTCTCAAGAGGTACTTGTGAATTTAGAATTAAGATTAGGTTTTCCTTTCCTTTATTTATTTATGTATTCGGGGTGAAGTAGTTATTTCGTAGTTCTTACATAATGCAGTTTGAGACTTGTATATCTGATTTTATTCTTGCGCTCAGTTTTTGACCACGAGGCTTGAGCTAAATTATGAAGAAGTGCCTTTAATCTAAAATCTCTCTCTCTCTCTCTCTCTCTCTCTCTCTCTCTCTCTCTCTCTCTCTCTCGTTCACGTCAGTTTGCTGCAAATGTTTAGTTTTGTGTGTTTGCCTTGATTACTAGAAAATCTTCACGATGGAAACTGGATGCTTGAGCTAACTCACTACAGTTCTTTACCAGTATTGTTCTTCGTTTGTAAATATGGATTGATTTTGTCAATGGGATCATTGAAGTCATTGTTATTGTTCTAGTAGTTTATTGTTCTCCTTTTGCAGGCTAATTGTGCCCCTGCTATGGGGTTGACCTGGACACTGAATTTCGACTGTCGTTTTTATTTTTTCATTCTAAGTATTTTTTTCATTATTATTATTGTATTGGACACTGATCTGGGTGTGACCTTGGGGGTAAGGTTTTTTTGAGATTTTGGTTGTTTCTTTTTAACTAGCATGCATTGCTGATGTTGTCATTGTCGTATCAAGTGAGTGAAGCTTATCCATTCTTCCAAGTTCCAACCTTCCCTGCTTCTGGGTTACTTGAATTATTATATATGTTATTTCGATGACTCACCTACAAATAGCCTGTAAATGATTCTACAGTTTATGGCTCCAGTGAATGAGAAGGGAAGTTCCTTGAAAGTTTAGGTTGGGTACAACCGTACAAGCCTTGGAAGTGGCTTAAGGTGGCAGAGAAGCCCATCTAACAACATTTGAGGTCACGTGAAATAAAAAGATAATTATGTCAAATGGTGCTCAATTTGTTTTCTGAGATGTGAATATTTGCTTGAGCGGTCACACTGGATCGCTCATCAGCATTTCTTCTTTCACTTATCTTGATAAGTGGGTTAGACCAGGCCAATTTAGACCATGATACATAGGGTATTACTAATAGAGGTTGTGGATTATAATCAATCATAGTGTCTTTTTATTTGTGCAAGGACACAACAAGAATCTTTTAATATTTTAATTTCCTCTGGGGGATTATAGCGTCTTTTTCTATCGTTCATAGTCACAGTTCTTTTGAATTGTAAGAAATTCCAGTTTTGCTACTTGTATCGGAATACTTTGGCTGACCTGCTTTGGTTATGGTTCTGGCAATTTATATAATTGCACTCTTGGGCTCCGTTGTTCTGATAAATAAACCTATAAAGCTCTCTTATCTTTTTGGTCATCCATTTGTTTAGTCGCTTGCCTATTATGGAAACATTGTATCTTTAGTACTACAACTAAGCTAAGTTGTAAACCCAATTATTTAGGGTTGGCTATTACATTTTATCTGTCGCATGTCCCCTGAATAGTTTAATTTGCTGGAAATTGAAGCCTTTGAGTCGTTATGTTTTACCTTACTGTTCTTTCCTTTTTGTTTGATGCAGAGCTTTAAAACATCCAAGAGTTCTCTAGAAAATGGCTTCGAGTTGATTGACCACAAAGATGCTGGCATTGTAGCCAACAACCTGGGAATGGATATGAGCTTGGCAACACAATTAGACTATCATTCATTTGATTTTCACCAAGAGTTTGAGCAACAGTACTTCTCTGACTTTGATGGCACCGGTTTCATTGTGGAGGACGGTATGCCTCAGATTTCAGGCTGTGAACAGAATATATGCGCTCCTCCTCCACCTTCTGCTTTTCTGGGGCCAAAATGTGCCCTTTGGGATTGTCCCAGACCAGCGCTTGGGTTAGACTGGTCTCAGAAGTCTGATGATTACTGCAGTACCTACCATGCAGGGCTTGCACCCAGTGAAGGTTACCTTGGCAGGCCTCCAGTTGTAAGACCTGGAGGCATTGAACTGAAGGATAACTTACTTTTTGCTGCTCTTGGTGCAAAAGTGCAAGGAAAAGATGTTGGCATTCCAGAATGTGAAGGTGCTGCTTCTGCAAAATCCCCTTGGAATGCACCTGGTAAGTTTACTCGTTTTTTTTGGTTGTCTTCTGTGCCCAACCTTTTGTTATTATAAATCGCTTGCTGTGTTAACCAGTATGTGATATATTTTCTTCCTTGTGTTCCACAGAGCTATTTGATCTTACCGTTTTGGACGGAGAAATCATCAGGGAGTGGCTGTTTTTTGACAAGCCTCGCAGGGCATTTGAAAGTGGAAACAGAAAGCAACGGTCTCTTCCAGATTATAAAGGAAGGGGCTGGCATGAGTCTAGGAAACAAGTGGTGAAAGAGTTTGGAGGTTTGAGACGATCGTACTACATGGACCCACAGCCAATGGAAAATTTTGAATGGCACCTCTATGAATATGAGATTAACAAATGCAATGCATATGCATTATATAGGCTGGAAATCAAGCGCGTTGATGGAAAGAAGAGCCCGAAAGGAAAGTTAAGTAACGATTCTGTTGCCGATCTGCAAAAGAGAATGGGTAGGCTGACTGCTGAATTCCCAAACGACAAGCAGCGCAGTGTTAAGGGAAGGGGAAAAGCTAATTTGAAGGATGGAACTGCTTCGAATGCATTTTTTATTCCAGATGCGTTTGATCTTGAAAGTGGTCAACAGTATGATAATTTTGACCAAGAGCAGCTTGATGCATACAACAAATCATGATCTAGCATCTTGTTATGCATCTCGAAGAAAGGACATCACTGTAATATATATCCCTCCATCATCGTTCACGTCACTTGGGCCTCAGGCAAGTGGTGGAAATTTTATTTTCTTTCGTTTTCGCTTAATAGCCATGGCGGATCCAGGTCTTAGATACACTGATATGTTGTCAATAGTTCATTGTCATCTAACGGTGCGTATGACTAGACCATGTTGAACTACTGGAAGATACTGACTGGCCCAGAATTTGGCTGTACATACTTAGCTTAATTTGTTCCTGCACCTTGTAATTATGTTATGGATTACATGGGACTGATGTCTTGACTCTTGATTGATCAGCTTCAGAAAATATTTACTCGATTTTGAGTTTACAGGCATGCCGTCGGTTGCCAGAAATTTTGTTTTGTTTTGCACTCTTGCTGGTCCAGTGTCAGAAAAATCAGTAAAATATGTAAAAATATTTAGTTCACATTCTTTTTTTTGCTGAAAGAGTTCGACTATACTAGAATAAACGTTATTTTTTTCTTAATGTTAATTGTTTTTAGCAATTGGATTATTCCGTTGCTAGTAATATTAGTTTTTGAAATAATTATTGAATCTACTTAGTTGTCCAACAAAAGCAGTAACGATGCAATACAAATTCCAACCATCGATAAACAGTTGATATTGTTCATCTTTTCTCTCATTGATCAACTAAAAAAATAAAATTTAACGTTTTTCTGAAGAAAAATGTATAGGAACTCTGTTTTGTAGCAAATTTACTCCTTCATTCTCACATAAATACACACCCATAACATATCAAAAGCACAATGGAGACTGAGTTTCATTCTCACCTTCACCGCGTTCAAACCAAAATGAAATTGTGAGTGGATAAATTACATTGATAAAAAATTTCAGGTGACACATTGTATCAACTAAAGTCCACAGGAGCAAAAACTGACAATATATAAAGAACAATATTTGCCGATTATGGATAAATATTACTCTTGTATATGACATCCTTCAAACACTAAAATCTCATTTTCTCAAGCAGAGCAGCATCCAGTATTCTTCACGGCAGACACATCGTCCTTTGACCCAATGTTAATGGTTTGTCCCTTGGGTGGCGCCGCCGGATCGTCCCCTATATCGAGAGCCTTCCGGCTCACAACATGATAGATCTGTGTCAAGACTTCGGTGAACGAGTTCTCGACGTTGAAAGCTTCGAGAGCCGAAGTTTCCATGAAGAAAGTGTTGTTCCTCTCTGCAAAGGCTTTGGCGTGGGCCGTTGGAACCGCCCTCAGGTGGCGAAGGTCGGCTTTGTTTCCGACAAGCATTATCACTATGTTCGTGTCAGTGTGGCCGCGAAGCTCCCTCAGCCATCTCTCGACGTTCTCGAATGTCACGTTCCGGGTCACATCGTATACGAGTAGTGCGCCCACCGCGCCTCTGTAGTAGGCGCTTGTGATTGCGCGATACCTATAATAAAATTATCCGTCATAAATACTACATACCTGACATCTTTGCAGATTTTCGGAAAAAATAAAAATATGTTTGCATGATGAATTGATAATGTGATGCAACTAACGACTAAAATCACAATATTTTCTAAATTACACAGAGAAGTACCATTCGATGACCTTATATCAACCGAATAATGTGCATCACACAATTGTGCAACGATTGCATTAAACAAATAGCCAATTCAATTTAAACTGCATCACGTTTGTAATATTCACGAAAGAATCGCAAAATGCAATCGAGATGGATCAATGAATACCTTTCTTGTCCGGCGGTGTCCCAAATCTGAGCCTTGACAATCTTATCGTCGACTTGAATAGACCGAGTCGCAAACTCAACCCCGATCGTTGATTTCGACTCCTGGCTGAACTCGTTCTTTGTGAATCTAGACAACAGATTCGACTTTCCCACGCCCGAATCCCCGATCAGAACCACCTTAAACAGGTAATCATAATCCTCATCCGCTCTGTATGATCCCATTCCTCTATTACAATCTCTCCTTTCTTTTTTCTCTCTCGTGTATTTAAGATTTTTTCTTTTCTTTTCTTTAACGGTAACTACAGATGTATGATAATGCTTTTGCTAATGTACATGTTGTTGTTGTTCATGAGAGCCATTGATGCCATGATCGTTTCAAAAGAATTTCTGTATTGAGGCAAGGGAAATGAAATGCTTGGCTGTTTCATTAATTTTCCCTCCCCTTATTTAGGAGGTTAAGTGTTGACTAATTAAATTATTTCTTGATGCCAAACACGTCGACCATATATTTAATGTGTCTACTATTTATAAGTTTCTTTTTTACTAAATTAATGGTTCAAATTTTTCAAAAACTGATTTCAGAAGCATTTTAAGCATAATTAATAATGCTGCTGACTTTATCTTCTCTTGCTAGTTGCTAAATAAACTTGAGGATGAATTTGTGTCACATTACGATGTTGCATGTTGGTGCTGTAAATAATACACCATTTTTTTTTTCTTTTTCATTTATTATCCGTTTTAGAAAATAATGTTGCGTCTTCCATTGATGTTAGCTAATGTCACAAAATTGATTCTCGATAAGGGCGGAAAATTGTTGGATTAACAAGAAAGAATATAAGAAGACTTTAAAAATTTTAGTATCTCAGAAAATATAACATTTAAAATTAACATAGAGGAGCATATTTGTAATATTCTTTTAATTAGTAATAGATTAATGTGTGTATTTACCATATATACTCAAGTTCTTATCAATTGTTTCCCTGGAAAATTGCAGAAATAGTGTGTAACTAACTAAATACGAACACTATTTTGTTTTCTAAAATCGTGCGAGAGATGCGACTGTTACACCAATATCTTATAGGGATAATTACGGCTACACCCCCTGAGGTTTGGTGTAATTACAGATACCACCCCTGAGGTTTGAGAAATTACAGAGACCACCCCTGAGGTTTGCACCAACCTTACAATAAAGTCCCTCTAATGAATATATGGATGAAAACTTCCAATTTTACCCTTGTTCCATTTCAATTGATATTATACAAAGTTTGAGTAGGTTTTATTGTATAAAGTAAATAGTATTTTTTTTTTAAATTCTACAAATATCTTTATAAATATCAACATAAAAATTATACTTTTAAAAAATACTAAAAATAAAAAGTATATTTTTTTTAAAAGAAACACACATCTATTTAATTAATTCATTTATTTAAATTTAGTTAAAAATGTTTAAAAATCACAATATTATTTTAATGTTTACTAATTATAGTTTCTTCTAATAATATAAAATAAAAGAATACAGTATGCTTAGAACTCCTCATTCATCTCAACTGAAAATGCACAAAAGAATGAAGCAAACATAGGTTTCTTGATTTGCAAATTTAATAATATTTTAGTATCAAATTTATTAAAAAAACTAAAAGAAAAAAGAAAGGAGAAAAAATGAGAAAAAAAGAAAAACCAATTAACCTTTTGTAATTAATTTAGATTCATTCTTTAACAAAAACAATGAAGGGCATAATTGTCTTTTATATGGCATAAGTTAGTTACAGGGGAGGTGAGTGTAATTTCCCAAACCTCAGGGGTGGTATCTGTAATTACACCAAACCTCAGGGGGTGTAGCTGTAATTATCCCTATCTTATATCATAAATCTTAAAATGAATGTAACTTTCTAAAGTACTCTACAAAAGAAAAAGAGCAGCAAGTAAAAGTAAAAAAGAAATAAAAAAAGTGTTAGCCAATATCAGAGCGACACGTGGTCCCGGCGGGGCTCGAACCCGCGACCTTCGGCTCATAAGACCAACGCTCTAACCAACTGAGCTACGGGACCAACGTCTTTCAAATTCTACAGCAGTTATAATTGTTGTGATTTGTTTTATGAATAAAACAAATGAAGTAGTACGTTAATTAATTAAAAACTTGTCGCCGCCATTTTTGCAAAGAAATTACAAACTTGAAACAGCAGTTCAACTAAGATTGTTCCATGTCCAAATGGAAAGACGATGATAAAAGCCAAATTAACCAATGTGAAAAGTTTAGTGCCACCAAAAACTTATCCTCCATTAACGGAAGTAAACTGCAGTTTCGACCCGCCCACAGTCTCGTCTTTTGCACCAGCTCTGCAGTATTATCTAAACTCCGATTACCCTTTCCACGGCCAAAAGATCCATTCGCACATTCTCAAAACTGGGTTTAAGCCCAATGTCAATATTTCCATCAAACTTCTCATTCTTTATTTGAAATCGTCGTGTTTGAGCTACGCGCGCCAGGTGTTCGATGAATTGCCTAGACCAACTTTGTCGGCCTATAATTACATGATCTCGGGGTATATAAAAAATGGGTTTGTTGAGAAATCCTTTGATTTGGTGAGGAAACTGTGTTTTTCGAATGAGAAGCCGGATGGATATACTTATTCGATGATCTTGAAGGGTTCGACTAGTGGGAGTGCAGGGGGATGCTCGAGGTGTATAGGGAGGGAGGTTCATGCCCAGATAGTGAAATCTGATGTTGAGGGTGATGACGTGCTTTACACGGCGTTGGTCGACTCGTATGTGAAGAGTGGGAGAGTTGGGTATGCGAGGAGAGTGTTTGATTTGATGCTGGAGCGGAATGTGATTTGTTCCACGTCGATGATTACGGGGTACATGAAGCAAGGTTGTTTTGAGGATGCGGAGGATGTGTTTGGAAAGACTGTGGAGAAAGACGTGGTGGTTTATAATGCTATGATTGAAGGATATAGTGTATCGGTTGAAACGGCTAAGAAGGCCATAGAGATGTACATTGATATGCAGCGTTGGGATTTTAGGCCTACTCTATCAACATTTGCAAGCATTATTGGGGCTTGTTCGATTTTGTCTTCTTTCGAAATAGGTCTGCAGGTTCAAGGACAGTTAATGAAAACCCAACTTTTCACGGACATAAAGATGGGGAGTGCTCTGATAGACATGTACTCCAAATGTGGGCGAACTGAGGATGCAAGACGCGTTTTTGATCACATGCCCAAGAGAAACGTTTTCTCTTGGACTTCAATGATTGACGGATATGGGAAGAATGGAAGTCCAAGCGAATCACTTGCACTATTCGATAAAATGATTGACGAATGCCATGTTGTGCCAAATTATGTCACGTTTCTTGGTGCACTATCCGCTTGTGCGCATGCAGGCTTAGTTGCTAGAGGACGGGAGATCTTTGACAGCATGCATAGAGTTTATTCAATGAATCCAAGAATGGAGCATTACGCTTGCATGGTAGATATGTTGGGACGAGCAGGAAGTTTGAACCAAGCTCTTGAATTTGTCATACAAATGCCTGAGAGGCCTAATTCTGATGTTTGGGCAGCTTTACTCAGTTCTTGTAGACTGCATGGTGATGTGGAGCTGGCTAAAGTAGCTGCAAACGAGCTTTTTAACGTGAGCAGAGAAAGCAGGCCAGGGGCGTACATTGCGTTGTCGAATACATTAGCTGAGGCTGGGAGATGGGATAGTGTGAGCCAATTAAGGGAGTTGATGAAGGTGAGGGGAGTAGCTAAAGGCACAGGGTTCACTTGGGTTGGGACAGATGCTGGATTAGAAGCTTTCCATTCTGGGCAGCAGTTGTAGTAAAATGGTAATATTATTCAAATATGGCTGTCCTACATTAGTTTATCAGAATATTTCTAATTAATATATCTTTAGTTATAGAAACATTTAAACTATATATACATTTATTTTTTCTCCAAATTTAGGAGAATTATGGTATGGTTTAAGGTTGCACAAATTGACATGGCTAATCAATCTGTAAGTCCCTATGAACGTGCCTACAAGGAAGGAATGCTCTATTGGGGGTTCTTTTTTGTCTATTAGCTCTTTAATTAAACTACAAATATATCAAATTGTTAAATTTATGAGACAAGTGAAAGACTTAGTCAGGAGTGATAATATTTTATATAATTAAACATAATTTTAGTATTAGGAAAAGAAAATTTATTTATATAGTTTGGATGCTACATAAGTTTTGTACAATTTACACATCGCACGAATTTTAGAATAAATAGAAGAAAAAAAACTTAGACATAAAGAAGCTGAGGCCCCCGCACGATATAAAATGTTGACCTTCCAATGTATGCGTTAGTCGTCAGCCAAGTTGAAAAAACATGCGCCCACTTTTATCATCATAAATAAAACTATTTTGCTTAATCCCAAAACCATTCACTCATAAAACCAATTACTACGCCTCTGGTTTTCCCCCAAATGCCACTTGCACTCATAATTATTGTGTTTTTCTTTCGTCTCTTTAACTTTTTACCCACTTAATTTTTATATCTGGATTCCATGCTTTTGCCCACTCATCATTATAATTTATATCCGGATTCAAGGCAATCCAGTTCAATTGTTTAGTACCATCGAAATTCTCAACACAACATCACATTACAAGACTTAAGAAATACACATTACTTGGAGTAAACCTATTACAGCATTTCTCTTTCATTCAACCTAAAAGATATATGGTCTTTACAGCGCATTCCAAAATATTTGAATATTGTCGTGATAGACATAAGAAATACTTATGCATTCCATTTCCACTTTCCACAAAGTTAAAAATAATGCTTCTTTAGTACTTATGATCCATATTTATTTGACACCATTACATGAACATAAGATTGAAACCAAAAATTCAAAACCGACAGCATGGATAGGACAAACGATACCGACTGAAAACTAAAATTGCAACTCACTATTTTAGACTATAACTCGTCACAAACTTTTACAACAATCCGATCAAATCAAATACCATTAAACTTCAAACCAGTATCATCACCTTCTCAAAACAAAACTGCCCACAGTCTTCTTCTTCATCTTCATTATTTTCAAACCAGTAGCTATAAATACGCACTACACTACACTCATCATCAAACTAAAACTTCATCTTCAAATCTTCACAATTTCAACACAGACATGGAATCACTTACAATCAACGGCGCCACCTCTGCCGGAACTCTAGGCCGCCACCTGGCACGGCGCCTCGTTCAAATCGGCGTAAACGACGTTTTCTCCGTACCAGGTGACTTCAACTTGACGCTACTCGATCACTTAATAGCTGAGCCGAACCTCAACTTAGTCGGCTGCTGTAATGAACTGAATGCTGGTTATGCGGCCGATGGCTACGCACGTGCCAGAGGAGTTGGCGCGTGTGTGGTGACGTTCACCGTGGGCGGTCTTAGCGTGCTCAACGCTATTGCAGGAGCTTACAGTGAGAATTTGCCGGTGATATGTATTGTTGGTGGACCTAATTCGAACGATTATGGAACGAACCGGATCCTGCATCATACGATCGGGTTGCCGGATTTTACGCAGGAGTTGAGGTGTTTTCAGACTGTCACTTGTGCTCAGGTAGATTTGAATTTAACTGTATTTCACTGATCACATTATTTGTGAATTGTGATGATCTATTCATACGGATATGAAAATCGTGTTTCAAAGTTTCGGTTTCAGTGTATGTTTGGGAACTTTTTGCAGTGTTTCGAGATGTTTTTATACGTGTTTCTGAAAAATTCGTAAATATAGTTATATAGACGTCGCAAGTACAGTTGTGTTTTATTTCCGCATTGTCGCTAGTAGAAACACTTCATTCAGGAACGTTCCGATAATTTTTCAAAAAATATATAGAAGTTATGATCTTATGATAAAGATACCCTTATATATGTTGAATAATGCTAGTTGGTTTAAATGTACATTTCAATTGATTAGTCTGGTGTGTGGTTTGCAATGACAGGCAGTTGTTAATAACTTGGAGGATGCACATGAAATGATCGACACAGCGATCTCGACTGCTTTGAAGGAAAGTAAGCCGGTTTATATCAGCATAGGCTGCAATCTGCCTGGAATTCCTCATCCTACTTTTGCAAGAGATCCTGTCCCATTTTATCTTGCACCAAAGTAAGTCCATACACATTTCTTTCTCGGGTTTCCAGTTTTTACAGTTTGCTAGATCAAATGTTGGACACACTAGGATGTAAATTTTGTCACAGTCGAGTCCTGAGATTTGTAGTTCTAATGGACTATTATGTAGTGATTGGCTCTCGCATCAGAACAGAGAAAGAGCTCAGATTGAACTGTTTTTATACATAAGATCAGGCAAAGCAAGATTGGATTCCAAAAAGTGCTATTTCTTGCATTATATATATATATATATATATATAGTACTTAAAACCTTATTTAATCATCTAAACAAGTTTACAACACATCTATTTGTAATATTAATGAATCTCTCGTCTAAATTCTTTCAGGGTCAGCAACCAACTTGGTTTAGAAGCAGCAGTGGAAGCAGCAGCCGAGTTTCTGAACAAAGCCGTGAAACCGGTCATTGTAGGAGGGCCAAAGCTGCGTGTGTCAAAAGCACAGCAGGCATTTGTTGAACTAGCAGACGCGTGTAGCTATCCAGTGGCTGTTATGCCATCGGCCAAGGGACTCGTTCCGGAGCACCATCCGCATTTTATTGGGACGTATTGGGGTGCGGTGAGCACCGGTTTCTGTGGGGAGATTGTAGAATCAGCTGATGCGTATATGTTTGTTGGCCCTATTTTCAATGATTATAGTTCAGTTGGATACTCTTTGTTGATCAAAAAGGAGAAATCCATCATTGTGCAGCCGAATCGCGTGACTATAGGAGATGGTCCATCATTTGGTTGGGTTTTTATGACGGATTTTCTCACAGAATTGGCAAAGAAGTTAAAGAAGAATAGCACGGCTATGGATAATTACAGAAGGATTTATGTTCCTCCAGGTGTTGCTCTGAAGCGTGAAAAGGAGGAGCCTCTCAGAGTTAACATTTTGTTCAAGCACATACAGGTAAGAAGTCTGAAGCATTTCTTTCTTTATTTCCTTCTTATAGTTCCAAACTTTAGAAATTCTGATTCTGAATCTGATTATAGAAATAGCAGAGAGTTTGTTTCAGTCACTTGAGTGATTATGATGACAGTCTTCATATATGATGATTATGTATCAACAACACCTCGAGGTTCGAAATATCTGTCATCCTGGGTCGCTTGTGGTCACCTAATCCCAATTCCCTTGCCGGTCACGTGACCCAAATTGGGCCAAAGGGAAGATTGGATTGGATTAGGCGGATAGCAAAGGGGTGAAGGGGGTGAAGGCGCTGGGAGGCTGGTAAAGGAAAAATTATTTCATCCAACACGATGATGCATGTCAACAAGCCAATGAGAATGCAACATTTCTTAATCTATAGAAAACTATAATCTGCACGATTCCTTCCCAACCATCAGTTATACGAAACAATTACTCGTGATTGACTTAAGTTTAGATTAGCCTAATGAAACTTAGGTTGACCCGATGAATTTGGGTAGATTCATGACTATCAGCACTTTGGTCTTTAAAACTTATACTGATGCATTACCATCATCATCCTCTTCACCTCTCCATGACTAAAGTCCTGTTCAATAACAGGAAATGCTAAGTGGCAACACTGCAGTGATTGCAGAGACTGGTGATTCATGGTTCAACTGCCAGAAGCTTCGCCTCCCTGAAAATTGTGGGTAAGTCTACATGATTTTCTTATCATTCTTTTCAGATTTCAGTTCCTTCTGAGTTTTCGTGTACATCTTTTTTTCAAATTCTCTTCCAAGCACACAAACTCAGGATATATTTACTATATATGTGTAGGTATGAATTCCAGATGCAGTTTGGATCTATTGGGTGGTCAGTTGGTGCAACTCTTGGATATGCTCAGGCTGCAAAAGATAAACGTGTTATAGCTTGCATTGGCGACGGAAGTTTCCAGGTCAGTGGCTACATCTTTTAAAGAGGGTTTTTCGGTCGTAGTGATGGAGTTGGATGGAGATGATTCTTTGCTCTGGAGTCTCTTCCATTAAAATTTATTTATTATAACTAACTAATTAGTGATCGAAACTATCACATAGGTTACGGCTCAAGATATTTCTACGATGATAAAAAGTGGACAAAAGAACATTATATTCCTGATCAATAATGGAGGATACACAATTGAAGTCGAGATTCATGATGGCCCATACAATGTGATCAAGAATTGGAACTACACTGGCCTTGTGGATGCTATCCACAATGGAGAAGGCAAATGCTGGACTGCAAAGGTACGCATAAACTAACCAAACTTTAGTCATTTTTCACCTATTACGAATATTCTTGACAAAAAATTCCTTTTTGCATAGAGAAAACTGCAATGTATAAGGAAAATGACTGCTTGAAATCGTAAAAGTATCTTTTGTTCTTACAAGAATGACAACCTTGGTTTCAACTAATTATAACTGTGTCACTTTATTTTTGTGGTTGCTCCTAACATATTTGGAGGGTGAATTTTGATCTTGAACAGGTTAAAACAGAGGACGAACTGGTGGAAGCAATAGCAACGGCGACAGGCACACACAATGAATCTCTGTGTTTTATCGAAGTTTTGGTACACAAAGACGACACTAGCAAAGAACTACTGGAATGGGGATCTCGTGTTTCTGCTGCTAATAGTCGACCTCCCAATCCTCAGTAGTTGGCGATTACGAATTCTCGCAAGTACAAAGTCTCGTTACTATAATAAATCCTCTGTATTAACTAAGCTTTATCGAAATTTTGATATGAACTGAAAGTAAGATTGTTGTTTTCTTCGACCCCTCTTGTTGTACATTCTGTTTTGAAAGTCTCATGTGAAACCCTTGGCTAGCATGAAGACGAGCTAGTTCTATATCCATGTATTGTGTCTTTTGTGTAAATTATTTACTACGACTGCATGTATTCCGAATGTACTGAAAATTTTAAGATAAAACAATGCAATATAAGAGGAATAACTTAAAGAACATCAATAATCAATAGGAGATCTAGGCCACTGTAATTTCTCAATCCTTCAGAAAAGTTTTCGTAACTAAACCGAGTCTTTTGAGTGTTGTAGTTGAATGGTGCAAGGTTCCCAAAAATCATCAGGGAGATAGACTTTTATTTATTTATGGCTGTGAATAAATGCAGTTATAACAAGTTGTTATGTTGTGAGGTTTGGATTCCTGTGTTGTTTTCACGTGATGTTGTCGGGCCAGGTACAAAGTACGACGAACTTCCGCAGGTGTTTGAATGGTGGAAGGTTTACAGTTTGGTGTAGAAAAAGAGTACTTAGTAAGTTGAATTGAAAGATCATTTTTTGTAAACTATCAAAAAAAAAAAAGATCATTTTTGTCAAGTCTGGATATGTTTAGTAAATTTACGGTCTACAATTTCATTATTTCAATTGGGAAGGTACACTAATAAATAGGGGGTGAAACGGAGAGTGCATGAAGTCAATTTTAATAATAAATTACATTAACTCTACATATATATGATAGTATAAAAATATCTTCTGAACTTTTAATTATCCGTAATGTTAGTTAGCATGACACTAGTCCGTCATTATGGCAAACAAATAATTGGCTTGCACACAACAAATGAAATATCATTATAAAATGTAGCCTCTTCACTTATAAACAATTCTCATACATTATACAGCTATTTTTTATGAGAGTGATGGCCTCATGGAAAATGGCAGTTGTACCTCCAATTATAATAGTCTTGATTTTATTGAATTCGTTAACAATTAGCATTAGCAAATCTGAAACGAAATGCTATGTGTCCATTATTAGTTTTGGTGATTCTCTTGCTGACACCGGTAATCAAATTTTGCTGAGTCCACCGGACAAACCCGCTTGCTCAGCTCAGCTGCCGTACGGCCGGACTTTCTTCCACCGTCCGACGGGACGCTACTCCGACGGCCGTCTCGTCATTGATTTTATAGGTATTTTTCGGAGTGAATTGAAAAAACTACTCTTAATTAGCAAATAACTATATGTGTAATATTTACTTGGAAAAAATTTGTAGGCTAGACTGGAACTCTCAATTGATACGAACATAACAAAAATGATGGTAAAACTCGATTTTTTATAATATCTGTAAGTTAATGAATGTAAGTTTTATGAGCTTGAATGATGTTTTAATATGGTGTTAGAGTTCAGATCAAAGAAGAAGGACTCGATTTTGAATCTACAGCTACAAACTTGTTAAAAACTATAGAAAGTATATGTAAATCATTAAATATCAAATCTATTTATAAGTTTGAATTTTAAATGAAACGTCAATTCCATAATTTTAAAGTTAACTTTTTCAAGTTAAAGTTCATATACAATTCTATTGTAACTTTTGAATCAGACATATAAAATTTCACGTGGTTTAAAAGAGAAAAGATTGATAGAGTAACGGTAGTTGTTAACTGTAGCTGAGAGCTTGGGACTGCCGCTTGTGCAGCCGTATGCGGGCGGAGAAAACACGAAAGCGAGTTTTCGGAAAGGGGTTAATTTCGCGGTGGGAGGAGCCACCGCGCTTGATCATCGATTTTACGAGGAGAGAGGAATTTATAATCCCTTCACTAATGTGTCTCTGGGAACTCAGTTGAATTGGTTCAAACAATTTCTGGCCACAATCCCTGGTAAATTTCACATATTTTGGATAAATTTTGGGATTTTTTAAAGGTAAAAATATGCATGTGAAAAGAGAAAAAAGCAACAAATTTCATGTGCAAACGTCTAATTGAACAACCGTTTCTACTAAGCAAAGAACTCTCACGTCTGAATATATTCATAAGAGGAATCTTTTGTAGCCATTTTATCTTCAAAAGATTATTGTACTCTTTCACATATATAGATTTTTAATTTTTTTTTTTTTTTTTTATGGAAACAATATATGTTTCTTGTTAGTACCTCTATTATTGCATGTCCAATCCAAGCAGCAGCATTGTAGTCCTATTGCCAACTTTTATACTCTCATTAGCTGTTTCTTTAATTCAAATGGGCAGAGTTTTATTAATCCAGGACTTGCTAATCTAGCGATAAGAACAAAGGGAAAAATTAATTTATTGGGCCTACATAACTGTACATATGATGTTAATGAGTAATCTTCTCAAAGCCACAAAGGTAACTTAGATATGATTGTTTGAGAAAATAATGTGCCTAATAAGTATAATTTAGAGGATAATTTGCTATTAATTTTTTATTTTTTTAAATATAATGGTTTAATTGAATTATTGCAAGTAAAACAGAGTCCGCACGTCTCAAATAACTGAGACTACAGCGCAAATATAGTACATTTAGGATTTTGTGTAAACGTCCACAATTATGTTTTTTTGGAAGTACGAGTCGGGATTAGATTAGTTACCAACCAAAATTCATGGTTATACTACTTCAGTAAACATATATTAAGAATATCAATTTAAAAACTTGTACGAATCTCTCATGTAGTTTGTTAGTTGTTTAAAATTCCACGTGGTTTCATGTATCCAGCATAATTTATTTTATGATACCACAAGGGGTTGTGCATAGATTTATGAAACCATAAAGGCAAGTTATGAAATTCTTTTTATCAGATTTTATGAAGCGAGAATTTCATGCATTTCCCCCCTTATATCATAATCATTAGACGTTTTTTGTGGTTGAAATTTTGTGATCATTCTCTCTTATATGTTTTGAAGTTAATTGCATGTTACTCTAATTATGAGAAATAGATGAAAGGAAATTTCTTCAGAAGTCGCTAGTTCTTATGGGAGAGATTGGAGGCAACGATTACAATCATCCTATCGTCCAAGGCAGGACCATGGAAGAAGTCCAATCCCTTGCTCTTCTAGTGGTTAATTACATCGGATTAGCCATCCAAGTACGTTAATAATAGTTTTTTGTGGTACAAATTCAAATCATTTTGACAAATTGATGACTATGTTTGCTGAATTATCTCTATGTATGGCAAATTTAGCAGTGTTATATAGAGAGGGTACATCATTTTGATACACAAAATTTTGACTGTACTTTGTGATCTCCACGTCTATGTTTAATTAGTAATTACTACCGATTAATTGGTGAAAACGGACATTTCATTAACAAGTATTGTAGGATTTTTCGTTTTCAGATACTATCATAAAACTTAAAATATTGTTTATAATGCCTTTAATTTTGGTTTTAGACAGGAACTGATTAAGCTTGGCGCCGAGACAATTTTAGTGCCTGGGAATCTTCCAATCGGTTGCTTGCCTGTTTATCTAACACAATTCAAGACGTCCGATAAAAAGGAGTACGACCCAAAAACTGGCTGCCTTAACAAGCTCAACAAATTTTCCATGTACCATAATCAACTTCTCCAAAAGGAACTAAGCACACTACAAGAGCTTCATCCTCATGTCACCATTATTTATGCTGATTATTACAATGCCGCAATGCGATTTTACCTCTCTCCAATTGAACACGGTAAAAAAAAAAAAAAAGACAACTTCTTCGTACCATTATAAAGATAATGTTTTGAACTTACTATTATAATATTAATTGATGCATGCAGGATTTACAAAGGGAGTACTTAGAGCTTGTTGTGGAGTAGGGGGATCCTATAACTACAATGCATCGGCGCAGTGCGGGACGCAACCGGCTAAAAGTTGCGTTGATCCGTCGTCTTTTGCTAGTTGGGATGGCGAACACTTCACGGAGGCTGCATATAGATTGATAGCCCAAGGTTTACTTCACGGGCCCTATACTTCTCCTCAAATTACCACTTTGTGCCCTTCTTTAGCCATGTCTGCTGGACTTAATTACCAACCAAAAACAGTGTGATTCTCTGTCGCAGCTTCCTCTTCTTTTGTATGATACTCGATGACATGTGATCGTTACAGTATTAACAACTTTCCGTTTATGTAAATTTATTTCATAGAAAATTATGTCATACTTATACGTTATTAGAAAAGTATTGTGCACTTAATTCGGTACATATATATTATGTGGATTTCCAGTGAAATGTGAATGGTTTGATGACATTGCAATAAGGCACTGAAGAAATTCAAAAAAACATAAAGAAGCACGAGGAGACTTTTTATTCCTTGAGTTCTCTGCTTGATCATTTTGTTCACAGAAATTTGAGCTGTGGTCACAGAAAGATTATTTTGTGAAAATAAATATACACTCGAAATGGAAAATCTAGAGTTGAGTACAGAAAATATATATTATATTATATAGTTGAAATAGACAAATTTTGTCTATGCATGATCAGGTTAGATACTGTTATAAGGATCCAACACTTCCCGTGGATATAATTAACTGAAAACATTACAGTGACAAATAAAAAAATAAAAAATTGGTGGCAAGGACAATTCACTATTAATAAAATTTTGTTTAGTTAGCCGAAAATAATATACTCCGTATGAAACACGAGTGAAGTACCAGACTTTCAAAAACTATATATTTTTTTCATTATTATCTCAAATTACGTAAATTAGAAGAAAAAAATGGTATGCCACTAATTAACCATACTTATGTAACACTTCAAATCTACTGAAACTTAACTTATATGTCAATATCTGTGGAGCCAAATCCAATGGATAGAAATGTAGAAACGTGGCCAAATCCAACGACTGAATTTGAAATTAGGGGGCAGTTCGCACATTTTTCAATAGGTTGTGGGATTACTTGTAAAAAATAATAGGTTAGATGGCAATTTGTAAAAGAGGGTATATGTTGCAGGGTTTAATGGGATTTACACAAACAATTTTTTCCAACTCCTAGTATCTCCTAGTAGTTACTCGCGCACTTAAATTAAAAAAGTTTGTCAAATAAAATCATAGCTTCACCTATTAATTCCACGAAAGAGATGACAACTCATTCCAGTGTTATTAAAATTAGACCGGACCGGTAGGTTCAACCGCTAACCAGTAACTTGGTGGGTCTAGATTGAGGCTCAGAATCGGCTTGTCCTTAAACCGATCAGAACCGCTTAAAACCGGTGAACCAGTTGACTGGTTGAACCGGTGAACCAGTTTTGTGTGTATATATTAAAATTTGAAGATTTTGTTGAGGAGAAGAATTGAACCCTAGACCTCTAGGTAATATTGAAAACAGCGTAACATATTACATATCTGAACCTCAAATAATGATCGGCTGAACAAATGGTCAATGCAACACGTTAATGAAGTAATTGTCGATTTCCATAAATGATCTAATTGGCTATTAATGGTTGCATTTGACCATTCAAGCCTTGGTTGGACGGCGTTTCATCAACGCTCATCTTATTTTGGATTGTAAAGTGTTAGGTACAAAATACCGTACATGAACGAATGATCAATGCAACAACCTTAATGAGGTAATCGTCAGTTTCAATAAAAGATCTAATTGGCTATTAATGGTCGATTTACCATTTGTGTCTTGGTTTTGACGGCGTTTGGTCAACACTCGTCTTATTTTATCTTATTTTGCAATCGTCAACTGTTAGGTCTGAAACATCGTACATCACACGTGGTAGACCATATAGGATAAAATTTGAACTACTATGTCCAAATGTTATGTAAAAAGGTTTAGTTTTAAGAATTCTGTTACGAAAAATTAATCGCATCTACCTACAATTTTGTCATCTCATTATTATGCCCAAACAAGAAGTCCAAAGCTGACTATGCCACATTAAAGTGTGTTAACTTTCACAAATAAAAACACAACAGAAATTATTTGAATCAGTTAAAACTTAGAAAACGTAATAATATCACTCTCTAATGACTTAGTAGGTCAATTAAAATGTCCCAGACTCCAGATAAGAATCCAACCTATATACTGAATTCAATTTAAATGACATTCATAAATCACTTTAGTTACAGTCCTAAAAAGTTCCACCTCAAAAGCACCCAAATTTAATTCAAACCATTTCCCCCCAATATAAATCATATTTCTCCTTCACATTCTCATCATACATTTAACAAAACAGTGACCAATGTCTCTTCTCTAAAATTCTATTTCAATCTCAACACTGATGAAGTACTTCCAACGCGTCTCCGTGCAGGTGCAGCCCGACGTCGCAGAGCTTCTCCGCCTCGTCGAGGAATTGCGCGAGAGAGAATCTCGATTGAAAACGGAACTGTTGGAGCAGAAGCTGTACAGAGAATCCGTCGCCGTTGTTCCTCTCTTGGAGCGCGAGATTTCGGATAAGGATTCGGAGATCGAACGGTACAAGAAGAAGGTCGAGTGTTACGAAGCGGAGAACGAGAGACTGAGAGGCGAGAACGATTTTTTGCACGAGCAGTTATCGGAACGGGATCAGAAGTACGATGAGAAGATCAGGTTTATGCAGGCGGAGTTGATCGAGATTAAGAGGATCGTCGCTGAGAGAGAAGAGGAACAGATTGAGGAGAATCCTTCGTCTTCTGATTCGTCGATGACTATTAAAGTTGTTGATGTGAGGACTAGCGGTGATTGCAAATCTAGTGTTGCCGCCAAGTTTTTGAGAAAAAATGTGACTCAAAATAGTACTGTGGATATGAAGTGTGAAACAGAGGCTAAAACAGGGGAATTTTTTGGTGTGGTAGAGACCACTGAAAGTCGTAGGCATTCTATTTGCAGCTCTGTGGAATCTGATGAATTAATGGAGGTAAAATCGCGTGCTCCTCGCGTTCCTAGGCCACCTCCGCGGCCGTCCTCGTCCTCTTTAGGGGACAGTGCGGTTGCGGAATTACCCAAAATTCCATCTCCGCCGCCGCCTCCTCCGCCTCCTATGCCGTCAAAGACAGCCATGCCGCCGCCGCCGCCTCCTCCGCCTCCGCCCCTTGAAGGAGTGAAGCTGGTATTCGATGATTTTTCATATTATAGATTTCGAGAAATTAGAAGTTTTTATAGTTACAACCTTTTTAAGATTATATATATATATAAATTAACAAATATCAATTTTTTCCATAAGTTTGATCATTTAGATAAAACGACAATTTATATGATACCATAGTTAATAAACGACAGTGTAATAAGTAATGATCTAATCAAAGAAAAAATCTTGAATTCAAATCCCATCGTTACCCACTTATTTGAAAAGTGTCGCATGTCGTGTCATATGTTAGACGTATTAAATTTGCGGTAGTCACGTTAGAGAGACTTATTGAAGATTTTATATAAATTAATAAATGTGGGCACATCATTTATAGATTTCAATTAAATTTCTATATATTAAAGTGAAATGGGAATTGTCTAGTTTGTCTTCAAATTTAGTTTTGACCGAAGATTCTTAAACAGTCAATGGAAGCGAAGGTGACAAGAGTTCCGGAGGTGGCTGAATTTTACCATTCGCTAATGCGCAGAGATACGACTAGTCGGCGGGACTCCGTCGGCGGAAGTGGTAGCGCCGCCGATGGGCAGGTGGCCGGAGCGGCGACCAAGGATATGATCGGGGAAATTGAGAACCGTTCAGCCTATTTACTAGCCGTAAGTTTCAGTTTACCTATTTTGGTCATGATTGATAGTGTATTTACTACCATTGCCACTGGCTTTATGCGGATTTGTCACTGACAGTGACCGGTCCTTGTGTCTTCTTTTGGTACCCTTTGCTTTGCTTTTACCTGGAATTTTGGTAGTAGCCTAGGTTGAGTACGATATAAGACAGGTTTTATATTCTGAAAATCATATTTTTTTTTTTTTTGGGAAATAGAAAATCAAAATTGGTAAAGCGGAAAGGTGCAAAGAAAAAAATTTCGTCAAAAAAATAAATAAAAAAGGTGTCAAGAAGATTGAAATGCGAACCATGTGGGATTTATGACAATCCGTTATGCCTTTTGATTTTACATTAGTGCATGTCGGATGGTTTAATAACTTTAATTCTAACGGATAATATCAGTACGCCCCCTGAGGTTTGGTCAAATATCAGTAACACTCCTGAGGTTTCGATAATATCTGGGACACCTCCTGAGGTTTGGAGTAACATATCAAAAAAATCCAATTATTTAAAAAAACAATGCTACTCTTTAGGAAGTTCCTATTTAATCCTTGGTCAATAAAGGGTAAGAGTTTGCCAATTTTCAAAGACTAAAATACCCTTATACTCTCATAATGATGAGGGTGTCTTTAATATATATGCATATATATAATCAATAATTAGAATCACTTTATTCAATTATGATATATTAAATTTCTAATTAACCTCACCTATGTTACACAGATAAATTGGTAATCAATATACTAAACATAATTTTATATAACAACGCACTTTTAATTGATTTCACATTAAAAAAGGTACTTAAAAATAATAAATCTAAATATATTGATATTATTAAAACTTAAACTTATGAAGAAGAAGATAGGAGAGATGAAAGAGAAATCTATGGGTAGAAGTGTAAAAGTTAAATCTATTTTCTTTTGTGTTTTTATTTTAAATTTATCATAAGGGTAAAATAGTTATTTAACAAGATTTTTTAGTGATAGGGGGTGTCATTGATATTATCGAAACCTCAGGGGGTGTTACTGATATTTGTCCAAACCTCAGGGGGTGTCACTGATATTATCCCTAATTCTAATTGCTCCTTTTAGTTGGTCTGAGTTTTCTCGACCAAATTAGTGAATAAATTGTCTCACCCATAACATATACTAATTCATTTTGATAATAATTAATGAATAAGATGATATAAAAAATTACATAGTCATCTAATAAATTAGAGATGATTATGAATACCTTCTATTCTTTTGGTCACGATCCTAGAAATTTAAAGTCCATTCGTATTCCTTTTTAGAATACTAATAATATTCCTTTTTAGAATACCTTTATTAGTATAACAAACTCAGACAACTTCTCAAGTAATGTGGGATATATTTCAATACGCATCTCACATGTATACCGCATTTGATCAACGAATTATACCATGCGGGTCATATTCAGGCCCAACATTGTCTTAGATAGGCCAAAAGAGAAATTAAGAGCCCTTTTTTGTTCACATTAAAAGACCTTATTAGCGGTAGAACTAGAGATTATTAGAATAGCGAAGCCCAGATACACTTCCAAGCACTGCAATATAGATTTCAACACGAAAGAACCATGTGTTGAAATTGTATGGGATGCGTGTGAAACATGATTTTTTGAGACAATTGTACTCTTTGAGATCAATTTTTCTGTAGAACTAATACAATGTTGAAGACACATTGGCATAATTGATTAAGTTTTAGCATTACTATTATCTGATTATTAATTAATACAAAATTAATTACAGATTAAGACAGATGTAGAGACACAAGGAGATTTCATTAGGTTCTTGATCAAAGAAGTTGAGGGTGCTGTTTTCACAGACATTGAAGATGTTGTGCCTTTTGTCAAATGGCTTGACGATGAGCTCTCTTACCTGGTACACTTTTATTCTCTTTAATATTAAGTTCCATTGTTCTTTGTGTTCTGTTTTCTGTTTAAAGACTTAAAGTTATTAATGTTTCTTTGGATCACAAGGTTGATGAGAGGGCAGTGCTGAAGCACTTTGCGTGGCCTGAACAGAAGGCGGATGCATTAAGAGAAGCTGCATTTGGGTATTGCGATTTAAAGAAACTGGAATCTCAAGCCTCCTTATTTCACGATGATCCGAGGCAACCTTGTGGTCTTGCTCTCAAGAAAATTCAGTCCTCGCTTGAGAAGTACGAACATTATCTGAGTTCTTGGCATCGTTTCTCAGTTATCGTAATCCTAACGCGTACGAAGAATGCCAATTAATTACAGGTTGGAGCATGGCGTTTATAATTTGTCGAGAATTAGGGAATCAGCTATGAGAAGATACAAAGTGTTTCAAATTCCAGTGAGTTGGATGTCGGATACAGGTTATGAAAGCAAGGTAAAGTTTTAATTTATACTTTAGAATTTTTAACAGATGTTGAGTCTTGATATATAATTAGACGAAACTTTCGGAGTAAGTTGTTATACTAATAATTATGACCACCTTGTTGTAGCTTAAGCTGGCATCTGTGAAATTGGCCATGAAATACATGAAAAGAGTACTGAAAGAGCTGGAAATGGTTGGGGGTGGTCCTGAAGAAGAAGAGCTTATTGTTCGAGGTGTTAAGTTTGCTTTCCGAGTGCATCAGGTAAATTCTTTGTTAAATTTTATTCCTGTTTAATGGTGGTTTCCTTTTATTCATAATCTAAGGTTAATTGTCTTCTCGAATGTCCGAAAGAAATTCCACCAGATGCATCTGCTAATTGATTATTATCACAGGCATGCATCACTAAACAGTTCCATGAAAAATGCGATACATCTTTGTTTTTGACTTCGCGGAAACAAACCATAAAAGTATTTTTCAAGTTCATAGAGACACCTACATTTATGATGCTCACAAAGCATGTCGAAAAGGTCTCGAGAAATTATAAAAAGATCCTACTAATTAGCAGGTCGAAACATAGATCCAAACCGAACTTTTGGTCCATGATATAAGGGACTAGCATCTATATTTACGTAGGAAATAATCGCCAATTAGAATAAAAATAAAAAAACTGATGATTGTATTGTGCTTTTTTGATGTGAATTTTGGTGTTGTCTTACCTCAGTTTGCAGGAGGTTTTGATGTGGAAACAATGAGAGCATTCCAAGAGTTGAGAAACAAAGCTCAGTTGTGCAAGATGCGGTACCAAAATCAACACCAGTAGAGATATGTTAGCAGGTTCTCTGCTGCTTGTTAATTACTCTGCAGCAACTCAGCTTCAACATGGCTACCCATTTTTTGTTTAAAAACAACAAACTATAGTGAAGTCATTTGTGAATACAATATACATCCTAAAGTTGTTTTGGCCTCAAAATTTTGTATGTAAACTCAAAAGAAGACAAATTGAGAGGATCCCCTATAGAGCAATTTCATAATGATTGGGAGAGTTTGTTGCAGGGTGATTTTTGTCTTGAATGAGTTTTTATTTTTGGTTATCATTATCACAATTTTATCTATATTTATATGATATTAATTATATGATAAACTTCTGACCGCAAGCTCTAGAAAAACTCTGTGAATAAGATGTTTTTAAGTGTCACAAATTATTATAAAAGGATGGACATGTATCTTTGAGTTTTTAGGAGTGTCGTCTTGCCATGTGAATGTGAAATGTCAAGTATATGTTTCACAGTAATATCATGTGTTAAGAATATGATGACCTATTCTGGTAGAAATATTATCTGAAATGAATTGGCTGTTTTTTGATTTTTGGTTATATTCACTATATCAATCCTATGAACAGGCTTATTGAAATAGAAATGACTAATTTGTATAATTTTCAATAAAAAGATGTACTCGTTTGGGCAATTATTTCAAAAATTAAGAAATTAATTTGATAAACAGTTATTTGCATACAAACGTGCAAATATATCTTTATATAAAAATAATAGTTATAAGCATTACACTTGTACATTAGAAATTAGTTTCTTTATCTTCTATATTACGTACTTACAAGAAATACTTAATCACATTCTTTTTCTTAATTTGATACTCATGTCCGGAAGAACGATTCACATACTTCCTTAAACACAATTCGACAGAATAAAGGTAAATTATATATTAAAAAAAAACTTAAATATTTGTCAAAAGTATAATATATGGATATTAATTTTCAAAGACATGCTTTTAACCGAATAATTTATAACTAATCAAGCTAAATCTTTTAGTAGTCGCAAGCAAAAGGCAAAATAAAAGCCCAAAACAAAACCAGCCCACTGGATCCAACCCGTAAGTCCAAATAGATCCAGCAGCGTTCACCTAATTCTTAACGAACATATCTGATCTGATCTTGTTCAAATAAAACTCTCATGTTTGAGCCCACAGAACAAATTAAACAAATGTCGATGCTTTCTATTTCTGCAGCTTTTGTTAATCACCATAATTTAATTTCTCCGATTAATCTCCGATCGATCAATTTCGTCGCAAATAACAAACTAAATTCGATTTCTTGCACCAGTACAGTAACAGTAGTAGCTGCAACATCCATGGCGAATGAAGAAAGTGCAGCTAAAGCAATAGTCTCAGTACCAGATTCTTCGATTAAGCTGCTGTTCGTTGAAATGGGCGTAGGCTATGATCAACATGGGTAAATTATTTATCTTTGACTTGTTTTAAATTGTAGAAAGTTTAATTTTTTGAATTAATTTAGGCAGGATATTACGTCAGCAGCAATGCGTGCGTGTAAGGATGCAATCTCATCAAATTCGATCCCTGCCTTTAGGAAAGGTAGATTACATTTTTCCAGTGATTTTAGCCTTTCGTAATTTACGCGTTTCGTATCGTTTTATTTGTGTAGAAGTGGATGCATAAACTGATTGGCTGCCATATATATGTGTGTATGATTGGGGTGTTTGTACTTTATTCGAATTGCTTCCACGTTTCGTTAATACGGAGTGTGTTGCGATTTTTAAGTATTTTTGGATTTTGTTGAGGAATTGGATGTATGAGTATGTGTGTTTTTCTTGGATGGATTGTTGCAGGTTCTATACCTGGTGTTTCGTTTGGCGAGATGAAACTGCAGATCAAATTGGGGGTTCCTAGACCCCTACAGCATTTGTTGGATATCGAGAAGGTCAAGTCCGTTTTTCCCTAGTAAGTTTCTTGCACTCACCGTTTTGGAATATTGGAATTTCGTAAAAACCAGTGTTTATGTATAATTAAGTGTCTCTGGTCGTGTTTACTTGACGTAGTGGAGCAATATCAAATGTTGAGGTGGTGGATGGCGGACTGATATGCTCGAGTGGTGTGCTTGTTGAAGAAATGGGAGATAAGAATGAAGACTGCTACATTGTCAATGCAGCTGTTTATGTTGGTTACTAGTGTTTTTGTGAAAATTAGTCCAACAAGGTTGGTTTCTATTTTCCCCCTGCCATATGTTTCGGTTATTAATCTTATGCATAAATTACTTGGATTTAAAAAAGGTGAGTGGTCTATTGTTCACATTCTGACAAAAATTTTCAATCTTCGCAAAGTGCAGCATGTTGAATTGGTTCTGTGTATCAGGCAACCAGGGAGGCAGCAGTGGCTGCAACCTGTACCAGCATGATATTCACGGTATTTGAACGGGTAGGCATTATTTCCATTGCTGTGAGAGAGTTGTAGTATGTAGTTGATACTGTCTAAACTGCTGCTGATTTCCTGTTGAACATGTTGATCCTCTATGTACTACTTTGCAATGATCTTATACTAGTGTCCCTTTATACTATGAATGCGTTAGTCTTGGTTTTTGCTGTCTGAATCTGAACTCAGCCTGAACTCTTTGTTGAAAGATTTTCCAAGATTATGTACATCCCTAGCAATGCATTTCCTTGCTGAATAGTAATGAGTTTTGGGATTCCGCCACTTGGGTATTGTACTATATAACTCCAAATATACGGTTCAATATAGAAGTATGGTTCACTCCGCAAATCCTGCATAAGTTTAACTACGGTTCTAAATATAATCTTGTGTTCTTATTGCATAGAAGTCTGAGTTGCATCTTGTGTACTGAAAAAAGAAGTATTTTGATGGCTTCGAAACTTTCCCCCCACGAAGGAGGTCTTAGCCTTTTGGAACAGCAGCATACAAATGGCTTATTGGAACATGGAAACTTCATCTTATAAGTCATGTTCTTTTTTGTAGGCGTGTTTGTGTGAACGTGTACATGTGTAAGTTGCAGTTGTTGGGTTTGTATGTACTTGTCAACCGCTATCGATAGATTTTGGTAATAAAAAACAAACGGGACATCCAAACTTTTGGAGATCACATCTAGGATCAATAAAGCAGCTGAAAAATTCGCCAAGCATATGAAGATGAATCGTATGCCCAGAACCAGTTAATTCCTTGCCAGCTTCCATAATAAATTAGATTGGAAAAAATAATAGAAGGGAATAAATCTAGAATTACAGAAAATAAGGATAAGATATCACCTTATTAATCTACCCTATGATTAATCAAGTACCACGAAATGGAATATTGTGAATCAGCGGAAAAATCATTCGAATAAGCAAGATCCAAGAACTGAAAGAAAGCGAATTAAATTCTGGAAAAAAATAAAAACAATAAAAAAGCTTAGAACGAACAATTTACTGCGCCAATCCATTCCTCATCATTAAAATAATTAATCTCCATTCATTTCCTTAGAAAAAATTGTTGAACATCAATAGCAACACATATCGTGCATTAACAAATCACGTTAGATTTTATACATTTTACACTACTAAACTATCACAAATCCTGCAATTTATTTACGAGAATCACTTTTAATTGAGCACAAAATATTATCAAACAAGTTACAGAAATATACAACACAAAATTTAAGTTGAACATCAAAAACATAAATAAAAATCAAACAAGCTACCGTAAGAGTATTAAAGGGCCAAGCTTATTTTGGGCTTCACCCAAAAGGCTACAATTTATAAATCGACCCAATATTCTCTAAAACTTGCAAAATATTTGCTCCACACAAGATAAGATATAGCAAGTACACACACTCGAAAGAAGATAACAAAGAGAAATCGAAAATGGCGAGCTGTTTATCAATGGGAACAATGGTTCGCTACAGCGGCCCTTCAGCTTCTCTTTCGTTTGTGACTGGTTCAAGAACAAGAACCACCTCTGTTTCTCTCACTACAAAATCCTCCACCTCTGCTACTGGAACCCTTCTTCATTGCTCCTTCACTCCCTCTTCAGCTCTCTCGTTCACTTCTGGCTCAACGTTCGCAGGTCAATTTTGCATTAAAGTTTTGATTTTGGGTTGTGGGTTTTGGTGGCATTTGGCAAATGTGTGATGGGTACTAGGTTTCTTGGTGTTAATTGGCCTTTTTGAAGTTCAATTTCAAAGATACTCTGTGCTGTTGTTATGTCATTTTGTTTGTAAATTGACTGACGACTTCATCATTTTTATCGTAATTGTTTCTTGCGCTATTAACTTGATGGATTATTTTTTTGTTTTAAATCTTCAATTGCAGCATATTTGTATGGTTTTCTTAATAGAGTTTTATTTGGGACAATCTCAAATCTTCTGTGCCGTGTGCAATTTTCTAAGTTTTTGTCGGGCGTAGTGATTGTAGGATACTTGCTCTTATAACTCCACCACACATTAAAATAATTCCACCTCAAGTTAGATACTAATGTCGTAAATCTCACGATGGCACCAGAATTGGAACGTTCTTTTGTATAGAAGATTTATACTCGTCTCGGAGTGTTGAAAACTTGAAATTATGTACGTTAGAATTCATGAAGTATAACCTAAAAGTAAAGAAGCATCTGGCTTTCAGTTTAGCTACCTATCTTGCCTTTAATGTCTTTAGTTCTCATACTCTGCGTTGGAATAATTCGTAAATTTAGTTAACGAACATTGGATTCAATTGTGCTTTTGGTGAAGAGCTTGTTGAGCATGAGAAGTTCATTCGTTCTATTGAGCTAATTGCGTCTTTGTTATACCATTACAGGATCATCATTAGGTTTGGACCTGAATTCTGGAATTGGGATGAGCACCACTAAAAGGCGTGGCCTAGTGGTGAGGGCAAAAAAGTATCTGTTGTGTCAAACAAAGAGGAACAGATCAAGGAAGTCGCTTGCTAGGACCCACGGCTTCCGTAAGCGTATGAGTACTGCTACTGGAAGAGCGACTATTAGGCGTCGACGTGCCAAGGGACGATGGAATTTGTGCACAAAAACTAACCCCAACAGTGGGAAACGAGCTTGATTCTTTAGTGTTCCGGCCCTTTGTATCAACTCATGTAGGTAATTCAACAATTTGATGATGGATTGTGGTGTATTCTGGTTAAGTTTTTTCTCTGTTATTTCGCGGGATAAGTATGTTTCTTGACTCAAATCGAGTGTATCATATTACATGGTTATTTTCATGTTGATGTCTTTTCTTTCCTTTTTCATGCAAATCATCTCGATAAATTCAGGAAATTGTTGTCGTTATCTCGAACATAAGTTTTCCTAGTCTTTTTGCGGCATTGTTTAGCTGAATTATTCCAGATGGGGTTAATCTCCATGAATTCTTGGTGATTCTTATCCTAAAGTAACCGAGTCTTCTAGTTATAATTTTACGTCATCTGATAGGCGTGGTTCAATAAGTTGTGATATTAAATAGATGGTTTTAGTTACAATTTTGATGTATGTAAAAGTTGGCCATAAGGTCTTTACTGCCCTGATGCTGGTAAGAATTAACCAGGGATTCTAGACCATGCAATACTTGGTTCCTTAACTAGCTGCCGGATATCTACCCGCATTCTAGATCGCAAAGGCCCTCTATGAAAAATGAAACGCAGAAAACTCGTGTTGAAAAAACAAGGTTTTTGGCCCTCTGGTTTTAAGATCACAGGGTTCTTTTGCCTTCCTTTTGTTCTCACACAAAGGTCTTTTGCTTATAGTATATAACACAATTTTATTTTTTTTTAATTTTTCTTATGTATTTATTGCCACTAGGTCCATTAGGCATGGCGAAAGTGTTTATTGCTGGCCATACTATTGCTCTGTATTTGGTTTTACAACTTTGTACAAGACATGGAAAAATTCTGTTATTCTACAATTTTGTGCTGCTGCCTGATTGTAGAAGACGATTTAGTACGCCCTGCGGGGTTCAGCATACCAAAATCCCTTAATTGTTAGAAATGTTAAAATGAATGGTAACATTGTCCTTATTAAATAGTTTCTACTAATTTTCAGATAACAAAATTATTGATATCAAATTGACATTTTTTTTATTAAATAAAATTTAAACGTATCCTTAATCATAAATGAAACTATCTTATCAAGTAGAATCCTTATTTGACAGGTTAATATTAGTACCGACAGAACATTATAAAATTCATATTGTTGAAAATATGACTCTAAATATTAGTTATATATGATGTTACATATGATAAGCTTATTTAATACTTTTACGGCTCAAATGGGTTCTCTTTAAAATGACTTGAACCAAAAATAATTAGTTATAATGTTAATTTCCAATGAGATACTTTAATCAACTTACTAATGCAAATTTTCTCGTAGAGCATTAATTAATTTTTTTTTTTATTTCTTATGACTGTATACAAAACTTTGTATAAAAGTAAAATGAGTGTTGAAGCACCAGAGAACTTTCAGGCTAATCTTCGTCTTCGGCGGTGAAGAGCAGACATAACAAACCCTAGATTTGGGGAACGAGATGGGGTCTGAAGCAGTGTTTAAAAAAAATTGCTTTAGGGTTTGTCCAAGGCATTTTTTGTCGCAGACGCATTGAGACAGTCTTTTGGGGTTTAATCTTCACTACGCTTACGCCTTTTAACTCAGGGCTTACGGCCAAAGGCAGAAATTATGCGTTTCGCACTCCAGCTGTGAGGCTTATGCACCGAGAAAGACAAAATATGGTATTGCTCACAAATTTATAATTTACCATCTTTGCTTTTCTAGGAGTTATATATTTGACATAAGTTAACAAATATATTGGAAGGTGTCTGATATTTTTCTAAGTTTAAAAATCGTCTTCCTTTCTAAATTAGTTTTATGATTATTCTTTTGTGGATTTCTTTTTCGTTATCTGTGTATTGTTTTATGGGGATGAGTCGATATGCAATCTATACAATATGTAAAGTAGAATAGTTTTTTTTTTTTTTTCTAACTTTATATCGCCACAAATATTTCTTTTAATTTATTTCAAGAAAATCATAACTTATTCTTCATATTTCTAACCCATAACAAATTAAGTATCAAATT
The DNA here is from genome assembly GCA_946800315.1 of Misopates orontium. Taxonomy (NCBI): domain Eukaryota; kingdom Viridiplantae; phylum Streptophyta; class Magnoliopsida; order Lamiales; family Plantaginaceae; genus Misopates; species Misopates orontium. The sequence goes on from OX326947.1 coordinate 6,175,284, forward strand.
TGTGAGGTTTAGACCCCGCTCCTCGGGGCTTATGCTTCGCCTCTATATTCGCGAAACACCCCTCCCTACGTCCAACGCTTTTTTAAAGCACTGGTCCGAAGTGTTGATACGTATTCAGAAACAGGAAAAGGAAAAACGTGTGCGTTTTAGTGAAATGAGGGCAAAAATCTATATTTACACTTCTAGTCAAGATTACGTAATTTCAGGGCGAGGCATATAATAATGACACAAATAATTGTTTACAATATCGAGTTATTTCACATTCCATTAATAGCTTAAATATGAAATCACTCAAACCAACAAAGCACAAGAAGTGAATAACGAGATAGACTTTTGATCATTAGAAATCTACGAAATCTAACACTATCTAACAGTCAAAATTCAACTTGTTAGTAGTGTGGCCCACAGACGTTGGGTATGCTGCTAAAATTGATGTATCTTAGAACATTCCACTAATATTGATCGAATCTGATTAACATAAGACGAGAACCATCCACGTGGAGCTGAACAAAACCCATATGTGAGTCGTCCAAAATAGTGAGCGTACGTAGGTATTTAACTGGTCGCGATTCCTTCTTGGTGGATGAAATCAGGGGTTTGATTTGATTATGAAAAATTGCTTCGATTGCCTGCAAGTCAATTGTTGAATAGAGAACACCGATTTATCATGGGCCTACCACATAGTCCACGTCATTGTAGTGCATGCGGTGCAACATGCATGTTTTATTGTTGGGAGAGTCAAGAGGTAGATAAAGGGTTGTCGAGGTTGGATCCAACTCATCTAGGAGATTTTTTTTTGTGTTTTCTAACTTTACAACAGTCACATCTACGATTTGTTAGCGAGAACTTAAAGTAGTTACAAACTCTCTCGCATAGTTTGGTGCTCACGAACTATTTATAAATCAGTCAAGTTTTGAAAGAAGTTAGCTTGAGAGGACGTCTCATTTTTGTGAGGTTTGTCTAGGTTTGTGTTTATCGCTTTTATCTTTTGACCGTATTAGATGTTGTATTCCGTCGCGCTCACTCCCCGTTCCCGTGTACTATAGCTATGAATTTGGTTTAATACACTATGATTTATGATGTGCTTGCTTTCAAAAGAAAACTAAAGGGTGCTTCCTTAAAATTGTCAAAGAGGTGCGAGCAAATGAGCGTCTTATTATTTGCATCACCTTACTCGAAAAAAATTGGAACTCTACAATACGTGGTGCAAGTCGAAAAGCATATACACATTTGCCCGACGTTAAAACCCAACAAGTGTCCATCGAAACGGTGCGTTTCACTCAAATCCTGCTATAAACGTATCCGCCTAATTAGGGTTTCTGCATTCACATTCACATCCTCCACAAATCGCTAGGGTTTCTCTACACACTAATCTCTCACAACACATGGACCTCACCAAGAAGCGTAAGGCCGACGAGAACGGCGGCGCCTACACCGCCTCACCGGACTTCGTTGCCGCCGCCGTACCGGCCGGAAATTTATCGCCTGAAGACGCCGAGAAAATCCTCGAACCCTTCACAAAAGAGCAGCTCCTACAAATCCTACGCGCCGCCGTACTCCGCCACCCCGACGTTCTTCAGTCCGTACGCGCCGTCGCTGATGCGGACCCCACTCAGCGCAAGCTCTTCGTTCGCGGTCTAGGTTGGGAGACAACTACTGAAAAACTCCGCGAAGTGTTCTCCAATTTCGGCGAAATTGATGAAGGTAACACTATTGTGATTACTGATAAGAACTCTGGTAAATCCAAGGGTTATGGATTTGTGACGTTTAAGCACATTGATGGTGCCATATTTGCCCTAAAGGAGCCGAATAAGAAGATTGATGGGCGTATTACGGTGACTCAGCTTGCATCCGCTGGGAATTCGGGTAATTCTCACTCTAGTGATGTGGCGTTGAGGAAGATTTACGTAGGTAATGTTCCGTTTGAGATTTCGTCTGAGAGGTTGTTGAGTCATTTCTCGATGTATGGGGAGATTGAGGAAGGGCCGTTAGGGTTTGATAAGCAGACTGGGAAGGCTAGGGGTTTTGCGTTCTTTGTTTATAAGACGGAGGAGGGAGCGAAGGCGTCTTTGGTTGATCCGATGAAGACTGTGGATGGGCATCAGGTGGTGTGCAAGTTGGCTACTGATAACAAGAAGAAGCCGAACGTGGGGCCGGTAGGTGGAGTGACTCCCGGTATGCCGAATTCTGGTCCTGGGGGAATGCCCACTTCGAATTATGGCATGGGAGGTTATATGGGGTATGGGCCGGGGTCGAATATGCCTCAGCAGCCACAAGCTGGAATAATGCATCAGAATGCGGGCTACAATGCTGCGATGGCTGGTCCTGGAGGGCCAGGTGGCCAAGGTTATGGCGGTGGGTATGGAGGCGTTGCATCGCAGTATGCTGGTGCTGTAGGTGCGGCTGGACCAGGGGAGTATGGTGCAACCAATGCTGGAGGCTACAGAATGCCGCCTAGTACTATGGGTAGCGCAGGGGGCTACCCCGAAGGTGGGAACTATGGGCTTCATGCTCCATATCCGCCGCAGCCAAATCAGCCTGGAACTGGTGCAGGGCCCCGGCCTCCAGCTTACCAGGGTATGCCGCCATATTATTGAGGTAAAATAAGTATTTAGATCATATATAACACATTCAATACCATAATTTGTCGTGTTGCCCTTTATTGTACTAATTGATTGCACTCATTATGTTTGCTGATATTTTGACTAAAGATATATGTCCACTTGCATGATGATTGGTGTCTTTAAGTTAGATAAAGATAAAAACCCGATTTTTTTGCAATTTGTCGGCTAGCGTCATAATGTCGGGCATGGTTATTTATGACGTAGATTCGTGAATTTCTATTGGTGGAGATTTGAACTCTTTTACGAGTTTTGTGCTAATGCGTTTTATCTTCTAACTTTGAAATTTGACTATTTGGTCTATTTTACTCCTTGTCGTTGAGTATGAAATTATGTTCTTTTCAGATCTTCCTCTTCTCCTTTGGGAAAAACATTTAAAAAAAAGTAGTTAAGCCCTTCCTGGCTGGTGAACCTTTTTAAAATTTAATTGAGTAGTAAATGAGAAAATCACACTCGATTGACTATGTAAATACTGCATTTTAGTGTTGTGTTTTCTATCAACAATGGTTTAATATTTTAGCATATCACTTGTTTTTCTGTTGAAATTTGAATCGTGGATTAAATTGTGACATGGGTATGTGTTCAGGTTCTTTGACAGATTCTTGGGCGCACATGCTTTAAATGGTTGTGGTGAATACCTGATTGCCAACTATGATATCTTTGGTTGATAAATGGATTGCTCTAGATCTTTGGCTGCTTCAGTGCTCTATCTGCTCCTTAGTTGTGGCTTTATGATGAGCTCCAAGTTGTTATATGGGACATTGCTGTATTATGTTTAGTAGCGACTCTGTAGTATTGTGAATTTTGTTATGATTGTGATGAGTTTCAGTTTAGTGCATTGCCGTTTTAACTCTAGTTATTTGTCACAATGTCAAGTGCAAACTACATATTGTTATTTCAGCTTTTATTGCTTTCTCAGTCTATTTAGCATATTATCTTTTATGGTGTTCTTTTGTATCTTTCGGGGCGTTAGCTAATACATATTCACGGATTTCGTTTATGCAACTTTTGCTTGCTAAAAAGCCTTTCGGTGCTAATATGCATTTCTTTTCATTAATAGGATTTTTTTCCAAATCAAGTGGTTAATGATCTTACTTTTTGATTTAGTTAATGGTTCTTCTTTTTTAGATAGTTCAGCAATTGAAATGATAACCATATAGATTATGTGCTAGCTGGGTGGCCGCATTAACCCATCCTTTCTATGTGTTCGAGCCTGTTGTTAGGTTGTCTTGTACGAAAAAATTTCCAGTCTCTAGTCCCTTTATTTTTTATTACCGGACTCATTGTGGTGTACCTCTCATTCTAATGTTTACCTATATAGTTGCAAAATGTTTTTTTTCCTTGTGGAGTGTTTGGAATTTGTATATCCCTTGTTCTTTGTTTATTGTAAAAAAAAATGTTTGCTAATAAGCACACAGTCTGATAGAAATTTTCTCCACTTGTTATTCTTCATATGGAATACTGTTTTCAGTAAGTACTAAGTTAAACCAACAATACTTGCATGAGAAGCATCCCAATATAGTAGATTTAATCATATGGGTAAGTTTCAACGAAAAAAAATCATATGGGTAAGTGTAGAAATTATGTTTTTCCCAATATAATTTATGTTGAATTTACATCTATGTAATGCTGCAACAAATCGGATTATAGGTATTTCACTCTTATTTTGGTGGAAAATTGTTGAGTAGCCCACTTTTTAATTGTATGATTTATTTTCAACTTTGGCCCGATTAATAGCTTATGGTACTTGCATGAGTGATCACTCTCTTTTTTGTTTTGTTTTTCTCTGTGTTTTTCTTTTTTCTTCTTACAGTTAGTTTCTGTGGTTTTATGACGCACCTAGTGTGAGCTAATTATGTAACTTGTTCTATAGCATTTGTCTTATTCCATCGGATAATAAGTATCCGATGGATGGGCCCACTCTTTGTGATCATTATCCGATGGATGGGCCCACTCTTTGTGAATGATCACATTCATTACATTTGAAACAAAGGCGAAATCCAGTACCATCCACGATCCATGCACTTCTGGTCTTTTAAGAATCTGGATTAGGAATGGAGGCTACGAAACGAATTCTGTGAATTATATTAACTCTGAGTCTGATGACATTAAAAAATTTCCATACTTACATGATACCTAGGTAAGAAGCTTCCACTGGTACTTTTATTACTTGTTCTGGTTTTGATCGACGTTAAAATTGTGAATATTTATATTGGCGATGAGAAAATTACTACCCAGAGTATCTGCAAACATTAACTTATCGGTTTGGCCATATGATTGTGTTTATTTTGATTGTTATTCTGAGCTTGCCTAATATGAAATGGCAAGATTAATTTTAGGTCTGCAGAGTTAACTTTCGAATGAATAATATTTGCGAGTGATGATCTATGTTTTTGTAAGAAGTGAAAATGTGGCAGAGAATTTGGACATGTGGAAATGTAGGTTAGTCCAGGGTATCATAGTCGATCTGTTGGATTTGACATTATTTTGTTGAAACATCTTTTGCGTTTTTTTTTGTGTTATTTTGGCCATTCCTTTGCTTGATGGCTTGCATTATTGCCAAGTCCTGAACAAATCTGTGACCTAATTTATACTGTGCAAAAATTGCATCGTGAAAGTTTCATCTGTGGTCCAGAATCTGTCTGAGATTCAGATATCTTGAGGTGTCATCTGACGTGTTTATTTATTTAACATCTGTGGGTGTGTTTGAAATACTTCTTTTGTTACTTATTAATTGACCTGGAGTTGCAATGCGAGATAGGATTTTTAATTTATGCTTTTATCATAGATTTTATGCTAAATTGTTGACTCAGGGGATAATGTATAGTCAACACCCTTGATATGCAAGTCCTGGATCTGCAAAGTATGGCAACTATGGTTTGGAACTGGGCCACCGCTGTTCGCCTGCCTCCGCGTACTGGTGGATGTCTCCAGTTCTCGCCCATGATCACTTTGAGCTGTCACCAAGAAATATATGAAACGATTTGCATGAAACTGATATTGCACGGAAATGAGCTCAGCAGGCAACTTCAAACGTGTTTATATGGTCAAACGGAGTAAACATAAGAATCCGTAGACACGGAAGAATTTCCTCTGGTATTTGATAATTTTTTGAATGTCTCGTCTCGAACTTTAAGTATGTATCTCTAACCTCTGTATAATTGTTCATAACTGTACAGTTATTGTAGAAACCCGATATACTTGTACGTCAGAATTGAGAAAGAAATCAAAATTGTATGGCCAATTTTGACTCAGCTTATTGTTATGATTCCGCCAGCAGTTTCTTCTCGACCGAATAGACTTTGTTTTAGAGATTGTCTTGAACCCACAAGGTCAAAATCGGAACGTGACAAGGTTTGCTGCGATCTAATCTGTATTTGTCCTAAAACTGATATTGCCAATTTTCAATTAAAAAAAAAAGGCTTGCCAACATCAATGTTAAGCAATCATGCTATTTTGCGAGTTCGCAAAATCGTCATCCACGGTGGCAATTTTGCTGTCCAAATTTGCAACGCAGCAACAGAGCTGGGCGAGTCTGTGCCTTCAAAATTTGCGATTTTTTTAGAGAAAACGGTAGAGCTTTTATAATATAAGCAAAAGAAGCCAATGTAACACAAAGCCAGAACAATAAAACCAAGTGACTAGCCATGTTCTATCTTGCAACGCATTCCTTGCAAAGTAATGGGCAATCGAATTAGCTGAATGCCGAAAACAATTGATCTGAAACTCCAGGAGTAGATTACTCAGACGCCAAATACCCCGGACAAGAACACCAATCATCGACATATAATCCCCCAAATCTGCGATTTGCACATCCAAGTTTGTGATCTGATAGCAACTGTAGTGGACGGTGTTGTGACTGCTGCGCAGTAATCTTCAGTTTTAAGCGTTCTTGTTTTTGAGTTTTGAAGTATTTTCAAGTGATATATCAATTGCTATTTATTATATCAATTGGCCAACTTTAATTATTTTTCTAAATACTGGAATAAGGATTGAAATTGAAGGAGAAATTAAAATTTCGGAATACCTTCGAAACAAATGAGTTTAGTCACTTAATGTAAAGAAACTATAATTGCAGAATGCCAACTGTCAACTGTCAAGTCAAACTAGTGTGAGATGTGCTAGAGAATGAACTTGATTAATCAGGTTTAGTTAATATAATTTTCTTAATTTAAGAGGAGTAAAAGTGTCGTGCGTGATATGCCGCACGACAGTTTTAGTCAATCAGTTATGTTGGAAATTAAATGGTTTCAAATAAAATTAATTTGTTGTTCTATACATTGTATCAATTTATGGATAAACTTAATCTTGATACATGTACTTTGGCATGCATGCATCTTTATGTACATGTACTTTGGCATACATGTATCTTTATATACATGTATATTGATATACATGTATTTTGATATGCATTAACCATGTATTAAGGGCCATGAATAATGTGTAGGGGAATGAATATGGATTTATTATGGTTAATGAATGTAGGATTCTGTGGCTAGTGGATTCCTACATTGGAGAAGGAAGGGTCTTGATCCTCCTATAAATAGCTCCATTGGTCCTACAAGTGAGGCATGCAAAAAATATTGTCTAGCTGAAAATAGCAAGCTAATCACTTGTAGAAAACTCTCTACACTATAATATATATCTTTTTCTTTAGTTTCTTTTTGATTATTAAGGAGGAGTCTTTGAGAAGGTATTCGATTCAAAGGATGAAGAAAGTGTTCAAGGAGATCTTCAAGCCTATAAGGAAAAGATGTGGTGAAGTTGTTGTTGGAATAACAAGGAGTCTTCAAGTTTAAACAAAAGGAGATGGTTCAAAGATGATGTCTACATCCGGTAACATTTATATGTTTTATTTATTCATTGATATTAAATAAGAATTATATGCATTGCTTACAAATACAAGTGATTCTGCCTCTGCTTTATATAGTTCTTATTTACTTATCAATTACAATGAATCTTGTCGAATGTATTATTTCTTTATTGATTACTTGATAAATGCAAAATCCCCAACGGGTAATACATGTCTATGTTTCGTTGTTTGATGAAATGCAAAATCCCCAACGGGTAATGCATGCTTATTATGTTGTTTGATGAAATGCAAAATCCTCAACGGGTAATGCAGATTTATGTGTTTATGTTTTGTGATCTAATGATTCTCATGAATCCCCAACGGGTAAGTGGGAGTTATTAGGTATTTTGAATGATATCTTGTTAAATGTTACCACGAATCCCTAACGGGTAAGTGATTGATTTTGTGTCTATGTTTTGTGATCTAATGATTCTCATGAATCCCCAACGGGTAAGTGGGAGTTATTAGGTATTTTGAATGATATCTTGTTAAATGTTATCACGAATCCCTAACGGGTAAGTGATTGATTTTGTGTCTATGTTTTGTGATCTAATGATTCTCATGAATCCCCAACGGGTAAGTGGGAGTTATTAGGTGTTTTGAATGATATTTTGTTTAATGTTATCACGAATCCCCAACGGGTAAGTGATTGATTTTTTGGTAAATTGGTGAATGTCATGAATGTATTTCCCTATGCCTAGTGGTGGATCTGTGTTTCTTGATATCCTTTAGTTTGAGGTACTTAATGGTACTAACTACGTGGATTGGAAACAAATGGTTGATATGCTCTTGACTTATCTTATGGATTCAAGAAAATATTTTTTGTTCATCATTCACCTGCTTTACCAGCAACCAGTAAAATTGGTGTGATTGATAATGTTGCGAGCGAAAAGTATGATGCGGATTTGAAAATTATTTTGATTAGAAAATGGCTAATGAAATTGCAAAGTTCTATGTCTTAAGTGGCCTAGGTAGATCTCTTTGCATGACATATTTTCATACTTGCTACCACTAAAAGAATATTGGATAGCTAGAAGCTAATTATGAAAAGAGATATTTTATTTGTCTCTTGTTTGGAGATTGTGGTTTTCTTTTTCTTCTTTGGAAGTGGAAAGTTTTCATGATAAAGTGGTGTTGAAAGGTTTTATAAATTTGAGTACGAATCAAATAAATTTAAGTGGATATTATTTGTGAAGTTTATGATTCCTCTCAAATTCAACCTAATAAATTTTGTCTTGACTTGGTAATATTGGAAATTAACGCATTGATAAACTAATCAAGAATGATTTGATTGGAAAATGTTGAAAAGAAAGATATATTGATTTGAAAAAGTTGTTTCTATGAAGAAAAAAAATGATCAAGTTATCTTTCTTTCAAAAGTTGTCAAAACTTAAAACGTTCTTGACATGATCCATTATGATACTTGGGGTCCCATGAGTTTGCAAAGTAGAAATTGTCACTCTTATTTTTTTACTTTCGCTAATGATTTCTCAAGACTTGAAAATGGTTTATCTTTTACATAAGAAAGTGAAGCATTTAAAGTTTTTGAACAATTTAAGTCGAGATTTGACTTGTTTGTTAATTTTTCAAAAGGAGAATGGAATTGTTATTTGTTTAGCATGCCTCGTATGCCATTATTAATTGAGTTGTTAAAAGACGACTTTCATGAAAATGATAAGACCAATGATAGCCCTTTCCTTACAACTTTCTTTTGAGGTGAAACTCTCTTAATTGCTAGTCATATTGGAAATGAAGTTTATTCTAAATCTGTTGAGAAATCACCTTATGAGCTTTGGACTGGTAAGAAACCAAGTTGAATTACATGAGAGTTTGAGTTGTGTCATGTTCTTATACCTCATCTGAGTCGTGATAAAGTTTTGGTAAAAATAATAAGGTGCTTGTTTGTTGGTTATCGAGATAATTCAAAATTATACAACCTTAGTTGAACATGCATCGATATAGTGAACTCTCAAATTTTATGAAATTGTTGAGACTTATGATTTTCTTCAAAATCATGATATGTGAAATAGTGGGAGTCCTTGCACACTTCAATCTTGAAAATAATCTTTGGGTAGTGGTTAAGCATGTGTTTAGGTTCTTAAATCACTAAGTAATTTAATTTAACTTAAATGAGTTACAATGGTTGGTTACTCAGATTTGTGACATCAGGGTTGTGTGGATACTCAAAAGTCAACTTCTGGTTTTGTGTTTATGTTTGGTAAATGAGCCACATCATGGATAAGTAAAAAACAAATTGTGTAGCTCAATCTACTATGAAAGTTGAAATGTTGTTGTAGTTAATATAGCTATAAAAGAGGTTGTTTACTTTTGTAAATTCTTGAGAAGTATTCATATTGTCCCATGTGTGGAACGACCTGTAGTGATCTTTTGTTACAATACTTGAACTATATGTATTACAAAAGATCTGAAGTGTCACTCTAAGGCAAACACATTGAAGGTAAATATTATTATACTCGTGACATGTTGATGAAGCATCTTGTTAATGTGAAAAAGTAGAATATAAGGATAATTTAGTAGATCCATGCACCAAGGCTCTTGGGGTACTTGTTTAAAATAATCATGTAAATAGTATGGGTTTGACCCCTCATTGATTGTCGTTAATGTATTTTTCGAAATACATGATTGAATGTTTATTTCATGATTATTATCTTGTGATGTGTATTTTTATGAGCGCTCATGGTTATGTCCCGAGATTCAGCTTCTCTATTAGGTATGCATTTGAGGGTATATACGGGAGGGTATCGATAGAGAGGAAGGGTTGTATCTCAAATTGTTCAGGCCTATGGAATGTTGGGGGCACATTTCCTTAGTGGCTAATACTCAAGTTGGAAAACAGCTTTACCCGAGTTGCAAGATTATGAGTATGATATGAACGGTGGACCAATCTAAAATTCATTTAGATCTCTGATCGGAAAATATATTTTTTATGTAGGCCCGGGTTAAAACTACATAAAATTTATATTTTACAATTTGAGATTATACACATTATTATGGCCTTTAATTAACTTTGAAACCAAGTGGGAGATTGTTGGAAATTAAATGGTTTCAAATAAAATTAATTTGTTGTTCTATACATTGTATCAATTTATGGATAAACTTAATCTTGATACATGTACTTTGGCATGCATGCATCTTTATGTACATGTACTTTGGCATACATGTATCTTTATATACATGTATTTTGATATACATTAACCATGTATTAAGGGCCATGAATAATGTGTAGGGGAATGAATATGAATTTATTATGGTTAATGAATGTAGGATTCTGTGGCTAGTGGATTCCTACATTGGAGAAGGAAGAGTCTTGATCCTCCTATAAATAGCTCCATTGGTCCTACAAGTGAGGCATGCAAAAAATATTGTCTAGCTGAAAATAGCAAGCTAATCACTTGTAGAAAACTCTCTATACTATAATATATATCTTTTTCTTTAGTTTCTTTTTGATTATTAAGGAGGAGTCTTTGAGAAGGTATTCGATTCAAAGGATGAAGAAAGTGTTCAAGGAGATCTTCAAGCCTATAAGGAAAAGATGTGGTGAAGTTGTTGTTGGAATAACAAGGAGTCTTCAAGTTTAAACAAAAGGAGATGGTTCAAAGATGATGTCTACATCCGGTAACATTTATATGTTTTATTTATTCATTGATATTAAATAAGAATTATATGCATTGCTTACAAGTTAAGACTATCGACTTATTAACGGCATATTCAACACAGTGTCCGTGTTAGTTTTTCACAAATTCTGGTACCACACATGCAAAGAGTTCATGTTCAAAATAGTTCACAAAAAATGAAGATTGCACCAGCCGGGAATCGAACCCGGGTCTGTACCGTGGCAGGGTACTATTCTACCACTAGACCACTGGTGCTCCTAATATTGGTCAACCAGCGTGTGTATCAAACAACATCAAATGTTCTTGTGCTTACTAACATACCATTATAGATGACTTTTATTTCCATAAATCGAATACGAAACGCCTATATAACAATAAAACGAACATAATTATGATGCCATATACCAGTACAACAACAAACAATATTGCCGTAATATGACAAAAGGAACAAAATATAAAAGCAGAGAAAATTCAAGACAACAAACATGAGGAGTCGAATGAAGAAACTCGTTGCCTTTTCCGAGGAACGAACAACTCTTCAGCGAGTTCTGCAGATGCAGACACCTTATCAAGTATCTTACTCAAAGCAGCATGAACAGAACTCACAATAAGATCTTGCGCCTCGTTACTCTCACCGTCCAAATCTCCACCGGCACTGATTAAGAACACAATCTTCACCCGATTTCCCAAGGTAGAGAATTCGCACTTCAACAATCTTACAGGAAGTTCACCAATGGCCTGTCTTAGATCAGACAAGAGATCATGCTTGTAGTCACAACAGAGAAACGCCCTCAGCAAGAAAGATCCGTTGCACGAACTATTCTTGAGTTTCTCAACTTGTAACTCATCGGTGTCCATTGGGACGTGCAAATCCTTGCTCGCTTGTGCTGCGGTTTTCTTCAGTTGCTTCACTTGATTAATGACTTCGGCCAGTAATGTAGCTTTATCCATCTGTCGAACAGCAAGTGTGTGTGAGCATGAATTATATCATATGCAGCAGCTACGGATTCAAATACAAATAGCATATACACACTGTGCAGAATTTATTTATGAAAAACGAATATGTGGATTATCTTTATTTTTCTTTTCAAATTCTCTAAGATGAAAAATCTTTTGGAGCTCCAATTAACAGAATAGTGTAGAAAGGCAGGCGATGATCATTACAACTACTGGCAGAAGGATAAACAAAAAACAGCCTAACAGTGAAATGTAGTAGTTAAGAACCCTCACGCAAAATCTCAACAAATTTCAGCAAGTTGGTAGCAAATTTTAGAATCAATCCGCATCTAAGTTTGAAGAACTACCTTAGCAATACAAATCATATAAAATCACTAAAGCATCACAAACACCCAAACTAAGAATAATTAACTTAGCATATACGAATAATTTATAGCAGATCTAGATGACTTCCCCCATTAGATTAACGAAAAAATCCTAGTCGGTTATAGATAAACCTCTGCCAACTGCTGACTTTATATCTATAATTTAAATGGTCTGAATAATCAACTGTGCAATCAGTTAATAGAATTAATAGGGCCTTAAAGGTATCATGTGAAAAATAGAGATCGCTCTCATGGTATTTCCTGAAATATCGAAGTACTTGATCAACGGAAAAATTATTGGACAAGACGCCAACGTGAATGATTCACCCATTCCATATTAGAAGTGAAATCCTCTAATACATACTTTCAACTATATTCCACAATTAAGACAATCGGGTGAATCTCATGAATCCTTTGACAAAACGGCTAGAGGTAAAATAAAGCGTTTGCTTTTCTCAAACTCATCGGGCAAGGTGCAAGAAAGCTCAAAATCTTGCTTTGGGTTATCTGAGCTAAAATTTGGCCTTACAAAAGGGAGTGAGGTCAACTGGAAAAGGGTATGGGTCTCATCAAAAAATGGTTACAGAATAGTAAACAGGAAATCAATTATGTCACGTTTGTTCCTGTTTTCTTTATCAGAGTACATCTTTTCTAAAAGTCGACATGTAGCTATTAAAAATAATGCATAGTTCATCACTTCCAAAACCAGACAATTTACAGATGTAAAATAATAATACTAATGGGAGCTAACAATTTTCAAAATATTATTTACCTAACATGCTAACCACCCAACCAACCAACATAGCTGAACCTAATATAATTAGAAAGTCAATCTAGAAAAGGTCAAAGAGCACAAGTCTAAATCACTGCAGGTTTTATTAGTAAAGTAAAAACACTTGTGCAGATTGTCCCATTGTTATTTTAGAACATCACTCAGGTGGCTTCTTCTATCAAGTCAATTTTGGCAACCATGACAGCATATGATAGCAACTTAAACTAATAATTAACAATCTGCAAACCATAAAACTATATCACATTACTTATGCACAAAGACGACTCTTTAATATATAGAAGAAATTCATTGTTATATTTGTTTGACTGTGACCCGTGATGATGTATAGAAAATAATTCAACACATCACCAGGTTCATCGCCTTTAATCAATCATAATCTTCTGCTGCCACATCCAACTATAGATGCAGAATCTTTACGGTTTTGACTTTGAAAGATAATGAAATAGTCTAATTCACATATAAAGGTTTAGGCAATGAATGGCTACAATATGATTTACTAATTAGACATGAACTTCCTTTAGTTTATTAAAAACAACAAAGGGCATTGACATTTTTGGCAAAAATACAGAATCTCATGCCAAACATTATTAAGTACGCTAGAATATTGTAGTAGATTCGTGCCCATTGGGAGAAGCTGATTCCTGACTATTCACCCAAAGTTAATGAAAGGTTATGCTGGATGTAATGACCAATGCATCCAATCTTATATTTATTGCTAGTGCATCCAATCATTCCTTTATATAATCAATAAAAGGTACTTGGAGTAAGTGAAACAAAACCAAGCATAGAAGCAAAGAAAAATTAGCTGCAAGAATCAAACAAAATACTTTCATATTCCCAAAACATATAGAAGTCCACCACTTCCTATTTCTTACTAAAATATGTAAAATAAATTAAAGAAGATCCCATACTCACAGATTAGAAACAGTGCATGTAGTACTCAAATGAAATTCAAAAGTCTTGATAGCAAAATCAGACATGAACATCATATAAAATGAGAGGTTAGCAAGAACATTTCATAATATTATTCACCTACATGCCAACCACCCAGCCAACCAACATAGCCAAATCTAATATAATTAGAAAGTCAATTTGGAAAAGGTCAAATAGCCACAACTTCAAACCATTGCAGATTTTATTAGTGAAGTAAAAACTTGTCCAGATTGTTCCACTATTATACAATATAATCACGTGGCATCTTCTATCAAGTCAATTCTTGCAACCATGATGGCACATAACACCACCATAATCTAATAATTAGTAATCTGTCGATCCTTAAACTATATCACATTACTTATGCACAGAGACAAATACTTTAAATATTATAGAAGAAAATAATTATTATAGTCGAGGCAAATGACCTGTGAGGATATATTGAAAATAACATTGACACCTCAGCAGATTTGTCATCATACATTCAATCACAATCTTCTGCGGTCACATTCGACTACAGATGCAGAAGTGTATTGGTTTTGACCTTCAAAGATGATGTAATAATAATTTCACATATAAAGGTTTAGAGTGTATTGACAATTCTGAGAATGGAACAGCAACTTATATTGCTAGACTTAAGGTTAAAGACAGGCAAAATGATATTTTGAGTGCATATAGAAAATATTGATTTTCAAAAATCAATCTCAGCTCAAACAACATTAAGAATTAAGATGGAACCAATAGCACATTGCAGTAGATTTGTGTTCACAGGTAAAAGCTAATTCCTGATTATTCATGCAAGGTTTATGAAGAGTTCTGTTGGATCCAAGTATCCAATTAGCGATTGCATCCAAGAATCCCAATCTTATGTCTATTTCCAGTGGAACCAATCATCCTTTATACTATCACTAAGAGGTACTGGGAGTGAGTCAAAGAAAACCCAGATCTTACTAAAATCCATTTTCTTGAAACTGAAGGTTCAGCAATATCCATTTTCTTACTAAAAAATGTAAAAATATAAAAAGCTTCGTAACGCAAACCAAGAGCTCCTGCTCTCTGATGAGTGTCGAAGCATGTATGGATTAACACCGCTTTATTTATGTAATACTTTTGTTTAGTTAATATAATATCACACTCATTATTCGGTTTTCCAAATAGATTTACTGCTAGTTACTACCTGCGGGATAGATACTTGGACTCTTGGGACTTCAGCTTCATTACTTGAACAGTTCATACACTCTCCCGGATTAAAAACTATGCATATAGTACTGAAGTGAAGTTCTATATTCTTAATAGCAATTCAAGACGCGAATGAATTCACTTAAACCGGTTATGCATCATTACTAAAAGCCAAGTTCAGTTACTAACCTTTTCACTACTTGGTACAAGACCTCGAAGTGTCTCCAAATGTGCATTGATTCTCTCTCTCCTTCGTCGCTCCGCCTCACTATGACTCTTCAAAGCGGTGATCGTTTTCGCCTCAGACACCCCATTTCTCTTCCCTGCTCTCCCTGAGGCCTTCACTAACTCTCCCTTCTCACCATTCAATACCAATGACTGCTTAACAGACATCATCCCACTCAGCCAAATTTCTTCAAAAACACAATTAAATTCCCAGGCCGATGACCAATTCACTAATTCCCCAGAATCAAAACTAACGTTTAAGCTATGCAGATTCTCACAATATACAGAATCTTATAACTCAAAACACACTTAAATTCCCAGACCAACGACCAATTCACTAATTACCCAGAATCCAAACCAAAGTCTAAGCTATGCAGATTCTCACAATACACAGAATCTCATAACTCAAAACACACAGACCTCCATCACTGCTTACATTAATCACAAAACACAGACTCCCAATCCCAGTATCTCAAACTATAAACTAATGTAAATCGAAGATCGAAAAACTCGTAAAAACGCAAGCTTTGATCAACTTTCTTGAAGATCTTGTTCTACAATGCTCAAAGAAAATCATCAGTGTAATAAAAACAGACCCTTCTATGTAAAACCACCTCCAAATCTACTTCTTAACAACAAGAAACTTTAGGCTACCTACGAAAAGTATTGGTGTGTGTATGATGTTGAATACTAAATTCAACCGAGAATATCCGAACATCCAATACCCACGAAGCACAAACTGCAGTTCTTTTAACACTTGAAAACTTAAAAAAAAACAGAGCAATTTTCTTGAACAAAAAAAACCTACGGGTCGAGGCCAGGAGGGCGAGTGGCTAGTGCAAACCAAAAAGAAAGCATCTTGGATCGAATCTTGAGCGTTGCGACAGATGGGATTAAGGTTGCAAGAAGTGGGATGGTCATTATGATCTTGAAAAAGCGATTGTTAATGAAGAAAAAGAACATAACAAAGATTGGTGCTGATGATGGGTTCTTGAAACAGGGGATTAACAACAAACTCATATCACAGAGAAAACATCCACATCTTTTTCTTCTTGGTGATGTTTAATTCCTGCATTTCCAATACTTTTTTGAGGATCAAGAAATTTCAATGAATCTTTTGATACCCTGTTCAAGAATATGCGAGATTCTGTGAGAAAGAAACAATTTTGAGGAGATTTTGGGACAGTAAATTGAAGCAAATAAGTGATTGTATTGAAAGACTATTGATAAAGTGATGATCGCACGTATATATCACAATGTGGGAGGGGTGTCTATGTATGTATATATAGCGGAAGTGAATCTTTATTTTGTAATTATTTTTGGGTCAAAACAAAGAAAATTATCATTTTAATAATGTTTGGCTGTCATTGTCAGGACAGTGATTGCGAACTCTTAAAATGTAAAGATTCATAATTTAAATTTTATTTTAAGTTATAAGTTGGTTGTATCTCAATAGTAATTAAGAAGTTAGAAAACTTATATTATTTTATTTGCAAAGGGTATAAATGTCAAAGGCAGATTCATCCATGTGGAAATCTAGGTTAGAAAAATTTGTAACTGAAACTAATTTTAAGGTTTTCTAATAGTTTGAGAAAAGGCCACGTAAAACCTTTGGAGTCTGTCAAGTGTCAACCCACTTATTTAAGAATCGTAACGTTGTTATGATTGAAATTTTTATTTTTTAACTATAAAAAATAATAATAAATGAATATTCTTGGCTATGTGGCTAACATACACCCAGTCTGAATAACAGCGCTGCTTTTATTCGTGGTTAGGACTTAGGAGTTCATCCTTTTTTAAACTTCATAAATCTAATAAAATATAAGTAAGCTCAGATTTTATTCGGAAAAGTTATAACCTTTTGAATAAATAAAGAGCCGCACTGAATTTTTGTTATAAAGTTCAGAAATTTCGTAACCTGAAATTATCATATATACTAGAAGACTGTGATCAACTGATCATGTATATATAAATTATAGGTAAATATATAATATTATTAGGTTAAGTAATTTTCACTTGACCTATATCAACAGTAAGAGTAAGGGCATATCTTATGGAATATTTTCAAAGTTTCAATTTAAACTAGAAATATTATCTACAGCTTCTATTTTCTCCAAACATATTAATGTTGAAAGTTGAAACACTAGTACTTAGTTACAGATGAATATGAGTGTTCTAAAATTAGATGTGGGATCCAAACATGATACAATATAAATTACGAATTTTTCTATTTCCTTCTATGAATCTAATGGTATCAAATGGGCCATCTCTTCACCCGTACGTATGTTAACTTCATTTATTTCTATTTGTGTAAAGAATTTAATATTCTTTATATATACTTTGTTAGGTTAACCTAAAGCCGCCTTTGGTCCCACCCTATAATTGAAAACGTGTTATCATCCATGATTATAACTCCTAGTTCGTAAATTACCAAAAAAAGAAAAAAACTCCTAGTTCGTTATCGGACACTATTTTTACAATGAAAGTCTCAAGACATTTATTCATAAAAAAGTGAGTCTCAAATCATTGTTGATACGCTACATGTTTATTTTAATTTATTTAATCAACTTGTAAACCTAATCGTGTACATGCCATCTCCATCTCTCACGAAATCTCGACGAGACAAAAGTCATAACTCTTGTTGGAGAATGTTCTACCGTCGTTTTCTTTTGCCTCTTCTTCCTTTTTATCTTTAGCGTATTTAGTCGCTTGTGTTTTTCTATTGATTAGATATTTATAAGTTTTGACATTATTCTTCAAATGCTACGTACTGGTGAAGTTAAATCTTTTGATAAAAATTCCGCTTATAGGGTGGTTTACAATTGGTTAGTATTATATTATTGGCAAACTACTACGTTTTTAATATTTTAAGAGTGGTTGGGGGCTCTTAAAACATAAAAAGTAATCATGTATATGCCTTATGTCAAATCATGATGAATTCATAAGCGGAAAATACATTATATTGTTTAAAATTTATTTTTGCTCGTTATTCAGCTTGTTTTTTTTTTCTTTTTTGATCGGCAAAGGTAAAAAAAATTATTAAAAGGGTACAAGAAGTACACCAAAATTAAACAATAATACTTGCACTTTGTCTAATTATTTACAGTCATTCATGAACTATAATAAAGAATAAGTTTCAATCTGCGAAAAGGAATTATGTTGAATACTCTAATGCATGAATTGTCTTGCACTATTTATTTTGGTTAAGTCAAATGTCTTTTACTTAACGATTTGTAGCCTTGATGCCTCACATGATCGAAGAATCATAAATAATCGTTCTGTGTCTTCCCTTTCGTATTTGATATTGTTAACTAATTATTTATATATGTGTAGTTTTTTAAATTTTTGACCTAATTTATTTGTTTTACGGAGACACTCATACTTATAAAGAAAAAATAATAATATTTCACGTACGATTTCTTTGTATCACCTTTTATGTCAAATGTATATACAATATGAACATTTATCCTCCTATTATTCAAATAGAATACGAAACGGTACATGATCTAATCTAAATTGATACCTCAAACACCTATAAAAAGAATGATATCTAAAGCAAGAAAGAAAATGACTACTGAGATGAGATGAATTATAGATAACTGCTTAAAACCACTACGTATTTGACTACTACAAACAGCTGCATAGGACAAAAATTTAAGATCAAGACTTGGCTTCCACTAACAAACCAATTACTATATAGTTGACTTAACATTGTTAGGTTACAGCATTTCTTTCCTTTCTCGTCACCCTTTTGAATTTCGAATGGGGGAATAATGTATGTGACCAAATTCAGTTTATCTATACCTAATGTTTAAGACCACTCATTTCTTATTCTTTAACTTGACATTCAGTTTATGAAGAGTTATTTCATGCGACTGTTGCATGGTGAGGTGTTGTATAAATCATTTATTCATATAAATACACCAACGAAATGAGGTTATAGAAAGATTGATGCTTAAAATTTAGGAGAATATTTTGATTTGGATTGAAGGTTGCACCAAGGATCATCAATTCAACGGTTGCATAGAATTTTTTTTCTTCCTAATTCAGGTCTTTATTTAAATGTGAAATTCCCTAGTCAGGTTATATAGCTTAAAACTGATGACGTTGACATTTTCTTAATATTTTTTTTGGACATGTATATGCGCTTTGTTATGAACTTCATAGAGTTTTAGCGTTGGGCCTTCCTATGCTTAGATGCTATGAAAAATATTGCCTTGGGCCTTGTGTTATTAAAGTATATTGTACTAACACTACCCAAAACGACTTCTAGTTTTACAATTCAAAAGACCACTTTTGGGAATTTTTCGCGACACATAAATGATATATCTACACAATAATCGAATGAACCAACTAAATAATGTATGTAAACTCCCAATAGTCAATAGTATATGTATAAGCATGATTTAGGAATCGTTTATCACTAAGGAATTTATTGGATCTTGATGCTATTTGCAGGCAGCCACTAATTCAGCCGAATCAAAAAGAAATGGCAATTTTTAAATCAAATAAATTGAGGTTTTTAATGTATATATATATATATATATATATATATATATATATATATATATATATATATATATATATATATAGTGCAAATGCCCTGAGATTAAAAAAATTCTTAAACAGGTTAGAAAAGTACGAAAGTAATAGACTTTGTAAGTATAGTTGTTTAATGTATTTCGTTTTACATATTGTAGCTAGATACCAAAACATTTTACCCATTTCATGACGCCTTTTCTTTCCGACTCTTTATCAAAAGTTGTATGTACGGTTTCACCAAATTTTTCGATGAAAACCGCCGGGACAAGAATTGAATAACTTGACAATATTATAAATTTATTTGACAAATTAATAAATAAATGTAATGGATGTATCAAATAAATAATAAAATTGTTTTTGTTTTTTTATCAATTTATTTATAAAATTTGATGGTTAATGCTCAACAATTGAATGCACCGACGTCCAATAGTGCCCTAAAATGAAGCTCATTAACCTTTTAACCTGTTACATAATTAAGTTAAAAATTTGCTTTTCTATTCAAATAAAAAGAGTAAAAAGTTCAGGATTAAATATAGAAAAAAAATATAACAAAATTAAATATAGGAAAGAAACTAATTAAGTTTCAAAACTAGAGCCCGTAATAATTTCAGGATTTAATTGATATATATATATATATATATATATATATATATATATATATATATATATATATATATATATATATATATATATATATATATATATATATATATATATATATATAAGAGGCTGCATTAGAGGACTAAAAGTTAACTAATAGACAACTGGACATGAGCGTGGGGCGAATCACGTGTAACGAGTGAGCAGTCTTCTAGCTAGAGACATTAATTTAGTTGCGATTCAACCACAATTAATATTCCTTCCCCTTTACACCGACGGGGACAGGACACCACATGAATTTAGTTTGTATAAATGTCAATTTAAAGAGGATATAATGTAAAAGTAAAAAAAAAATCAGACACCTGTTATTTCTATTTGCAAATACTATTTGCATTATCAGCTTTTGTTCGTGTAATTTTCGGTTTTCGCAAATTGTTGATATGAATTGATAATAAGGAGCTAGTAAAGGAGACATCTTTTTTTTTAGCTCTACCAAAAAGAAATTTATTAGGGCATGGTAATCTTCATTATTTTAAGAAGATTAGAGAGAGTACATTTGTGAAGTTTCAAGTATAGATCTCACTCTACAAATATCCTTTTAATAATAATCTTTTTCTAAAAATAATGTCTTTCTACATTCTTTCTCTCCAACCGAAAAAAAAAAAAAAGGACGCGAGTTGCAAGATATAAAGGGCCAACATTATTGCAAACAAAAAAAATGGACAAGGGAAGTGGTAAAAATTAAAAACTTAATTTCAAGAACTTATTAGAGATTAAATACGACTGTTTCCCATTAAGTAATTATCATAAATTAGTTGATTTATAATTACTGAGAATAATATCTTTTTACAAAGTCGAATAATTATGGTGAGCGGATAATTCCTCCGAAGTCGAAACGACGACTTCTAAGTTCTAAGACTTCATAAGTTTATAAGTCCTTTTCATTGAGTAATACAAAATTGCATCCAAATTTTAACTTTTAAAAAAAAACACCCTTTAAATTGGAATCCCTTTTTCAACAAAATCCTCATTTAGGAGAGTACTACAATAGGTTTTTACTATGTAACTATTTCGGGGTGCCTCTTCTTTTCTTTTTGCCCCTTTTTTCCTTGGAGAAATATAAGTGTTATAATTAAGAGTGCAATACTGTAGTTTACCCAGTTCAATTTCAACCTTACTGTTTGTTTAGTTTATATAAAAGCAAAGTGGCAAGGAGACATGAGCATCTTATTGCTAGATCTTTTTCACCAGTTAACGCTACTTAATTCTAGCTTTCCTTTTTGTAGGAATTACGGACTTGCTAAAGAGAAAATCTCATTCTAATACTATTAGATATTATAAACTATATAATCAAAGATGGATTTATATGTGCTCTAAATTATAATGTCATATATACTTAATTTTAAGAGATATTTCTGAAGATATTTGAACACATCCCTTGCATGGGTCTGGAATCTGGATATTTCCTCCTCTTACAGTTTCTCATTTTTTTTGTTTCAGCAACGCTAGGAAGCAGGTTAAAATCATTTTTTTTTTTATCCTTTTTCTTTTTATGGGTTAAAGAAACAGTCTCAAAGGTACAAAAAACTCATGATGGGAATGTTTGCCATCATCATGAAGATTTGGATGTACATGCATCTCAAATGTACATTATTAAGCTTAAAATTTTGAAGCAGGATTGGTGAGAGGTACTACTGTTCTTGTGTAGGTTTTAGCTTCATCCTGTGAACTCTCAACTGTTGGTATGAAAGCTATATCAACGGATATTAGTATCAGCTGTGATGTCTAAATTAAAGATGGTGAATAGTTTATTTTTTGAAGAGCCAAAAGTTGTAGGTTGTTCCAACATGGCATCTGATTTGAGTGCTCATTAATATATATGTAGGTTTACTTCTTGATTGCTCAGGTCTCCACAATTTTCAACGAACTGTTCATGGATGAATATTCTTTGCTGATTTAACTTATGAAGTTAATAGTAATTAAAAGATATATGCAGTGAAAAGAAAAGGTAAGGGAACACAAAATTACTTCTTGAATGACCCTAGCTAATTGATCACTAAAAACAATTACCGAGTCAAATATGACTTGTCTTAAAAGTTAACTTTGAAATACTAGAGCGAATATGTTTTAGCGACACCATCACAAACTAAAAATAACTTTAGTGATAACTTATATAGTTTGATGCTATTATTAATAATATATCTAAGACAAGTACTTTAACAGCAAAAGATAAAAGCATTATCGCGATGGTATTATTATATATTTTCCTTATATATATATGTATGAAGTAACAATTTTATCGTCAGAAACATCTTATCGCCGATATTTAAAAGAAAAATATTTTGTTGCTTATAGATATTTATCTACAACAACACAATTGTTCAGAATATTATTCGCGACAGTAATATCAAAAAAAAAAAAAAAACATTTAATCGTATAAATATGTAATTTGGATACAAATTTGAAAAGTAACACTTATTGCTTCATTTAAAAATGTTGAAATATGAATTCACGAGTGAGAACAAAAGTTAACAAAGCAGGAAACAAGCAAGGGCCCATAATATGTCTCCTCAAAAGACTTTAAAATCTCCATATATCTTTTCTCACTACAACCATTTATCACTATTTTCCACTCTTTCCCAATTGCCATTAACAAGCATGAATTCTTCTTCAATCATCTCCACAAACTCATCCACCTACAATCCACCGCCAACCCTAAGCCGTTATGAGTCACAAAAAAGAAGAGATTGGAACACTTTCTTACAATACCTAAATAACAAAAACCCTCCAATTCCAATATCTCATTGCAACTCCAACCACGTGCTCGAATTCTTAGGGTACCTCGACCAATTCGGAAAAACTAAGATTCACATGCATGGATGCATTTTCTACGGGCAGCCTGACCCTCCTGCCCCCTGCATCTGCCCGTTGAGGCAGGCGTGGGGCAGCCTCGACGCTTTGATCGGACGGCTAAGGGCGGCATATGAGGAGCACGGAGGATCGCCCGAGATGAACCCGTTTGGAAATGGGGCGATTCGGGTTTATTTGCGAGAAGTGAAGGAGTGTCAAGCTAAGGCGAGGGGAATTTCGTGTAAGAAGAAGAAGAAAGTAAGTCATCCTTTGAAAGGGGATGATGATGATGATGATCAACAGATGATCAAATAGCATCCGAGGCAGCTCACTTAAGGTACGCATTAATAGAAATTGTAAGATTGAGCAAATCACATACATAGACGATTTTAGTGTGACAGACACAAATCTAGAGGGCGTGGAATTAAGTTACGTACCACAAAGACTTTAAAATTAAATGTTTCTATATCTATGTAAATGATCTATAGGAGGCAGAGTTAACCCATCAAATTGGTAAAATGTTTCATTCTGGACTTCTGGTGGACAGCATATATTTATAAATATACAAGAAAGCAAGGAACCCTAGATCGACAAAACCCCGAAAACCCTAATTAACCTAGTTGATGAACCAGATTGAGCATCGGGTTGAGACCATTAAACAAAATTCATATTTATTTAGTTTAATAAAGTCATCATAATGTTTACGACTGTTTACATTTGAGTAAATAAATTGAGGTAATGATAGTACTTAATGATATAACTTTCCTTTCCATTTCTCTCTCAAATAATGCAACCAACAAAGTTGATTTATTAATTAGTTTCTTAATTAATTTCGTTTTAATCCTATTTTCACATGTTTTTGGCTCTTTTGTGATTCGGGAAGATTTCGTGTGCGTCCCCCGTGAATGATCTTAATTATCATCTTATCTCTGTGTACATGAACTTGATTTAGTTACATTGTATTTGATTTATCATAACTTCGTCTCCATTAAAAGAGACCACCATTTAATTCCATCAAACATTTCTTCATGCTTAATTTAAAACTTGTCAGGTTGGGTTATGACTTATGATACTTTTGCTACATGGCTATTTATTTTCTTTCTTTATAAAACTAATTCGTAGCTTCTACTAATTTGTATACTTCTCACATATAAATATATACTCAGGGCATATAAAGACGGTCTTCGTTGATTTAATTACTCATACATTAATATTTCTGTAACAAAGACTGAAAACACAAATCCATATATAAGTAACATTCTGATGATGCTTTCGTCGCCTATATTGCTCTGCATATGATTGAAGCAAAATTACCAAACATCGTGATTTTCAACCCACGTTAATTTAATGAAAGATGTGCATGTACAAGATCAAAAGTGATGCGCGTGTACTGTATGTGTAATGTGTGAGTTATCTTCGTTCCTAACCTGCAATATACATAGATGTGTCAATTATGAAATTACAACCACAAATCACCAAAACATTTTTATAAAAATTGAAATGAATTAAGTTAAGGAAATATATAGATGTAAAAGACAAAAATTGCATTTGCTAATACATAAAATAATACATGTCTTTGTACATGACACTTTTGGCAACTTAGCACTGTGTTATGACAAAAATGCCCTTGAGATTTACATTCACTTAGAGGGAATTGTTTATGTTTTTTTAAGTTTAGGGGCAAAACGTTTTTTTAGGGGACAAAGTGTTAAAATGTGTGTCTTATTTTTATCTATTTATTCATTTATTCGGAGGGGGTAGAGTGCTAATATCGCTTACTAAAATTATGTAACGCGTGTTAAAAATTTCTTTTGTGGAGGAAAGAACAAATTTCACCATCCAGAAATTTTCTGAAACTAATTAACCTCATAATTACATCAATAAATCATTTTTGTTACTAATCATATGTAGGAGAATTATCGTAGTGCATAGTTAAAACTGGTCTGCAGCGATGACAAAAAGTGGTGCAGATAGAACTCGTTCTGATCAGGTGGTGAAATATGTGTGTTTGTCGTCTTGGGTGCTCGTTTGTGTTGATTTAGCTCTCACAAGTGTTCTTTAAATAGTGATTATCAAATGTTTTGTAGATTTAATATCAAACATCTCATAAATTTATAAGTTCTTCATATGAAAATCTTTTGCAGGATCAAGTTTAGCAATATTGAACGGAATATTCATGCTGGGCAAGGCTTATAATATCCAGCGGTGGGCTGTGGATATATTATCGTATCATTAGAAGTGGAGTTTTCAATAACAGACGGTATATACTATATATGTATCTTGCAAATTGTAATTGTATCTATGTATCAGATTGTGTGTGTATGTTTGTAACAACATATATGTATTCTAGATCGTAACAACATAAGATATATTATGTATGTGTGCGTTTGTATTTCCATATGTATATATGTATCAGATTCAATTCCCGCAAAAATATATGAATAGGGAATAAGTTTCCGATGCAAATTTTAAATTTGAGATTTCTCGATTTTTAGAGGTGCATGTAATGTGTGCTTGATGAAAAATTGGTAACAGACTTTTCTGTGCTAACTACATTGCACATGGACTATTTAAGGTACTCAATGACAAAAAATCATATACGTAGCCAAGCAGCCAAGTCAGAGCAATGTAACTATCGCAAAAAATCTGAAACTATCATTATATCTTCTACCTTGAAGTATATGCGCATGACGACGTTAATTAAACCCATTCATATCATTAAAAATAAATAATAATGAAAATCCATTCATATGTGCTACGATGCTACCTTCTGTTTTCGTACGGGTGGAGTAAGAGGTCTATACTGTATACACCCACTGCAACAGTAATGTGGATATTAGTATATATTAAGTTGCAACTGAAATCACAAGACCAAATTCAGAAATAAAAAATTGTTGCATTTATATCTCATAAATTACTTATTAGTAATTGATTTACATTGTAATGAGTTCCTGATATTATTAATAAAAAGCCTGAAATGAACATTAATAACTTAACGAGCTAAATGCCGTTTTGCCCCCTTATGTCACTTAAAGTAGTTTCTAATGTAAAACAAATACGCAAACTGCCCCCTTATGTTATCTTAAATAAGACATGCTACCCGTGCGACAAAAAAATAGGCAAGTAATTTCAAAAGGTTCCCTAATACATGCATATAAGAGGGACACTTGCTTATAAGGGGAGACCACCTCCCTAATAAGGGGAGATATTTTGCAACGTATAAAAAACGAGTGAATTCTTAAAAATTAATGCCCACCAAAGACAACAGTGAGTGATGGAAGAAAATAAAACAAGCAACGCCGAATACAAATTACAAAATTATGCGAAGTCTGCGTATAATACTTGGGGACATCATCATGAAAATAGATATCAAGCAAAATATAGATAAGGCGCAAGTCGGGAACATACAAAACGACCAAATGTTTCTCCCTGGCGAAATACTAAAAAGGTTAACAATTCTAACTAGCATGCTGTAACAGACATCAAAAGATGAAGACACTACTCAGTAATATTTTGTGCAGTCCTAGCAATAGATAACAGACAAAAACGCACAGAAGTCACTAATTCACCAGAACTAAAATCTCTCTTCTGCTGGAAAATCTGTTCATCGAATATTTGCAGGAGAGAATTCTTCTTCAACTATTAACAGGAATAAATGTAAGTCATAAGCTCAAGTCATTCACGTTCCCCAACTCCTATAAAGCATGCCCATCAAGTTCTCTTCACCACTACCTGTAAACATCTGCATTGTTAACCAGAAATCACAACTTGGAAATGGAAATTGAAGACTCAAGTGAGAAATCGAAAACAGCTATGCAAGTGTGTAGTCTCTTTTAGGTTAGCACATTTGGACTAGCAACATTAAAAATGATAAAAGTGACTGAAGGGTAACAAACTGAATCACGGAGCCATTGAAAGCTAAACCTGAGAATAAGAATTAGGGTAGAACAACACAACAACCAAGCTTGTAACCACAACTAGTTGGTATAGGGAGTATTAACCAAACATGAATCACACTGAAACTAACACATGAATTCTTCTTCTTCTTCCGCTCACTTCGGTTGAGTAAAACGTCTTCATTTAGTCTTGAAGGTAATAAAATTTAAACAAAACTGTTGCGAACCAGTTGACAATCGTTCGAACAGACACTGAACCTTCTTTTTTTGCACGACACATGGGTAATTTTTGTAATATAATCCAATTTCATTTTTATTTTCTAAAAGCGAAACATCTGCCCAACGAAAGCAAAACTTTAGACGAGCAGTGCAACAAACAAAAAAGATTAACAAATGAAACTGAACCTCAAATGCAGAAGTTCATTAGGCCACTAGAACCGATATAATATTGTAATACCAACCAGATGTTAATCCCGATTATTGTACTCTAAAGGAATTACATTGACTCAAGCACATGGATTCTACTTCTCCACTAATCTAGAATTGACCAAAGCGTCTTCATTAAGTTCTTCTGCAATCATATAGTTCCATATCATCCCAATTCAGCTTTTCTTTTCTAAGGGCCATTACCAATTAACTTGACAAATTTGATTCGGACAAACCAACTAATTGTGGAATTTGAAAGTGAGTAGTGTAAACAATATGACTTCTTATCTGTTTAAGATGACCAAAGAAATGTAACCAATTAGCTCTTAAACCAGTTCTAGCAGCAAAAACAATAGATATATTCAACTTGGACAAAAGAAATTAACCATGTTAGCACAAGACATTAAACTCTGGACAAAAAAACCAATTAACTTTCTACAGGATCTTAAGAGAACATCACGACTTCAAAGCCCCTAGTTATCCTCAGGCATCAGGAATGAGAGTCAGACGAAACTCTTGATTTTCTTCCTTGGGTTTAAGGTGGGCAATATAACTGGCTTTTTCTTAAATCCAACTGAAGCATTTGCTAAGTAGAAACCCAAACTGATGTTAAACCTATAATTATTCTGTACCAGGATTTATGCAGAGTCATAGAGAGATCTTTTCCAAAAATCCAAACATAAAGTCACTAATAAGTATTCCACACAGAAGGCTGAAAGTCCTCTCAGCTCTGAAAAACTTTTGCAACACAAGAGTCGAAATTAATTTTTCTCAGTAGAGATCACATAAATCAGCCCCCTATTGTAAAATCTCAGAAACACAAACAAAGAAAATAGATATACGAAACAGCATTCTTGTCTAGTACCTAGCAATGGCATTCTTAAAGTTCTTTGTGATTGAACAACAAACGCTAATATTAATTGACACCGTAAAGAACATATGTAACTAGCCCAAAGAAACACTACATACCAACACCAATTACTTTCGAACACTTACCAACATTGCAATAAGATCAATTAACCACATTATCAAGAGTGAAATCAACAAGATCGAAAATCGATACCTTCGGAAGAACCAGATCGCCTGGGCCTCTTAACCTTCTCCAACTGAACCTGCATATCCATAAACAACTTCATCCTCTGAACCTCGAGATCTTTAGCAAACTGCATCCTCTGCTTCTCCAACTCCACCATCTGCCTCTGCTTCATACTCTCCACCTTCTCATATATCTCCCCAAACTTCTCAATCGCCCTCGCCAATTTCCTCATACCCCCTCCTTCCCCTCCCTCAACCTCCTCCTCCTCCACACCTCTATTCTCCTCACTCCCCTCCGATTCCCCTTCGTCCTCCTCCTCCTCCTCATCCTCCTCCGCCGCAGCAGCAGCAGCCGCCATCGCCGAATAATTCCTCCTAAAATACGACTCCTCCACCCCCGCCGCACGCTTCTGCGGCAAAGCCAACGGCGTAACAACCGCAGACGACGACGACATCGGATTGCGGTACGCCAACGGCACAGCCATCGGCGGAGAAGGAAGAGACAAAATCGGCGTAGGCTGAAACGACGCCGGCAACGGCAACGGCATCGGCGTCGTCATCGGCGTCAGTTTATTGTTGCCGTTGTTGTTCTGATTTTGTTTCGCATTCGGTCCGATCAAATACTCCAAACGCGAGAAAAACTGCCACGACGACGTTAGGGCTCCGTTAGACTCGAGGATCTTCGATCTCTCGACCTTGTACTTCTTCTTCAGAGTGTCGATCCGGTTCTTGCACTGGACGTCCGTGCGGCGAGTCTTCTTCGTGTGGCCGTGGCGAGCGTTGACGGCGTCGGCGACCTCCTGCCAGTCCTTCTGCCGGAGATTGCCGCGGTTGAGATCCAGGTAACGGCGGCCCCAAGCGTCGACGAGCGTCGCCGTTGCGTCCTCCGTCCAACAATCCTCGCGGAACGGAACTTGCCGCGATAACGGCGCCGTTTGTGGAGTCGACGATTCCGTTAAATCGCCCATTATTTTATAAAGTAATTGATAGAGATTTTTGTGGTGGCGTTAAAAACGATTTGGAAAAAGAGAAGAGGCGTTAAAAGAAGAAGGAGAATGGGGATAGGGTTAAGAAGTCCGCCGGGGTTGGGCGCGTGGGGTCGACGCACACGCGATTTCGGCAGCATTGTTGTTGTCATGGGTAACTGCGTTAGTTAGTGTACGTCGTTGATTAATGAATTTTATTTGAGATAATAATAATAATAATTATTATTATTATTATTATTATTAACGATTGGGCTTGCGACGGAACGGGCCGATGAAAGGAGAATTGGCCGGTTACGGTAGGTAGGTCAGGTCGATAATTGGAGATTGGCCGTGTTAATGGAATGACGGTTTTGCCCTCGGTTGGAGTTGGTGTTGTTACTTCTTAAATCGGGGAAGGTAGGTTTTTGGGCTTTAAATGGTCCAATAGAATTACTAAAGGGCCCAAAATGCCAGTCCGATTTATTAGCTTTGAGTTGTTTGACCATTATTTTGCAGGCTATCTAATTCTAAATTTCTAATTATATATGTTTCAGTATGTGTGTTAATTATTGGTAGTCTTTTTTAGATCATATCACACATGCTCTGAGATTTTTTTTAGTTTTTTTTTGGTCAACCATATTCAAATGCAATAAAAGTACTAAACTACCGAATTCAATATCATATATAGTAAACATGCGCAATAAATATATTTTTTAAAAGCTACTAGATTCATGCCAAAGGCTGGTCTTCTGTTTGATGCGGTAACGATGGGGCTCCTTTCCACTCCTCGGCTCTCTCAGTGAGCTGCCTTAATGTACTTTGACTCGACTTTGTGCCCCGAAAAGTTGTTATTAGATATGTAATGTAACGATTGTGTCTTATATTTTTTTGAGTAAAAGATGGAGACCGAGCGTCGACTAGTGTCCAAGCATCCCAACTAGGTTGGCACCCTTGGAGCACTAGACGAACAACAAGTCCCGAATATTATTAGAAAAAATAAAACGTATCACATAGTTGTAGAGCACCCGAAGGTCAACGAAAGCGAAAATTCTCCCTATTACATGAGTCATTATTAACAGAATCACAAATAAACGATGGACATGAATTCCACCAATGATCCACAACGTGTGTAGCTCCAAAATTTGCAAGAGCATCGGCAGCCTTGTTTTCCTCACGAAAAATATGTGACGCTCGAAATTGAATGGAGCTGATGTAGTTCAGGCAAGTCAACCAAAGTCCTCTTAATTTCCATGGCACCTTATCCGAACGTGTATCAAGTAAATGTATCATATTTTTATGTGACTAGATTTCTGATTTAGGATATGGAGTTTTTATTTAAAGAAAGCTTGCTACATTGGAAATTCTCATCTTTTGATAAGGAAAATTTCACAATGCACGTAAGCGGACTCCATAATGTGGGATCTTGTAGGCAATGCATTCTAGTCTATAAAAAATGTCGACATGTTTTAAGATTGC
Organism: Misopates orontium; assembly: GCA_946800315.1. Lineage (NCBI taxonomy): Eukaryota > Viridiplantae > Streptophyta > Magnoliopsida > Lamiales > Plantaginaceae > Misopates > Misopates orontium. The sequence goes on from OX326947.1 coordinate 6,206,634, forward strand.
GAATATGGATTAATAAGTTAGTTTAACCAAAAGAAAAAATGGATTAGTAAGTTAAGAATAAGAAATGATCATGGGTTAGTAAATAAATAATTTAAATTGAGTATTTACTTGTTTTGCTTCTGGTATAATTCCTTGGTTAGTATTTTGTTTGTCTTATGTTTGTGATAAGAAGAAATTTTTAGTTTGGACAATATTGTTTAATTAACTCTAGGTATGTTTGGCTCCAGAATTCAGTCTAAATTCAGAATATTACTTGTTCACATTTCAATTTAACGAGGTATAATTTATGCATAAGTCATAAAATTATGTCACAGTTATATACTATTTTGTAACTTTTAATAGTTCACAACTCAGCAATATTCATATCATATTCGAACACTCGTGCATCATAACACTTCTATTATTTTCTTTACTTTTTCTTGAGACAATAGAATATTTTTGCAATTATCCTTTTTAAAAGAAAACACGTAGGCTATAGTTAACCTCTATTCATTGAAACCTTAAACCTAATTATAGAGAATATATATATTATAGTAAGAGAGAAATTAAGAGAAAGACAAAAGGAAATATTGGGAATTTGTGGGGATGATTTGTTTGTCTGGTACGAGGAAAACTGAAAACAAAGTTAAAGAACAAAAACAAATATATCCCTTTTTTTCTCTTTTCTCCCTCTTCCAGATAAAGATGATCGAACAGAGATTCCACCTCCAGGATTCTCCGGAATAAAAAAATTACAGGCATAATATTAATTATTTTCTTAACTTTGTACAAATTATTGCCTATCACCTTCATAATTCTCAATGCCACCATTTCTACCCTGACCCTATGCATTTTCTTAAAAACATATATTGTAAATACACCTTTTTTCTACGTCCATAAATTTTGTACAGCTGAAAAATTCATTAATATTGACTGCCATTTTGTCGTTCCTCTTCGGGTGAGTTTTTTTTTCTTTTTTCTCTGCATGCATGCATTTGCAATTCATGACCATTTGATTTTTTTCAATAGAGGGTTATGAAAATGCGCTTGCATTTGTTTATATCTTTTTTTCCACTTAGAAACCAAGAATGCTAATAACGTAGTGGATATTTTTTGGATTTTCAGCTAAAGATTGAATCTTGGAGATACCCTTTAGCCAGATTATGCAGTCCCTTTTGAAAAGGACAATTTTTATAGCCCAGACTAGAAAATAGTTGAAGATGAGAGACTCGAAATTTGGAGAATAGGTTCAAGAGGGCTAATGCAGATTCTTGTATTTGATTGTATAGTTTGTGTCTAGGTAGTTAGTAATTGGTGTTTGTACAGTTTTGTCGATTTGCTGAGCTGAAAATTGTTGGGGTTGTGCTCTACTAAGCTCGGAATGTTATTCTGCGTTAGAAATCTGGCGCTTTTTGTGTATTATTTGTATATAGTCCTGGCTATTGGCAGATAGTTGCCTTAACCAGTGAGATTAATAGTTACGCAAGCAATGGGAGGTAGATGGATCGCATATGGATCCCAATTGTCTTGTTTCATACTTCTCGTTGTAGTTTTCGAGATCCATGGTTGCCGGTCCCTCAATTCTGAAGGTAATGAGGGGTTCATTGAGATTAAAGTTCTCTATCCAAGTACTAGCTAGTTTTGAAGCATTCAGCATGTTGTGACGTTGGCTCACATAAAATTTGAAATGCAGGGTCCGCATTGCTGCAGTTCCGAGCACAAGTGGACTTTGATCCATTTGGAACTTTAGCAAACTGGAATCCTAATGACTGTGACCCGTGCATGTGGTCAGGCATCGATTGTGTGGATGGTAAAGCGCATACGATGTGAGTACCTACTATATACTCTGTATTTCCACTGTTGCATTATGAACTTGAAGGGGATTTCATTGCTCAAATTGTAAACTATGTTACAAAACGACAATATAATCCTTCCAATATCAGCCTGTAATCTCTACCTATTCTAGTCCATTTCTAATCCTTTCTTGGTTATCGAAAAGCCCCTTTTGATGTATAGATTTATATGTCTTGTATAGAGATCTCAATGGAAGAGAACTGGAAGGAGCATTGGCACCAGAGCTTGGAACTCTTACTCATTTAAGATTTCTGTGAGTATCACGTTGTTTCCTTGCGCTTTACTGGAGTTTAGAAATTTATGACTGTTAGAACTTACAGAATTTATCAAATTATATCTCTTACTAGATTGACCAGTTAAGGCAGATCTTAAAATTTTTCTTTTGTAACGGCTGGTATAAGATAATCGTAGGTGCAGAATCCGAGTTTATTGTTACATATGTTTGAAAAGTTGAGCCTGAAATTGGGGGCAATGACGGGGAAAACTGAATAGTTTGTATCCTTGACACCTGTTTGGTGACAGAAATTGGAGCTAACATTCCAAAAATTTGTTTGAACCATAACTTATGTGTCCTGCCATCTATCTTATTTACTAGCATTTAGGTTCATTGCTCTTTAATATGACACGTCCCTGGAAGGTGACAATCGTATCTTTAGCTTTCTGCATCGTGAGTTCTCATGTTCTACAAATGGAAGTAGGAGGAACATCTGAATCAACCTAAATAAGTACTGAGATTCTACTTGTATGCCTTTAACTACTCAAGTTATTGAATTCTAGAAACTCGTTTTTTACTCCTCCAGTGATTAGGATTTAAAAAAAAAATATCTATTTTTTTCCTATGTTATTCATTTTATGAGCCGTAATTGATATTTCTTATTGACCTTGTACGTGCATGCTAACGAATTCGTTCTGAGAGATGTATAGGATTGTCTGAAATATCACAAGTTCCATATATTTCATGATCAAAATTCAATTTTCTTGTGTGTACTGTTATAAATTCCAGTGTTATGATGTTCATTTGGATCCTTTGCTGTTTTATGAGACTGACCTAATAGGTTCATTTAAATGTTTAGATTTACGAATTACACACTTACTTAATTTCTTTTTGTTTCTTATAACTTTGTCAATAACTGGTTAATGTTTCCCAATTCTGTCATCAGTCACCTATCCAAGAACCATTTTTTCGGCAGCATCCCTCCACAATTTGGACAACTTACAAAACTTGAAGTGTTGGACTTGAGGGATAATAACTTAACAGGAACTATTCCTGCAGAATTGGGGGGTTTGCATTCTCTAAAACTTTTGTACGTATCATCTTTCGACTCTATTGCATTGTTTAATATTACTCAAAGCAATGCCTTTATTTACCTTGACTAAGTTCTTTTTTTTATTTTTGTAGGTTGCTCTGCAATAATAGCTTGGATGGGAACTTTCCTGTGGAGATTGGAAAGCTTAGTTTGCTAACCAATTTACAGTTGGATGAGATTCTTACTACTACATCTGATGAAATCCATTGCGTGAATAGAAAATTTGGAAACTGGTGAATTTCTCCCAACTTTGGTTCCTTACAAGATTAGCACTATATTAATTAGTACATACAAATCCTTGTAGCTGTTCTTTCGAGTAGGTAGTTTATGCCACTGGATGCTCGAAAGTTTTTCCGTGACTATACTCATGGGATTTATAAATGGTTTTTGGCCGATTTTCCTAATTTACCACAAGTTATAACTGTTCTTTTCCATTCATATTTGCGGTTCTTAGAAAGTAAATAATTATTGGTTATTTGGAACTAATTGCTTTCTTACTTCTCCTGTTACTAGTTGAGAAGTATATGTGGATTGATATCATATTTTGTGCTCTATTTATAAGTCTACCCGTTTTTTATCAGCATCTGGCAGAATGTCCTGGCACAATCGAAGAAATTGGATTCCTTCAAAAGACCAATTAAAGGGACAATCATTCATTACCTCAGTCTCCTTCCACTGTAAGCAGTTATACATGTGTTTATTTTGAGCAAAATGCTGGATAGCTCCATGTCGCATTGAATCCTACACGAACCACTTTTCTGTTTTATCGTATAAATCCATCCTGAATTTTAAACAAACCTTTCAGTTTAATAAAATATAAAACTATTTTATGGAAACAAAGAACTACGCAAACATCTTTCTAAGAATGCAAGGGTAAATTCAGTATCAATTTCAAAGTTTTGCTCTATTACATGCAAAGTTATCTAGTCGGGCATGCCCAAAATTCCAGAAACCATGAAGGAGTTTTATGTAACAAGCAAAAAATTAATGGAGTTGCATGCGTGTCCCAAACCACATGGAGGTTTTACTTTGATACTCGTTTGTTTATGCTGATTTGTCACCTTCCCTCTCATTACATCTGAGTCATGAAAATGCATTGCCCTTGTGTAGCTTCAAGTCTGGGAGTGAATCGTCAGATGTTCATGCTGATAATAGCTCTAGCAATCTAACAGGTGCAATATAAAATTTTGTTTTTCCTTATATTGATTTCCCAAGGATGACATGTAGTTTTGTAATTTTCAGATTCAACCGAGCAAGATGTGAACTACCAGGTTAATAATGTCCGTCGCATGCTAGCTGAGCAGTCCAGTAACCTAGCTGCTGCCATCCCCCCGAATGCTGGGCCTCCATCGGCTTCGGACACTGTCAATGCTCTTCCAAGCAGAAGTAGTGGGTCATTTCCTGCTATACCAGATGCAACGATACTACCTCCTACTCCATCAGCATTGCCCACTCCTGCACCCTCACCATCTACGAATCTAGAGCATAAGCATCAGAGACAGACAACTGATAAACGATCTCCAGCTGATGGGAAATCTGGGAATCGTCTCAAACTTATAATTGGAATATTGATTGCAGCTTTCTTACTCATTATTGCTGCAGTGGTGTTTCTCATTTTCAGAAGAAGAGCAGCAAAAACTGGTCCTTGGAAGAGTGGATTGAGTGGGCAGTTGCAGAAAGCATTTATTACGGGTAATGATTTCTCCATGTGACATGGAAACTTTTAGCCTTCAGACTTCAAACTGACTGGTTGTGAGATATTCAGTTTCTTGGTAGCATTTTGCTGTACTTCCTCCGTTTCAGTGGATTTAGTTCAGTTAACGTGTTAATCTTGAAAAACAATTCATGTGTCGTGTACTTGCTGGATTCATATGTGTGAAATGAACCGAATGTTCTAAAAAACATTGCTGGGAGCTGGTCTGAAGAGGAATATGTAATGTTATCTGAAAAGGAATCAAGTAACCAGCTGAAAGATTTCAATATTGCTTTGAAGCATCTAATCAATATATAGGTTATTCGTTCAAACATGTGTAGCATGTTTTCATTTTAATGTGTTTGAAATGCTTCATTTATAGGGGTCCCTAAGCTGGACAGAGGTGAGCTAGAAACTGCATGTGAGGATTTCAGCAATATTATCATTTCCTATGATGATGTGGTCACTCTGTACAAGGGAACTCTATCCAATGGGGTCGAGATTGCCGTTGCTTCAACTGTTATAGACTCTTTACAAGACTGGTCTAAACATTCAGAATTGGCATACAGAGATAAGGTTAGTTAGCTAATACTTTTCTACATTGCAGAGAATATTATTGTTAAATTGTGAGAATATTAATGTCCTAAATCATTCATCTTGCTTTTGTACTAGATTGATAGTTTGTCCCGTGTGAACCATAAGAATTTTGTTAATCTTATTGGGTTCTGCGAGGAGGAAGAACCTTTCACTAGGATGATGGTTTTTGAATATGCTCCAAACGGCACTCTTTTCGAGCATCTGCATGGTAATTTTTGTTGGTGATATGAACTCTCGTGTTAGTCATTTTTGGATATATAACATATAATGAGTTTTTTCTGTTTAAAAAAGATATCGGCACGGATTCAAACATTTTATGTCTTTTCCCTTTTTCAGTTAAAGAAGCCGAACACCTCGACTGGAATGCAAGGATGAGGATAATCATGGGTACTGCCTTTTGCCTTCAGTACATGCATGATCTCAATCCCCCAGTGGTGCATTATGACTTGAATTCCAAAGAAATACTTTTGACTGATGATTTTGCTGCAAAGGTACGCTCTTTCTCGTACAGTATATTCTATATTTCTATGTATTATTCGAGAAATAAGACAAGAAAGCATGTATAAAAGGATAAATACAGCTAATTTAGTCTCTGCAACAACTACGCAAATAACTGAAGATTTAATCTCAAGTAATTGTGGTAAGTTACAAGAGTCATAGTAGAATTACATCCGGTCGAGTACATGAATGTTCCTCGTCCATCCACTCTAATTGATCCAAGCATCTTTGTTTAACTTTTGTATCTTTTCTTGGAGATATTAAATATAAAATAATTTATCTAGCAGCTTAAACACTAAATGAGGTAGCCATTCAAGATGTTATCAGGCAACGAAGATATTCATGTGTTCAAATTTCACAGCCACCTTTTATGAAAAAGAGGGTTTGTTTGCTCGGGTTAAAAAAAAAAAAAACTTCCATGTGCGGGAGCTTGATATAAACAATAAATATTAAATGTTACTCAGCTCTACCAGCTTAAACTTTTAAATAAGACAACTAAAGTTGCACCCACTGTATCCTTAAGTTCAGTTGGCCCTTTGCTATTCTGTAGATCTAAATCTGAGATGGTTGAAATATCCAAACCATTTTCCCACAGACAATATCTTCACTTTTGCAGATAGCAGATATTGGTTTCTGGGCAGAACTCATAACGAAGTCAAAACAAACTGCTGAAAATGAATTCGAGCATTCTGAACTGCCATCACTTGCTACTACAGAAGCAAATGTCCTCAGTTTCGGAATCTTGATGCTCGAATTAATTTCTGGAAAGCAGACTTACTCAGAAAAGCAAGGACATCTCATTAACTGGGTACTTCATTAGCTAATTTTTTCCCACTAATACTGCGTTCAACCTTTCATATTGTTGAAAGCATGCATGAAACATTTGTAGAAGATTGTCAATAGGTTTATAATCAAGATTAATTGAACTTTTCTTCAGGCTGCTCAATATTTGAATGATAAGAGGACCATCAATTGCTTGAAGGATCCAATATTGGAGACGTTCGAAAAGAACGAGCTTGAAGTCGTCTGTGAGGTGATCGGGTGGTGCATCCAACAAAATGCACAAAAAAGGCCTACCATGAGAGAAGTTATTCAGAAATTGAGACAAGCCATAGATATATCGCCCGAGGCAGCGACTCCAAGGCTTTCTCCCCTGTGGTGGGCTGAACTCGAGGTCTTATCGGCTGAGGCAGCTTGAAACCACTGCACACTTGACATGTAAGTCGGTTTATGGAAGGTTGCGCACACCAGGTCATATATATTTGGAATAATTACATTTACAACCGCTAAAGTTTTGTTTAGTTATAGAAATCACTTGTACTATATGTATAATTATAATTACAGAACCAGCCCTTGAAATTTGAATCTTTAAGAGCTAGGTTCCTGAATCACCATGGAGACACCTCCTAAAATTTGAAAAGCATTACAACATAGGCTTCATTTTTTTGTTCGGTCTTTAAAGTTTCTGGGGGACATCTCTCTAATTATTCCAAACTTATGAGTTGATTCATTATTTAGACCAAACCTCAAATAGTGTAGATGTAATTTTCCCTATATTGTTGATTTTTAAAGAGTAGCAAGTTGTGAAAAAAGTTTAAGATGAATATTTGTGTATATGGCAGATTGTTTCTGCAACCCACGCAACGTGCATCAGAGCAGGGGCAGATTAACTGGTGTGGCTAGGCGTTCGTCCTTATGACAAATGTATGTACCATAAGGGACGTGATGAAGACTATAGAAGTCGATATGTTGTTTTCTAATTTAGAGCCATTTTATTCTGTTTCATTTGACTTGTCCCACAATCTCAAATGTTTTGGATTGTGGCTAGTGTAGTAGTGTCTTTGCACAAAAGAATCAAGGGCGAAGTTCCATTGACTTTGTAACTATATTGTATTTGAGCCTTGTCCATGCTCCGTCCTTCAAGATCAAAGATCATTTTAATGGAAATGTTTGGAAATATAGATAGATCTTCAATCTTGATGGATCCAGGCAATTTCAGTTTTCTTGATAGTGTATACATAATTATTTATACATATTTCGTTATTGTTAGATTTGATGTTATGTTATAGTGTTATGAGTATTTTGATAGTTTAGTTATTATGGTTTCACAGTCTATTTGCATTTTAACCCTTTTATCAATCAAGACAACATATTATTCTGTTATTCTCCTATTCAATTCTAACAGATATAATCAAAAAATAACTAAACTGAATGCTTCAAAGAAAATCACGAGAAACGATGATTTGTTAACATGCAGTCAAAAATTATCGGGATAAAAGCGTCAAACCCCCAATACTATACCCCTGTTGCACTTTGCCCCCTGAACTTTTTTTTTTGGCAACAAGCCCCATGTACTATGGATAAATAAGCACTTTGCCCCCTGAGTCCAAATCCAACGGCAAAAAGTGTTGACACGTATTAAATCCAATGGTGAAAAAGCGACTCAGGGGGCAAAGTGCTTATTTATCCATAGTACAGGGGGCTTGTTGCCAAAAAAAAAAGTTCAAGGGGCAAATCGCTACACCCCCTATAGTATAGGGGGTTGACGCTTTTATCCCAAAATTATCAGGGTACTATCATAATCTCACATGACAAAAACAAGAAAACAACAAAAACACATCCAAAATAGCCAAACATTTTGATCAAAGCATTTTATGTTACAATGACTTTCTCTTTATCACATTCATATAAGAATACACATCCACAGTGACCTACAAATCTAATATCAGAAAAAGGAAAAGAACACAACTTACAAAATATTAACAGGGACAAAAAAATGCTGTGTAGTGTTTACAGATTCCTGCACATGCATCCTTTGCATCTTGGTTGTCGATAAATGCTGATGCCAGAACTCCTGATATGCACTCTCTGACCTTCCTCGATCATTTTACGTGTTCTGCTCTCAAAATTGTGCCACCTGATTGTGCTGTTTTCTTGCAAGATTGTCGCCAACCTCTGCTTGCTTGGCCTCAAGGTGGGGGCGTTTCCTCCACCGTAATATATTCGAAAACCAGAGACAAGGGATGAGAGCTGGCTCCCAGAGTCCGTCATGGCAAAAACATCGGAAGCAGCGCAAGCAATAAAGTCTAGAGCTGCAAGCTGCATTCGTAGAATTTTTCTTGTCATATCAATTGTCACTGGGTTAATATGGAATGGAATTTTTTGCCTTGAAAGATAAAATTCAGTAATTTTGGAACAATCACAAGTGCGTTTTTCGCGTTGATCCCTACCGACAACATCTATGTTTTTCTCGAAACTCTGGTACACTCCAAAACAATTTTAATCTAATTCTTTTCGTCGCTTCTCTGTTTCTTCTATTATTTTCAATAACCCTCATCGATCTCTTTTCTATCGTGAAGTCCTACGGGCACACTATAAAACATTAAGCAACAGAGAATGTTGCTTAATAGTGAAAAATGCTGAATGTATTCATAAACCATATTACTATATGAAGATGCTTTTGCTGCTAACCTGTTAGTCATAAATAACCACCTGTAATGGGCTAGTTATAGCGTTATTACCTGAGAAGTAAAGTTCCTGAAAGGTGCAAGTTCACTGGGTGAGAGAAGATCCTCCTTTGTGACTAAATTGGGATAAAGGGCCATTAAAGGGCGCATCCTCGATATCCCACCATAAATTTGAGATCCAGCAAGATATATATAAGTTCTGTGGTCGAATCCAATACCAGCAAGAACCAGAGCAGCTTCTTCAGGTGTCAATGGGCATCTTCCCATCATTCTCAGTTCCAAGGGAGAAACGGATCTGCACCCGCAAACAAGCATAAGAAGATTAAATGATCGAATAAGTTAAATTTGGAACAGAGATTGATAGGATAAAAGATCCTCTGAACCATTTCTGGATGTCGATTTGTGTACCATATGAGTGGACACGTCTCATTCCACCATCCCTTGGGTGGTGAAAAAGAACACATGTCTCAACGCCTATATGATAGATGCACAAAACGGGTACAGAAGATCTGCTAAATTAGACAATTAATATTTTAGAGACTATACTTCATTTTCTTCAAGCGCTCAAGAAGCAGAGGGAAATGCTCCTCTCTGTAAGACTGGAGCTCCCTACTCTCATTTTCACCGCCTCCAAAATCGCACATTGAATAAGCCACCATGTCAATTTCAAACCTCAAATGCAAGGCAAGGTATTTGGCAGAGTGTGCTATGGTTGCTTTCTCTCTTGAAGAAATATTTGAGATGAAGTTTCCAAGGAGCTGTTTGTCTAAAATGCTTTTTGCAGCGTCGCAGTTTCTAATCCTCTTCACCAAAAGGGAACCAGTTTTCTGAATTTTTGGTACGAACTTTAATGCGTGGAAATTACATTTGCATCTTAGTTTCTGCAAAACAGTTGTATCTGAATCAACCAAGCGAAAGTGGTATTGACACTTTTTATTTGTATACAGTTTTTCCCTAGATACGTGAAAAAGGAGAACGCAGGCTTCTAACATGCATCTAGCTGATTATCTGAAGTAATCAAACTAATGTTTTTTTTTATAGCTTTTATTAGCATTATTGCTCTTAATCTGGTATAGAATCTCAAGATATCAGTGAAACTGTTAATATTATATCAACATAACAAATACTAAACCATCAATTTGTATAATATTTAACACATACTAAGACCGGGCCAAAATCTACTTGATATATTTCATTCAGAAACACTAAACAAAGCGCAGATAAGAAACATAAGATCAATTTTGGAGTAATTTTTTCACTAAATGATAATCTGTCTGATACTTTAATGTCATATGAATGTCGTTTACCTGAAGCTCAGAAGGTATTGGGTCAAACCCCAGTCGATTGCCAAATCCAAGGAAATGAACAACTCCATTGCGTAATAAAATAGGAAGTATATTCTTTATGTAGTCATTTGGTGTTGCCTCCTTTGGAAGATCAGCATCCGTTACCTGAAAAGCATAACAGAGGTCTAAGACAATGTTCTTGAAAGTATCATTATTCAAAGAACATGCAAAATAACTCACCAGACTACCAATTGCTTCAAGATCTATTAACTTCAGATGAGAAGGGAGCTCCTTCACAATATCTATATCATCTTTCAGTGTATTCACAAAAGCCTCCTCCTGATAAATATCACTAAACTGGCTGCAAAAACGAAATGGTTCAGAAAGTTAGCCTTATGATATGAATCATGAAATAAGCGGAAGCTAAAGACTTGGTATCAACATAATAGATGAGCTCCCGCATCAACAATCAAAGTGTATCTAGAAGATATTCTTGGTTATATATTAATGTACTGCCATAAGTTAATGAAGCAATCTTGCAGTCAACACGATTCGGTGCAATTTGGAAAGTGGAAAGCATGTTTACTTTTTAAACTGGTAGTTCCAAAATAGCCAACTAAGGATTGTGAAGGTATGTGTAGCCACATATTCTTAATTTCGCCTTTGATACTTCTCATAATTCATCCAGTTTCGGTCTCAAAAAGCAGTCTTAAGGGTGACAATTATATTAGCATGCTGTCCAACAAGATTGTGATTAAAAAAATTATAAATTGAGAAGCTCGTCATGAAACGAAATTACATAAAGAAATCCAAGAGAACATGTCATATTTGTGATCAATATCTTAGGTATAGAAGTTATGTCTTAAAGTTCGGACAAAGTATGCAACAAAATATTGATAAAACACACTCATAGCAGAAAAGTAAAATACAAATACAAGTGAATCTATCTAAATAGAGAATACAAGTGGACAATCACCTTGGATCCTTCCATACATTACTATACAGAAATTTTGGGATTACCAATGTCGCATTTAATAGGGATGCTACAGCAACAGCATTACAAACCTGCATATAATACCAGAATCGAGACTTTATCGGACATAATGCAAGATTTAGCAGGAAAAGAAAATATTTTCTAGGATGGAGAGAAATTATGAGAAATGATATAGCAGGACTAACAAAATGACAACTTCAGATATCCTACAATTAACTTTAAACGTACAGAGCAATTGAATTTTTCTTATAAGAAATGCTTACAGCAACTCGCTGTTGATTCAGACCTCCATTAGCACTGACCAAAATAAAACCATTAAGGCTGATTTTATCCCTGCCCTGACAAATGTAAGAAGTTAAGCGAGTCAAAGGAACCAGTTACTGTGTATATGTGATAGTTTTAAGTATGTTAAGATTAAAACGATCAAAGGTAGTGATATGCATACCTTTTGACCTTTATATCTGCACAAGGCTTCCAAACAGATGCCTGCCGATATGGTCCCTTCCAAAATTTCGACTCTTTTTGCTCAAGTTCTCTCTGTTGCACAATGTAAATAAATCTTTACATCATATTCTTTTAACGAAAGATGAAATGATACATCATAGGTTTTTGATTCAAACCTCTGCAAGCGAAACAGACGCCATGTGTAACAGTCGGGAGTACATCACTTGACTTTTCTCTTGTTCATGGTATTCAACGTGACTACCCTACAGCAATTCAAGAACAAGAGAATATATTAAAGATTGACATCCTTTCATGACAACAAAATTTTGACACCTATTGGCTGTCACTTAGACAGAAGGCTCAACTCACATTGCTTTCAGGCAAACGTATTAAATCTAAGACTACTAGCTACGACATTAGACACTTTTTTATATCACCTTACTTTAGCAGAGACATTATTAACATGATAGAAAATAACACTCACACTAACAGAAAGAAACCACCTATCTTCATTCATCAAGACATTACCATCAACTTCTGTCTGAAGATCATGCGCAAAAGTATGTCAGAAACTATGACGGAGAGCAATTCAACACTAGAAAACCATAAACGTACCATGTCCCTTCAAGATTTGCAATAGGAAATAAAATTTTGTGTACAGATATCATCAGAAACAAATAACATTCAAAGCCGAAACCAATTTAATTGTTCATCAAATCGTACCTCTGGCTCATACGATTTTCGTGGAGCCGCACTATTCTTGAGAAACGACGGATCAAACAGAGAAAACATTAACGAATCCAAAAGATAAAAGAATCCCATCAACGAGAACGAAAATACAATAGATCTAAAATTCCTACGGAGCCACCAAAGATGCCTTTTACTAGCGCAGACTCCTCTACAAGCACCATACTTCCCACTACTACACTTTAATCCTTTATCCAATATAGCCTTTTCCCAATTGCAGTCTCCCCCAGACACCCTTCTACCAAGAGAAAGATCAACACTTTGCATCATCCCAGGTAACGAATCGAAACTCAAAGAACGAGGACGAGGACTTTTCGGAGACCCCTGCTTTCCCATATCTCACACAAATCTAAAGTTCTAACACATTAGTTCATTGGGACCATTCAACAAACACTTACACCTCACAAAATACTCTAAAAACCCCTAATTCCCAAATTGCATCATTAAACTACCAAATCCTCTACCCCAAAAGCTCTGTTTCGTTCCACTGATAACTCGAAAAGCGCAAGAACAATCGCAACTTAAAGAAACAGTTACAAAATCAGATAAACCAAGAAGAACAACCAAGAATCAGCGTGAATTGTAAGCAAAGTTAAAGAAACTGGTAGCAGTTAAATTATGGGTACCAACATATACAAAATTATATGCAAGAATTCAAAAAAAAAAGAGAGATATAATTAATATATGAATTGTGTGCACCAACCTTGTGTGTGTTGTGTGTAAATTACAGGCGAAAAGATCACAATCGGGCAACAAACTCACACCCACCAAACGAACTTCAGTAAGTTTTCTAATGCTTTGTTTTGAAGAAATTTAGAAGATGAGAGGAAAAAAACAGGGGAATGAGATGTGAAGTGTTTTTCGTGGGCCCTTTTGCAACTAACTCTCAACTATAAACTACCACTACGTTTTTATATATATATATTCTATTTATTTATTATTTGGAATGAAAGATTTGGCGGTGTAAGAATTGTACCGTTGGATGACCTAATATGGGTTTAGTTTTGAAAAAAAAAATAGAAAGGGAAAAAACTTAGATAGATTATTTGGAAATTAGTACATACACAAAAGGTTTAACTTGGATAGACTATATAGTTTTTTAAGAAATTAGGTGTTATTAGAAAATTTTCAAGTAACATTGTTTTATGTGTGGTATGGAACATAAGAATTATATTTGAATGTGAAATTTAGATTTTTTTCGTATGTAGTTAGGTCCAATTCAAATTCGTATAAGATAAATTGAACGGATTTTATTTAATTTGGTTTTGGCTGTTTAATCCATTTCCATTTTATTTTGAAATTTTACAATTTGCCTTCTTTATGTTAAGTTAATCGTTTGTCAATAATTACAACTCAAGATAATATTGCCATCTCATAATATTAACCGATTAATGCCAGATTTTTGGACAATCTCATCTTCGGAACTGGATCAATAGTTTCATGAAATAAATTCTATTTTTATTATTGAATTGTTGTTATTAACAAAATCATGTTGTTGATTCAAAAAAAAAAATCATGTTGTAGAGTTTCGCCTTATTTCATTTGAGCCAATATTTTATAATATATTTTAACAAAGCTATCACAACAATCCGTTGTAGTCTAGGTGGTTAGGATACTCGGCTCTCACCCGAGAGACCCGGGTTCAAGTCCCGGCAACGGAATCTTCTTTTTCTTTTTTTGTCCTTATTATCACAATGAGATTCTAATTAATGACGTGTTTGATTACGACTGTACTTTTTAGTCCAATTATTAAAGTTTATTTGAACTTTCTTTAAGGTCGAGTCCAATCACTAAACTCCTATAATTTTAACAATTATAGAAACACCCACTGAGATTTTTAAAATAAGAACACATAGAACCTCCAGGGTTTGAATAATTTGAAACATCGATCCGAAAGGCAAAAGTTTAAGAAACAAAACATGCAGACCTATTTTTAATTTTCATTTCTTAAATTAAGTTTTGGGGATGTGTCTAGCTGTAATTAGTCAAGCATTAGGAGAGATATGCTAGACTATTAAGTTTAATTAACTCATCACATGCATGCACATTCATTTTATGACTTTATAATTCAATTTATTGATGATGTGTTCAATAGTGTTAAATTAATGTACCTTGATGGTGGCAATATCCCATGCATGCATTCTTGTAGTTTGTATAGGTGCATTTCGGGGCAAATCTCCTTTGGCAGTACTGAGCTTGTTCTTTTCTGCTAAATATTGCTTCCAGAAACTTAAATTAGCTGATCTGCCAGAGAAGTTATGCCCAGAAATGCATTTACACATCTTATTTATATCAACTCTATATACTCTCCATGAGAAATAAAACGCACATATATATATATAGGTGTACCACTTCTCTTTAATTCGTACAAATTCATAGTATATTCTAAAAATCATCCCATATGCTTGCTATACAGCTATAAGCTGTGAAATAAAACTTAAAAAAAAAAAAAAAAAAAAACAGCTGAAGATTTGATTCTTAGGGAAATTAGCTATACTTAGGCATTCAATTCGATCCCTCCTTTTGTGTAATCATATCAAACGTACTGATTTAAAGTCTCAAAAGTCAAGTATATCAAGGAGTGTTTCATAATGAGAAATAGTCTGCATGAAAAAATATTAATTATTGTTCATACTCGTCTTGCAATGGTTCTAACGTCTAATTTACTAATTATATATATATATATATATTATTGTTTTGACTTTATATCCACCACTACCCAACTTTCGATCTGAAATATAAGTAGCAATTTTTAAGAAAACATAGTTCGTGTTATCTTTTTTTGGCTGCTGTTATGAGGAAAGATAAATTTGCTAACATCAAACTGTACGTAACCAAAAATCACGATTTTGATCGAATAAAATCCGCATAGCATAACACTAAAGTATATAGAAGAATAAATTAGTTGGAAAAAGTTTTGCCCCGATGGACGGCGCCTACGTTTTAGAACACAACTGATACGCTTTTGACCACAAGACTTTAATTCAAAAGGGCAAGTTCTCTCAAGCATTGTCCCCGTATATGCCTCCCTTCTCATTTTCTCCGGAATATCCTAGCTAAACTTGGTACCAAAAATAAAATAATAAAGTATTTTTTTATGTGCAATATATATAAGAGCGGGTCAGGAATATGAATATTTAGGAGACGAGATTGTTAATTTGTGTAATTGATTATTCTTAACTCATTAAAAAATAATAGTTCCTCATGAAAATATGAAAATAGTTGTATAGTAATACATCATAGACATTTTTTGGCAAAATAACCCCTATTTTATATGAATATCCGCGTATTACCACCTACAAAAAAAAGTACATTACGTATAGATGTTATGCTGAAATGACATGTTACCTCATTTGAAAATAAATAGGCAAATTAACCAAATGTGTTATGTTAAATAGGTAAGGTCTGGGGAGCACTGTGTACTACTTTTTTAAGATCACAGAGAGTAATTTGCTATTTTCATTATAGCAGGGTAATATATCATATTGAACATAATACGTTATTAATTAATTGCCTATTTATTTTTCACATGAACTAATTTATCAAATCCAAATATTACATAGGTGAATCACCATCAGCTCAAAACATAATGGGGCTACATAATTTATGTTTTTCCATAAAACTTTCAGAGTCGAGACAAATGGCATTGACTTGAGTTGTTTAAGTCTTTACCCTTTCCCGTGGAATAGTGCACACTATCTTTTTCTGAGCTTGGCTTGGACTGAAGTTTCTTCCCTCAACTAACGAATGCAATTCAGTCAGATATTTTTTAAATGCATTGACAACAGAGATGTCCCCATCCGTAATTTCTGTCATAAATTTTCGACAAAGAAATATCACCAACTATATACTTTGTGATCAGTTGAAATATATATTATGTGATTTTATATTTTGCGCCCTCTTAAATTATGAATATTGTTGGTAAAAGTTAGAGACTGTAAAACTTTATACCTCATAAATATTCAAAAAGGATTATTCTTTTTTTTTTCCATATTCTCAGATTGATCGTGGTGAAAGTAGTAAAACAATGACTATGACAAGGGTCTTTAGGTTTTACAGTAGGCTATAAACAAAAATACAAGCACGTACGTATATAAATATATACACTTATATATTAAAAAATCTGTAAAAATTAAATTTAAGTATAATGCATAATTTTGAAGGGTCCAATTTAGCATGCGCGCAGTATTTAGAACAGTGTGTGACAAATAAATCTTATAACGTCCATCTAATATTGCAAAAGAACGCTCCTCCAAAAAGACTTAGTGCATGGCCAATCTTGTTAAAAGTGATGATTGTTGATTCAACTCATCAATCTTAAAGAACTATATATATTAGAATTTGTTAAAAGCCAGTTAATCTCATGATGCATTAAAAAGTAGCGCAAAGGTATTATACTTTTAACGTATTCATTATAATTTGTAAAATACTTCCTTGGAAACAAATAATAATAGACAAAAGAAATTCACATGGCAGTTGACTGAGCAAGAGTCGTCGCTATTCACATAATTACATGATTTCCATCTTCCATATCCAATATCAATCCCTCTACAACTATTTCCTCAACCTCAAAAAACCTCATGGAGAAAACTTTCTTCTACATTTTCCTTGCATTTACGTTCCTCGTAACGAATTTTCCGACCCCTTCGTGCCAGCCCACGAGATCGATCACCACCGATGAATCCGCCCTTTTGTCCTTGAAAAATCTCTTAACTTTAGACGTCGACGCATTTCATGTACTTAAAACAAACTGGACAAACTCAACCTCGTGGACCGGGGTCACATGCGGACGTCGCCATCAAAGAGTCACTGCACTTAATATCTCCAACATGAATCTCTCGGGAGCCGTTCCCCCCCAACTCGGAAACCTGTCGTTCCTTAGCCTCCTCGACCTCTTTCAGTGACAGTTTGCCTCGTGAGTTGTCTTTCTTGCGCAGATTGCGGGTGGTTTTTCTCGGTTTTAACAAGTTCACTGGATCGGTTCCTCCATGGTTCGGGTACTTACCTAAACTTGAAAGATTGATTCTCACAAACAACGGCTTTACGGGTAAGTTGAAGAGAAAAATGCACCAAATTAAACTAAACTGCCAGTGGTATATATACTCCATTTTGCAAACTGCCTCTTGGTTTTAAAAAAAGAAAAAACTTGTTTTCAACACTACTTGTTAAAGTGTGCGAGTTGCCCTCGGTCAACAATAACGCAGCAACTTCATAGAGTTAAATCGAGATGAACTCTCATGTTTATGCCAACTTAAGAATCCAACAATTCTGTCAGGAAAAGTTGACCACGAGACAATTTCCACATTTTTAAAAGTTGGTTGTAGGTTTCTCGTTTTTAAAAGGTTTGGGGTAGTTTGCGATCTATAGAAGGTTTGATGTTTTTCTGACAGTGATAATATTGCATTCGGCAGGTATTATACCAGAGGAGATTGGCAATCTCCAGGGCTTACTGAGTTTATCTATTGGTGCCAACCAGATAACTGGCCCAATACCACTTAGCATATTCAACATTTCTTCTTTGCGGTTTTTGAATCTTGGAGATAATTACAACCTCACTGGTGGCATTCCACCGGAAATCGGAAATCTTACAATGCTCAACTACTTAAGTCTGGTGAATAACAGCTTAACAGGTAGGGCTGTGTGTGCATGTCGATAAGACAAAGAATATGTAAGAGTCAAGCCTTGCGTTGTCAGTAGTTTTTTCTGTTTTTGAATACTTTATCTTCAATCCTGGCAGGTGTTTTACCAACAGAAATTGGCAAACTTTACAAACTGGAATACTTACAATTAGGCCACAATAGCTTTTATGGTACCATACCATCACAACTCTTTAACATATCAACTCTTCAAACACTGGTGCTCACTTCGAACGCCCTGTCGGGGAATCTTCCCTCCACTTTCGGAGATCGATTGCCCTTTCTCCAAGATCTTTACCTCAACTCGAATAGCCTCAGTGGATCAATACCTGCTTCTATCTCAAACTGCTCAAATCTCCTTGTTCTAGCACTCAGTTCCAACAAATTCACTGGTTATATACCTCACTTCCTCGGGAACGTAAGACTTCAATGTATTCAGTTGTTTAACAACAATCTAACAAGTGAACCGTATTCTTCAGAGTTAAGTTTCATTACTTCCTTGAAAAATAGCAGATCTTTAGACCGTTTGGAAGTGAGCCGTAATCCTCTAGATGGGATCATTCCAGCTTCCGTTGGGAATTTGTCGTCTAATCTCTTGTACTTCCAAGCTTCCAATTGTGATATTAGAGGTAGCATTCCACGAGAGATCGGAAATATAAGTAGCTTGGTGACACTTACTTTAAGCAACAATGAGTTGTCTGGTGACATTCCGTTTGCGATAAAACAGTTGCGCAATCTTCAAGGATTATCTCTACAGAACAACTATTTCAGGGGACTCATTCCAGAAACTCTATGTGATCTACACAGCTTGTCTGAATTACGTTTAGGCCGAAATAAATTTTCAGGTCCGATTCCTGAATGTTTAGGAGACATGACAAGTTTAAGAGTTCTCTTTCTAGAATCTAACATGCTGAGTTCAAGTATACCAGCAAGCTTGTGGATTAGTAAAGATTTGCTCAGATTAGACTTGTCTTCAAATTCCTTGAGTGGATTTTTACCGCCAGAAATGAGAAATCTACAGGCTGCAATTTATATTAATCTATCGACGAATCAGTTATCCAAGCATATCCCAACTGAAATTGGACGTTTAACGAGTTTGGTTTCTCTTTCTTTGGCACATAACAGACTGGAAGGTTCTATTCCTGAGACAATTGGGAACATGTCTAGTTTGGAAATTCTGGATTTCTCTAACAATAATCTCTCTGGTACCATCCCAAATTCCTTAACGAAACTTCAAGCTCTCGAGCACTTTAATGTTTCGTTCAATGGTTTAAGTGGAGAAGTTCCCACAGGTGGTCCTTTCAGATACTTCACTGTCGAATGTTATAAAGGCAATGCGGGATTATGTGGATTTCCTGTGTCCCAGGATTCATCGTGCAATACTGTTTCGAATCATCGTTCAAGGATGACAAAGGTAATTTATACTTTGTTAATTCTCTTAGGGGTGGTATTGTCGATCGCTTTTATCTTTTTGATCTTTATGTACGTAAGATCAAAATGGAAAAATAAGGAGGTAACTGGTAGACCTGATCATGCAATGGCTGCAACAGTACTTGGACGATTTTCATATTATGAACTTCTACAAGCAACTGAGCAATTCAGTGAAAGCAATTTAGTAGGCTCAGGAAGTTTTGGTTCTGTTTTCAAAGGTATTCTAGTAGATGGAACGCTTTTGGCTATAAAGGTGTTCAATTTGCAATCAGAAGGGGCTTTCAAGAGTTTTGACAGGGAATGTGAGGTACTGCGCAACGTTAGGCACCGCAATATTTTGAAAGTTATAAGCAGCTGCTCGAAGCAGAATTTCAAGGCCTTGGTACTTGAATATATGCCGAATGGGAGCCTTGAATATGTTCTGTATTCCCACGGTCATATCATGGATATCATGCAAAGATTGAATATAATGATTGATGTTGCATCTGCATTGGAATATCTCCACCATGGTTACTTGGCACCCATTGTTCACTGTGATTTGAAGCCCAGTAATGTTTTGTTAGACGAAGAGATGACTGCTCGTGTGAGTGATTTTGGGATCGCAAAATTGTTGGGCGAGGAAGAGAGCTCTATGCTTACCAGCACGCTGGCAACACTAGGATACATTGCTCCAGGTAACTTTTCTCACTTTACGAGATCTCTCACTTTGTTAAAAAGTATATTGCACTAGTATTTTTAACGGATTATATAACCAGCGTCCTTTATATAGCCAGAGTCATATCCCAGTATCAGAGCGTTTTTTCGTATGGCCAGTTTTGCTATTTACTCATGATTTTCTTATTCTGCTCTTCAGCTCCTTGTTGCGTTTCATATGATCACTTTAAGTACTATTTTCTTATTTGCATGAAGCAATATTGATGTTGTTTGTTGTAGAGTATGGCTTGGAAGGGCTAGTTTCTATGAAGTGTGATGTTTATAGCTATGGTATAATGTTGATGGAAGTTTTTACAAGAAGAAGGCCGAGTGACGATATGTTCAGTGGAGATTTGAGCTTAAAGAGTTGGGTTGAGTCTTCTGTTCCAAGGTCATTGAATCTTGTTATTGATGCAAACTTGCTGAACCCTGAGGACAAAACCTTCGACGCCAATCTGCAGATTTTATCATCTGTCTTGGAGTTGGCTCTGAAATGCACGCGTGAAACTCCCCGCGACAGGATGAACATGACAGAAGTCCTTGTGGAGCTGCAGAAAATCAAGCGTCGACTTCTCAAATGACTCAAAGCACAGCAGCATGTATAGGATAATGTTTTCGTATTCAATGTATATTGCAATCTGCTTTGTTGTAAAAAACTTTGTCGTAATATTTGGACAGATTTTGAAACATATTGCATATACTATAATGAATAAGAAATAGTTTTTGCTCTAAACTAGAGTTTTATTAAATAATAGTAAGGAGTACAAAAGGAGATATCAAACAAAGTGCAAAGCATAACTTATTAACATTACAGTACGTACCTCATAGTGCAACTTATAATAGTTATGTCCATAAAATGATAATTTGAGTAAGGCTGAATTGCCGGACAAATCTCCTTTGGCAGTGCGCTCAAATAATATGCTAATTACGTGCACATTAATTAAATGCACATCCATTTAATTACTGAGCTACTGCCAAGGGAGTAATTGCCCAGTAATTGCATCCATACATTTTATAATATATATGATTCTTACACTTTTAACTGGCCTTGATGAACAGTTTTGAGTTCTTGCATCTATTTATAGTTGACTGAAAAATATGTATACGTGGTCTGAGGCATGCTACAAGGATATCTGATCATATTCTTATATGATTCAAAGGAATAAACTGTTTATTTTCATCGTACGTAAAGATGAATATTTATTTATTATTATTATATGTACGTAAATTTTCCTGCCTATATATACCATGTTTTGTTGAAGCATGTTCGATTTCGCTCGTGTGCATAAATGGTACGTAGTCATCTTTTTGTGGTTCTTGAGTGCGAGGGATGAATTATATGTGAGACCTACGTTTGGGTAAATTAACAAAAAAGTTACACAAATGATAGATTTCTATAGAGCATGCATGCTCGGTTTTAATTTTTATCATTTTCTTTATTAAATTCTTGACAAGCTAAAACAAAAGATGACTTGCATGCCGGGAATTTCAATCCCAGTTATTGTATATATGCAAAAATAAACAAAGAGAATCTTATATACAATATTAATTAATTACCGGCCGGCATGCACCAAGCCACCAACCAAACAGATCGAGGATTGCGTATTTACATTCCTTATAAATGTATAATATATAGATGTACACAATCAACTTGTGTACGTCAAAGTTACAATAGCATATCCTCCAATAATCCGTAGAACAAAAAGGTATATATATTGCCATGCAAACTTAAGGTCACACCTTTTGTTGCTATGACCCAAACGGAAAGTAAAGGGTAGAAAATCAACTTCGAGAGGAATTAATGGTCCACGCATATGCTCTTTTTCATGCTTTCAGCATATCCGAATGGAAGGTGCCAATGAACCCATTCTATATATATATATATATATACAACCCGTTCTATATGCATAGTATTCACAACATGATCAATTAGATCGATCGATTATATTGTATGTACCAATTTTCTTTTGGAGGATCAAGAAAATTTGATTGTGTGGGAAAAGGAATAACAGTGCGATTCTCTATTGGCAGGGGAGAAATGTAAATGCATACATACTTCATTCTTAATTTGCCAAAGGAGAATTGCCCTGCCATTCATTGCCACAATGCTAGCTGCAATATATCACTTCATGTTCCACCGGCCCATATTCTTTAGTATTTATCTAATTCTTTTGACACATTATCCACTTCCACAAATCTACGTAGGAGCTAGGAAGCAATGAATTCACTGCATTTATATAATTATTATCAAATCATTCTTTTTAGTCACTTTGCCAAGTTTTGTAACAATCCGCTTAAAAACTTGAGTATTTTACAAAGATGGAACTATTCGATTTTCAATAACCTCTTTTTTTCCTTTCTATCGCGCCAGTTAATCTACTTCTTCGTGGACTTGTTTGGCAAGCCTTACTGCCTTACTCAACTTTGTTGGTTCTGTCAATTTCCTCGGTATTATAGTTACCCTTCGAAGAATATGGGAGTCTAATTCAAGTACTTTGAGTTTCAAATTTTCTTGAACTTCCAAGCATATCCATTGAGTATTCGAGATATCTTCGATATGAGTGATCTCATACATCATATATTACAAGTGTTCATTACAAACCGCAGTATATCAGATTTGTAATATCGACTACGGTGACAAACTCCGATTTCTTGCTAATTGTTGACAGCAAATAAAAACACCATCATTTTGTGTTGGCTTGCACTTCTTGATATTTTCCTGTCCCGTCGAACTTCCTTATCAACAGATCAAAATATGAGTTTTCACATCTTGATAATGTCAATTTCAAGTTCACACCAATCCCCAAGGCGAGATGCAAGAGTTTGATATATCTCTAAATTTGTCTTCCACACAAATTCGACACCTTTTTACACCTTTGATGAGATAGGAGATTCTTTAATTAATCTTGAGATATGTTTGAAATCTTTCTTATCAAATCTTCTAAGGAAACCTTGTCAGATTAGAAAACACTTACCTTCTTTAATAGGCAGGATTTACCTCAGAATTCTTAATTCTAGAAAGATACTTATACATCTTTTGCAATTATAGTATCTTTCATTACTTCTGAAAGCACTGGACCTAACAATTATGCTGCATATTAACTAGTAAAACCCTGACAGAGCCAAAACAGAAACAATAGTCATGCTCCAACCAACAAGGATCTTGCCATCAAAAATCACCATTCAAACTTACAATTTACAAGAAGATTAAATCACCTAAAAGTCCGTACAGATTTGAGGCTCCTCCAAGCCTTTACATTAGAGATCTATATAGTATCTGAACATAGTTTTAATTTTCTTTTCTTTTTCTAGTCGTTAACAAACGGGAAAGGGCAAACTGGGAACACTGGTCTCCTCTTCCAAAAAGGGGAAAATCTCTACAATTTCATCCAAACAGTTTAACCACTTTGTACCGTGATGGGCCATCTTTTCCTTCGGTCCATCTCAGGCCGGCAACTTCAGTTTTGCATTATTTTTCCAGCTGCAAAAACATAATCGAATGTTTCATGTTGAGTAATTAGGCATTCTACATTACAAAACTCGATAACTTATAAGGTCTGGAGGGCTTATTACCTGATGAAGTAATAGTAGAAGAAGTCTGCATAAAGACCTGTTTGGACAAGCCCAGAGACGACAGCTGAGGAAAAAAGGGAACATAGTCAAATGTCAATGCATACAAAAGAGTCATTTCACCAACTTCTTTAATGACTTACAAATCCATCGACCGAAATGCTGCTCGGTGAAATAACGGTAAATCCAGTTCAGGATGTAGAGTGCTCGATATGCTCTGTAACCCAATAAAAGAATTTATGAGTTTTCTCTATCATCGACTTATGAGCTACAAATCTGATATTTGCAAAAGTTTGACAGGGTAGTACATAATTTATCATCCAGACGACAAGCACAACGTCACAGAGTAAAATATTGATAAAATCTGCATCATTGATAATTAAATTTGGATAAAACCAAGCAAGATGTACAGATACCTCTTGTCATGCATGTAACAAAGTTACTTCAATCACATAAAACCTTGGAAACTTCACAGAAATAACCAGACAAATAGCGGTTTTATATGATTAATGTTTTTCCAGCTGTAACAAAGAGCAATACTGCAGTGCTGACAAGTGGCAAATTCAATTCTCCAGAAAGCAATCAGTTAATATGGAAATCAAATTACCCAAGAAAGAAAACATATTGTCCGGTCAGGTTGTCCACATTTCCACTTCTTTGCAAAAGAACCAACTGTGGTAGGATAGCAAGTGCCTCCAAGTATATTGAAAATGCCCAAAATATCTGAAACATATTTCGAACAAATTAAGCAGTATAAATAAGGTAAAAGGCAATATCGTCTAATCAATTTAAGTCGCAAGCAAGATCAACATGCAGTATACGGTCTGCATTACGCATCTCGTGCTAAATGCACAAGGTCTGAGAACTACATTACATATGCTCGTTTGAACATTGATAAATGTGTAAAAATATTTTGTTTAATAAGGAAATTAATATCTATGACTGAGTGACAGCAACAGATCAGTATTATATAAGATAGAGCATAAGACAATTAGTCCATGACAATTTAAACCAATTAGAAGAGGTCATGCTTTAAATTAACTTAAAATAATATATGCAGTCAGAAATTACAACCTACCGAGAATTAACTGGCAATAGTTGTCACTATTTTCTGAAATTAGCAAGTTATAAAGTATACAATAAAAGTATACACTAACGCCACGTCGATATGGATTATCGATCAGATAGGACAACTGCTTTAAATTTTATGCTGATAAGAACTATTTAAAAACTAGAAGTTAGCAGCAAAACTCGATACAACCCAACTATTTTCCTTGTGTTAAACCCCTGTACTGATAGCCGAATATGTAGGTTTATAAGCAATTCATAAACAATACATGCATTCACCACAAACAACCAAAAGCCCCTCTAATTGAAATTACCATTAGTACAAAAGTAGAGGCTAAGCTCGAGCCAAACGATGCTTCACCCAGTCTCAAATCTCATTTAGCTTAACAATACTTAACCATTATCGCATATGTTCAGTAACAATGGGCAGACATTTCACCTTCACTGCCTCACAACAATATTCTTGTTAAGAAGTTATGTCTATTCTAGGAACATAACTGCAATTGACAAAATCTTTCACATTCAGCAACAAAATAAGTTGCAGTTTTTCCACAGTAAGGCATAGAAATATGACTCTTAACCAAAGGGGGACAAGATAAGTTTGGCAGAACACTACAAGGAGAAGGATTTAGAGTTTTTTATCAGGACCTCGTTCAAAAACAAATACACCCGAGCACCTAAAAAACGTATTCGAGCAAAACTGCAACATGTCCTGAAGTAAAAGGGTTCAAATCCATGCACTTAATGGATTATGTTGACACACATGATACTATGTGCTAAGACCAAATACAGACATATTGAATCAAGCAATGAGAAATGAAGAAAAGTTATAGTAATATGCATAAAATTTAATGACAATATTCTCAGCTTCTGGCAACTCTAACATGCATTTTACCAACTTCCTAAAAAACATCAAATCAATTTAAGCAGATGTTTTGACAAATCGTTGTAAGTAAGAGAACAAGATCAGAGTCCAATGATCATCTTAAATTATATGCTATGAGAAATACTCTAAGACGAACATAACCTTAGACACCCAACACCTAATATCATGCCTATGACAACTTTAAAACATCACATGGAAAAAGTAATGAATAAACTAACCTCCTGAAAAGTGAACTTCTCGTGAATAAGAAAAGCCAAAAGAAAACAAACTCCCACAAGCAAATAATGCCTAAAAGTATCCAGCTCACGATCGTAGGATCTCCTCACAACTGGGTGAAACCGCATGCACCACACAATTGCCAGAGAGCTTCCAATAAACACCAGTTTCATAACAGTGTTATACAGAGAAATGAAGTCAGTGAACAAATCCAGGTACCGAGCCAAGAACACAAGTGCATACAATTCCTGAGTCTTCAAGGAAATCCCTGAGTATAATGCACGATTGTTAGTGGCACCACGTCATCTCCAATAAAACACTTCACATAAACAGCAGTAATGAAGCATATACGCAAAGAGAATGGTGTGCATTCAATTCACAAAAACAACGAAACTAGCAATTCAGAGTCAACATGCCCAAGTCCACATAAAGTCTTAAATCCATCAAACGTAGACTCCTCGAGCATCCTAATTTGAAAATAACAGCTTAGATCTTCATCACATATCCAAACAACGTAGAAACGCGGATCAAATCATTCTATCACTAAAATGCCCTTACACGTTTGACTAATCTGTAACAGCTCAATAGTGGCTGAAACTTATACAGACAAAAACACCAAAGTTCAATATCAAAATCTTCCAACAGAGTCGAAATAAAGCACAATACAAACAAAATAAACGTCCTCATTGCCAAATACAACTTTACAAGGGTTTAGCTCCGCCAAACACCCAAAGGATGGCGAAATGCCAGCGTAAAATCTCGAAAAATCACATACGCAGCTCTCTCATACATCGACGGCCGTCAAATCAATTGAATAAACCCTAGATTACGCAATTACAGATTCTAATACATAAATAAGGGCGAAATTCAAACCTGAGCATGATTTGGTGGCGTAGATTTTAAGCAGGAGAACTACAATACTGATCAAATGCGTCATATCACCGGCGAATCGGAAAATATTCATGATTGGAGATCGCGAAGAATGTTCGAGAAAATGGGAGGCGAAAGTGGTGAAGTTGAAACTAAAACGCAAATGGATTATAATTTGAGATTTGAGATCAAAAAAAAGGTGGTGGGTTTTGTAAAATTAGGGATTTCAAAATAACAAATAAAACGTAGGAGGGGTGCTGACGTGGCAGTTTGAAACAGCTTCTACTCGCTTCTATTTTTCCTTTTTCCTCTTTTATTATTGTAGCGTACTTTCTACTTTATAAAATAATTCATTTTTTATTTTCGCTCCCATAGTAATAAGGTCCTTCGGTGGTGTCACGACCTCTTTTCCGAAGAAGATCCACAAGTGAGAGCTCCGTCAAGAGAGGAAGGAATGACAATCGCCCTTTGGTTTTTATCCCGGGAAGGTAAAAAAAAAAGTTGTTGAAGTGGTGTAAGATTAGGATAGGATGAAAATTAAATGAACAAAAACTCAATCTTTCCATATCATATAAAAATTAGAGGCGTCTTTCGCCCATGTTGAATCGCCAACAAAGATGTTTCTTGTGCTATCCAAGAAGTGGATAGAGTTTTGCAGGGGCGGAAGGCCAGGATCACATAATTTAGACGTTGAACTTGGGCTCATTCCGTTCGGTCACTTCGTTCACTCCTTTTACCAAGGGAGATTCCTTTATGAATTTAAAAGGGACTAGTATTTTCTTAAAGCTAGAAGCGAAAGGCTTAGACATCACGGAAATACTAATGTTTTGAAAAACGGGTGATTCGTTAAGTGAAAAACAAAGTGGATAACTACCTAGATGCAAATGAAGATTCAAGAAATTGGAATAAAATGCCTTTTTTTTATCTAGGGCCTTTTCTTACTTATGAATAACATGGTTAATACAAATAAATAACATGGTTAATAAATAATTGAATTGACTTCAAAATTTAATATTTTGCTTTCTTCAATAATTTTTCTATGAACTTTAGATAACGTTAGAATATTTTTGGAATTAAGTCAAATGAAGAACAAAAGTTGAAGACGTTTCTAAAGAGCATAAGTCTAAGTATTTTATATTATTTTAAGAGTATCAAAATTCTGAAGTGTTGACTTTAGCGTTTGAGGGTAAACGTGAGGAATAAAATAATAATGGCTTTTAAAATTGATAAATGGTTTTCCATTAAGCTGCTCTGCATTTAGGCCAACAAACAATAGAAGCCGGCAAAAGTCAGCGAAAGGTTCTTTATAAGCCAAGCATTCATCCTGATTCCTGACATTAGCAAATTTTTCAGTAATATTAATGAAATAGTGTATAATTATTTATTTATTATGATGAGTGATTAACAGGCAAGTCGGTGGAGTGAGAAGACATTTATACTTTATATTTAGTTCAAATAATATTTTATCAGTGTTATCCAATACATATATAAAATGAATCACTTGTAATAATTCTTTCTTATCTTTTATTTCTAAGTTGTAAAGAAAAACGAATTACTCTAATAAAGAAGCAAATACGGATCTCAATTAAAACGATGCTTGTACGTCACTACGAATCCATCTTTTATAAATTTACTAGTAAGCAATAGATCCTTCAAAGTTTAAAACAAAAAATAATAGCAAAAGATTTTAACGGTTACTTTTAATTTTGAGATTTCTTTGAACAAACTTCAGTTTGAATTGCAAAGAGATTACGTATATAAAATAACAATGTATATTCCGAATTCTGTTCTTCTATGAACCATATAAAAATAAAAAATAAAAAAACAACTGAGAATATTAGTCAAATAATGGGAATAGTTTCAAACGAGGACGTAATGACGTATGTATATTTGGGCCTCGCACAGCCCAAATTGTTTGGCCCAATTAATTATTGATATGTTAACTAAATATAAGAAGAAGAAAAATAAAGAAAGAATATAACTTAAAATTTTGATTGAACCAACACCAAAATTCATGACTCAAGCCACGAAAACCCAAACCTTTTCTCTATAAAACAAAAGAAAATCAAAAGAATCGATGAATACTTTATTAGAAACGAAAAAAAGAAGAAGAAGAAGGAAAATAAAAGCTTTAGAATAGTTTAGTATCAAAGACGTGAACTTCTACGTAGAAACTGTGAACATGCATGGAAGAGTCTTTCATCAAAGATGACACACTGAAAGATATCATAAAGCATGTTAAATTGTAAATGGTTTTATTTTTTCTATAAGAAATTGAGAGAACTCTGACACCGAATAAATCAAAAAACTAGAATTCACTTGCTTTGTTGAATGAATGAACTTGTACAATTTATCGATTCCTAAATAATACACATAAGTACAAATCAATCTTTTACTGTGAATTCATCAGTTGAAACTTGAAAGTTGGCATGTAATAACTTTTTCGCGATAAAAGATGAGATCGTTTGACTAATAATCTCGAGTTTATGGCAATTGTGCTCACACCTAAATCCTAGCCATCTAAATGACAAAAAATGAAAACGGCAGACGACAATTTGCTAAAAACAAAATTGCAGTACTTATTTGTAATTAATAACAATAGGCCGACGATATTGACAGAGCAATATTTGTTGCTGCCAGAGCAATTCCAATTCTTTTTAATTGCCTAATTTGCTCCTCTTAGTCAAAGGTTATGTATGTTAAGTATCTATTATTTTTTTAATGATGGACTTTCCCAATTAAACATCATAAATTTTCTTAATTAATTACTGCATAAGGAAACTAGATCATGTTCACGTTAATATTAAATACAAGAATTTGGTTGTTCTTAATTCGGTAAAATCATTCAACCACTGCTAGCATTTTTCGTTTCAATTTCGGTACCTGTTAGCATTCAAATTGTGAAGGTGTAATTCAAGATTATTGTTTCTTCATATCCTATTCAACTTGATACATTTTCCTGACGCATACTTCACTATTTTTCTTTTTCTTTTTTCGTTTTACTGAAATCTCTTGGTACTTTTTATATTGAAGATTAATCCCATGCATGTTCTTTTATTTATTTATTTTTTTTTTTTTTTTGCATTCTGTGTTAGGTTGACAAAATTAAGTAGGGACAATATTATTAATTTTAACTAATATATAAACTAAAACCAATTTTATGATTAAGATTTAATACTTATCTCGTAGATACTCTTTTCAAGTTCTAAGGGATTTCAAGGCCAAAATGTCCAAATCATTTGTTTTGATCTTTCTCTAATTTGTAAATTATATTTTTAAGTGGGAACATGTCAATATAGGACCAATTCATAAATATCGCTTATTGATTGAGTTTTTCTTAAAATATGTAATGGGAATCTAACTTCTTGAATCTTTGATTATGTTACGGTGCTGTATTTTTTACTATTCTCTTTTAGACAATTACTTATGTTTTTTCAGTTTGTATTTTTCTTGTAAACACAGTGATTCTTTTGTTCTAATTACTCGAAAGAAATAGGATTCAAGTTAAATATTACAACAGAATTTGATCATAGACATTGTAAGATAATTGCCAGTTAACGATCGATTTAGCTATGTTTGTCTTTTGTAATACTAACTATAGGTATTATTTTTTTAAAGTTGAAATCGTGAACAATTCTTTTGACTATTTTTTTTTTGCAGAGTTATGCATCTAATTATTGTTTGATCTTATTTATTTAGAGATTTATACAAAAAAATAAAAAGTTAAATATAAATAATATAGTATTTGAAGGTGTTCGACATGAACATTTCTTCTTCTTCTTCTAATTTACTATTCGATATGATCAGTAATTTAGTATTTACGCAAATATGTGTCTGATTAAAACTAAGAAGTCAATGTTTGCAAAACAATTTATTTTGTAGTGGAGCAATTGTCGACGGAGTTGATGCTTCAATGCTGATTTCTTGTATATATTTGTTACTCTTTTGAAGAAATTATTTTAGCAAGAAAAAACTAGTGCTAATTTACTGTAAGCTTTTATTGATTTTGTAAACAAACTATCGTAGAAAGAATAACTAGATCTGCATTCAGAAAAAAAAAAAAAAGAATAGCTAGATCTTGTATTAATTGTAGTGATATTGAGTGCTATAATTTAGGAGTGTTTATTTAGAAAAGTCTATCATTAACAAAATTATAGATACTTAACCTACCTAACCTTTGATTGAGAAGAGCAAATTAGACAATCTAAAAAAATTGCTTTGGCAGCAACAAATATTGCTCTGGCAATATCGCCGGCCATAACAATATGCTAGGTGGGCTGTGTTAGGGGAATTTTGCATTTTTGGTCCCCTAAGTTGGCACATCTGCAAAATTGGTCCCCTAACCTTTTTAACGTCAATTATAGTCCTCTAATTTGACACCAGTTTCAATTTTGGTCATCCGGGCTTAATTCCAGCAATTTACGCCTGAAAACTCATTTTTTTTATTTTATTTTTTCGTTTTAATTTATTTACTTGACAAAGTCGTGTTTTCCTAAACAAAAAATATCAGAAAATCGAATTAAAATAAGAAACCTTTCTCTCTCTTAAACCTATGCTCTCTCTCCCCGTAAAAAGTAAGAACTCATCTCTTCTCCCTCTTCCCCCAAATCAAAAAGTCTAACTCTAACCCTAAATCTGCGAAACCCATTTGATTCAATCAATTTTCCAAGCTCTAACTTTTTGCCCGGCATGTAGATGGACCAATAGTTTAAGTTTGGAAAATTCATTGGTGATATCTAAAAATCTACTGGTTCAAGTGTTCACTTGCGAGAACTTAGCAACCCCTCCAACATCGCATTCGAGTTCTGCATGTTTTGTGGAGAACTTAGAACCATTTAGAAGATGTTGGATTTGCGCTCAGTGTGGCAAAACCAATAAATTAGCTACTTTTTTAACAATGAAATGATTATTAAAAAAAGAAAAAACTGAGAATATTAGTCAAACAATGGGAATAGTTTCAAACAAGGACATATGTATATTTGGGCCTCGCACAACCCAGTTTGTTTGGCCCAATCAATTATTGATATGTTAATTGTTAACTAAATTTAGAAGAAGAAAAATCAACCAAGAATATTACTCAAAATTTTGAGTGAACCAACACCAAAATTTCATGACTCAAGCCACGAAAACCCTTGTTCTCTTCTG
The DNA here is from genome assembly GCA_946800315.1 of Misopates orontium. Lineage (NCBI taxonomy): Eukaryota > Viridiplantae > Streptophyta > Magnoliopsida > Lamiales > Plantaginaceae > Misopates > Misopates orontium. Next base: position 6,239,015 of record OX326947.1, read on the forward strand.
AACTGCCAATCAACCCAAACCTGTTCTGTATAAAACAAAATAAAATTAAAGAATCGATGAATACTTTATTAGCAACGAAAAAAAAAGAAGAAGAAGGAAAATAAAAGCTTTAGAATAGTTTAGTGTGTTCTAACATGTAATTACAATAGAAACGTGGTAAGTTTTCGTGTCTTTAATGCTTTTTTTTTTTTTTTTTTTTGTTGTCTAGTAATTATTAAAAAGGAAGTTTTCATGTCTCTAATAAAACGAGGTAAGTTTTCATGTCTCTATTAATATATATAGGTTGTTAACGCTAATTATTATATGCTTCCGATCCATGTATCGTGTTCATTACTTACCAAACAAATATTTGAATTTCAACAAAAAGTATGTTATTAGCAATAACAATGTAAAGATTATAAACAAATCACATGTTCAGTATGGAATTTTATAAATAGGTCTGTTTTGTTATGTTAAAATTATATTTAGTTGATAAAAATGTAAAGAATATGCACATAATTAAGTATTTGAATAAATATTTTTGCACCATATAGTGGTGGCCTGGAAATTTTATTTTTTTGGGAATTTTCATATATTAATTACATGTGCTACATAAAATATTATTTTTTGAGAATTATTTAAAGTATACCGTTATTGAGTACATACACATATATCGTTTTTCTAATTCCCTCCATTTGTAATAAAAATAATTATTACTCAATATCTGTGCTAGAGAAGTTTATGCTAAATTAGTATTAAAAGAGGAAAAGGGTGAGGAGAATATATGAATGAGAAAAATATACTCGAGATTTGTTAAGAAACATTATTCAATATTTCGATGATCTCTTTCATAATAATAAATTGAATCTTTTTCATTTAATATGAGAATATATTTCTGTTTTTGTGGTTCTAGATATGAGTGAATTAAGGAATTAAAAAAAGAAGATGAGTTGATTTGTGAATTGACAAGAGCAAAATAGAAAAATAATGCAGTATTGCTCTGTACTTAAGAATTTTGTTCTCGAAATATCACATTCACAATAAAATTTAAAAAAAAAATTCCCGTACATTAAATAATAAATGGAATAACTGTTGGCTTTATAATTACAAGAAATTGTTAAATACACAGTTTTTCTTTACGCACAAAGAAAATATTTTGTTGCGAATGAACAAGTTATTGAGGAATTGTCCATACGTACGGACAATGCATATAGAGTAAACTATAGATTTAAAACCATTAATAGAATGTTGAGGTGGGCTATGAAGTATGATCTACCTATTTATAGTAATAAATGGCTATTAAGTTTGACAACCGGAATAGTTAATTTGCTTCGACCACGAGATGGGTTGGACAGTTACAAAAAATAATTAATTAACAACAGTTGTAAGTAGTAAACCACATGTTCGGTATGTTCCGCATGTAAATTGCGACATAAATCTAACTTATCACATGTAATTTTTAACAAGTGACTTAAGTTATATATACCTTATATAATAGGTAACATTAATTGTCAAATTGCGATCTAGAAAGGCAGACCAAATAAGTCATCGCATACATGTGTAAGACATGAACCTCTACGTAGGAACTGTGAACATGCATGGAAGAGTCTTTCGTTAAAGATGACATACCGAAAGATATCAAAAAGCATGTTAAATTATAAATGGTTTTTTTTTTTTTTTTTTTTATAGAATAGTTTTTTTTTTTTTTTTTTTGGGAAGAATATCATACTACTTAAATCGTAAGTCCTTTTCTGAAGAAATGTTTCCAAAACATGATCTTGTATTCTCTAAATTATATTTGTAATTTACTTTCATTAAGTTTTTAATTTATTTATTAAAGTGTAAATTAAGGTTTACATATAAAAATCGATAGCGCATAGCAAAGATGAATGATACCGGGAGATTGATAAGAAAATTGAGAGAAAGTACTCTCAAACCGAATAAATCAAAAACTACAATTCACTTGCTTGTTGTTGAATGAATTAACTTGTACAATTCAATTCCTGACTATAAGATTAATCGTAAAAAAATAATACACATAAGTCCAAATCAATCTTTTAATGTGAACTCAGTTGAAACTTGAAAGCTGGCATGTACTAAAAGACAACTTTTTTGTGATAAAAGATGAGCTCGTTTGACTAATAATCTCGAGTTTATGGCAATTGTGCTCTCACCTAAATCCTAGCCATCTAAATAACAAAAAAATGAAAACGGCAGACGACAATTTGCTAAAAACAAAATTGCAGTACGTATTTGTAATCAATAACAATATGCTAGGTGGGGTGTTCTTTGATGAACAAGATTTAATTTCTTCTATTAAGAAGCAATTACTTTAGAGTCCGACGACTCAAAACGGAGAGAACGTCAACTCTCGATGCAAAGAGAAGACAAGAAACAAAAGTACTTTTTAAGATGCGTCGTATCTGGTTTGGCCACACTCATTCCAAGGTTTAATAGCAAATATAAGTAAATATGTCCTAACACGATTGGATTATAAACGTGCGTACACACACACACTATATATATATATATATATATATATATATGACATCATAGTATTGTACTTATTCAAGGTAGAAAAAGAAGTTTGAGAAAATAGGGAGGCAAACAAAAGTACTCTTTAAAACAATTGTTTTAAAAAGTACTTTTAAATAGGGACCAGCATGACTTTATAAATATTGATTGTTTTTAATTTATTACAAATTAACACTAGTTCACCTAAAAGTAATTGTTTAAAAAAAATCAGTGCTTAATATAATGAACAGTTGTAAAATGACTAAATTAATTAATTAGTAACACAATCATTTATGTTTGTTTTAAAAAATAAAGAATAAACTTGGTATCTAATTATAAATGTCTTCCGCTGCTTTCATGGATGTATATGTTGCTATAACACTTACCTTTTATTTTCTTTTTAGTTTTTTCCATGATAAGAATAAGACAATATAATAACAGACTTGAGAAAGAGATACGACAAGTCAACATATATTATTATAAAACAAAGTAAGTTAATAAATGTAAAAAGATTTCTTAAGTGCGTTATATGTTAGTATTATAATATAGAAGTAACTAAGAGAAATAAATCTTGTAAAAAAAAGAGAGAAATATATTTTTTTCATAAACAATACGGACCATATTGAAATGATGAAAATGGGGTCAAATTCCAAATTCAATGGTTAAATCGGTAGTTTCCTTTTACGCAGAAAAATAGTAAAATTAATCATATTTGTCATTTTTTAATCAGATTAGTTTGCTGCAGAAATTTTGTAAAATTGATAAATAATCTTGAAATCATTTAAATTTCGATGTGCATTAACTCATGAATAATGTATTTATGTAGTTTTTGTATGTCCACGTATCTCATGACTTTCTTCTTCATTTAAACTGATACTTTGTAGTGTAATATTTATGCTGGAATCTAGTTAGTTCTAAACATCATACATGAGATCATCAAAGCCAGTAAAACAAAATATTTCTGCGTCAACTAGTCATCAAATTAATTTCTTTAGGCCGGCGAATAACAGGTTAGATATATATCTCGTTTACAACACATGTACAGTGGCCTATTGCGCATGGTGCGGCACCAATTATTCACGAAAGTTTCGGAACAGTCCCATCGAGTATAGAAATATATTGCAATAACTAAAAATGTCATTTCAAGTCACAAATTATTGTCATAATAATATGGTCTAAATTAAATAACTGATGAAAACGGGGTCAAATTTCGACGCTTCAATGGCTACTGGCTAGAGGGTTGTTTAATTTTTCGTTTTAGGCAGAAATTATTAAAATTGTTTTATGATCAAAGCGCGTATTTGTATTTGTCATTATGTTTTCAGACCCAAATTCTTTTGTCTTGTATATTCCTTCTTTGAACGGTTGAAATTTTTATCACAATCAATATTAAGTATTCTTAAGAAAATTTGTATATGTTTTTTTTTAATAGTTCAATAACTTTATTGAAAAAACATTCATAGAGCACGCAACAGCATGACATTAACTAACAGCCAGACAATGGGACCAGACTCGTATGTTTTTATAATGCAAGAATTGTTGCATTATTTAAAGAAAGAGGACCCGTGCATTATTTAAAGAAAGAGTAATATTATCCGTCGACTTGAAAGAAGAAGCTAGTAGAAATATGATACAAAACACGGGTAATAATGTTTTAGGCAACAGAAGAAAAATGAAACATGCAAGGCTTGCTGTTGAAGGGGAAAGTGAGAAAAAGAACAATATGGCAGTTAGGTCCAATATACCAAGGCGGCGATGGACACCTGAACTCCATCTCTTATTTGTTCATGCTGTTGAGCGACTAGGTGGCCAAGAAAGTAAGTATAACATGCAAATATATACTTGCATATATAGATATTGATAATAGCATAATCTTTTTCGGGTGACCTATAATTGCAAAAAAAATAAAAATATTTAAATTTAAAAGCTACCAAGCTCTTATGAACACAAGGGAAAAATGAATAAATCATCATGTAGTTTCAAAAACCTACATGAAACCTCTTGTGGTTTGATAAATGTTTAGAACTTCATGTTTTTCATAACTCTACACAAGATTTCCTAAAATTCACAAAACTCCCTTGTGGTTTATAAAACTCTGCACAAAATAACTTTGTGGTTTCATAAAACAGGATTTTGTTCAAAGTATTTGAAACCATGGGTTTTAGACAATTAACAAACTCCAGGGGTTTTCGAAACAAATGGGAGTTTTAGGTTGATATCCCGAACAAAACGCTGGACCTACGAGAATATCTTTTCTAGTTCTGACTTATGACTTCAACAATTTTTAGTCTAATAAATTAAAATTGTTTAAAAGATATGTAATTAGAAACTATATATAACTTGATTTTGATCAAAATAAAGAAAATGAAATGAGTCTTGGTTCATCTAGCACAATTTCATTTTGTATTCTGAGACAATTTTGGCATTGTCAGAAGCCACTCCTAAATTACTGCTTGAGTCGATGAATGTTGAAGGACTTAGCATTACTCAAGTCAAGAGTCACCTACAGGTACCAAATAATACTGGAATATAGTTGCACTATTTATATTACACTACAAATTATGCTGCTATTCGAAACCTCGCTCACTATTAATTATAGTTCATATTTTTATTTTTGAATAATCGTTCTTGACTGCAGACGTATCGAAGTAGAAAAAGCAACAAATATGGAAAAGGTACGCCTTATTTAAGCTTTTTTTAATATGATTTAATTAATGTCATAGTCTACGAATTATTCTTATACATCGGGTTATTTGTAATAATTGTGTTAATGAATTCCATGTGACAGTAATAGGTCATGATCAAGCGAATAGTTACATTCAAGGAAGAAAACACTTTACTTATGATAAATGCAGCCCTTTCCATCAGTTGAGATTAGAGAACGGATGCATTGTTTTTGCTACAAACTATCATCATCAAGAACCCAAAATCACGCCTGTTTTCAGCAATTCTTTGATTAATCATTCGAAATTGCGAGACACAATATCTCAGGTAGTTTAGATTCCAAATTTACAGGAATTATAAAAGATTAATATATTTAATTTAACTTATGTATATTTTTTTTAATCTTTTTAGAAGGATGATTAATCAAATCTTTAATTTTGTAGCCACGGACTAACAAAAACAAGTGTAATGATTGGTTGCCTGCTCATTTGCGACTAAGTCTGAGTCTTGGCGCAGAAGATTATGATGATCATCACAAGGCTTGCACTAAGGGCAGGGATTCCCATATTAACACCGTGCTTTCTCTTGCACTAAATAGTACTCATTCCTCAAGTGCAACTTAGGGAAGTAAAATTATTAAATTTATGACACGTATTGTAAAATATTAGATTAATTAGCTATATGAATTTGCTGATCATACACCGAGAATGATATTATAGGCCCATTCAAGGGTTCGCCATTCACGGCCCAATTAACGATTCAACCGATTGGGTCGATTGGGCCCAATGGAGAGACGATCAGGCTCAATAGTTAGGCGACGGCCAAACTGGGCCAAGTATTCCTGGCTTTGAATGCAACACTCGGGGGCTCTATTAGCAAATAATAAGTTATTAGATAGTATCTTATACTATAGTGTGTAATTATAGATTGCAGAACATGTACTTAGAGATTGTACGAGAAGCATATTATCAGGAAGAATAACATTTTTAGAATTTTGTCTTTGCCTTCTCATCTTTTATTCTTGAAGAGTAAATATTTTAATTCAAGGAGAACAATAAATATAATATATACCTATTGTAATTTGTAACAGATAAAGAACGCGTTTATGGTGTATGTTGCCATTATTTTTACTTTTTAAGTTAATTGCACTTCTGGATTGAATCAATTAGATGCTGCCCGGGAAAAACTATGCGTGGTCAAGTTACGTAATTTTTATAAGTTTTTTCTTTCGTGTGGTGAAATTAGAGAATTAGTAAATGCCTCCTCCTACTCTAAAAATCTGATCCGACATACTGAAGCTGATAGCAAATTTCATTTTATTGTGTGTCTACGTGGATGGATGTGTGCTTGATAAGTTTTTTTAATAAATCTCAAAAGAGATATTGCAAAAATAATAAATATAGCACTGGAAATTCGAAGTATGACCTATATATACTTTACCCATCGTGTCGATCTATAGATTTAAATTCGCGTTGTGTGTTTCTCGATGATACTCGGGCGAAGCCTTACAAATTCCTATCTTCAATATGTGTCACTAAATTAATGACTAATGAATAAGAATTTGTCTTCTAGTTTATTTCACAAATTTAGTTTAACAACAGTATTGGAATTGAAATTGAAACACTTAAAATTAAGTCAAACTTTTCTATTTAAGTAGATATATAATCTTTAGATGTTGGGGGTGGAGTCATCATTGTATTTACTTTATTTAAGTTGAATTTATTTTATTCCTACAGGTTAACAACATATAAAATAATAATATTCACGTAGTTTAACCTTTAAACGGCGGCATAAAGTTTATTATTTCAAGATTATCACTCAAAATACACCGACCATATAAATAAGTACCCAACCTAACTTGACCTTTTCACTGATTTTCATAACATAGTTATTGTTAACTTCTAAGCATTAATAAATAAAGAAAATTCCATAATTCATCGAAAAAGAAAAAGAAAATTCCATCAAATAACAAATAAAGAAATAGAAGAGTTATTTTAACGCAATCACTCTAATAGAAGAAGAGTTTTATTTTTCACGCATTTACAGATTCTCTTTCTTCTTCGGATTGAGTGATTCATTCGACGTGATGGGTTGCGCTGGATCGCGTCAAAAAGTTGATGGTACTGTTCTTTCACTCGCCTATTTTGACTTTTATTTCTTCAATCTATCCTTGATAATGCTATTCAGTTTCTGCAATTAGGTATTAAGTCTTGTTCACGATAAATTGGAAACTTTTAGGGTTTGTTTTGTGCCTTTTATGAATAGTGCTGATTTTCTTGTTTTTAGTATTAATCTTGAGTTATTGGGACATATTTCGATCAATTATGTTTAGTTTTTGGTTGAATTTAGTTATTGACAGTAATTAGGGTTTTTGTTTTCTTGGTTAATTTTTCCTATCCTGAGTTATGCAGACCAGTTTCTGGGGTAATTTATTTATGAAAATCAGGAAAAAGGTTTAAAGATGTTCAACTTTTTTGCTTTGAATTCTAATCTTGAGTTCTTGTTTGAGTCGATCGGTTACGTTTGTAGAATTTCGAGAACATTCGGTCTCGCCTGCGGAAGATGGTTGTAGGGAACTTTTGTTGTATGTGTTATTTTGATTGGTGGTAGTTTATCTTGATCGTTGTTATAGTTTTCTGTGGCAATGTAGACAGATTTTTGTTTCTTTCTTTCACGAGGGAGTTAGATTTCATTTATGTTGTGTAAAACTTCCTCTGATAAACAGGTTATGAGGTAGTTATATTTATCTTTCAAAAGTTAAAGGGATTTATTCTGAAAGAATTTGGGAGGTGCAGTAAGCGGAAGTCTGTGAGTGTACTTTCCTTGGCGAATGTAGTATCGGTGAGTTCAATATGGGCCAGGTAGACTATAGGTGCCTGTTCTTGGACTGCTTGAGTGGTATTTTCAGTTAGGCATACATTGGAAGCACTTAAGTATGAAGTCTGTTACAGGATGACTGTACAAGACAACAATGTTAGGCAAGTTTATATCAGTTTATGATTTATAATTGAGCCATTATCTATTGGAGATGGTGGTAACTGGTAATCCAAGAGATCTCTTACCCTGCGTCCCTATTCCATTTTCCTGTTCTACGTAGTCTTGTTCTTGTAGATATTGAAGAATTATGCTTCAAAGCCAAATATCCGGAAGACGGTTTTGAGGACAAACAACGATGTGTAACTTCAGCATTCAGTGTGTTCCTCTATAATCTAATATATTATATACCATTCTCGAGTTTAATCTGAATGACGTGTTACTTTTTAACAACCAGTTTGATTGGGTAGTCAAATGAGAATCTTAGTCAAAGTAAAAGATAGTCTCACACCTTTTTTGGATATGATTTGAGCATGTAAACTCAAATAATATTGAAAAAACATCTGATAGGAGTTTTGTCTTGCCTAGTAATTAATCACTGGCTTCTCACTGTACCCTTGGTGAGGAAATGGCATGGATGTTGTTATAATATATGCTCAAATATATTAGTCATCAGGTAAAATGATGATGAAATGTCTCAACATGAGACTAGATGTTTTTTGGAACTCATACGATCTAGTAATCTAATCCTGATAGGAACTAAGTATTAGGTGACTCACCTCTCTTGTTTCTTTTAAGTCATAAAAGTATGTCATTAGGAAGCATTTTTAAGGTTAAGGTTGGTCAGGAGTTTCATCATACATGCTTTTCTTTCAAGTTATATGTAATGCATGTTCAAAGTTTAGTATTTGGCACTTTTTGTTCTTGTTTACTGTTGATGCATTTTAAAGTGCTGAGACTGAGATGGTTATTGGTACTACACAAAAGTCTCGAGTTTATGAAGTGAGTTAATATTTTCTCTTGTTTCTGTTTTATGTAGAACTACCCATTTGGTACTCATCTTTTCCCTTTATCTCCTAATCTTGATATCCTTGTGCTTCTCAACGTTCTTTCTATTTTCTTTTTCTTTCCATGGTGGTCCCAGATTAAGTTTTGGCCTTCATCCTACCCTAGATGCATTGCCTCGAGCAGATCTTGAAACGTTCAAACAGTTTAAATAAAGCTGAGGGTTTGGGGTTTATGATATTCCAGTCAAATCTTGGCTCCATATGTTGGTACACCTTTTCTCTATATTGCCAAGGGATGCCAATTTCATGAACTACAGTTTCTTAGTCGTAATTTTCTTGTTGACCCCTCACGGTTGGCAATAAATATAGTTAAGAACTTTGGTTGTTTTACCTTCTCTTGGAAACTACACTAATTAGGAACTTTCCTGGAAAGCTTACCTGTGAACAAAAAGACAATGAAAAAATAATGACAAAAAATGTGAGGAAACATAGGAATCAGTTGTAGCTCTTTTTGGTTTTGTATGTATATATAGATGAGCGTTGATTATCCTTTGCAACAAAGATTTATCAGTTCTCCAGAAATTGAACAACTTTTCTGAAATCACCCTTTGATTGCAAAGGCATATTAGATGCTTTTGATCTTGAACTTAATTGTTTTGTGATGATCCTAATCTGCTATTTGTGATATGGTTTTACTTTTGTCAATTCAGAAACTTCAAAGAAGATACGGAAACCCAAGGCATGGAAGCATACTGAAGCAATAACAAGGGCACAACTACAGCAGATGCGGGAGGAGTTTTGGGATACTGCTCCACATTATGGTGGTCGAAAAGGTTTGTGTTATAAATAATGGCATATTTGAGTAATTGTCCACTGCACCTTCTGTGTAATGGTAACTTGATATGCTTTGGACGGTGGTCTGATAGAAGAATGAGGCTTATTGTTTTCGGCATCAGACAACGTTATCACAAACTTTTAGCTTCTGCAAACTTTCTTTTTTGTCACAAGTTGTGTTCTATAAGTCGCACGAATAGCTTCCATTCTTTGCAGATATTTTTCACCGTAGCTCATTTGTGGTTCTGTCCAGAGGTCCTGAAAATATGGAGTTATTAGCATAGACGTTGCTGATGTTTTATTTAGCAACATGTTTTTCTTCCTTACTCCAGAACATGTTTTTAATTCAAACATCCTTCAATTTCAGCGTACTCTTCCTCTATCTATCTGTGTTAGTAAACTGGTTTGGCTTGGCACTGCTAGGAAATGAAACTTTCACAGCCTAAAGATGCAGTTGTCTAAAACTTTCACAGCAAGTTGGTGTTTTGCAGCCTGATACAACCGAAACTGAATTGGCATGTAAAGGACCAGACACAATTAGTGAGCGAGTTCAAGAAGCTCTGTTTCTGTTAAACAACCAAAGGAAGGATTTTAAGGTGCTTGTAGTCTAAGTTCAGTAGCATAGTCTATTTAAGATGATGAAGATTGACCTGAAATTTATTTGAACTCTTCCTGTGGCTGCTATATATATTTAGAGCATTGCTCAGCAGGTTTGCCTGTCTTGTTAGACCTCTTCACTAGACTGGTGTAATTGTTATCAAGGACAAAGTTCAAGCCACTAGGATCAGTTACAAAATGCTGATGATGTAGCAGACTGAGTGAGTAGCGGTTAAATAGATCTAAGTTTTTGATGCATCTACTAAATTTTTGTGTGACTGGTTTTTTTCTCATGTGGATTTCCTGACCAGGTTGATATTTATTTTGAATGTGTCTTATTTCTGCAAACATTAATCCTGCTTAGTCAAAATCAAATTGGCAATTATTAAAACTCGTTCGTCTATTGCTCCTATATTTGCTGATTGTTTTTTTTCTTCTTCTCATTTATCAGAGATATGGGATGCACTCCAGGCTGCAGCAGAGGCTGACATAACCCTTGCTCAAGCAATCGTGGATAGTGCTGGTGTTATTGTTCAAAACCCCGACATGACAATCTGCTATGACGAGAGAGGTTTGTACTTTGTACTGGTTTATGCTTTTTTAATCGCCGTTCTTCTATTATTTTTCCTAATCCGAGATTTTATTACAGGGGCCAAGTACGAGTTACCCAAATATGTTTTGAGTGAGCCGACAAATCTGGTTCGTGACAGCTGAAAGAAATTTGGAAGACTGTATATGCGTGTAAATTGCTCTTATTATCTCAAAACTCATTCCATATTAGTCCTTCTCTACTGCTATCCGCAAATCCGTAGTCTTATGCTTTTCGTATTTATATTTTAGATTGAAGTTTTACTGTGATCATTTGCTGATCACGTTTGAGGCTACATCTGGCAGAAAATATAAGCATAATATTCGAGTTGCAAATGAATCTGTAGTTAAATGTTGCGGTTTTGGTGCACTTTTTGGATAATGAGAGATGCATACTGTTCGAGTCCAGCCAGTGAGCTTTTTCATTGTGTATTAGGTACTCTATTATCTCTGCACAAGAACCTACCTCAAAGGGAAATATTGTTTGGATTATTGCAGCTACATGCCCTGAGATTTTGTCAGATTACATAACATCCTCTATTGTTAGAATATTACTGACACATTTCTTAAAACTTAAACCAAGTGTTTGTAGGGTGTTTATAGTATAACCCATAGTTCTGTTAACAGTATAATATTAATGAACTGATTCGCATATTTATATTATATAATCCATTGCATGGGGCAATAAACATTGAATCACACGCTAGTACAGCATGTATTGAGCCAGTCAACCTACAGTGGCCCCGGACGAAGGAATTATTTTATCAATTGGCTACACATTATGAGGTGCATATTTTCGTCTATGCTTTTTGATGACAGATAACAAAATCGTTTGTGTTTCAGTTACGGGAATTTTACGTTTTGACCTGGCAATGAATATCTAGATGAGTCTTTTTATATCATTGGAAAAACAATTTTATTAACTGCCTTATATTTATATTCAAATTGTTTTGGAGTCTCCAGTTAGAGTGTTTATAACACGAGGTTGTTTATGGAGCATGTACTAAATAATACCTTTTTTCCTAGTCGACCAGTTTTTTTCTTCTTCTTTTTTATTCATATTATGTCTTATACTATACATAGTAGTGGTTATGCATAAATTAAGTAGAATCTATAGTATTTGTTGTCAATGTCTAAGCTAAACATACATTGTTAGTATGACGATAATTGAATTATCTAAAATTAGTTGCTTTGAATGTTTCATCTCCAAAGTCATACGGACGGCATAAGCGAAAACTAAAGATAAATGTATACGAGATCAAGTCATGCATTTTATAGAGTTTCGGGGCAAATCAAGAACACGACAATTATATTCTAAAATAAATAGAGCTGGGAATTTTCCTCTTCTATCCATAAATGTTTGAGATTATGATGATCACAACATATTTGATCATTTATCTATTTACTACTGAGACATTTACTCTCTTTTTTTTCATGTATATACTAATCTTTTATTCTTTTGCTAACTTGATTCTCTCTTCGCAATATCCTTTTCGGTACAGTCCTATTGATTCGTTGAAGGACCAAATATGCTATTTCTCAAATATTAAAGGACTACTACACGTGTTAAAAAAAAAAAAAGAACATGTAGAGTAGTTAACCACTAAACACGACATTTTATCTGTCCCCTTCAAAAACAGTAGCACGTGCACCGCCCACACGAGAATTGAAGGGGGACAAAAGTGGACCCCACCACCACCACTCTCTCTCTCTAGTAATTAAATTAATCCCCAAAATTTTCGCCCAAATTTTCAACTCTCATCTCCGTATTCACTCCTCCACCTCCTCTCTCTCCATTTTCAATCACGGTAACCAAAATCGCAGAGTTCAATTTGATGACGTCAGGCTCGAGGCTGCCTACGTGTAAGGAGCGTGAGAACAACAAGCGGCGGGAGCGGCGGCGGCGCGCGATCGCCGCTAAGATCTTCGCCGGACTGAGAGCGTACGGCAATTACAAGCTGCCGAAGCACTGCGACAACAACGAGGTGTTAAAAGCTCTGTGTAACGAAGCGGGATGGATTGTGGAAGAAGACGGCACGACTTATAGAAAGGTGAGATTAATTTTCGGATTAGGTTTTAGTTAGGGTTCGGATTTGGGGATTAATTGTGTAGATCTGAAAATTGAGGAGTTAGTGGATGTGTTTTCTAGTTTTGTTCTCGTGATAATTAGGTTTTGTTGCCTAATTACGACTTGGTGATAACGGTTAAAACACTTTAATTGTCAGATTAAGGAGTCGTTTGGTAATTTTTGGTGATTATTAGAATATTTTTTATTATTTTTTTCCTGTATTATCGTTTCCTTTTTATGCGTACATGGTTAGTTTAGCACTAATTGAGCTAATGACTAATTTTCTAATATCAAAAGTGGATAAATGACAAATAGAATTAGTTAGTGCAGAAATTATCACGTAGAGCCTTTGTATTAGAACAACTGGGTAGTTAAATTACCATAATAAAATCCTAATTAACGTGTTTCAGTTTGTTAAACTTTTTTGTGTAGCTGGTGTATTACAAAATATCATAGTCTCATCCTAATTCACTTACATATTTAAATCTCCTCTTGGGATAGGAAAAATGTTTATTGACAGTAACCGTTTGTGTTAAGCCATGTAACAATGTGATCTAAGATCTTGTAGCTTTTACTATCTTTGCTAAACATTTTTAAACAAACATCAGTTAATAATGATCTATTCAGTATATGATACCTGTCTTTGAAATTGTTCAGTGATGTCGTGTTCTTCCTGTTTGAAATGTTTTTTTAACTTTTGCAGGGTTGTAGGCCTCTGAATGCCACAGGTTCAGTACCAACGAGCCGTTGTTCTTCATATCAACCGAGCCCCCGAGCCTCTTTCAATCCAAGCCCTGCCTCGTCTTCCTTTGCCAGCCCAGTCTCATCCCATTATGCCGCCAATGTCAATAATGCTGATCCCAACTCCCTTATCCCGTGGCTAAAAAATCTATCCCCCGGCACTCCTAAAATGAACGGTAACTGGGATGACCCGTCAAATGGCTCAGCATTGTTTGGGCACCGTTACCCGTTTTTACCCTCTTCTACTCCTCAAAGTCCTGGTCTCCAAACTCCACCTGAATCAGGATGGCTTTCCGGTGTTCAAACTCCTCAAGATGGTGCTTCATCTCCCGCATTTAGTCTTGTCTCAGGAAATCCATTTGGTTTAAAGGAAGCGATGTCGAACCCGGGGTCTCGTTTATGGACCCCGGGCCAAAGTGGAGCTTGTTCCCCTGCTATTACTGCGGGGTATGACCTTACAGCTGACATTCCGATGTCTGATTCAATTTCAGCAGAGTTTGCATTTGGTAGTAGTACAAACGGGCTGGTGAAGCCTTGGGAAGGAGAGAGAATACACGACGAGTGCGTCCCTGATGACCTGGAGCTTACTCTTGGGAATCATACCACCAGGTACTGTGTAGAGCACTCTCCTTCTTTATTTACCTAAGCAGCTTCATCTGTGGTTCATTCTTTTTTTTTACTAATTATCTGATTTTATGAACTTCAGGTGAGAGTTGATCTCCATGGATGTGAAAATACACGGTAAATTCAGGTTTTTGTTCTGGTGATCCTTTTTTTTTTTGTAATGTCAAAGGATAAAAGTTTATGTAGTTTGCTCTGCACCCTTTTTAGCAGATTTTCCTACTTGTATATCATTTCACAAATTCTTTTGATTCTTTACCTTGGAATACCTGTAAACTGTGTGTTTTATTGCTGTTGTAAGAGTACTTTGGATTGAAGAAATAGTTATTTTTGTTCTAGAAGCATGTCTTTGTAAGGGATCATTATTGCCTACTCCCTTTGTGGTTTTGTGTATTTGCAAAAACCTTTCCTACTATTTGGAAAATACTGAGGCCATAGACCTTATACAAACATATGTATAAATATTACAAGGTTCAACCGTAAAAAAAATTTGATGAAATTTACTGGTGCCAATTGTCATTACCGAATTATAACGAATTTATACGTTTGTCGTCGGCCGATTTTAATTGACTTCCGACAAAGTTTAAGACCCTATTACCCTTTTATGTGGATCTGACATATTTTTAAACCTGTAAATTGTGTAATATGTAATGGTTCACAAAGTTTACACAATATTTTATAAAGATCTATAATGATATGTTTTAGAAATACTTCAAATTATTACATAGCTTCGGCTAAAATATCACGATCTAAGAGATTTCTCAAAATAAATATCGATGTAATAATTTGTTGATTCATGTTCTCGTTCTAGAACTTTTGACAAATTTGGTCATGAATTCTTAATGAAACATTGGATTAAAATATTAAAGCCAAGCTTTTTTTTCAACATCAATGATATAATTTGAACTAATAAATGCATTTTCCCATCACGTTAGTGTTACATTACAAAACCGTCCATGTTCTCTTCGGAGTCCCAGCAGAGCTTATGTACAGCTTACTACAAACAATTATTATTATTATTTATTTTTTATGAAACTTCAAACAATTAAAAAAGAAACTAACTCGCAGAGAACTCTTGCCTCAATCTCGATAAATGAATAATATATACGTATATATATATTTAGAGTGAATACTTGAGTCAACAGTGGCCCATTAGCTCAGTTGGTTAGAGCGTCGTGCTAATAACGCGAAGGTCGCAGGTTCGAGACCTGCATGGGCCAGTTTTTTGGGCTTCTGTCTCTTTTTCAGTAAATTGACAAAAGAGTTGATTGCTTGATGGATGAAGCAAATTTTTTGTAGGTTGCTTCTTTATAAGTTTCGTGCACGATTTATTTATTGAATAATTAGGGGGTATTTATTTGTAAAAATATACTGCTGTTTGTAAACAGTTGTTTTTCTTACATTATTTTTTGGAAAATGTAATATTCTTGTAATTATGATCTGGAGGGGATAAATCACATATCAAGGTATACAATATTTGGTTTTATAGGAGAGTAAGCAAATTTTAAATGTTGTTGCAAACAAGTTAAATTATAACCGAAGTTGCTTTGAAACCTTAATTTACATTACAATAAATTTACTTTCAAACAAGAGTTTACAAGATTATCTTGATACTTCTTAGTTTGGAGACTCGGACACCTAAATATAGCCATGTAATTATATGATGTACAAATGCAAATACGTCAATATGAGTACTACAAAGTATACTTACATACTATATACATGTATATCATTTAATCTATAATACTTAGTGCATTGACAATTAATTTATAGAGAATTAGCAAAATCTAAAACACACACCTCATTTAAATATTCACTAAAAAATTGTACAAGATAAAAAACTAGAAGTACCTTACTATCGTATCATACAGTGTAAAAGTATGGGATATGGTACGTAATAGTTTTTTAAAATTTCATAGAGTGAATCTACGTTTTCTCTAACATCTATGAGTACAACCAATTTATAGCCACTTTACCTAAATACTTGGTTTGGTGAGTATACTGAATTTGTCTTGTTGGTCAAAAGTCAAAACTACATATATATTTGTTACCTAAGTTTTACGCGGCATCAAGTAGGATGAAAAAGTGTCATGTAGGAGTAGGACATAAGTACCCGATTTATGGTATGATAAAACTTATTACCCTAAATTAACAATCCATAATTAAGGCAACTTCAATACACAGTAGTAATAATTTGGAAACTTAATTAAGGCAACAAAATCTATATTTCCTTTTCCTTGTTAAAATACTTAATCCGGCCAACGTGAGGGCAAACCAGTCATTTAATCTGCTGAACTTGAGAGTCAAGCAACAAATCTTTATAACAATCCCAAATCTAGGCAAATTTGGGTTCGGGGGGCAAATTAGTCAATTGGCTAACAAATAGTTAAAAAGAGGAGAGAGAATGAAGAATCAGAGTCAAAGTGTGAGAGTGAGTGAAGCGATTTAAAACCCTAAACCCCTCTTCTCTCTCTCTCTCTCTATCATCGTCTTCTCCAATTCCAAGTTGATTCTCTTGGCGGTCCAGTTGATGCACAAGACTTGCATTCTCGGCCTCCCTGCTCAATCTGTAAGTGCTTTTTCGGATTTAAACAGTTGAATTTTCCGATGTAGAAGATGTATTCTTTTTTAATTTTGAACCACGAATATAGCAATTAATCTCGTAAAGGAATTAGTGTATTGGTTTAACGAATTAAAGCGTTGCGTTTGTTGTGTATGAAGAGATTTTGGGCGATTAAATTATAAAAAACGGATGGTGATTAGTATAATGGGCAATACGTGAATTCTTGATAATTAGTGTCGAAAAAGTTCTGAATTGGTGTTTTGATCTATGATTAGGGTTTGAATTGTAGGTTTTTGCGAGCAATTGCACTAGTAATGACTATTTTTGTTTTATGTTTGTCAAGTGTGTTGGTGATGAGGCCAGTAGTTATGGAGGTTAGGTATTAAGTACCGAATTTCGACCCGTTCTTCACTTCTGAAATTGCAGTTTCAGACCATGGGAGCTGAGGATGAAACAGTGCAGAGGAATCTTAAGTTCAAAATTACTGTGAGAGGGTTACGAGATGATTCCGAGCAGAAGACGTGTGAAAAAGTCGATAAGGTTGTTGTGAAGTGTGGTCAGAGGGGTGGGGCTGTAAACGAGAGTTATGGATCAAAGTTCTTGGTGAAGCCTTCTGTTCCCACTAGTACCAGAAAGCGTGGCCCTGAATTTCCCCTTGATGGTCAAAGGGGGAAAATACGGAAGATGGACCGCGCTGTCAAACTGCTGTGTGGTAGTGTTCTGAAGGAATTGATGAATCACCCTAAGGGATGGATTTTCAGTGAGCCAGTTGATCCGGTGAAGTATAATATTCCCGATTATTTCTCTATTGTCAAGAAACCGATGGATTTGGGAACAATTAAACTTAAGCTAGAGGAAAATCTTTACTTCAACGCAGAGGAGTTTGCTGATGATGTCAGACTGACCTTTTCGAATGCAATTCTGTATAATCCTGCTTCACACTCCGTTCATCTCGATGCAAAGTGGTTTAATGGTTTTTTCAGTAAGAAATGGAAATTACTGGAGGCAAAATTCAAGGCTGATAGGGGCAAGCTTAAGGGCCAAGACTCCAAGCAGACTGTTGGAAAGAGTTGCCAAGACAGTAAACCAATTGGTCTTAACAGAGCTCCAGTGCACACTAAATCCGGTAATGGCATGCCAATGTCATTGAAGGAAAAGCATAAGACCCGAGTGTCCCGGGTGTCTCCTTTTGACAAGAAAAGGTTTGAATGTGAGCTTTCGGAAGTATCAAAAGGAAAGATGACAGAAAAGATGCAGACATCTTCAAGCGGTGAGTTAATCATGCTACTACCTCCACTGGGTGGTCAATTAACTGTGAAACTGCTGCGAACTTTTATCGTCATGTAGCTTAGGATGTGTTTTCTATTTTCAGATATATCCTCGGATAGATCTCCTGAGCAAGACCATTGTGGTGATTCAAGACTTGTAAGTATCAGTTTCTACTGGTACCTCAAGTTCCTTAAGCATAAATTCGTATCTTACATCCTTGTTTCATGTATCAGAATCTTCACGTTAAATATCCCCCGACCTTTCATACAAACCGATTACGTCCAGATTCTGATGGTGAGCATGTTAATCTTATATCAATTAGCACATTCAATTATTTGTGTTGATTTGGACTCTTTTGACACCTGGAAATAATTGTAGGGCCTGGAGCTGTTCTTAATGAAGAAAGCTGCCCGCACCTCTCAACCCCGGCTACTGCTGTTCTTGGTGAAGGTAATAAGACAGATCAAAAGCGCCATGTGAGAGTTATAAGCCTTTTGCAAGACTTCTATTGCTTTATCTTTTTTAATAAAATGCATAGATTTAAGGGCACTAAAAAGAATAACTTTACAAATTGGAACATGAATAGGGTACATTTAGTTAGAGTTTAAATTTTGTCTGAATAGATTGAAGATCTCTGTATATATTGCTGCAGTTTTAAGGGTTCTGTTAATGTGGATATGTGCAAGTGTACCTATGTTTTCCCATCAGGCATGTAACAGTGTGGTTTATCAAAACTATGGGTCTCTTCCTGCTTGCATTCGTTTAGGCACAAACATTCATAAATCATTAGTGCCTCCTTTTCTATTGGCCTGATCTAACTCTTAACAGATTAGCTCTTAACGCAGTACTCGAAACTTGAAATGATCGTCAAAGTATATGGTTTCTGTACTCATTTAGTTTTGGGAATTTGAGGTATTTCTCACTCTTAATCAGGTTGGAGTTCATTTACTGAAATGTCGCCCAAGAGGGCTTTGCGAGCTGCAATGCTAAAAAGCCGCTTTGCAAGTACTATTTTCAAAGCTACACATCAGGTATTATATTTCTCTTTCAGAAGTTTTGGTGTGGGAATCAGAACGGTTTGGGGATTTTAATGTTATACTTATGCTGGAATATTGATGTCATTGTCCAGGATGATAATTCTGATCCAGTAAAATTGAAGCAAGAAAGTGAGAGGCTGGAAAGAGAACAACTTGAAGGTGATTAAACATTTCTTTGATTGAACCATTTTATTGCATTTATATGTCTTTTGTTTTATTTCCGTGATAGAATGGTGTTATCTCTTTGTTTTTTGTTTTTTTTTTGTAAGATTTCTTCCTCGATCAATGATGGGTAGTAAGGCGTCCTCACATCCTTTGTGCATGGTGCTGGATATAGAAACATTTAGGGTAGCCGTGATTTATGAGTGTCTCACAGCTATTGCATTCTTATTTTTGCAGAGAAAGCAAGGATTGAAAAAGAAATCAAGGCAGTTGAAACTGCTAGGCAAATGAAGCAAGCTGAGTTGAAAATGCAGCGGGAGAAAGAAAGAGAAGCAGCAAGGGTGGCTTTACAAAAGGTCTCTCTCTCTCTCTCTCTCTCTCTCTCTCTCTCTCTCTCTCTCTCTCTCTCTCGTATTAGTTTTTTTCTGCCTCTAACATTGAAAATTGTCTCTTTCTATTTGTAGATAGAGCAATCTGTCGATTTTGACGAAAATTTGAAAGTCTTGAAAGAATTGGAGCTGATGTGCCGCCCCACCACATCTGTGTGGGGTGCATGCGGTGGCCATGTTAGCCCCCTAGCACAACTTGGTCTATATCTAAAGGACGATGATTATTTGGAAGAAGAAAACGAAGATGCAGTTTTGACAGAAGAGGGAGAGATACTGTAATTCAATGATTGGATTTTTTGTAATTACATTTCAAACAAGTTGGTTTTACATAATAGAAATTTTGGTAATATTTAAGGTTTAGTTTCTTGATATTAATTTCATTTTAGATCAGTAGTAATATCTTAAAAAGCATTATAACATTTTGTAGGCCGTAATATGCAAGTTTATGATTTTTGGATCACATTTACGTAGCAATCAAAAATACAACGATGATAGATACTTCAAGATCAATACTTCAAAAGATTAATTAATCTGGTAATCACAGTATTTTGTGTCATTTAAAACTCCAACTCTAGAATCCCCGCTTACTTTTATTTTAAGCAATCATTATTGTCAAAAATCACAATATGAAATATTGTTCCATAATCACTATTTGAATTGTCAAAGTTGTAGCAATTCAACTATATCTGCATCCATCCTACTTCTGAATGTAATGATAAAAATACAACCACAAAACTTCCAGCTCTCAAGACGAATTAAAAATAAGATAATAATATTCTCGTTAAGCAGAAATACTGAAGTACATAATTCTGCTGAAATGATCATCCATTTAAAATAGCATAAGATCGGCATTGTTGATAATCATCACAGCACAATTCTTAACCTTCTCAGAGTAAAAAAGATGGGATCATACAATCAACATATGTGTGCCTTGGCCAGAAATTCAGCAAGCGTAACGGTACCACAAAAAGCACATTACAGTCAAGAAAGCGTTTACTTGCAGTAATTCTTACAGAGGGACAACGCAAACCCCATTATAAATAAATAAAAGTAAATTGATTTGATGACCTGAAGCAAGACGTTTCAATAAACTTCAGCAGGAGTATAACTTGTGGGAACTCTTTGGCGTTTCTCTACGTATCCAGTTGGGAACCACCCTGCCTTGCCTCTGCATTCTCCTTCCGACCATCCAGATGGAGTCACCTGCGAAAACCACGAATAGAGTTAATGGTGCAACAGAAACAGCAAAAATCTTCAGTACGATGCGGCATTACTTCTGCAAAATTGCCGTCATATGTAATAAAATAGTACTAGATTTGATATTTCAGGTAAAAGATCTATTAGGTATTTGGTTTTCCAACGCCATAAGCTGGTTAAACTTTGGTGTATCTGCAAAATGGCTTTGTTACTGAATTTCAAACAAGCTTGTGGACTGTATCAGATATTAGCAAAAACTAGGTCTCTATGAGTAAGGTTAAGAACAGATCTTGAAAATATCCATGGTGTCCAGACGCAATCTATAGACCTTAACTTGGAACTATTAACAAGATATGCACCTACAAGTCACGGGCTCATTTCACCCCAAAAAACCTCTAAGTAAGAATCAATGTCGTCACTATTCCTACCCAATACACACACTCTTCATGTGTTGTGAGCCCTGAACTGACTGGCCCTACATCAGACAATAATACACTGGGTCCCATCCTTGGAGACGGTCAAGGTCCTACTGCAGTGCGACTTTGTCATGGATCCAATCAACCCCAAGAAAACTGGTTACTAAGGCAGAAGGTAACCGTGCTATATAATTTAGTCCACAAACCCTTAGCCAATCAATGTATAACGCAGTTCGTCACATTGCCACACATGCCAAGAACAATGGGTCATAGAGCCGGGTCTGCAACCCATAAAATCTTAGATTTTCTCATACCTAAGACATTTGTCCATTACGTAGAATTCAGTCTGTAGGAATGTAGTATACATAGGGACCTGAATTAACACAGGCCAAACATTCACAGAGGAAAGATCGTAGTTGATGCAATGGAGAATTCTAAGTTTACGAGGCGAGCACTGCAACACCAACCAAATATATAGGGCAACCTTCCAATCTAACATATATTTCTCCATATGCACACGCACCAGCGAACACAATAAAAAGCTGATGATAAAGAAAGAAAGCTACCTTGCGGACCACAACGTAATCTCCTACTGCCAAGCTTAATTCCTTTTCTGATGCAGCATCAAAGGCATGCACTGCCTGCAAATATATAAGCAATGATCTCTGACTATCAGATGAATAATAAGACACCACAAGCTCTCCAGATCAGTACGTAATAAACACTAGACATCCAACCCTGAAGGGAAAACACATGAGCCAACCACAGAAAATTATCAGCTTTAGCTTTTGGAATTAAACTTGAAAGATGATACGATTTTCAGAATCTCCATGTAATTTGGTCCCATTTCATTGTCGAAATCTTATCAGGATGGCAAGGAAAAGTTCAATATTAATAAACGAATACAGGTATATCTAACAGGCAATCTTACTATCACAAGATTGATGGAGGTTATTGGTGAATTGATGTGATTTCATTGTATATGTACCTCAGCCAAAAAGTACTTATTTTTCTCAGAGGCGTGACTGAGAGGAGCCACAAGGGGAGCAGCCTCTTTCCTTTGCTTCTCGGAGACCATCTAAACCAAATTACAGAGAATTACATCAACGATACCGAACAAGAAAATTACATTTGGAGAAATTAAAGACAAATACATACCTCAGCTTCGATGTTACCAAGAATCGTGGCAACCCTTTCATGTAATGTCCTTTCCCCTTCAATCTATGATGAAAACGAGCCACTATAAGCACATTGCAAAAAATATATGAAGTCAGTGTCGCGAGATTATTGAATGTTGTACCATTGCAACAAGTCTCTGAAATGTAAGTCTTTGCTGCTGTGATTCTACGGCAGCCAATGCTGCTGCTGCCTCTTTGCCAAGCACTGCCATGTTTGCTTTTAGTTCCTGCATTCTTGATTCCGCTGCATGAAACTTCGTCACATTTTCGGGAAGAGGAGATTCCCTCACGCGTGCATGTCGTCTAGAAACTTCTGCTGCCTGGATATATAAGGTTGTCTAAAATTGAAGCTTATAACAATAAACAAAAACATAACCACCATGGAATTGGTGGTGTTAAAATAATGAAATCTGCAATGCGGAACCTTCTGATGTGAAGAGACATATATAGCTTGTTATTACCTGTGCCTCTGCTTCTTGTCTCAATCTACTATATCGTTGAGCAAGATGGCGAGCATCTTCCAGAGGAGAGCCATTAATCATTGCTCTCAAGGGTTCTAAGACCTAGAGACAAAGAGAAAACATATACAACAGTCACAAACTTATATTTTGCCAGATCAATGATTTTACGAGCACCAGGCATGACTCAAGAGGTCGAGATACAAATACTCCCTCCCCCCCCCCCCCCCCCCCCCCAACAAAAAAAAAAAATACAAAAACAAAAAGAAACTTTGTATCACTATAACATTAAACATGATTGCCCAAATGTCAGTATGTGGATGGTTACAACTTTTAAGGCACAGCAGTCAAATATTAATGTACCAAACATATCATAAGCCTACCGCTCAACCTTCCAAGCCATTTTCAGATGTAACAAGAAATTACAGCTTCCATAGAAAAGTTTTGATCAACCTCAACAGATTTCCAGACTCCACACTTGGGGAAATTTAAAACTTGACAAACATTGAGTTTGAAAAGGTATCTGATAGATCTAAGAGATCAATTTGCCGCTATAGTAAATATAAAGGTTCGGGGCCTATCACTCAATTTGACTATGCCCTTCAAAATTTTCAAACAATTTGAGATCTCATCCTAGAAGAAAAGATACATGAAATCATCATTAATTTGCCACAATAGACTTCAACTATAAAATCTGTAAACAAAAACAGGAACATACAATGTGATCTTTTCATACATTAAGTGTCCTACTAACCTGTGTAAACAACAACTTATTGAAGTCTTCTTGCTCCTTCTCTACATGTATGCGAGCTTCCCCGTATACTGATGCAGTCTTGGCTAGAATCTCATCGCTAACGTTCTCAACCCCGTATTTGGAACAATCTTCTGAGAATTTAGTTCCTGACTAACGAGATATCACCGAGTGTTAGCCTTAGTACATTCTGGCGTTTGCATATAATTATTTTGCAACCTATCCACAAATACATATTCCATGAACCTACTCCAATGGCCACATTATCTAATCGCTTAAACTGATCGAGAGGATAGAGTTAACAGGCTATGATTCACTTTACAAAACAACTATTCTCCTAATAGGCGATGATAAAGAAACTCAAACCCATGACCTGTTTCCGCTGTAACTTTGATACTAAATCACAATACTGTCTCATTAACAAGCTTACGATAATACAAACGAGAGATCTAAAAAGCATTATCAATCAGAAAGCAATTTCCGCGCATCATTCTCGGGCAACATAAAAATGAAGAGCGAAACTCATTTACGCTCACCGGCTTCTATATGTTTATACCCTATACCAGTGAATGCTTCGGCCGCTTTGACAATTTCTTTTTGAAAGTCCTGCCAAAGTGACATACAAAACACATATGTAACTAAACTAAACCAACACATATATCCAAAAAAAAAATAAGAAACTAGATTAAATCGAGCACGAAAACATATAATTACCCTTCCAGATCGAGTAGACCTGTACAATTTCTCCAAGTGATGATGCATTTGCAATTCAACCTCATCAATCACCATCGCCTCTGAGCTTTCATATCCGCTCGCACTAAATTGCTTAATTACAGCCTAAAATCATCAACACACAAAAATCAACGATTCATCGATTGATAACAACAACTTCTTCCGTAAATTAAGCATCAAAAAACACAGAATCATAAACCGAACCTGTTGTTGTTTAGCGACTTGTTCTCTGAGTTTGCTAGCTTGCTTCCTCAAAGCGTCCATCTCCGATTCTCAATTTTGTTGCTGAGATTTCAATCGGAATTTGCTGAGATTTTGATGGTGTGAAGATCTACTGGGTTTTGCTTCTACTACTACAGCTGTAAAATCAAGAGATGCGAAAAAACGTGTTGTAGTTTTAAAATTGAAGGAGCTGTTATGCGAGTTTAGTTCGAACTGGAGAAAACTGGATGGAAGATACCGGAGAGACCGATGCCGTACTTTTGAAGCCGTTTTATATGATGATGATATGTTAATTTCAACACATTGTAGTGTTATAAAGAATTAGATACTTGTGAATTGTGATTGACTTATTGTATATTATAACAAAATAACAAATCTATCCTCTCCCTAGTTTTCTAATTCTATCCTATTAATTGAAAGATTTTACACGTATGATATTTGTAGCATGCGCATACATTATGGTTTCGTTCTTTTTTAGAGATTTATGCTCATTATAAGATTTTATTCAAAATATATACAACAAAACAAAATTGTAACTCACTATTTATCATGTACTCTGCAAATCTCATTTCAATTCTAATTTTTAATATTGTTGTTAAAATTTTTTTCAATTATATTTACAAATTAAAGTCACTTTTTCGATTTTATAATTTACTCAATCTTTTTAGGTGTTGATATCATATGATATATTTTATAAGGAAATATTTTACTATGATAAATATAAATTAACTAAATAGAGTATTGAACAGAGATAAAATTAATTAAATTGAAACAACCACTTGCCTCTATTTTTGTAAGTAAATATGAACAAAACATACGTATCAAAACTTGATATAACTATTTATATATTGATTTCATAGTTTAATGTGTTAGTTTCAAAACACAACGATTCACACGTTCGTTGCCACTACAAATAAACATACAACAATCCTGTGATTTTTGACGAAAAAGATCGAAACATTGCAAATAAAAATCTAAAAAATCTAATATAACTCAATATATATGATATTATATTTTGCAAATTTATAGTTATTAAATATTATTATTGAAAGTTTTTTCAATAACATTTACAAGTTAAAGTCTCTTCCTTTGAATTATAATTTACTGAAAAAATTCGGCGTGTATATCATATGACGTATTTTGTAAATTCTTTTTTTTTTTAATATTATAAACTCAAATTAAGCATATAAAGATTAGGACTAGGAGTAATAAGGTCAAATTAGTCAACTAAATTAATCCTCTAAGCTTGCGATTAAAGCAACTAAAACAGCGTTGTCAACCACCGAAGACTATATATATATAGTATTACTGTAATAATGTATCTTAAAGAGAGATTAAGAATTAGAGTGAGAATTAGAGTGTGATAGAGAGCGATTAAGAACCCTAATTAAAACCCTAATTTCGTTGTTAATTGTTTCATCGATCGTGATCTTCGGAGTTCGGATTGATTCTGTTCGATGCAATGAAGAGGACGTGTGTTATCGCACTTCCCGCGCAATCTGTAAGTACTTTCGAATTTTTATTTATTTTTTGATTTGTTTTACGTGATCAACTGATTAGAAAATTTAACGTTTTTTATTTGTTTGTTTTGATTTTACAAATATTAGAAACTTTTTTCGCAATTTCTCGAGAAATTATGCAGAATGATTTGTTCGAAAAATTCATAAAAATAATTGTTTATGAACTATACTTTAATGTGTTGTATCGACGTGCATGAAAACACAACGATTTCACTGTTTTTCGACCAAACGTTGTAGAAACCTTGATGTATTTCACGTACATTACTACAGCAATGTTAACGATTTTTCCGAACACGTAGAAAATATCTCGAGACATTACGAAAAAGTTTTTTAATATGTATTAGGCGAAAAAATACTCCAAGATCGAAACTTTTATTCATGGTTATGCATTAAAAGGTTTATGTTGCTTATGCTATAAACAACAGAGTGACTTTTATCTTAAAAACACGAGTTTTTTGTTTTACTGAATTGGTGATTTCCTTTAGTGATTAAGATTTCAATTAGATGTTGCTGCAAAGCGCTTACTGTTTTGTTTTCTGTTTGTAAAGTGTGTCAAGGTTAATGTCCTTCTGATGCTTCAAGCGTCTTTCTGCTTTCTTGTTCATCAAAACTTGCTAGATAAAATTGTCTTTGCTCATTTGTTGTACATGGAAATTTTTTGAGTCGTATAGCTTTAGACCAGGCATTATTCTCTCACGGTACTCTTGTTTTTCTAAAGGTTAACATGAATGATTCAGTACTTACATGGATATAGTTGTGCTTAGTACTTTTGTGGATACCATTGATGGGCCAACCTAATGTTGCTCACTTATAGTTTTCTGTACTGTAACATTGATTTAGATCAAACTGGGATAAACTTCAGAAGATGTTATTGTGTAACCACTAATATCAACTAAATGAAAGAATAATTTGATGTTAAATATGGTTCAGGGTTCACCATCATTAATAGTTTTAACCACTTGCTAGCTCTTCATCGCCATCTCCTATGTGTTTGTTAGCAGGAATGAAGTAACAGAAAGCTTATGGAAAATAAGCTATCCATGTCGCAAAGCCGGTTCTTTGTTTAATTTCTGCTCTCAAAATGGAATACCCAGAAATAGTAAATAATTCTTGACATTAGATTCTGCGGGCAAACCATCTTTCTCACCTAAAGCATAAGAATTGTTGGTAACAATTTAACAGAAGACAAAAGAATACCATCTGTAAGGCAGTCTCAGCAGAAAAATGGTGAATTTGTTTGTGATCATCATTAGTGAATTTGTTGGTGAAATTGCATTGCCAAATCTTGAAGCAGATAGCAATTAGTAGTTAAATATAATAATTTTTTAGAGAAGTAAGAAATCTTGAGATATCATGGAGTAGTGCTCGTTCTTGTAATAATCATCAAGCCCAGAATAATGCCTGGTCGAAACTTTGATTCATGGTTATGCATTAAAAGGTTTATGGTGCTTATACTATAAACAACATACAGTGACTTTTATCTTAAAAACACAAGATTTTTGTTTTACTGAATTGGTGATTTCCACTAGTGATTAAGATTTCAATTAGATGTTGCTGCAAAGCACTTACTGTTTTGTTTTCTGTTTGTCAAGTGTGTAATCAGTAGTTAGGCTAACAGTTATGGTGGATAAAGTATTAACTACAAAATTGATCACATTCCTCACATCTGATATTACGATTTCAGAATATGGCGGCCATTGGTAACAAATTCCTGAGGAAGACCAAGTGCAAAGTTAATACGAAGCGAGTAGGAGACGATGCAGGTCAGAAAAAAGTCGTGAAAGTTACTGACAAGTGTGGACAGAGGTGCGAGGCAGGAAATGAGCATTATGGATCAAAGTTCTTGGTGAAGCCTTCTCCTTTTCCTACTAGTAGTACCAAGAAGCGTGGCAGGGAATTTTCTGCTGATGGTCGAAGAGCAAAAATACAGAGGATGGACTGCACTGTCAAACTGCATTGTGCTAGCATGTTGAGGGAATTGATGGATCACCCCGATGGACGGATTTTCAGTGAGCCAGTTGATCAAGTGAAGATTCCTGATTATTTCTCTATAATCAAAAAACCGATGGATTTGGGAACTATTAAACAGAAGCTAGAAGAAAACCTTTACTTCAGTGCAGACGAATTTGCTGATGATGTTAGATTGACCTTTTCAAATGCTATGGTGTACAATCCTCCTGGGGACAGAGTTCATAACATGGCAAAGGAGTTTAAAGAGTGTTTCATTAACAAATGCATATGGAGAAAATTGGACGTACAAGTGAAGGATGAAAGGGCCAATCTTAAGGGCCAAGACTCCAAGCAGACTGTTGAAAAGAGTTGCCATGATACTAAACAAATTGGGCTTAACAGAGCTCCTATGCGTACTAAATGCGACAACAATATGCCAATGTCATTGAAGGAAGATCATAAGATTCAGACTTTGTCTCTTTGGGGAAAGAAAAGGATTAGTTCTAATGGTTTATGCGTGTTTATCTTATATCATGTGGCAAATTCAAATATTTGTAACGATTTGAACTTTATTGACACATGGAAATGATTATAGGGCTTGGAGACGTTCTTACTGAAGAAAGATGCGCTCACCTCTCAACCCCTGCCACAACTTCTTATTCGAGTGAAGGTAATGATATAGAACCGTATTGGAGTTATAACTCATAAGCCTTTTCTACACAATGCAAAGAATTCAAGGGGACCAAGAAGGAATAGCATTACAAATTCTTGGAATCTGAATATTATAAATCTAGTTGAGTTTAAGATGTTGTCTGAACAGATGGAAAATACCTCTATAAATTGCTGATTCCTTTTCCAGTATTAAAGGCTTTACACACAAACATTCATTATTGCCTCCTTTTATTTTTCTCCTGGACATGCTGTGAAATCTTCACTGTAGCTCTTAACTGAACTCAGGGCTCAGAACTTGAAACTTTGTTTTTTTATAGTTGATAGCTTCTGTACTATCCTAGTTCTGGGTGTCTGACATATATTTCACATTTAATCAGGTTGGAGTTCATTTGCTGATCAAATGTCGCCAAAGAGGACTTTGCGAGTTGCAATGCTGAAATGCCGCTTTGCTAGTACTATTTTCAAAGCTACACATCAGGATGAAAATTCTGATCCCATAAAAATGAAGCAAGAAAGAGGCAGGCTGGAAAAGGAACTACTTGAAGGTAATTAAACATTTATTTGATGAAATCGCATGTATACGCCTTTTGTTTTTATCTCTGTGATTGAATAGCGTGATCTCTACCTCTTCACTTTGTTAAAATGTTTCTTACATTTGCAGAGAAAGCAAGGAATGAAAAGAAAGTCAAGGTGGTTGAAGCTTCCATGCGAATGGAGAAAGCTGAGTTAAAAATGCAGCGGGAGAGGGAAAGAAAAGCAGCAAGAATGGCGTTGCAAAAGGTATTTTTGTTTATATATCTATTGGTTTTCAACCTTATATTGATAGTATCGCGACTAGATACTGAGATTTATTTTCCTTTCTATTTGTAGATTCAAAAATCTGTTGATTTTGAAGAAAATTCAGAGGCCTTGAAGGAACTGGAGCTGATGTGCCGTCATACATCTGTGCGAGGTTCTTGCGGTCGCCATCCTAGCCCACTAGCGCAACTTGGTCTGTTTTTGAAGGAAGATGATTATTGGGAAGAAGAAGATGAAATCGAGAGAAAGATGCTGCGGGAGAGGGAAAGAGAAGCAGCAAGGATGGCTTTGCAAAAGGTATTTTTTTTATCTATCTATTTGGTTTTGAATCTTATATTGATAGTACTGCAACTAGAGGCTGAGATTTATTTTCCTTTCTATTTGTAGATTAAAAAATCTGTTGATTTTGGCGAAAATTCAGAGGCCTTGAAGGAACTGGAGCTGATGTGCCGTTATACGTCTATGCGAGGTTCTTGCGGTCGCCATGTTAGCCCACTAGCGCAACTTGGTCTATTTTTGAAGGAAGATGATTATAGGGAAGAAGAAGAAGATGAAATCGAAGAGGGAGAGATAGTGTAGTTGATCTTTTCAATAGAAGAGGGAGAGATAGTGTAGTTGATCTTTCCAATAGAAGAGGGAGGTATATTGTAAATTTGTAATTGATCCTTCCAATAGAAGAGCAAGAGATGTAGTTGATCTTTACATTTGTGAGCTGTTTTGTAATTAATCGTTTCAGAACGTAATATCTATAATATAATTACCAGTTGCTAATCAAGAAACTTGCCGCACATTCATCAACTTTCCAAATCAAAACATCATATCATGTCTTCACGTGATTCTTTTGCAGATATATCGTCATGTAGCTTTGGATGTGTTTTCTGTTTTCAGATATATCCTCGGATAAATCTCCTGAGCAAGACCATTGTGGTGATTCAAGACTTGTAAGTATCAGTTTCTACTTGTACCTCAAGTTCCTTAAGCATAAATTCGTAGCTTACATCCTTGTTTCATGTATCAAAACCTTCACGTTAAATATCCCCCGACCTTTCATACAAACCGATTACGTCCAGATTCTGATGGTGAGCATGTTAATCTTATATCAATTAGCACATTCAATTATTTGTGTTGATTTGGACTCTTTTGACACTTGGAAATAATTATACGGCCTGGAGCTGTTCTTAATGAAGAAAGCTGCCCGCACCTCTCAACCCCGGCTACTGCTGTTCTTGGTGAAGGTAATAAGACAGATCAAAAGCGCCAGGTGAGAGTGTTATAAGCCTTTTGCAAGACTTCTATTGCTTTATCCTTTTTAATAAAATGCATAGGTTTAAGGGGACTAAAAAGAATAACATTACAAATTCTTGGAACATGAATAGGGTACATTTAGTTAGAGTTTAAATTTTGTCTGAATAGATTGAAGATCTCTGTATATATTGCTGCAGTTTTAGGGTTTTGTTAATGTGGATATGTGCAAGTGTACCTATGTTTTTCCATCGGGCATGTAACAGTGTGGTTTATCAAAACTATAGGTCTCTTCCTGCTTGCATTCGTTTAGGCACAAACATTCATAAATCATTAGTGCCTCCTTTTCTATTGGCCTGGTCTAACTCTTAACAGATTAGACCTTAACGCAGTACTCAAAACTTGAAATGATCGTCATAGTATATGGTTTCTGTACTCATTTAGTTTTGGGAATTTGAGATATTTCTCACTCTTAATCAGGTTGGAGTTCATTTACTGAAATGTCACCCAAGAGGGCTTTGCGAGCTGCAATGCTATAAAGCCGCTTTGCAAGTACCATTTTCAAAGCTACACATCAGGTATTATATTTGTGTTTCAGAGTTTTGGTGTGGGAATTAGAACGGTTTGGGGATTTTAATGTTATACTTATGCTGGAATATTGATGTCATTGTCCAGGATGATAATTCTGATCCAGTAAAATTGAAGCAAGAAAGAGAGAGGCTGGAAAGAGAACAACTTGAAGGTGATTAAACATTTCTTTGATTGAACCATTTTATTGCATTTATATGTCTTTTATTTTATTTCCGTGATAGAATGGTGTTATCTCTTTGTTTTTCTTTTTGTAATATTTCTTCCTCGATCAATGATGGGTAGTAAGGCGTCCTCACATCCTTTGTCTAGGGTGGTGGATATAAAAACATGTGCTTTGAAGTTCCAGCTCTTGTTCCACCAGGGAGTCTTGCCAATGGCAACAAAAATGTTCCCAGTGATGATACTGATGATGATTTGGGCATTATGGACATTGATGACAATGAGAAAGCTGGTAACTCCTCATGATTTCTTGAGTTTTACTTTACTCTGTTGGACCCTGGTTTGGCCTCACTTAAATATTGCAGTTAAAAGATCTGCAGATCTGGAGGCGTTGAATGAATCGCTTCATGATTTATTGGATGGGATACAGGTATATCCTATCTGAACGTTATAACAGTCGTTTCTTTGATCTCCAAGTTGTTGATGGACAATTTTTTCTCTTTACGACTTTTTAGGAAGATTTCTATGCTGTGGTGGACTGGGCATACAAGATTGATCCTCTGCGTTGTATATCTATGCATGGAATCACAGAACGTTATATTTCTGGACAGAAAGCTGATGCAGCAGGTTTTGTGCGTATTTTACTTGACGACCTGGAGAACCAAATTTCAACACAATTCGGTCGCGTAAGTTATAGTACTCTTGTAAGATATAGCGTTCCTACTAAAAAGGGTGTGCTGATAATATTGTTTTTGGATCTAAATGCTTGACGAGTATAAGACGAATTCTACTCTTTTCATTCATTCCAGAAAGGGCTGTAGTTAGTTGGACAACCTAATCTTGCTAGTTTTCAATCTCTAGAGCGAATGGTCAATTATAAATAAGCTCCCCCGAACTGGTGGAGAAAGAAGCTGATGCTATACTATCAAATATGCAGGATATAGCAAATGAACTTTGACATTTTCTGGCCGAGTTATTTTGACACAAGTCGTCCTCGGATTATCAATCATTATTAATGTATATACGTGGGATCAAATAGAATTATGAACATTTAAGACTTCACCTAATTTGTTCCATAGTAAAACATTGATAAGAATTATGAGCAACAAATTCAAGTTTTTGCCATTCTTTTCTATATCTGGAAACTTCCATTTGTGTTGAGTGGTGATGTTATTTGTTTATTCTGTATTTTAGTTTGTTGATGAAGATTGCCACCAGATTGAAAGAAATGATAGAAATGCTCGGCAGGTGGGAATATTATCATTATACCCAGGTAAAGTATTGAACTCTTCATGTTATTAATTAGCCTAGAGTTCGTTTAGTTCTGTTGCTGATATTTATTTGGCGGGTACTATTTTAATCATCCTCAAAGAGTGTACATTAAATTGGAAAGATTGCTCAATATTTGCCCGGGAGGCGATTTTGAAACTAACATCTGTTGAAGCTGAGAGTTGATTATTTTTTATCTTAATGCAATTTTTTTTTTTGTTTCATGAGAAATGCTTAGTTATGCATATTATTTTTGCTTTCCCATTCTACTTTATTGATATTGGTAGAACAGTTCTATTAGTTTATTAGTCCAGACCTTTTGTTTTGCACGTTATTTCCATAGCCAGCACAAGGACTGGCTAAGTTTTGTGGGGGGAAATTATCTGATAAGTTATTTCTTGATGAAGATCGTGTAGATCAGAATACAACTATGTTTCTTTGATATTTAGATTCCCGATAACAGAAAAGTGCATGGCAGAAGTTTGTGTTCTTTTAGAACATTCCTGCTATAGTTGCTTAGTGTGAGGGTGTTTCATTCTTTTGTCCTATGATGGAGTTTCTACTTATATTCTTTTGCAAAAGGAGTGGCCACTACGGGGGGTGGGGATGATTGGGGGAATTGGTGTTTACTCTTTTTTATGTGGAACACCTTATTGGAGAACTAAAGTATGCTAATGCCGTGTTCCAATGCCTTTCACATCCGCCTAGTGTACTTGGGAAAATTTATGGCTTGAAAAGTCCTTGTTTCTGTAATTTCTGTATCGATGAAACAGTATGCTGCGAGATAATTGTGTGTTTGGTTCCAACTTTCTTTCTTTACTGTTTCCTTTTCAGTTCCATGTTTTCTTCTATTATACATAAATTTACAGGGTTTAGCTTTCTTGTAGATTTGCTGCTCTTGCAACCCGCATGGAGCAGTACATCCAGGGACAGTCGAGCGATTTGGTAGATAAGGCTTACACAAAATTTGTAAGTAGTAGTACTCCCTTTAAAATCATTTTGTAAAATTGTTATATACACAAGTTTTTACTTTTTAATAATGAACCTCTTCATTGATTTTACTTCCATATTCGCAATTCTGATAATCAAACCTACAATTGCTTGACGATGTAATACATAGTACACTTTCTAACGTATGGTGCCCTAATCTTGACATTAATCTTGTACGTGTAATCTGAAATGATGCATTTCAACAGTGAAATAAGTGCTCTTGAATCAAGTATGGAATTATTATATAATGTAACTACGCATACCATTTCTCCTAAATTTACATTAATTTTGCTACATTTTCTAATTATATCCCAATTAGCTGTGATTCTCCACTTGTACATGAAATACTAGTGGTTTCTTCAACTCAGTTGAACCTAAAGACTTTGGTGTAGCCATCTTTTCTGCAGTTATTATATGTGTAACTCTTTCTAAGTAGCTTGTGTAATCTATAAGTTTGATTTGCAATGCATGTCTTTGGCAAATCAAAATAGATTCTGTCATAGTTAGTGCATGGTGTGATTTTTTCTGAGATATTCCAAACATCATCTTGCAGGTTACTGTTATGTTTGTAACATTGGATAAAATTGCTCAAGCTGATCCAAAATATGCTGATATTTTACTCTTAGAAAACTATGCAGCATTTCAGAACAGGTATCATCAGCTTGAGATCTATTTCTCTCGCATGATTTTTCATTATTGTTTATTTACAACCCGAAGATTCTGTCCATGGCTTTTACTATTTCAAACTGCTTTAACCAAACTGTTTGTAATGTGCAGTCTGTATGACCTGGCCAATGTTGTGCCCACTTTAGTCATCAAGCAAGTGAATCTTATGAACAAGCTTGCACACGATTTCTAAGCAATCCTAAATGCAGCAATTTGAACGACTTTTCCAGTTTTCTCGCAGAATAGAGGATTTGATGTACACTATCTCTCCAGAAGAGGTTAGTTAGTGGTGATCTCATATTATAATAGTTTTTCCTTCAAACTTACGAACATTTTCTGAGATTTCTTTCTTTGGGCATGGAGGAATTTGTCACGTAATGCCTTTAATTTCCATCATATGATTTGTTTAGTATATGAATGTAATACAGTGTTCTTTGACATATTAAGTTAAAGTAATGAGCAATCCCCTTAAAACTTTTATGGTTTGTTGACATCTGCTGTCTAATTATCTTAGATTGTTATTGGCAATTCCAACTATTATTGTTATAGCATGGTAAATCTATCAATAGTGTAAAAGCAAAAACTTTATGCCGTGTGCTGTATTACGTGTTCCCAATTTTTAAATAAGTGTTCCGAGTAGATTTGGGATGTTTAGTTATTAAACTTTTTCTGAGATAATAATCAAAATAAAAGGAGATCCTCAGAACCTCTAGGAACATATGCATCACTGGCAAAATAAGTTGCTGGTCTCGCCACTGCTAGTGGTTACCGCAACACAGTGCATTAATTTTACTTTCTTTCTATTTTTCTTTAGTTAATTCAAAAACAAACTTGGTGGAATGCTTGCAGACTTAGTTTCTAGGTCATGCCAATTATTTTTAATCTATTTTTTTATTTTACCAAACTTTTTTGTCTAAATTGTTTAATCAAGTTATCTAGGAACAAAAGTGCAAGTTCTGCAAATTTTCAGATCCCATTCCAGCTAGGATTATCGAAAATGGATTTGCAGAAGGTTCTGAAATCAAGTTTAGTCGGGGTAAAACAATTGACCGGCTTAAAAAATTTGGCATCTTGTTTGAGCAATATTTGCTGACAGAGCAGAGCACATTTCCGTTTGTAGGTTGAGAAGTCCATAGGTGCAATGTATAAGAAATTGCAGAAGAATTTGACCTGAGAGGAACTGTTGCCTTCATTGTCGGACAAGTGCAAGGTACGTATTCCTAGTATGCACTTTGTTACCTCACTTATGCTAATAATTATCTTGCAACTACAGTTGTGTGGTAATACACCTTGTTTTACTGATAAGAATCACATGCCAAAGCATCGATAAAACTTGGTTTAGAAAAAAAAATAACATTGATAAAACCTGGATGTATGAAGCATGTTGCATGATTGTGTTGGTCACCAGTATCCCCACTGAACTTCATACATAGAGAGTAACCGTTATATTAACTGTTGATTGCAGCCTAATCTTTCTACACGAAAATTATTAATTATGTAAAATGAGGCTTTCTATGGTTTTACTGCGACTATTCTGCTGAAAAAAACTTCACGGCCAAGATGTATTAAGATCAATATTTTGTCAAAAGATGTAAAAGAACATCCAAAATGTTGATGATGCAACCTTTTTTCTCATCCTGAATATTTTGGGATCAGGTGGCCTTGGTGCATGATGTGCCACCTGGTTGAGTACTTTCTAGCTAGCATGACTGCGTTGCTTTCGGATGACCTTCCCCCTACATCCTAGCATGACTACAGTCCTTTTTTTTTGGTTGTCTGTGGAGATCTACACAAATCAAATACTTTTATTGATCTTTTGAACTAAATAATATTGGACTTGGGTTGCTGTAAATCTTCCATGTGCTTGTTCATTTATGCCTATGTCTCATTTTTGTCAGAAATTATTTATTGACAAAAAGGAAAAGAAAAAACAGAATTAACTTTGTTCTTCAGAACTTCTTAACTAATGGTGTCCATATGATGCAGAAGGAGTTTCTTGACAAGTATGAGAGCTTTGCGCAACTTGTAGCTAAAATTTATCCGACAGAGAACATTCCACCGGCTGCAGACATGAGAAATCTGTTGGCTTCCATGTAGAGATGAGCAGCGGCTGTTGCTATTGTAAATTTTTGTTGCTTTTTGAATGCAGAGTCATCTGTTGTGCTCATTATTCACTTCATATCCTTTGGCCCCGGCCCAATTTTATCTGTTGATAGGCCAGTCTCAGTTGGGTGAAACATGTGCGGGGTCTTGTATGTATCATGTATCTACAGGCTATTTAGTCTTTAGTCGGCGTTTTTCCTTTTCAGTTTCTTCGTCAATTTTCGCAGAAGAGAATTTATACACCAAATAGTCATGTTGCCTGATGTACTAAAGCTGTTCGCTTTGGCTGATGATTGTTCAGTATTATTAATTCATTTCAGTTTTATCTTATATGAACTTGCTCACATTTCCTGACTACAGTCCAAATTAAAATATTCCAGTCGACCAAAATTGGCTCTCAGTCAAGTCCAAATCTTCTGTTATGGATGGTGTCACTCTCTTGGTTACTTTCGAATTTATGTAGAAAACAGGAGTCATTTGTGCCGATGAGAATAGATACAGTTCTCGGTTCCAAAAGACCAAATTTGACAATGGTGAGGTCTTTTGGAACTATCACTATATTTTGTGGGAAGTCAAACACCAAATTTAGATGCGCAGGGACACATAATGAGTCAATTTTTTTTTCAAAAAAATAAGAAAGTTAACTTAATCGAGTAAACTTTATATATTTAACTAATGACCCTAAATTATACATAAACCCAATCGAAGCAAATTAGACTCGTCAACTTCCCCCAAAAGGTACAACAATAAACCAAGTTTTATACTAATCAATGAAAAAGTAACAAATAAATATACATTCGAAGTTTTTAGACCAAATATTCAAAGGATTTCAACCGTTTTATTTAACACATCACAAAATCTAAAAGCCAGTTGCTAATTTTCCCGCCGCAACCAAACCCAATCGCCTATATACAGTCCCATCAAAAAAACAAACCAAAATAGCGAGAGAGAAAAAAAAAAAAAATCAAAACATCATATCATGGTTTCAGGTGCGAAAAAGCGAAAACTCACCAAGAAAAAGAAGGAACATCAGTCCAAAAACCCATCCTCTGTTTCTTCTACTCAATTTCAAGGTACAAAGCTCTGTTTTTTTTTTTTTTTTTTTCCTACTGAAAGAAGAATAAAAAAGGGTTCTTTATTTACTTTAATTCGCATCCATATGTGCCACTCGATTATTTTCTTGTACTTTTGAACTTGAAAGTTTGTTTTTTTATCGATTTGGCTTTGTGGGCATGGCTTCAATTTCATTTCTTGGACTAATTTTAGCCGTATTTGCCCTTTGCCCGGTTGCCCCTATTTTTTTTGTATATTGGATTCTTGATTATTGGTTTTCTTGCACTTATTATGTTTATATGTTTGACCCCAAAAGAAAATAAATATGCGAATGTGCTGTGTTGAGATTTGAAGACAGTGGTTTGTTGTGTAGAGTGTTGACATAGAATAGGTTCATGTGATTTGCATGTATGTTATGAGATTTATCATTGTGTGTGTTGTTCTTGATTTTGAATTAACTGTTTAGGAATGAATTGAAATATGGCAGGGGATTATGAGAGGGGCAAAGATGATCAAGAGATCGGTGGTAATGAAGAAAACAATGAGGTAATTCAGGTTGCGAACAGGCTCAAGATTGACAATGAATCCAATGAAAAGGGGGTAAAAATTGAGCACGGCGTGTCTAATGGTATTGAGAATAGTCCATCCAGAGCACATTCTGCTTCAGTTATCGATTCCGTGAAGGAAGGTGATTCTTCCCAGTGTACGCTACTCGAGTATCTTTATCAATTTGCGCCAGAGGGCTATTCACTCGCGGAAATCCAAGCAGCTGAGTTTATATTCGTATTCAGCGAGAAAGCAGATGTCAGTTTGAGCTCTCCTGGTGACAAAACTTCTTATGATTCTGTATCTGAGGAAAACACGGAAAGAGGTCTCGAGGTTACTATTAAAGTTCCAAAAACTTTTGTGGATTCAAATAGGAAGGGGGAAGGGCCGATGATTCAGTTTAATGGGAACACTTTTGCAGTTTTAGAAACAAAGGGATATTTGTATTCAGAAAGTGGTGGTATGTTAGAACAAATGGTATGTGTATCATCAGAAAATAATAATAAGTTAGAACAAAAGGAATTCATATCATCAGAAATAAATGATACATTAAAACAGAAGGAATGTGTAACTTCAGAAAGTGGTGATACATCAGAACAAAATGACTGTGTATCACCAGAAAATGGCGATAAATTCGAACAAGAGGAATGTCTATCATCAGAAACTGATGATAGATTAGAACAAAAGGAATGTGTATCTTCAAAAGGTGATGATCAATTGGAACAAAAGGAGTTCATATCATCAGAAAGAGATGATAAATTGGAAGAAGAGGAATGCATGTTATCAGAAAGAGATGATACACTAGAACAGAAGGAATGTGCATCTTCAAAAAGTGATGACCAATTGGAACAAAAGGATTTCATATCAGAAAGAGACGATAAATTGGAAGAAGAGGAATGCATATCATCAGAAAGAGATGATACATTAGAACAGAAGGAATCTGTATCATCAGAAAGTGACAAAAGATTAGAACAAAAAGAATGTGTACTATCAGAAAGAGATGATAGATTAGAACAGAAAGAATGGGTATCTTCAGGAAGTGGTGATGCATTAGAAGAACAGGATTGTGTATCATCAGAAAGTGACGACAAATTAGAAGAAAAAGAATCCATATCATCAGAAATAGATAATAGATTAGATGAAAAGGAATGTGTTTCTTCAGAAAGTGATGACAGATTGACTATTTCATACCATTTACTCATTGATAATAGATTAGAGCATGACGAAGACAGGTTTAATCAGGTCTGACCCCTTTTATCTCATTGATCTTTATATCATGTCATTTTAGCCCGGGTCCTGTCCAAGAAACAATCTTTTATGCTGCATTAAATTTACCTTAATTTTCTACCATTGATTCCTAAAGCTTTTTTAGCATGTGCAGGCTTCTCTTCATCCCGTGCACGCAACATCCTGGAAGAGTTGTTGTGGACTGTTTGAACTCTTTGGAAATTCTGGTCGATAATCAAGGTTAATATCCTTCTGATGCTTCAACCGTCTCTCTGCTTTCTTATTCATCAAAGCTTGCTAGATAAAATTGTCTTCGCTCATTTGTTGTACTTGGAATTTTTTTTAGGCGTATGGCTTTAGACCAGGCATTATTTCTCACTGTATTCTTGTTTTTCTAAAGGTTAACATGAATGATTCAGTACTTACATGGATATAAACGTTTTTTTTTTTTTTTTGGTAATTAGAATAACATTAGAATTAAAAAGAGTTACAAAAGTTCAACAACGGATAACCCCCATCAACAAAACAACAGATGGGGATAGTGGCTTCAGTGAGGTGTGAAGGCCACTTAGACAAAAAGGCCCATTGTGCTAAGTTACGGGGCTGCAAAATTACAATTACGATTTACATGTTTGAACCGCCATTTTGGCCAAACTCATGTTGCTCACTTACTATTTGTCTGTACCGTAGCATTGATTTAGATCAAACTGGGATAAACTTCAGAAGAGATTTTATTGTGCAACCACTAATATCAACTAAATGAAAGAATAATTTGATGTTAAATATGGCTCAGGGTTCACCGTCATTAATAGTTTAAACCACTTGCTAGCTCTTGCTAGCCATCTCCTATGTGTTTGTCAGCAGGATTGAAGTGACAGAAAGCTTATGGAAAATGAAGCTATGCACGTCACAAAGCCCGACCTCTGTTTAATTGCGGCCCTCAAAATGGAAAATCCATAAATAAGACATTAGAATTGTTGTTAACAATTTAACAGCAGACAAAAGAATACCATCAGTAATGCAATCTCAGCAGAAATATGGTGTATTTGTGGTCATCATTAATGAATCAGCAAGACTAAACAAACTTCACCATAAACTAAGTAACGAGGGTATCTGAATTCACAAACAAGTAGTTGAGAAATAATAATTTTTTGTCTGATTAATCAGATAAAATATCAATCATTCATTACATGATTACATCTATTAATGCAAATTATACCTGCGACAAGAAAAGTACTATCCTGATATTCATTACCTATTCAATATATAAGATGTATCATTTACCAATCTGATTATCATGCCATTTTTTCTGATCTGATACTTTCTGGCTCATTAAATCTTGTTGAAGTCACATTTACAGTCCCTGAGGTTTGATCTATCCATAAAACTCCTTTATAGTTTGAATAATTACAAAAACACAGTTTGTGAATGTATTTCAAGTAATTTACGAAGTTCTATTTCATCCGTCATACTTCCAAGTATTAATAATGATAACAATTAACAAACAATAATAGCAGATGCAGTGCATGTTCAATAAATGAAATCTAAATAGAACTATCTAATGCCTAGAAAAAAGCAACATTTTAGCAATTAATACAATCTTTGCTAATCACAAAGTTGTCTTTGCTGAACTATATAACCATCAACCGTGGCATGCTCAAAAGCGTTATAGTTTGCAACGGCTGGCATCTAGAAATTAGTACACAATTAACTTGATACATTGCTTAGCGACTATGACATGAACAAATTGGGTCTAAACTTTTAGAACAGTAAATAACATTGGTTGAACAGAATTGAATGCTTGAACTGCAGAATGTCGAATATATCAATCTTGGATAGAATTTCGGAAGATCTTATATTTGCACAACCTTTAACATCAATGATAACAACAATGAACCATTGTTCCACGTCATACAAGGTAGTTTGATATTACACAACAATAATTAACACAATGGATACAATATTCCCGATGTTTATTCTTCATTACATAATCATATACTACAATACTTTGAAACAAATGGATTAGAACAATCAAACAACAAGTTCCTCTAAGTAATTACAAAAAAAAAAAAAAAAAAACACAAGTTCCTCTAAGTTCAGTCTTCCACTTGACGGATCCAAATCCAATGTTGAGCTTATAGCTTTCTGTAAAACAATCTTTGAAAAGATACTGTACCAACATAAAAATATTAAATGAAAGCCAGAGACATAGAAAATCAATTAAGAATGTAGAAGTAATATTAAATGTCGCAAGTCCTGTATGTTTTATTCATGCCATCAAAACGGAACATCCAAAAACAGAATCAAGATTTACTCTATATATTATACTTCTTAGCGTGCCTATTACGCTTTGATTATGTGTAAGATTTTATTGAAAACAAGATAACTCACTATATACGATATAATTTGCAAATTAATAATTTTAAATGTTATTATTAAACATCTTTTCAATTATATTTACAAATTAAAGTCTCTTCTTTGATTTATAATTTACTGGAAAAAATAAAATCGGCGTGTATTAATTGTATATCACATGGCATATAAATAAAAAATCTTTTTAATATTATAAAACATAAATTAAGTATAGAAAGATTAGGATTAGGAGTAGGGTCAAACTAGTAAACTAAATTAATCCTATAAGCTTGCGATTAAAGCAACTAAAACAGCGTCGTCAACCACCGAAGACTATATATATATTACTGTAATAATGTATATTAGTGTGAGGATTAAGAATTTTAGAGTGAGAAATAGAGTGAGAATTAGAGCGATTTAGAACCCTAATTAAAACCCTGTTCGTTGTTAATCGTTTCATCGATCGTGATCTTCGGAGTTCGGATTGATTCTGTTCGGTGCAATGAGGAGGACGTGTGTTATCGCACTTCCCGCGCAATCTGTAAGTACTGTCGAATTTTTATTTTTTTTTTGATTTGTTTTACGTGATCAACTGATTAGAAAATTTAACGTTTTTTATTTGTTTGTTTTGATTTTACAAATATTAGAAACTTTTTTCGCAATGTCTCGAGAAATTATGCAGAATGATTTGTTCGAAAAATTCATAAAAATAATTGTTTATGAACTATACTTTAATGTGTTGTATCGACGTGCATGAAAACACAACGATTTCACTGTTTTTCGACCAAACGTTTTAGAAACCTTGATGTATTTCACGTACATTACTACAGCAATGTTAACGATTTTTCCAAACACGTAGAAAATATCTCGAGACATTCCGAAAACGTTTTTTAATATGTATTAGGCAAAAAAATACTCCAAGATCGAAACTTTGATTCATGGTTATGCATTAGAAGGTTTATGGTGCTTATACTATTGGACAACAGTGACTTGTATCTTGAAAACACAAATTTTTTGTTTTGCTGAATTGGTGATTTTCAATAGTGATTAAGATTTCAATTAGATGTTGCTGCAAAGCTCTTACTGTTTTGTTTTCTGTTTGTAAAGTGTGTCAAGGTTAATGTCCTTCTGATGCTTCAAGCGCCTTTCTGCTTTCTTGTTCATCAAAACTTGCTAGATAAAATTGTCTTTGCTCATTTGTTGTACATGGAAATTTCTTGAGTCATATAGCTTTAGACCAGGCATTATTCTCTCCCTGTACTCTTGTTTTTCTAAAGGTTAACATGAATGATTCAGTACTTACATGGATATAGTTGTGCTTAGTACTTTTGTGGATACCATTGATGGGCCAACCTAATGTTGCTCACTTATAGTTTTCTGTACTGTAACATTGATTTAGATCAAACTGGGATAAACTTCAGAAGATGTTATTGTGTAACCACTAATATCAACTAAATGAAAGAATAATTTGATGTTAAATATGGTTCAGGGTTCACCATCATTAATAGTTTTAACCACTTGCTAGCTCTTCATCGCCATCTCCTATGTGTTTGTTAGCAGGAATGAAGTAACAGAAAGCTTATGGAAAATGAAGCTATCCATGTCGCAAAGCCGGTTCTTTGTTTAATTTCTGCTCTCAAAATGGAATACCCAGAAATAGTAAATAATTCTTGACATTAGATTCTGCGGGCAAACAATCTTTCTCACCTAAAGCATAAGAATTTTTGGTAACAATTTAACAGAAGACAAAAGAATACCATCTGTAAGGCAGTCTCAGCAGAAAAATGGTGAATTTGTTGGTGAAATTGCATTGCCAAATCTTGAAGCAGATAGAAATTAGTAGGTAAATATAATAATTTTTTAGAGAAGTAAGAAATCTCAAGATATCATGGAGTAGTGCTCGTTCTTGTAATAATCATCAAGTCCAGAATAATGCCTGGTCTAAACTTTGATTCATGGTTATGCATTAAAAGGTTTATGGTGCTTATACTATAAACAACAGACAGTGACTTTTATCTTAAAAACACAAGATTTTTGTTTTACTGAATTGGTGATTTCCACTAGTGATTAAGATTTCAATTAGATGTTGCTGCAAAGCACTTACTGTTTTGTTTTCTGTTTGTCAAGTGTGTAATCAGTAGTTAGCCTAACAGTTATGGTGGATAAAGTATTAACTACATCTGATATTACGATTTCAGACAATGGCGGCTTTTGGTAACAAATTGCAGAGGAAGCCCAAGTGCAAGGTTAATACGAAGCGAGTAGGAGGAGATGCAGGTCAGAAAAAAGTTGTGAAAGTTACTGACAAGTGTGGACAGATGTGCGAGGCAGGAAACGAGCACTATGGATCAAAGTTCTTGGGGAAGCCTTCTCCTTTTCCTACTAGTAGTACCAAGAAGCGTGGCAGGGAATTTTCTGTTGATGGTCGAAGAGCAAAAATACAGAGGATGGACTGCACTGTCAAAATGCATTGTGCTAGCATGTTGAGGGAATTGATGGATCACCCCGATGGACGGATTTTCAGTGAGCCAGTTGATCAAGTGAAGATTCCTGATTATTTCTCAATAATCAGAAATCCGATGGATTTGGGAACTATTAAACAGAAGCTAGAAGAAAACCTTTACTTCAGTGCAGACGAATTTGCTGATGATGTTAGATTGACCTTTTCAAATGCTATGGTGTACAATCCTCCTGGGGACAGAGTTCATAACACGGCAAAGGAGTTTAAAGAGTGTTTCATTAACAAAT
Organism: Misopates orontium; assembly: GCA_946800315.1. Taxonomy (NCBI): domain Eukaryota; kingdom Viridiplantae; phylum Streptophyta; class Magnoliopsida; order Lamiales; family Plantaginaceae; genus Misopates; species Misopates orontium. The sequence continues at coordinate 6,283,702 of OX326947.1, forward strand.
GCATATGGAGAAAATTGGACGTAAAAGTGAAGGATGAAAGGGCCAATCTTAAGGGCCAAGACTCCAAGCAGACTGTTGAAAAGAGTTGCCATGATATTAAACAAATTGGGCTTAACAGAGCTCCTATGCGTACTAAATGCGACAACAATATGCCAATGTCATTGAAGGAAGAGCATAAGATTCAGACTTTGTCTCTTTGGGGAAAGAAAAGGATTAGTTCTAATGGTAAGTGCGTGTTTATCTTATATCATGTGGCAAATTCAAATATTTGTAACGATTTGAACTTTATTGACACATGGAAATGATTATAGGGCTTGGAGACGTTCTTATTGAAGAAAGATGCGCTCGCCTCTCAACCCCTGCCACAACTTCTTATCCGAGTGAAGGTAATGATATAGAACCATATTAGAGTTATAACTCATAAGCCTTTTCTACACAATGCAAAGAATTCAAGGGGACCAAGAAGGAATAGCATTACAAATTCTTGGAATCTGAATATTATAAATCTAGTTGAGTTTAAGATGTTGTCTGAACAGATGGAAAATACCTCTAGAAATTGCTGATTCCTTTTCCAGTATTAAAGGCTTTACACACATAAACATTCATGTTGCCTCCTTTTATTTTTCTCCTGGACATGCTGTGAAATCTTCACCTGTAGCTCTTAACTGAACTCAGGGCTCAGAACTTGAAACTTTGTTTTTTTATAGTTGATAGCTTCTGTACTATCCTAGTTTTGGGAGTCTGACATATATTTCACATTTAATCAGATTGGAGTTCGTTTGCTGATCAAATGTCGCCAAAGAGGACTTCGCGAGTTGCAATGCTAAAATGCCGCTTTGCTAGTACTATTTACAAAGCTACACATCAGGATGAAAATTCTGATCCCGTAATAATGAAGCAAGAAAGAGGCAGGCTGGAAAAGGAACAACTTGAAGGTAATTAAACATTTATTTGATGAAATCGCATGTATACTCCTTTTGTTTTTATCTCTGTGATAGAATAGCATAATCTCTACCTCTTCACTTTGTTAAAATGTTTCTTACATTTCACAGAGAGAGCGAGGAATCAAAAGAAAATCAAGGTGGTTGAAGCTTCCATGCGAATGGAGAAAGCTGAGTTAAAAATGCAGCGGGAGAGGGAAAGAGAAGCAGCAAGGATGGCACTGCAAAAGGTATTTTTATTTATCTAACTACTGGTTTTCAAACGTATATTCATAGTGTTGTGACTAGATACTGAGATTTATTTTTCTTTCTATTTGTAGATTCAAAAATCTGTTGATTTTGGCGAAAATTCAGAGGCCTTGAAGGAACTGGAGGTGATGTGCCGTCATACATCTATGCGAGATTCTTGCGGTCGCCATGTTAGCCCACTAGCGCAACTTGGTCTGTTTTTGAAGGAAGATGATTATTGGGAAGAAGAAGATGAAATCGAGAGAAAGATGCTGCGGGAGAGGGAAAGAGAAGCAGCAAGGATGGCGTTGCAAAAGGTATTTTTATCTATCTATCTATTGGTTTTCAAACTTATATTGATAGTACTGCGACTAGATGCTGAGATTTATTTTCCTTTCTACTTGTAGATTCAAAAATCTGTTGATTTTGGGGAAAATTCAGAGGCCTTGAAGGAACTGGAGCTGATGTGCCGTCATACGTCTATGAGAGGTTCTTGCGGTCGCCATGTTAGCCCACTAGCGCAACTTGGTCTATTTTTGAAGGAAGATGATTATTGGAAAGACGAAGAAGAAAATGAAATCGAAGAGGGAGAGATAGTTTAGCTGATCTTTTCAATAGAAGAGGGAGAGATAGCGTAGTTGATCTTTTCAGTATAAGAGGGAGGTATTTTGTAAATTTGTAAGATCCTTCCAATAGAAGAGCAAGAGATGTAGTTGATCTTTACATTTGTGAGCTGTTTTGTAATTAATCGTTTCAGAACGTAATATCTATAATATAATTATCAGTTGCCCTTTGCCCGGTTGACCCTGTTTCTTGTGTACTGGATTTCTTGATTGTTGGTTTTCTTTCACTTATTATGTTTATGTTTAACCCGAAAAGAAAATAAATATGCGAATGTGCTATCTTGAGATATGAAGACAGTGGTTTGTTGTGTAGAGTGTTGAAATAGAATAGGTTCATGTGATTCTCAGGTATGTTATGAGATTTATCATTGTGTGTGTTGTTCTGGGTTTTGAATTAACTGTTTAGGAATGAATTGAAATATGGCAGGGGGTTATGAGAGGCACAAAGATGATCAAGAGATCGGTGGTAAGGAAGAAAACAATGAGGTAATTCAGGTTGCAAATGAGCTCTGGATTGACAGTGAATCCAATGAAAAGGGGGGTAAAATTGAGCACCACGTGTCTATTGGTATTGAGAATAGTCCATCCAGAGCACATTCTGTTTCAGTTATCGATTCGGTGATTCTTCCCAGTGTATGCTACTTGAGTACCTTTATCAATTTGCGTCAGAGGGCTATTCACTCGCGGAAATCCAAGCAGCTGAGTATATTTTTGTATTCAGCGAGAAAGCAGATGTCAGTTTGAGCTCTCCTGGTGAGAATGCAACTTCTTATGATTCTGTATCTGAGAAAAACACGGAAGGCTGTTTTGAGGTTACTATAAAAGTTCCAAAACCTTTTTCGGATGCAAAGAGGAAAGGGGAAGGGCCGATGATTCAGTTTAATGGGAACACTTTTGCACTTTTAGAAACAAAGGGATATTTGTATTCAGAAAGTGGTGGTATGTTGGAACAAATGGTATGTGTATCATCAGGAAATGATGATAAGTTAGAACAAAAGGAATTCATATCATCAGAAATAAATGATAATTTAAAAAAGAAAGAATGTGTAACTTCAGAAAGTGGTGATACATCAGAACAAAAGGACTGCGTATCACCAGAAAATGCCGATAAATTCGGACAAAAGGAATGTCTATCATCAGAAATTGATGATAGATTAGAACAAAAGGAATGTGTATCTTCAGAAAGTAATGATCAATTGGAACAAAAGGAACGCATATCACCAGAAAGAGATGGCAAACTGGAAGAAGAGGAATGCATATTATCAGAAAGAGATGATGCACTAGAACAGAAGGAATGTGTATCTTTAAAAAGTGATGATCAGTTGGAACAAAAGGAGTTCATATCATCAGAAAGAGGTGATAAACTGGAAGAAAAGAAATGAATTTTATCAGAAAGAGATGATACACTAGAACAGAAGGAATGTGTATCTTTAGAAAGTGAAGATCAATTGGAACAAGAGGAATGCATATCACCAGAAGAGATGGCAATTTGGAAAAAGAGAAATGCATATTATCAGACAGAGATGATACACTAGAAAAGCAGGAATATGTATCTTCAAAAAGTGACGATGAATTGGAACAAAAGGAATTCATATCATCAGAAAGAGACGATAAGATTGGAAGAAGAGGAATGCATGTCATCAGAAAGGGATGATAAATTAGAACAGAAGGAATCTGAATCATCAGAAAGTGACAGTAGATTAGAACAAAAGGAATGTGTACTATCAGAAAGAGATGATAGATTAGAACAGAAGGAATGGGTATCTTCAGGAAGTGGTGATGCAGTAGAAGAAAAGGATTGTGTATCATCAGAAATAGATAATAGATTAGATAAAAAGGAATGTGTATCTTCAGAAAGTGACGACAGATTGACTCTTTCATACCATGATAATGGATTCGAACATGACGAAGACGGGGTTAATCAGGTGCCATCCCTTTTTCCCCATTGATTATATATTCATCGTTATGTAATATCATTTTTTAGCCCTGGTCCTGTGCAAGCAACAATCTTTTTATGCTGCATTACATTTATCTTAATCTTCTACCATTGATTCCTAAAGCTTTTTAGCATGTGCAGGCTTCTCTTCGTCCCGTGCACGCAACATCCTGGAAGAGTTGTTGTGGACTGTTTGAACTCTTTGGAAGTTCTGGCCGATAATCAAGGTTAATGTCCTTCTGATGCTTCAAGAGTCTTTCTGCTTTCTTGTTCATCAAAATCTGCTAGATATAATTGTCTTTGCCCATTTATTGTACTTGGAGTATTTTTGAAGGCATATTGGCTTTAGACCAGGCATTATTCCTCACTGTATTCTTGTTTTTCTAAAGGTTAACATGAATGATTCAGTACTTACATGGATATAGTTGTGTTTAGTACTTCTGTGTCAGTGGATACCATTGATTGGCCAAACTCATGTTGCTCACTTATATTTGTCTGTACTGTAACATTAATTTGGATCAAACTGGGATAAACTTTAGAAGATGTTATTTTGTAACCACTAATATCAACTAAATGAAAGAATAATTTGATGTTAAATATGGTTCAGGGTTCACCATCATTAATAGTTTAAACCACTTGCTAGCCATCTCCTATGTGTTTGTTAGCAGGATTGAAGTAACAGAAAGCTTATGGAAAATGAAGCTATCCATGTGGCAAAGCCCGTTCCTTGTTTAATTTCTGCTCTCAAAATGGAATACCCAGAAATAGTAAATAATTCTTGACATTAGATTCTACGGGCAAAACATCTTTCTCACCAAAAGCATAAGAATTGTTGGTAACAATTTAAAGAATACCATCTGTAAGGCAGTCTCAGCAGAAAAATGGTGAATTTGTTTCTGATCATCATTGGTGAAATTGTATTGCCAAATGTTGAAGCAGATAGAAATTAGTAGGTAAATATAATAAATTTTTAGAGAAGTAAGAAATCTTGAGATAGCATGGAGTAGTGCCCGTTCTTGTAATAATCATCAAGTCCAGAACAGGTGTATAAATATCAGCATATCCTCTTCTTCCATATCTAAATTCACAAACAAGTAGTTGAAATATCATCCAATATCTCACTCAACAAGGGTATTATCCTATTTTATTTTTTTTGAGCATACACATTTTGTTTGATTAATCAGATAAAATATCAATCATCACATTACATGATTATATCTGTTAATGCAAATTAGGCACTATCGTGATTTTTAAGGTTTATGGCAATAATTACAAAAACATTGTTTCAAAAGTGAAGAATTACATGCAATGGTGCAGTGCACTTCATTGCATGTTCAATAGATGAGAAACCAAATAGAACTAACTATTGAATGCCCAGGACAAAGCAGCAACAACAAAAGCTATTATTACATTCTACGTTTGTTCTCTGCATCTTACTGAACTATATAACTTACTATGGCTTCTTTTTGAAAGGGTGGCATTTAGAAAAAAAGTAGTACATAATTAACTGAATAAATTGTTTAGTAAATATGACAAGATTGGGTCTAAACTTTTACAACAACTAATGACATTGGTCGAATGCAGAATATCGAATAGATCAATCTGGGATAGAACATCGGTAGATCTTACATTGTCATAAACCTTAAAATCAAAATGTAAAATGATAACAACAACTATGAACCATTGCTCCATATCACAAATGCTACTTATGTAATTACAACACATCAATAATTTGACCAAACGGATACGACATCCACAATGTTTATTCTTCATTACATAATCAAATACTACATTAATGCTTTGAAACAAATGGATTAGAACAGAACAATCATACAACAAGTTCCTCTAGGTGAATGGTCTTCAACTTGACAGATCCAAATCCAATCTTGAGCATACACCTTTGTGCAAACAAAATCCTTGAACAGATATTGCCGGACCACAATCATATAAATCGAATTAAAAAGGTTAAATGAAAGCATAGATATAGAAAATCGATTAAAATGTAGACCTAATAAAAAGAGATTAAAAAAAATAAAAAATAATGATATTCTTAAGCAAAAAAAAGAAAAATGTAATCAGGATTATAGTAACAGAGAGCTTATTAAAAATAGAAGCAATCCGTGTCGCAAGGCCTGTATGTTTTATTTCTGCCATCAAAACGGAACATCCAAAAACTGAATTATTCTGGACATTAGATACCACAGGCAATTATTATTCAAACTAATAATAACAAAGTAGTTAAAAACAATTAAATTAATAATAATAAAATGTGACAGCAGCAATCTCAGCCGAAAGATGGTGATATGTTTTATAATAATCACTGTGAATCAGCAAAATTAAAACAACTTTCATCACGGATTGTGTTGCCACATCATTTCAAATAAAATAAAAATTTACAAAACATAATAGAATTATGATTAATAGAGATTTGTGTTGGAGAGATCAGATGGTAGTGCATGTTTTTATCATCATTCAAATGCAGAATAGATGGGTAAATATATCATCATATCTCTCCTCAACGGATCATAGAAAAATTAAACAAATATATTTATGTAAAATAAGAAGAATAAAAAAAAGAATTAGAAAATTGTTGATGAGAGAGGTATCAGATCGAGCATGTCAATCACCACGTTACATCTAACATGAGATGCAAATTAAGACTGGGGCGACAAAATTACTATCATCATATTCCTCTTCAAATTCAACAACAAAATAATGAGAAAATATTGCGAAATTAATTGAACAAAAGATACAAATTGCTAACTCTGAATTTGTTCACCCAGATCTTGATGTGTCGTTAGCCGCTACTTTGTTGATGAAATGAAGGAGAAGGCTTGGTGGTTTATATAGATAAAAAGAGCGGCGTTTATTAGGGTTTTCAATTTGGGGCAGGCTCGGTCAATGTTTTTACCGCTAGGGCTTTGTTGTGCTCAAAGATGTTATAATTCATTTTTTCTTTTTCTTTTTTAAAATTAATATTATGACCCAATTTATTAGAAATTAATATTTCAATCCATCCAAAAAAAAATAACAATAGTTACAATAACACGCTGGCATAATGAAATGAAATATTATAGGTATATTTTGTTTATTTTCTTCGAGAAATTATATGGGTGTAACAAAAAAAAATAAAAAATGCCGCTCAATGGGTCGGTCCTTATGTATAATTGATTGTAAACTAAGGCCGCTGAAAATTGTTATTAGCATTTAGCACGTATAAAAACTATAGTTGGAATAATATCTAAACCTTAAATAAAGAAAAGCCTGACTCCTAGTCCCTCCCAAGCTGGATAATGTCTTCAATAGATTATAAGCGCTTGTGATTGTGTAGCATTACTGTGAAACTATAATATTAAACATATAAAATAAGTAAAAAATAACATATAGTTATTTTATTATGTTTTTTTGGACATATAAAATAAGTATATACACAAACTTTAATACATAATCAGCGGCTATAATGATTTGTATCAAGATATGCGTTTTCAAATTAATCAGGGGGCATGAAAGAGTGAAAAGTAAGTTTTTGATCATAATGAATTCCTTTGGTGAGATGACGCTCTTTTGCAACGGGTATGAATATTTAGACATTAATCTTTGTCGTTGTTGTGATTGTTACTACTCTGCTCACATGTTCGAGTTTATTCTCTTCTCTTTGACGGACTTAGGAAAATCAAGTGTTATCACATAGCCAATTTGATAATGCAACTTTTCGATACGAGGGAATATTCAATTTGGACACCTTCTTTCTTCGTGATCTCACTAAAACGTATCTTGTATCTAGCTTGTGAAATATACTTATTAGCAACATGTAAAATCATAAATGATTTGTCAAGTAGTTCTTATATAAATAAAAATAAATATATAACTACTTATTAGCTTCAGAAAATACAGCTACTATTAAACAGGACAAACGTGATCTGCCTTTTTTTCACTAGTCCCTCTTGATTCCTAGTCTATAACTGAAATCATACATACAACCAATTCCAATACGTTTAAGCCTTGAAAAAACAGTTTCTTGCAACATCCCTCTACTTCAAAATTTTGCAATGCATCAAAAGCTGCCAACTTCTTGTCATCTAAAATATGATCAAATTATATCTCTGTTTGTTCAGATATAATTGACTACAGCAACTGAAAATACAAGACAATTCACGGCCGTGATCAGCAGAATGTTGAGCCATACGGCATCCGCTGCGCTAGGAGTACCAGTTGGCTCGGAGCCAGAGTCGAAACCGTCTCCTCCTACTGGCGGGAAAGGCATGATGGGTGTCATTGTGCTGCAAAAGAGAGATTGTCAAAGGTTTTTTCTTCACTGTGTAGTTTAGTTTGCGTTTGATGAAATTTGATAACGAATAACTTTACCTGGGCGGTGTCATAGGAATTGAGGGTGGTGTCATTGGAATTGTCGGCGGTGTTGTAGTGGTACTACTGCTTGCCGATGCAAAGCGACAGTTACCGTGGCCTGAGATCAATGTGACAAATTGAAACCTTTAGTTGATGAATGGTCACGATTTTCGCATGCACGTTAACTGATATGAAAGTATTGGTCTGGGTTTTTTAAATCGAATACAGTAGCTTACTCGGGTCAGTATTAGTGATCTGTGCAGTTCCTCCAAAATCACAGCTAGTGGGAAGAGGATTTCTGCGATAGTAGTCATTGAAAGCGTAAGAAGCATGATCACGGACTGTATTTGGATCGAAACAAGGCCCACTTGGTTGGATTGGCGAACAGTCTGCACCTCCGTAGCCACACGCGTAGTCCAGAGCTACTTGCAAAGCAGTGTCCGAAGCAGTGGAACTTGCAATGCACCAAGCGCCGCCTGATCCAGGAGTGGTCGTTTGGTGCATGATCGGAATGTGTCCTGAAGTAACGATATCTCTCTTTAAAGTAGCCGATGGAGATTGGAATTGCAATTGGTAATCCAGCTTTTTGCCTACTTTGATTGCTTTTAGAGATTCTTTTTCTGCAATGCTTGCACCTGAAAGTAAAAAATAAACGTCCTTTTGTAGTTATTCTCATGTATTTCAGTTTGATTAGTTTACCATCAATTTGTTCTATATGAAATATTATCTCTGTAAACTTCAGGGAAGAACATAGAGAAGAATTTGTTAAAAATATATGTGATTCTTACATGACTTTGTGACTGTTAAGCCTGCATAAAACTATGTAGGTAAAGTTTATAGATTTCAAAGATTAGCTATGGCATAACCTGCGGAAATGCGTGTTAACTACAGAGAACCACTGTATAATATCCAGGAAAGAACAGAACCATGACATGGACATACAGAACTTGATGCAGATTACTAAACCAAATGAAGTATTAAACTAAGAAATCAAAGTATCTGATCTGCACGTCGTTGTATCGGAAAAAAACTAGGTAACAAAGACGTTGGAAATTGGAAGTTTAAGAAAGTATAGAATTACCCGAGATACAGAAAAAACAGATGATAAAGAGTATGGCACTTTGAGATACTCTGGCGTCCATTACTATCTCCTCGAAAAAACGCAACGGTGTGTGAATGAAGAAGCCAAGCCCAGCTTCATTTGGTACGTTGAGTTTTTTTATATACAAAGTGTGAAGAATCATAGTTTTCTTGCAGTGAGGAGAGAATGAAAGAGAGTTATGTGTTGGAGAATATGAGAAAGCTTAAGGAAGGAGGCATTTGTTTGTTGGGTAGTACAAGCAAAGAGAAGGTGCCCAAATAGGGGAAAAAGTTGTAGAAGAAAAAAGGTAACATGAAAAAGGATCTGTTTGGGGTGTAAATATGGTGCATCATGTAGTATTATTATCTTGAGCTAATAATAAATTATTCCTATATGCTTTGTCTATTTGACATATTATTCTATTACTACAAAACTTATCAAATAACTTTCATACTCTATAAAAATGAAATTATATCTATAAACATGTCACTTTTGTTGAATGGAAGAGTTAATTTGCTATGTGTTCTTATATATATATATATATATATATATATATATATATATATATATATATATATATATATATATATAGTATATAAATTACCTCTATGTTTTATGTTAAGTAATACTATTTCCACTGGAAATAGTATTACTTAACATAAAACATAGAGGTAATTTATTATTATTATTATTATTATTATTATTATTATTGTTTTATTAAACGTTAATTTGATATATCTCTGTACATATTGGAAGTGGCGATTCTTTCTCAAAAGCTTGGGGGGTGGGGACAAGGCAAAGAGATTTTGTTCATAAACGCACATCTTCATGTGGTATCTTTACTAAAAGGTCTCAACCGTCTGAAGGTGCTAACTGTCTATCATGAGTTGCTATTTGTTTTAGAGATGTTCTACAACTCTTGAAATCTTTTTTCTTAAAAAAAGTTAAAATTTTCAATTATTATATAGGTTTACTATTAAACTCGAAAACATATGAGGCCATATTTTCGTCTCAGAGATATATTTGTAATGAGTTCTTTTTCCCCCAAAATATATTTAAAGCTTCTCTGAGTATGGTGAATTTAAAAGAAGTTCTATAATAAGCTAATCCTAGTACAAGATGTTTTGCTAATGAAGAAGAGAGAAACTTGACCTGATCATGGTTCCCCGTGTGACGAGAGAAAGGTTTCGCTCAAATTTGGCACTGATTTTTTTTCTTTTATTGGGCTAAACTATGGGCCAAGGTGGTAGAATACAGTCCAAATGTTTGGACTCTTCTTTTTTGCTTTAAATTTTAACAAGTGGTCATAAATTTAGTGAAAGACTTAATTTCTTATTTAACATGTGAAAATCATAATGATTTTATTAACGAAGATTTTGGAGACATCGTATACACAGGTATAACGTAGACATAGACACCTTATACGAGATTGGAGTGAAAATGTCGACAGTAGGAGTATATGTGCCACAAAATTTACTCTTGTTCTTTTCTTTTACCGATTGGAGATACCAATGGAATAGGGTGAATCTCGCAGGGGCAAAAATATGTTCCATTTCACTCGTCCAAAATCCTCTTTAGCAAATGCAAGTCTTTTGTCACTGTCATTGAGGAAGATATTACAATATAGCACATTCTGATTCGCTTCAAGAAACTAGTTACAAGGTCACACCTCGCAATGGCATCGTCATTTTTGTCCCATAATTTATGGTAATAGAAGTTGCCAAGTATAATGAACTATGTGACAATGTCTTAGACCACTAGGAGTACAGAAAATGATCTCTATAGATACCTCCAATGTTATAAATAGGCTGATTATGAGACTCCAAACATCAAACAACTCAATCCATTTCATATTACACATTCAAGTTCTTCCTTCTCAAAACATGGCATTGGCAGCCTCAACAATGTCCCTCTCTTCCCTGAGATCACTGCCACCAATGGCAGAATCTCAATGCGGAAGACTGTTGCCAAGAAGACCGTATCGTCCGACAGCCCATGGTACGGTCCAGACCGTGTTAAATACTTGGGCCCATTCTCCGGCGAGGCACCAAGCTCAAGGTTAAGGAGATTAAGAACGGAAGATTAGCCATGTTCTCAATGTTCGGATTCTTTGTTCAAGCCATTGTTACTGGAAAGGGCCCCCTGGAGAACCTCGCCGACCATCTTGCCGACCCTGTTAACAACAACGCCTGGGCATTTGCCACAAACTTTGTTCCTGGAAAGTGAAGATAGACAAAGAAAAAAAAAGAAGAGTGTGCACACATTGCTGATGTAAAATTTTTGTAAATTTTTGGAGTATATTGCAAACTTTGCCAGCTTGAATGATTGGACCTAATGACAGTAGTCTAGCATCAGTAACCATTAATTTGGGAATCTATAGCACTAAAATGTTTACCTGATTATAAAGAGCAAGAAGAAGGCTTAAGCAAAATCTCCCCAACTATAAGTACATGGTTGATTTACTATACAAATACGAAATAGCGAAGCAATTTGAGAGAAATTGTATATAAAATGGAAATCTGCATACTAAATTATATAACAGCTGCATCAAGTACTATACATAGAGAAACATAAGCTAGCACATTTTATTAACTTAGTTCTAGCTTATGACTTGATGTCTTTCAAGTTTCTGTTTTACCGTAGTCTATAGCCTATTGTTAATACTAGACACTTAAGCAAAATAACAAGATCAAGGAGTTAAGTTTTAAAATAGCAGGGGATGACAAGCACTGCATTTACTTTTCCCTTGGTGGTTCTTACACAAAAACTGAAAATGAGAACTTTATTTATTTAATTTTGTTTCTACAATAACTTTTTAGACTAAAATATGGTTAGTCTCAACTCTCAAGAAGAGTTATGGTCAAGAGGCCAAATAGTTCAGCCAACAAGCTCACAGTAAATGTCAAATTTGTGCTCTAAATTACATTTATGGTTGGCTCTTCTGAAGTTGACCTCTATAATAGATTGAGCTTGTATTTCTGTATGAAGAACGTTTATACTCGCTATTCTGAATCATCATGACTATTACGTACTGCCACCGTCTACAATAGAAAGTTCATACTAAATACATTTCACATGGAAAATAAATGTATTGAACCAGGTGTTTCAGTGAAAAAATGGAGCAGTGCACCCTGGTGAAATCAAATTCTGAGGAGATAATCGGAGTCTAATTCCTTGATAACATTAATCCTGTTATTACAGTAGATATAACAAGTCCAACAGAACAAATTGACTGAATTTTTCCCCTTGACATTTGTAGCACTATCTTGTTTAAGATCCAGAGTCTTCATTTGATCAATTATATGCGATGTATATGCCAATAGATATTGATTAATCGACTAATAAATTGTTGAATGATTGTGAAGTACCAAGTCGATTCATTCTGCATAAATACCTTCATAATCTATTGAGTACAATATGGTTCATTACTCTTTCAAAAAGTATCTTATACATCTCGTATTGATAATTTGAATTCGAGAACTCCTTATACTCGTTGATCCATCGTTGTCAAATCCGTACACTCCACCTTATCCGTGTCCAGTTTTGTTTAAAACTTCCTATATTTTTAAGGCTACTTTTTGCCCTTCAATCACGTACCTCAAGCTTTCTGATCATGCTCTGCTATGCATCTTTAGCACTTTTATATAAATCAACAGAAATTTATAAACAGTTTCTGATTTTCCTTCCAAACCAGTGAGTCCCTGTGCCTCGAAATCTATGGGCTGCCGAGTAAAGGCAATAATCAGTTGGTTTAAACATGCAATTGGTTTCAAAATCATTCATTTCAGAATGCTGGATTGTATTACAAGATCACATATATGAAAGCATATCTCTGAATTCTTGTGTTTATTTCTGTTCTTCTAACTTGTTTGATTGTTTCAGTATAAGGTTTGCCAGAGTCATTGTTTGTTGGATCATGTTTGTTTTACGGCTTTACCTTCAGCTTTTATGAGAATTATGAAAAGTTAGCCAAAACAATTAAGCTGAAGTATCACATTTTTAACCATTTACAAGGCAATTTTGTAAGCTCACGATTCACACAACTCAATGTAATTGTAAAGTTCACTTTCCAGGCACAAAGTTTGTGGCATAGTTCCAGGCGTTGTTGCTAACTGGGTCTGCTAAATGGTCCGCAAGATTCTCCAGTGGACCCTTTCCAGTGACTATAGCTTGAACGAAGAATCCAAACATCGAGAACATTGCAAGTCTGCCGTTCTTGATCTCCTTAACCTTGAGCTCTGCAAAAGCCTCTGGATCATCTGCAAGGCCTAAAGGGTCGAAGCTACCACCTGGGTAGAGTGGGTCAGTAACCTCACCAAGTGGTCCACCGGCAATACGGTAGCCCTCAACAGCTCCCATCAACAAAACTTGACAAGCCCAAATAGCCAAGATGCTCTGAGCATGGACCAAGCTCGGGTTGCCCAAGTAGTCAAGCCCGCCTTCGCTGAAAATTTGTGATCCGGCCTTGAACCATACCGCCTCACCGAATTTGACTCCATTACGTGCCAAAAGCTCTGGGAAGATGCATCCAAGTGCTCCAAGCATTGCCCATCTGCTGTGGATCACTTCAAGTTCACGGTTCTTTGCAAAGGTCTCAGGGTCAGCTGAGAGTCCAGCAGTGTCCCAACCGTAGTCACCAGGGAATTCACCAGTGAGGTAGCTTGGGGCCTCACCGGAGAATGGCCCCAAGTACTTAACACGGTCTGGACCGTACCATGGGCTGTCGGAAGATACGGTCTTCTTGGCAACAGTCTTCCTCATTGAGATTCTGCCATTGCTGGCGGTGATCTCAGGGGAGAGCTTGACAGCTTGTCCTGCAAAGGATGGTGAAGAGAGAGCTGACATTGAAGAGGCTGCCATTTTTTAGAAATGAAGCAAAGTGTTGTTTGATGTGTTCTGTGTTGAAAGGAGTTGTTGGTGATGAATGGAATAGGTTGTTGCTGGTTATATATAAGGCTAGAGAGTTGCTTTTCTTATCTTATGAAATATGAACATCCATATCTCTTCTTTCATTGGATTTCAAGATTTTTGCTTGTCTTATAGTCTTATTTCCAGTTGGCAATTTATAGTCCGTCACGTTTTGGAATTTTAATTTTGCTACCTTTGAGAGGGCCCTGCACATAATTGAATCTCATATATGCTTCAGGTTAAGATTTTTTCACTTAGATTGCATAGTCAGAAGTATCTTAACAGGGGAAGCAAGTAATTTTACATTTGAAAAATATCTTTTAGTTAATTGTACTGAAAGCCTTAATGGCTTAATCTGTCGAAAAAAGACCTATATTAGCTGGTAAGATGAAATCTTGTATCTTTTGACCTTTCTAAGCATGGCTCATATTAACAAGTTATACTTACTAATAAGCTACTAGTGTTGTATAATGAAATCTAGGGCCCTTTAACTCTTAATTAATACCATGAACATCACCATGATGTCCTTCATAGTGACAAAATTAATGCTTAAACATTTATCACTTTGTGTTCATTCTGAATATAAAAATGCAGCATTCTAACACATACTTTAGCTAAAGAAATTCACTTGAACCCTGAAATTTCATCACAAAGCAACAGCAACATCTATCTTCACTGGTTTTGGTGATATTTTCTCCTCCCCACCATTAGAGGGCAATACTCTGGTGTCGAAAATAATCGATGTTCTGTATCTCTAGCCATCAAACACTAGTGGTCCAAATCTATGCATATCTGATTTCTTTTTTTCTTTTTAGTTTGGACTTTTTAAATTATCCAAAAGAATCCATTCAAATTTGTCTTTATTTTCACAAACTATATCTATCCTCACACTTGGCCAGTTCTAATTGGCTTCAAGCAAGTGTTTGCACCTCGCTTGAGATTTTCTCATGATCAATTAATAACTCCAGACAAAATCCAATGAGTTTAATTAATAACGCATGGTGATAGCCGTTGCCAAGTAGATTTGTAAAAAATCTCCATATCCATAGTTGTCAACCAATGACAACAAAGATAATGATCTCCTTAGATAAGGACTTTGATGGCTCAATTCTTATAAATACCTTAATCAGTTGGCTATGGAACTCAACCAACAAACAACTCTCAACTCATCTCATATTCACATACACAACAGTCTTCCCTTAGATCACACGACAATATGGCAGCCTCAACAATGTCTCTCTCTTCCCCATCCTTCGCCGGACAGGCTGTCAAGCTCTCCCCTGAGATCACTGCCACCAATGGCAGAATCTCAATGAGGAAGACTGTTGCCAAGAAGACCGTAACGTCCGACAGCCCATGGTACGGCCCTGACCGTGTTAAGTACTTGGGTCCATTCTCCGGTGAGGCCCCAAGCTACCTTACTGGTGAATTCCCTGGTGACTACGGTTGGGACACTGCTGGACTTTCCGCTGACCCTGAGACCTTCGCCAAGAACCGCGAACTTGAGGTGATCCACTCCAGATGGGCCATGCTTGGAGCTCTAGGATGCGTTTTCCCCGAGCTCTTGGCACGTAACGGTGTCAAGTTCGGCGAGGCCGTGTGGTTCAAGGCCGGATCACAGATTTTCAGTGAAGGTGGCCTTGACTACTTGGGCAACCCAAGCTTGGTGCATGCTCAGAGCATCTTGGCCATATGGGCTACCCAAGTTTTGTTGATGGGAGCTGTCGAGGGATACCGTATTGCCGGTGGGCCACTTGGTGAGGTTACCGACCCACTCTATCCGGGTGGTAGCTTTGATCCATTAGGCCTTGCCGATAACCCAGAAGCTTTTGCTGAGCTCAAGGTAAAGGAGATCAAGAACGGCAGACTTGCAATGTTCTCGATGTTTGGATTCTTCGTTCAAGCTATTGTCACCGGAAAGGGGCCATTGGAGAATCTTGCTGACCATCTAGCAGACCCAGTTAGCAACAATGCCTGGAACTATGCCACAAACTTTGTACCTGGAAAGTGAAGCTAGCAAGAGAAAGGGAAGAGTGTGCATATTGAGATTGTTCACTGATGTAAAATTATTCTGGATTTTTTGGATATGGTATATAAGTTAGTACCTTTTTTCATTTTTAAGAGCAAATTAGTATAACATTAATGGGAAGCATGGATATTAAAATGATTTACAATCCTGATCAAGTAGCAAGTAATATAATCAGCAAACAAACAAGAGCCACCACATCTCAATTCTAACTTGAGGCCTTCTGATTCACACGTAACATTTCCACATGCTAATCTGCCAATTGATCATAAGTATACAAAAAGCTAAAAAAAATCCCATCAGACTGAATAAAGTCCCCGTTTTCACTATTCCGTTTTCTGGATTGACAATGACTACATGTTTTTTGACATATTAAAGGAAGTATATAAGTTCTTTTTGGTAATTTATAATATGGTACTGAGTAGAATATGATGGTACTTATGGCAGGATGAATTAAATTTGTATATAAAAGTAGACTGCCATGAAGTAATTTATTCGTCGATTATAAATACATTAAACTTCTTGGATCTAATGAATACCATGGATTTTGAACAAGCAATGCCTGCATCCACTTCGTCTAGGAAAGTATGATATTTTAACTATATCCTCGAACAGAGGGCTTCTTCAAGATGGTGAATGGCAAAATTTGATTTTGGAAAAGATGTCTTTTTGAACAGGAGCTTTGGTTGTAAGTATCTCTATCTAAAGGATCAGTTGTACTTCAAAAATCTGTTTTTAAGATTTTTTCTCATGTCGGTCTAAATCTTTAGCTGTATAATAATTTGCACAGAGCTTAAGGTTGAGGCCATTCTCTTACAGAGTTATCAAGGGAATAAGATCCTGTCAATTGTCATCAGAGAATTGAGTCAATCATACAGTGGAACTTCATTCACAGCAACAACAAGATAAACTTCATTGAGAATGAGATTCTGATTATCTCCTTTAAGTTTGATTTTTTCAACAGGGTGCACTGCTCTATTCTTTTTTCCTTCTTTATTTTTCCCATTGCTGCAGCACGTCAAATTCGTCAATTTTTCCTAGTAAATATAATATATTCTGTTTATTAGCATGAATTTCAATTTGTAGACGACGTTATATTCATGAATGTTCAGGGTACAATGTATAAAAGTTCATCATACAGAGATAGTAGCTCAAATATACAGTTCAACTTCAGTAAAACTAACCATAAATGTAGATATAAACTGTTGACTCTGTTGGCTATAATTCTGGAGACTTACCTCATTTTAGTATTGAAAATTGATGCCTTAAAAAGAAACCAAGTTCTCGTTTACAGTTTTGCATATGACGAGGAACAGTATAAGGTACACCAACTGTTTAGATGTTTCTTTGCTGAGTATAGGACTCAATGCAGTTGTTTGTCATTTTATTTTAGTGTTACATATTTTCCATTTTATATAAGATTTTTATCTGTTTATAGCTTCACCATTTCGTATTTGCATTAGAAACCAAACACTTCGTTTTTATTTGTGGGGATTTTGCTTAAAACTAATTCATTCATGTGTCATTTATACAGCAAGTTAACATCTTTTTGCTATAGATTCCCAAATTTTGCGGTTACTGATGTATTCAGATTCAGTCATTAAGTCTAGTGATTCAATAGCTGACCAGGCCTGTTTATACGAGTCGAACAGTAAAGGTTTCAACAATTCACTTTAACTGCCAAGTTTTGCTTCACATTGAAAAAATTCAATAAAATTTTACATCAGCAAAAAATCTGATATTCACACTCTTCTTTTTCCTTGTCTATCTTCACTTTCCGGGGACAAAGTTTGTGGCGAAGGACCATGCATTGTTGTTAACTGGATCTGCTAGATGGTCAGCAAGGTTCTCCAATGGACCCTTTCCAGTCACTATAGCCTGAACAAAGAATCCAAACATTGAAAACATCGCAAGTCTACCGTTCTTGATCTCCTTAACCTTGAGCTCGGCAAAGGCCTCTGGGTCATCAGCAAGGCCTAATGGGTCAAAGCTACCGCCGGGGTAGAGTGTGTCGGTAACCTCACCAAGTGGACCACCCGCAATACGGTATCCCTCAACAGCTCCCATCAACAAAACTTGACAAGCCCAAATAGCCAAGATGCTCTGAGCGTGCACCAAGCTCGGGTTACCCAAGTAATCAAGTCCACCCTCGCTGAAGATTTGTGATCCGGCTTTGAACCAGACAGCCTCACCAAACTTGACTCCATTACGGGCCAAGAGCTCGGGGAAGACGCATCCGAGGGCTCCAAGCATGGCCCATCTGCTGTGGATCACTTCAAGTTCGCGGTTCTTGGCAAAGGTCTCAGGGTCAGCTGAGAGTCCAGCAGTGTCCCAACCATAGTCACCGGGGAATTCGCCAGTGAGGTAGCTTGGTGCCTCGCCGGAGAATGGGCCCAAGTACTTAACGCGGTCCGGGCCGTACCATGGGCTGTCGGACGTTACTGTCTTCTTGGGAGCAGTCTTCCTCATTGAGATTCTGCCGTTGCTGGCGGTGATCTCAGGGGAGAGCTTGACAGCCTGTCCTGCAAAGGATGGCGAAGAAATAGCGGCCATTGAAGAGGCTGCCATTGTTAGAAGTGAGTGAAGTGTTGTTTGATGGATTTGCTGTTGAAAGGATTAGTAGTGATGGTTTTAGAAATGATTGTTGGTGGTTATATATAAGGCTAGAGTAGTTGTTCTTCTTATCTTATGGAATATGAATATCCATATCTCTTCTTGAATTGGATTTTCAAGATTTTACTACTTGTCTTATTTCCAGTTGGCGAATTATAGTCCATCAACTTTTAAGATTCTAACTTTAATATCTTGAAGTTGAGATTTTCAAGATTCCTTCTGAACCTACACCTTATTGAATCTCATGATATATTCTTGAGGTCAAGTTTTTTTTTTTTTTTTTTTTCTCTTAGGAAGTAGAATTGCATAGTCAGAAATATCTTTACTGAAAAAATCTAACTTTTTGCTCTTTTACATTTCAAAGATATCTTTTGATTGTAGTGAAAGTCCTAAATATGTGAAAAGAATTACGTGGAACGAAAAAGGGGAGTGAAAAAGACGATGAAGTCTTCTGTTTTTGACATTTCTGTGCATGGCTCAAATTGCCAACTTTTATGATTATCCAACACAAAACCAATTAATTATTTTAGTTGTGTGTGTGTAATTAGTCAATTAACGCCCTCAACTTTCATCTAGTGCAAGGTTAGTAAGAAGCAATAGTGCAATACTAATAGAAATTAAAAAAACATCTTATGTATGTTAACTATGCTAGAAAAAAAATGGGATAGAGGTGATGCGGATTATGTTGCAAGGAAATATAAATTAAATAAAGAAATAAATAATTATCCTTACTAAAAATAATGAAAAACATCAAATTTGTACATTTGTCGTACAATATTTTCTTTAACTTTACAAAAATTATATAAGAGCCGAAGCAAGATTCTATAGGAGATGCTCTCATGTGCGTACGTATTTCAGTTTGGTGAAATTCCAATTTCGGTCGAATGCCCAATTTGTCAATCGATTTTCAGTGGTGCCCTAATTTCTTTTGATTCCGAGATCGAGCCCTAATTTTTATTTATCTTGAATTGAACAAAATTAGGGCTCAATTTATCTAACCTCGTCCCGTTTTTCATATTCCTTCCACTGGAGATGCTTTGGTGTGCGGCATTAAAGGTAAAATAAGTCATTTCAGTTTGCTTATTATATTCACCTTTCGGTTAAATGCTCAATTTTTAAATAGCTTTTCAATGGTGCCCTAATTTATTTAGTTTTTTCAATTCCCAAATTAAGCCCTAATTTCTTTTTCTTTTTTGCTGGAATTGAGAAAATTAGGGCTTGATGTGGGAAATTCCCTATGATTTAATGCGATCTTTTAACAAAGATCTTTTATTGTAAGCATTCATCAAACCCATCAACTGTACTTCACACGCCATATTTATCTTGTTGTTCTAATTCTTGTATTGAATATTTATCTTGTTTCACATACATGACTAATTCATGCTTGTTCAGAAGTTGCAAAACACGATATAAAAGTCTTTATCTTAAAGAAAAACAAGTTTCGTTGCTGCCTAAAATCACTTGATTTTGCATTATATTCAAAGAATTCTCATAATTTTACATCAATAAAAAATCTTAATATGCACACTCTTCTTTCTTTTTTCTTGTCTAGTTTCACTTCCCGGGGACAAAGTTCGTCGCGAAGGCCCAGGCATTGTTGTTGACTGGATCTGCTAGATGGTCAGCAAGGTTCTCCAATGGCCCTTTTCCAGTGACGATGGCCTGAACGAAGAATCCAAACATTGAGAACATTGCAAGCCTACCGTTCTTGATTTCCTTAACCTTGAGCTCAGCAAATGCCTCCGGATCATCGGCGAGGCCTAATGGGTCGAAGCTACCACCCGGGTAGAGCGGGTCGGTAACCTCACCAAGTGGCCCACCGGCAATACGGTAACCCTCGACAGCTCCCATCAATACAACTTGGGTAGCCCAAATAGCCAATATGCTCTGAGCGTGAACCAAGCTCGGGTTCCCCAAGTAGTCGAGTCCACCCTCGCTGAAGATCTGTGATCCGGCCTTGAACCACACTGCCTCACCGAATTTGACACCGTTACGTGCCAAAAGCTCAGGGAAGACGCATCCAAGTGCTCCAAGCATCGCCCATCTGCTGTGGATCACTTCAAGTTCACGGTTCTTGGCGAAAGTTTCAGGATCGGCTGAGAGTCCAGCAGTGTCCCAACCATAGTCACCAGGGAATTCACCAGTGAGGTAGCTTGGGGCCTCACCGGAGAATGGGCCCAAGTACTTAACGCGGTCTGGGCCGTACCATGGGCTGTCAGACGATACGGTCTTCTTGGCAGCAGTCTTCCTCATTGAGATTCTGCCATTGCTGGCAGTGATCTCAGGTGAGAGCTTGATAGCCTGTCCGGCGAAGGATGGTGAAGAGAGAGCCATTGTTGAGGCTGCCATATTGTTGTGTGATCAAAGAAAAGACTGCTGTGTATATGGATGATTGATGAGCTGAAGATGTTTGGTGGTTGAGTTCCATAGCCAACTTATTAAGGTATTTATATGAATTGAGCCATTAAGGTCCTTATCTAAGGAGATCATTATCTGTATTGTCATTGGTGCAAAGTAATGGATAGGGGGATTTTTACCAAATCTACTTGGCAACTGTTATCACCTTCCATTAATAATTAATCTCATTGGATTTTTCTGGAATTATTAATTGATCATGCAAAAATCTCAAGCGGGGTGTGAAGACTTGCTTGGAGCCTATCAGAACTGGCCAAGTGCGTGGATAGATGTAATATTTGAAAATAAAGACAAACTTGAATGGATTCTTTTGGATAATTTAAAAAAAAAAAAAACGAAAATTAATAAGAAAAAAACAATCAGATTTGCCTAGGGTTGGACCACTAGTGTTTGATGGCTAGAGATACAGACCATCAATTAATTCGTTACCAGAACACTGTCCTGTGGGGGTGAGGAGGAGAAGATATCAAGAATGCCAGTGAAGACGCAACAGTTAGTTGCTTTATGATGAAAATTCAGGGTTCAAGTGAATTTCTTTAGCTAAACTGTGTTAGCATGCTTCATGTTTATATTTAGAATGAACTCAAAAGACACAAATGTTTAAGCATTAATCTTGTCACTATGAAGACACCAAGTTGATGTTTGTGATATAAACTCAGTGTTAGAAAGGCCCTATATTTTATATTTTCCTATTTGCAGCATAATATACATCATGTGAATGATATAAAATATTTTGTATTTTTGTACTAGTAAACTTATTTCACTGGGATGTTTTCTTCTTACAACATGTACTTAGGCATGTTTATAATTTGATCAAGCACTAACAATTTTCATGTCATTGTAATTCACCCTGTAATATAACTCTATACTATACAATGTTAGCTGCCTACCCTCCGGATCACTTGCTCGATAATTAATTCATGTGGGATATATTCTTCTCAGTAATTCCATTACGCTTTATACACGAGTCGTGAATCAAGAAGTTGTAGCAGAAGATGTAACAGGGCTTTTGTAGCAGGAGATCAAGAGTGATTTTTGTTGGCTTTTTAAACTAACCTTGCAGTCCTGTATCAAGCTTGAGGGTGTTAATCACGTATTACACCCGCAACACAAATAGCTTATTTGCATGTATAACCTGTTAATATGAGCCATGGTTAGAAAGGTCAGTAGATACATGACTTCATCCTACCACCTAATGTAGCTTTTTCGACAGATTCAAGCAATTATCTAAAAGATATCTTTCAAATGTAAAAATCCAAATGTTTTGCTTCCCCTGTTAAGATATTTGTGACTATGCAATCTAAGGAAGTGAAAAAATCTTGACCTCAAAGGATATATAGTGAGATTCAATTATCTGCAGATACAGGGTCCTCTCAAAGGTAGTAAAGTTAAAATTCCAAAACTAGATGGACTATGAATTGCCAACTGGAAATAAGAGTATAACACCAGTAAAAATCTTGCAAATCCAATGAAAGAAGAGATATGGATATTCATGAGATAAGGGTAACGACTACTCCGACCTATATATAACCAACAACAATCATTTCCTACTCCACCAGTAACAACTTCTTTCAACATAAAACATATCAAAGCACACTTCACTTCCTTTTTCTCAACAATGGCAGCCTCAACAATGGCTCTCTCTTCACCATCCTTTGCCGGACAGGCTGTCAAGCTCTCCCCTGAGATCACCGCCAGCAGTGGCAGAATCTCAATGAGGAAGACTGCTGCCAGGAAGACCGTATCGTCCGACAGCCCATGGTACGGCCCAGACCGTGTTAAATACTTGGGTCCATTCTCCGGCGAGGCACCAAGCTACCTCACTGGTGAATTCCCCGGTGACTATGGTTGGGACACTGCTGGACTCTCAGCCGATCCTGAAACTTTTGCCAAGAACCGTGAACTTGAAGTAATCCACAGCAGATGGGCGATGCTTGGAGCACTTGGATGCGTTTTCCCCGAGCTCTTGGCCCGTAACGGTGTAAAATTTGGTGAGGCAGTGTGGTTCAAGGCCGGATCCCAAATCTTCAGCGAGGGTGGACTTGACTACTTGGGCAACCCAAGCTTGGTTCACGCTCAGAGCATCTTGGCTATCTGGGCTACCCAAGTTGTGTTGATGGGAGCTGTTGAGGGATACCGTGTTGCCGGTGGGCCACTTGGTGAGGTTACCGACCCCCTCTACCCGGGGGGTAGCTTCGATCCATTGGGTCTCGCTGATGACCCAGAGGCATTTGCCGAGCTCAAGGTTAAGGAGATCAAGAATGGAAGACTTGCAATGTTCTCAATGTTCGGATTTTTCGTTCAAGCTATTGTTACCGGAAAGGGTCCATTGGAGAACCTCGCTGACCATCTAGCAGATCCCGTTAACAACAATGCGTGGGCATTTGCCACAAACTTTGTTCCTGGAAAGTGAAGTTAGACAAGAAAAAAAAGAAAAGAAAGAATAGTGTGCATATTCAAATTGCTTCACTGATGTAAATTATTGTGAATATTTTGATATGATATATCAAAGTATCAAGTATGGTATCAAAGTGATCATATACAACTGCATCAAGTGGCGAGTAAATTAACTAGAAAATAAACATGAGGGAACACACCTCATATTATAACCTGAGGCATTTCATGTTCTGATCACTTATAGTCCTTTTAAAAGCAAAGCTTCAAAGGTTGAAAACGAACAGGAAATATTTCGAATGACATAATATGGTTTAAGCAGTCAGGTAGCCAGTTCTACTCCCCTGAATGATGCAAGAAGGAACTTTGTCAGCAAGTTATAAAACAGAGAAAAACTTGTATAGCACTCAGAATATACAACTATAAGATGAATGCCCAGAGTATTTAGCAAAGTAATCTAAGGCTAACACCAGATAGCACAGAAAGAGATTCATGCCCATTCAAATGTAGGAAAAAGGTACCAAGATTTGTACAAATTTCTGATTGAAGAATCATAACATAAGTGAACATATGTGATAGGAGCGCGAGAAGATTTGAGAGTGTTCCTCTATATGTTTTAAGAGTGTGAATATTGGATTAGGCAGAAACTCAAGGGGATAAGAGAAATTTGAATTCTAAACACCTATGCAGAACTTATCCAATAGACGGAAGGAAAAAGATAACGTTAGATACTCAATTGGCCATGAAAGAAGTAACTTACTTGTACTGAAAGAGTGAACAAAAAAAAAGCAAAAACTCAGAATTTTAGAAGCATAGGTTTTTGTTCAAAAACAAAAATCTATTTGAATAAAGAGTTGGTGAAAACAGAAAGGAAAAAACAACACTGAACTGCAATTCAGTGTTCAAACCACCAAACAATTACTAAGTTGGCAAATTTCAATACTACTAGTTGCAACCCACAGGTACACCTAAAATATTCGGAGACAGAAAATAACATTAAAATCAGAAACCCATGCAAGAAATGGATCTAAACTATGAGATGTAAGAATTTAAATTAACCTATCTTCCGACATCTCGATAGTCCTCCTTTCTCCAGGCTTGGGACCGGCTGTGTCCAGACTATGTTGCAACACAGGCAAAGTTATATGAGCGCAGAGGCTGTCCATGCATGTTGCATGGGCCAATTTTACAGTTTTCTATCTTTTCAAAGGTTTTCTAGTAAATACGCATTTCTAGTAGCTTGTAAGGCGACTTAGAGGACCCTAGAAGCACCTAGTATTTGTAAAGTCGGTTAGAAGAATTTAGAAACCTTGAAGATGCAAAATAGTAGCCGTTAGATTGAGTTGATCTTCATCGTCCATTGAAGAGGTGGTCTTGTATATATAGGAATGTTTTGAGTCATCGAAACAACAAGAAATCACTTTTCATCAATACATACAATCTTTTGCCTACACTTCCTTGTATTCTTTCTCTTTTATCAATCTTTGAGTTTGTGAGAACTTGACCGACTTGCTACACGAGATGCTAGTAAGCTCTCACTTGCTAACTTTTGTAGGGAAAGTCTTAGCACGTGACGGTGCTTAAGGCGCAAAAAGCTAGCATTTTGCCTCTGGATGTAATGCCCTAAATTACGAGGCATAAGCCTTGTAAAAGCTAAGCCCCAACAAGCTACCAGGGCGTTCTGGGGTCAAAATGCTCTTAGCCAAGCCCTAGGCGAGTTTTTTAAGACACCGATATATATATAAGAAAACGCGGTTGCGTAAATTTTACGATTTTCCGACGGCTAATTGACTAAAGTTGGTGACAACGTTTTTATTTACTACTATATTTCTATTACTATCTATACATATTTTAAATCTGATACGAGCATACATCTAAATACCAAAATCTTATATCTCTATTTTAATTTTATTAATATCCATAATATAACAAATTACACAGTAAAATTCTAAATTTACCTTTATATCTCAATTACTCAAAATAATTATATTTTCATGACTTCCATAAAAGTCTTGTATAAAATATTTTACCAAATTTTAACTTTTACATAACAAAAGTATAGTCTTCTCTTAATTGCATAAATTAATAGAACATAACAGTAAAATTTAGGGTTTGAAAGAATTACTCGATTGAAAAATAGAACATAACAATAAAATTTATGGTTTACTTACACTGAAAGAACTAGCGTATATGGGGCGTGCGTTTGCCTCCAACATCCCAACGACCGATTATTCGATGATCAAAATATACACAGAGACTTTTAGCATCGTGTTATGTGTGTGTGACTGTGAAATAAATAGTGTTACTGTTCCGTGCATATATAGAAGTAAGAAAAATGCAGTTTAATTACTTCACAAACCGACAACTTATTAATAACATAGTTACTCCTGCACTCTGGCCTTTTTACAATTTATTTTGAAATTGTGACTATAACTATACTTCTATTACTAATTAATAATCTATATTAATATATAACTTATAATTCACAGCAACATAAATAAGACTGCTATTAGATAAGCTTGTTCACATGTATAGAATCTTTATATGGGGCAAAAAAATTATGTTGTGATAATAGTGCGGGTTCATGTGTTGTAAATTGCTTGATGAATGATGATCTAATGCATAACAAATGAACTAAAATTTCTTTTGCATCTCTCGATTCTTATGAAGTCTTAAGGGAATTCGTATTCAAAAACTAACTAGGTTTAACTAGTTAACAAAAAAAAAAAAAAACTATGTTGAACTGGTGTTGTGGGCATTCTGTTCTGACTGGCTTTAGAGTTCAATAAGTTGTGATTAATGATCTCGATTCATTGCTAGTTACTCTTCGGGTTAACGATTTTTTGATGAATTTGGACACAGAAGACACCACCATCATCTATTTTTTTTTTAAGATAAAGAGAAAGATGCCATCCCAAGTTCACTTAAAAATATGTTAATTTTGCTAACTAGCTGAAAATGCCAAAAGAAAACACCCTCAAGACAGTTCCTTCTTTTGCATGTATGTATGGTTGTTAAAATTACACAAATTTTACATATCCTCCTCTCTCTCTCGTCCTTTATTTTTCTAGGGTTAATTGCATTTGAATCCATAACATGTGTGTCAATATTTTTGATAATATAAGTTATTATTTGTCTGTTGTATATATATTTCTATGGCTAGTGTGTTGTGATTAACCTCAATTATTGTTCTTGAGGTTGAGTTCTATGAATTATATGTTTTTGTGAATTAGAGCGAGAGTCGAGAGACCAAAGATAATGGAGAGAGAGGTGGAGGAGAGAGGAGAGAGACACAAGAGAGGGGGACGGAGAGAGGGGGAAGAGAGAGGGAGGGATGAGAGTGAGGGCAAGTATGTAATTTTTGAGTATTTTTTTTTAATTTATAATTATATGGGTTGATGGGTTTACCTAATCCATTTATAACCCATTATAAAGCGATTACATGGGTTGAGTTATTAATGTATTGAGTTATAATTACACAGCATAACCATTTGCCACCTCTATAACCAAATGGTAATAAACTCCGGTTCCCTAGCTATATCAATTTGTGCCTTTTTAAATGCTTTGCCGACAAAGGGCTAGCTGACTTGCAGCCCCGTAATCGTGCTAATGGGCCTCTTTTCTCGTTTCTAGTTTGGAGTTGTGTATGTTTTAAACTTCTTTTTGTAAAAACTCCATTGGAAAGATTATTTCAATGGTGCAACCGACCGTTAAGATAATAATAATTTTTTAAAACAACAATCATCCCACAACTAATTCCATTCGTGCATTAACACTAATAATTGATTTGTTATGCTACCTCATCGTGCAACGGTTGCACGAAATAATCTCTCCATTTATTGATATAAAAATAAAATACATGTAACATCGGTAACCCAAATGAAGTGAATTAACCCCCGGGGAAGTCCAAAAAACATTTTACCATGTTTAGATAAAGCCAATACATTTGTCCCTGAATAAATAATAACAATATTGAAGAAAATTTGAAAAATTAAATAAATTAGAAGCAGAACAAAAGTACAAAACACATAAAATTAGCATAAGGACCTCCTCTTTTGTGGTTCTGTATAGTGATTTATCTTATGTAATTTATTTCTCCAACACAAAGATATAAGGGGCCACTAATTTGACAAACCAAACTCACATATATAAAAAAGTTGTATATTAAAAAGTCAAGACCACCAAAAATTATCGTGCAAGTTTAACACGGCATAAAAATTCTATTACAACGCATAAATAAATATTTTTGTGAAATTGCCTTTTCTAATTGTTAAAACTTTTTATATTTGGTCTTATTCTAATTAATGTTTTAAAAAATAAAATAGAGTCGGTTACTTAAGTCTAGTATTTGAATCTAAGTATCTAACCACAATATATAAGAGATATATACTGCGTACGCATAATATAAACATATATTATATTTTTCCCTAATTTGTTTCGAGAGAGAAAAAAAGAACACCCAAATAGAGGATGAAAACTGTGGCGATGGACTACTTTGGAGAATCGGAGGAGCAAACCGGCGGCGTAACGGTGGCGATGGACGTTGACGACGTCGATTCATCGCTCGATCTCTTCGGCGAAGGCCCACTCTCCATGGATCTCCACCGTCTCGCCGACTCCGATTTCTTCAATTCATTCGAAGACGATTTCGACGATCAAGACATCAATTGATTATCAATTCGCGATTAGGTTTTGTGTAATACCCTAATTTCTCCATTTATCCCGTAGGTTTACGGTAAAAAACTACGAATTCTAGCAGTTAATTGAAAAAATTGATGTGTTTGTTGGTCTATTCGCTCGTAGCATGTTTTTGATCTTTAAATATTGTTTTTATTCGGTATTGTACTCACCGATTGCTGTTGTGTTGTGTTCTTTTGGTTGTTTATGTTTGTGTCATTGTGTGGGTGTTTGGAACTTACTGCGGCTAGTGTGATTCGGCGAAATTCTTCGTAGCTATCAGAATTGGTTTGTTCTTGATATTCTCGACTAAAATTGAATAATTTTGAGAGACTACAACGTCTTTAATTCAGCCGAAGATGACTTCGAGGATTAAGGCATCAATTGAATCGATTCGGTTGTACTTGTGTTTGTTCCGTATTTTCTCTAGTATTCCCGGAGGTTTACGAGAAGCAATCATGAGTTATAGCAGTTACTGGAGAAATTGATGTGTTCATTGTTCTATACGTTTTCGATATGTTGTTGATGTTTAAGACTTGTGTATTTGTTATTTTGATCTCTGCCTTCTATTGTTTTGTTTCTTGTTGAGGTTTACCAAGGCCTGTCATTCGCAAAACTCTGTGCAAGTATCAGAACTTGTGTTTTGTAGATAAGTTCAGCTAGATTCGGGTAATCTCAAGACCTCACAATATCTGCATATTCGTAGGTCCCGGAACTTGATTAGATTTGATCCAGAATGATGTATAGTGCACTGCCCTGATCCATGAAAAGTTGTTCTGGTTAACTCCTATGTTGTTGGTAATTTGAATCGTAAGTCTTGTGGAATTTATGCATGGTACACTTTTTACTGTATATTACGGAGTTTCATGCTGTGGATGCCCTTGATTTATGTACACTGTTGTTGGCTTTGCGTCACACTTTAGTGTGATTTTCGTTGGATATATGGAGTATGTCTGTTTCTGATTATATCTTTCTCTCTGTTTATGCAAGGTATCGTTGATTTTTGTCATATGAAAATAAGCCTAATGATTATGGTTGTTTGTGTAATATATACAGGTTTTTGTTATCAGTTTAGTTATGCCTAAAGATATTTAGACTAATATTCTTTTGGGTTATTGTTGGTGCATTAGGCGATATTTCCAGCCAGTGTATCAATGTATTGAACTTGAATGCCTTGTGGATTCAACCAATCGTTATCGTTTGTTCACTTTTTTTGTAAAACACATGATGCAGATGACCTAATACCTTATCTGCATAGTTTTCTTTGTAAAATACATGCTGCAGATGGCATAATATCTCATCTGTATATTATCTTTGCTAATCTCATTTACTAATTTTCCTCTCTTTGCTTATAATGTTAACTTGAATTGCTAGGTTTCCGTCATTGATTGGCCTTGAGAATGCATTGAATGCCACTCTTTTTATGACCAGCTATTCAGAACAGGCCAAAACTGTTAGGAGAAAGGGCACACATTTCATGAATCTTTGAGAGTGTGGTTTTAAACTTTACCTATTTGCTTTCTGTGTTGCCTGTTGTCTATGAACATCCGAGACAAGGCTTTATATTATGATTTGCAGAAACATGCTCCGGATGGTAATGTATTTTGTGTTTGGTCTGATGCATGCATGGAATTACTTATTGCTTTGTAATCTATTTTGTCTTCTGAAAATCACTTAAACATTTTGGTTTCACTTTTATGTTAAGAAGCTGATTAATGTTATGAAGCTACTCCTGTGTATTGGGCTCCATTTTTCTCAGTTGACCCAGACTCCGGTGTTTTTATATCCCCAGGTGTCCAGACTTAGATTTCAATCATTTGAATGTGCATCGTGCTTAATCTTTGCTCCGCCATATATTTCCTATAGCTTCCGAAAGTTGTTTAGAGAACTTAATGCTGGTACCGGGTGCATCCATTGAAAATTAAAATAATTTAATTGAAACACTTCTCGTTTCTCATCCTTACTTTCTCTGCTCTCAGCAATTTATACATTACACTTTCATCCTCTGCTGTGCTAAAAGGATTCGATCTTTTTCTAACCACCACCAACGAAAAACACAAATACCAAATCCCAAAAATAAAAATTGATTCGATCAATCATCTTTATGCTCTAAAACTAAACAACCCAACAAATCTATTCGCAATCAAAATGAAAATTAAGATTGGAAGCTTTACACTGTCTAAATGAGAAATGAGACTGGTACAGGATCGATGATGAAGGGTGCAATCCGGTGTGCAATAGAATTTATATAGAAGTGAGTGTGATTAATCGTGTATGTTGAAAATGGAGAAAATGAGAATAAGAAAAGATTGAAAAAGAGGGGTAACAAAACAAACAATAAAGAGGAAAGAAAGATAATGTCATATTGAGGTTAGTTGTCACATCAAGGTACACAAGGGTTATCTGTCAATTAGAAATTAAGCATCTGCATGTGGTGTTTGCAATTTACTCCAACAAAAAGTAGCTAATGCTGAAGATAAGTTGGCCAATGTCATCGTCTTTCTCAATCCGGATGTTGTATTCGTTGCACGGATCTAACATTTTCAGTACAATTAACTGATGTATTTCAAATGTAAAAAGGACAAAAAGCTAACTTCTCACAGTAAAGCCATGTTAGACTATGCAGCTTAACGACAAAAAAAATCTTAACCATAAGGATAGGATAGATCATGAGATTCAACTAATGGCAGGCCCCAATGTATACAGAAAATCTCAACCTCAAGGCAGTAAAGTTAGAATCCTAAAAGTTGATGGACTATAGCTTGCCAACTGGGAAAACATCAAGAAGTAAAAATCTTGAAAATCTAATGAAGATTCAGATATGGATATCCATATTTCATAAGATAAGAATATTAACTCCTCTGCCCTTTTATATAACCACCAACAATCTTTTTCCAATTCCATCACTAACAACTCTCTTTCAACACAAAACACTTCACTTCCTTCCTGAAAAATGGCAGCCTCTTCAATGTCCGCTCTTTCTTCCCCGTCCTTCGCAGGACAGGCTGTCAAGCTCTCCCCTGAGATCACTGCCAGCAATGGCAGAATCTCAATGAGGAAGACTGCTGCCAAAAAGACCGTATCATCCGACAGCCCATGGTACGGCCCAGACCGTGTTAAGTACTTGGGCCCATTCTCCGGTGAGGCTCCAAGCTACCTTACTGGTGAATTCCCTGGTGACTATGGTTGGGACACTGCTGGACTCTCAGCTGACCCTGAGACCTTCGCCAAGAACCGCGAACTTGAAGTGATCCACAGCAGATGGGCCATGCTTGGAGCTCTTGGATGCGTCTTCCCTGAGCTTTTGGCACGTAATGGTGTCAAATTCGGTGAGGCAGTGTGGTTCAAGGCCGGATCACAAATTTTCAGCGAGGGCGGACTTGACTACTTGGGCAACCCGAGCTTGGTGCATGCTCAGAGCATCTTGGCTATTTGGGCATGCCAAGTTTTATTGATGGGAGCTGTTGAGGGCTACCGCATTGCTGGTGGGCCACTTGGTGAGGTTACCGACCCACTCTACCCCGGAGGAAGCTTCGACCCGTTAGGCCTTGCTGATGACCCGGAGGCATTCGCAGAGCTAAAGGTAAAGGAGATCAAGAACGGTAGATTAGCCATGTTCTCAATGTTCGGATTCTTTGCCCAGGCCATTGTAACTGGAAAGGGTCCATTGGAGAACCTTGCTGACCATCTCGCCGACCCTGTTAACAACAATGCATGGTCTTTCGCGACAAACTTCGTTCCCGGAAAGTGAGGATGGAAATTAGCCTGTAGTGGAAATGAAATTCAATTCAATTCATATGTTGTCATTAGAGTTCGGGTTCATGTGCTGTAAATTGCTTGATGAATGATGGTCTAATGGATAACAGTTGAACTACTGATTCTTTTGCATCACTTGATTGTGTTGCAGCCTAAGGTACTGGAGACTATGATTAATGACCTCAGTTCATTACTAATTAGTTGCCGGACTAAATGGTATGTTCATGAGTTCAGCTATTCAGGTATACTAACTTAGTAAATTAACAATCATCAACAGTAAGAAGGAAACCGTAGATTCATTAATTGTGTACGACGACTCTTGAGCTGAAATATCAAGGTTAATGGTGCATACTTGAGATATCAACACCATCTAATTTTAAGATCAGACTAATAAAATCAAGGAGAAAGATGTCATCCCAAGTTCACTTTGTGTGACTAAAGGTGAGCCTATCTATAACTACTCAATTCAAATAGTGTATGCAGACTTAAGTTTAGTTTTTGGGCTAAAAAGGTAAATGGGGATACCAATCGATGAATGCTTTTCAAATTCACATTTATTTACATGTACTCCCTACTGGGTTCTAAGGTTAGAAAGAAAGAAGAAAAATAAGGGTACAATGTGACTTTGCATGACTATACATTGTGGCCTATAGTGACTACAGATTTTGTTCATTATCTTTTGCTCTGATTATTTTTCGATATAGCTTCAGATATTCTTATCAGTTTTCACTTTACAATCATGACGGATACAGTTTTAGCCACTTTCTGGGTTTTTTTGTTGTTCAGGGATTATTTTTTATAAACTTTTTAATGCCAAATTCTCTTTTGACAATTTTACTTGCTATAAAGGGCGCTTTTGATATCTCCGGTTGTCTCAAGTAGATCAATTTGGGCCTTTTCAAATGCTTTATAGACAAAAGGGCTAGTTGATTTTTCAGCCCGATAATTTGTTAAATGGGCCTGGACGGGACCAGGTGATTTTGTTTAAAACTCCTATTAAAATGACAAATCAAATACTTCGCATTTGAAATTAGAGGAAGTGGTGGTTAACTTACCCTGCAAATGAAAAACAAATATACAAGTTTTTGGCCGATTAAAAGGAGCACATTTCTTTGTGATTGTTTTTCCTTCCAAATATCCTCGGTAACAAATCATGAAAACCAATAACCTTTTTCGTGCCTCTTTAAAATGATTTATACTATGTAATTTGTTACTCCAACACAAGGAGATAAATGATAAGAATGTATGAGAAACCAACCTCACATATATATACACTCCCTTTGATTTCTTCGATCAAAAAGTCTTTGACTACCTAAGAATTTAATAATTTATGACTACATATGTTAGTCGCAACACTCAACCATAGACAATAAATAAAGAAGACTAAAAATGAAAAGAAAAAATAAAAGATGGGTAGAATTTGGCATGACTATGATCTTGCATTGAAATTTCCACCCAACGAGTTCATTTACTTTGTTGCTGGTAACTATATGGCTGCCATCTATGACTATGCGCATATTAATTGTCGCGCACAAAAACGATCTTTTTAGTTTTTAGGCATGTTAATTGTTCGACAAGAATGAGAGTGGCCGTCGAGAAAATTGAATGAACTGCTTCTATTTTAATATTCGTTGTTCTTAATCTTAACGATGGAGTTTTGTTATAATTTAAAAAGTTTCGAGAATGAAATAATAAAAATCTCATAGTGAATTAGTAATGAGTCTAATGACCAATAATGAGAAATATACGATTATTATTTTCAGAGAAATAAGGCAGCTGAAGTAGAACACTTTCTATGACCAACATTTGAAATAATACAAATGTCATTTGAGGTAGCCAATCCATCATTTTAAAACCATAAAATTCAAAAGTGCGAATACAAACAAAATTCACTCAAGTACTCTGAATAAATTAATTATTATAAAGGTTTCTCGTGTTTAGTTGTGACAGGTTAAGTTACGACAGTTAGTGTGGTGCATCGATGGTTTGAACGCCCTCTTTCTCGAGCTCAAGTATTCATACAAAGCATACTTCGATAGGTACTAAGTGAGACTGATATTTCTCTTTCTGGGTGCTGGTGTGGTGAGTGTTTCATGGTGAATCGGTTTGAACCGTGATATTTATAGATTGTCGAAGATAGACACGTGGCCGATCCTCGATGACCAATGTCTTGCCCGACACTCGTTTAATTAGGCATTGACGCCAACTTCGTAACTTACTCTGCCTGTCATAGGTAATTAAGCATCATTACGAGTTGTCTGAACCGAAAGTCGACTATCATTGTGCGCTTATGCCTCACCGTTAGTGGGAGAGAGGCGCTGACTCCGAGGCATTGGGCCTTCTTAAATGCGCATTTCATATATAGGTCGTATGAGTTGAATGGTAAACTCCATCTACGTTCCATTTTGCCGTTCAGTGATCGGGTCGTTGGGTCCCATCGTCGCTTCTCTTTCGTCATCCGATGCCTAACCTTCATAGAACAAGACGTAGTTAGACAAATATAGTTATCAAATTAAATAGAAAAAATATTTAGTATCATATTTGTTACGATGAAAAACTATCAAAATACATTGTTTTGAGAGGGCAAGATATCAATCATCAATTTCAGATATTGAGCTTGCACCAAAATCTGATGATAAGCTCCAATAATACCAAAATCCAAAACTCAAAACTCAAAACTCCAAAAATCTAATAATAAAAATATTAATAATATTCATTTGACATAGTTTTCATCGTCACTTTAAAAACCCAGATTTAACTCGCACACACTAAAGCCTTTATTTAACACACACACACACACCACTGCACACACACACTCTGTACTTCCCCCCTAATAACGTAATCTCCTTCACTTCACTTCACATCACATCGGTCTCATCGAAAAAAATCCACCATCACCAACAACAACATGCAAGCCCTAAATATCACCGCCTTGCGCCCATCGCCTCTCGATCCCCTCCGCAAATCGCCGTCAATTTTACCCGCAAACAATGCGAGGCCACACACTTGTTCTACCAAATCTCTCCCCTTCAAAATCTCCGCCTCAGCGACAACCGTATCGGCACCAAAGCGAGAGACTGATCCGAAGAAGCGCGTGGTGATCACCGGAATGGGCCTCGTATCGGTGTTCGGCAACGATGTCGACGCGTATTACGAGAAATTGCTGGCCGGTGAGAGCGGCGTTGGTCTGATTGATCGATTCGACGCGTCGAAGTTTCCGACGAGATTTGGCGGTCAGATCCGTGGATTTAAGTCGGAGGGCTACATTGACGGCAAGAATGATCGGAGATTGGACGATTGTTTGAGGTACTGCATTGTTGCGGGGAAGAAGGCGCTCGAAGGGGCTGATTTAGGAGGGAGTAACCTTGATAAGGTAATTGTTAGGGTTTTTGGAGTGGAGATTTTAATTATTTTGGTGTTTTTTAGGAGTGTGTGTGTTTTTTGTTCAATTGATGTTTAATTAGTGCTATATAGCTTAGTTTTATGGAAGTTCTTATTGTTTTTTTCGTATTTTTGCTTTGGTTATCAGGCACAACCTTGTGAATTATCTGTTTATTTGATGATTGCGGATTGATACGATCGGAGTACTTGTTTTACTGCTAATTTTAGCATCACACTGCTTACTGCTGTAAATTATTTTTGGCTCTGTTGCTTGGTTGTTTGGTAGTTATGTTTCCTTTTCTGTAAGTTTTATCGAGTTTAGAGGCGAATGTTCTAAGTTTGTTTGGTAATGAGACGTTTGCAGATTGATAAGATCAGAGCTGGTGTTCTGGTTGGGACAGGAATGGGTGGTCTTACAGTATTTTCCGACGGTGTTCAGGCTCTTATTGAGAAAGGACACAGGAAAATTACTCCATTCTTCATTCCTTATGCTATTACCAACATGGCATCTGCCTTGCTTGCAATTGATCTTGGCTTGATGGGCCCAAATTACTCGATTTCGACTGCTTGTGCTACCTCAAACTATTGCTTCTACGCTGCTGCGAATCACATTCGTCGTGGTGAAGCTGATTTGATGATTGCTGGAGGAACCGAAGCTGCTATGATTCCTATTGGATTGGGAGGTTTCGTTGCGTGCCGGGCTTTGTCTCAAAGAAATGATGATCCAAAAACAGCTTCCAGACCCTGGGATAAGGACAGGGACGGTTTCGTTATGGGTGAAGGGGCTGGAGTCTTGGTTAGTATGCAGTTACTGTTGATTTTTATGTTTTAAAAGATTGGCCATAGTCGATTTAAGTCCAAAACTGCACGGGCATTACATATATTTACTCATAGCTTGATCTGAATAATTGAGACCTTGAGTATTTGGGATGAACAGTCTTTTTTGTGCTGAAGATGCATCGTGCTATGTTCACGTTATTTCGCTGATTTCAGCATCTTGCTTCTTATACCAGCTAGTGGATGGGCTAGATATGTGGAAACGGGGGCATTGGAAGTGACCCCGTTCTTTTGGCGAGGACATTTAAAAAATACTTATGTTGCACAATTTTTCCCCCTGATATAAAAGATTAAGAAAAGAAAGGCTTCACCACACTGTTAGCAAAAATGTTATTAATTTCTTTTTTTTTTTTTATTCTTTTGCTAACTTTGTTTAGATTGGTCGTAACATTGTCTTAATTTGAATCAATGTTTTCTGTGGATAGGTCTATCAAAGCCTAATATCGTCCTCCTTCAAAAGTTGCTACTAATACTACTCATGCAATTTAGATCTGAACAAAGTCTGTAATTTGCGTATTCATCAACTTCTTTTACAGGTGCTGGAAAGTCTAGAACATGCAATGAAGCGTGGTGCACCAATAGTTGCAGAGTACTTGGGAGGTGCAGTAAATTGTGATGCATATCACATGACTGATCCCAGAGCTGACGGGCTCGGTGTTTCTTCATGTATCCAGGCTGCTCTCGAAGATGCTGGTGTTTCCCCTGAGGAGGTATTGCTTTCTTCCTTTTATTAATACACATTGTAATTTGTCAAGCACCCACCATCAGGAAGTATTAGAACTCATATGCATTATGCTTCAACAAGTACATATAAGTTAATGAGCTATAATGCTCTTTACTATTGCCATCATTCCTTTTTCTGTCAACATGGCAAGTTGCTATTGTCTATCATTTGGATGTCACTGTTTAGACAGATTATTCATTCACCTATCACATGCATACATTGTTTGTAGAGATGGAAAATGAAATTTCAGCAATTGTACTGGAGCTTTTAGATGATTCGAATTGGATTTTTGCTGGGCATGTCATAAACTAAATGCTAATTTTGAACTTATACTTTTGAGTACATTCCAATAATTGATTTTGGTACTGCTGCTAGCGTGTAGTGTGATCCCCCCTGTCCCATCCCCGCCAAGAAAAATCTAAATATATTAGCGAGTTTGGTTTATGTTCGTAACTGATAGATTCCCCATTCCTTTTACAGGTTAACTACATTAATGCCCATGCTACTTCAACTCTTGTTGGTGACATAGCTGAGGTGAATGCTGTTAAAAAGGTATTCAAGAACCCTTCAGGGATCAAAATGAACGCGACTAAGGTGAGTCCCCAGACAATCAGTGTGTATATGTCCATTACATGCTGCTGTATTTTCCATGCTTATTTATGAAAAATACACATGCTTGCACCCTCCACACGTATTCTGTGTCACACTTTCATGGTTCACCATGGACTTCTCATGTCCCACATTGTTACAGTCTATGATTGGTCACTGCCTTGGTGCTGCCGGTGGTTTGGAAGCTATTGCAACAGTGAAAGCCATCACAACAGGCTGGCTTCACCCTACCATAAATCAATTTGTAAGTTCAGTTTATTTGCTGCAGCATCTCACTCATGTGTGTGCGCCATACCATTACAAATTGGTTGTTCCTATTTTATGCTTACTTGAATTGGGATCCCATTCGGACATTTTGAGATTTTCTTATTATTAGTTAGAATTTGGTGACTAACATACATAATTGGTAATGCAGAATCCCGAGCCCTCGGTGGAGTTTGACACTGTTGCGAATGTAAAGCAGCAGCATGAAATCAACGTTGGTAAGATGATTGTCATCTTCCATTCTGTGTATTATTTTCCCAAAACTAATTTATACAGCACTAAATTGATGGTTCTCTTGCAATCATCTAATATTGATCCTAACTATTTTAGTCTCATTAATTAAATGCAGGCATTTCAAATTCATTTGGATTTGGAGGACACAACTCTGTTGTTGCATTTTCTGCGTTCAAGCCCTGATCTGCATAAAGTGTACTACTCATCGCAAGAACAATCTTGTCCAGATTCTTAACGGTTTTTCGTCTCATGTGCTACTTCCTTCTTCGGACTTCTTGACAAAAGTCACATCTGTAGTGTAATAATTTTTAGTTTAGTTTAGTTGAAGACTCTTATTTCTTGGATTCACATAAACCTCTGCGGCTAGTTTTGATGTTGATCAATTTTATATCCTATGTTGAGCAAAAGGACTGGCAATGAGTCTCGTGTTTTTCGACGTTTGTAATAGCGACCTGTCTTTAATTCTTTATATAGCTTATTTGCCAGCAAGGCTTCAGTTTCATCTTGCCCAGTGTCTTTTCAAACTTCTAGAACCAGAACTGCAATTGCATTGTGGTAAAAATTTGTGAAATGTGGAGGCGAGCTTGCCATTGCAACTAGATTAACACCTGTTTGTATGGTTAAATTGGGGATAGCTAGTGAGATTGTTTGCATCTCAGCTGTTACCCATAAATATGCAAATCTTATTTATGAATCCTACTTTTATCGAATTATTGTAATTGAGCAAGTATTTTGGTTCATGATCGACAGTTGAGTAGTTCAACTGAGAGGCCGATGTGTAAATTGTTCCTACATTTCTGAACTGTCTTAAGGCCTATCATCAATTCGTCCACCAATAGTTTAAAAACATTCACCACTAAGGAGTAAGGACTAACAACGAATATGTAAACTGGTCTGCTTTGGGCTTCGTGTCTATAGTACTCTGCAGTTAATTTCACGACGCTTAAGTTGATTAAAAATAGACTCGTCAACAAATCTGTTGTAACAAAATATGACAATTATCATGCTGGTTAGACGTAGATTGGCTATTTTGTTTGGTATACAACGGTCAGTACCACAACCTCTTCATGATCACAAATAAAGGCCATCCTATCTGATTTCAGTTTGATTTTTGGCATACACCGATACTACAATCTGTTCGTGACCAGAAATGGAACCCATCCTATCTGATTTCAGTTGAGCGGCTGCATGACTGTACATCTTTGCCAGAAGCATGTGTGTTGGTCCATCATCAACAAACTCCTGGAGATTACAAATGAAGAGGCATCGCAGTGAGCTCAAGTTTGCAAAAAGAGGCAAGAACAACCAACGAATGCAAGCTCGAACAAAAAGTTGAAAAGTGAATTCAAAAGCCATGTCCTTATGCATCTCGGACAGCACAAAAAAATTTCAAGTAAACTGTGTGAAGATAAATTCAATACCAGGGCAGAAACTAGGGTCCAAAATTCTTTTTTTCTGCATGTTTTAAATACAAGAAACTAATCATCTATGTTTTTGGTCATGAACAAACTTGTGTTAAATTGGAATACAATCTATTAACAAGAAGCCATTAGAAAACAGTTCCTCACCATGGCTATGATATGAGTTTAACAACTACTGCTGATTTAATAACATGGAATCATTTACAAATAACTCAGTAGAAGGTCCAACGATTACATCGTAGTTTGTGAGGCAGGTAAGTTGGAGGTCGAAACTGCTTCCTTGTGCATTTGAGGCTAGAGCATCTTGCGCACATCCTCATTAAAATAAACAACTGTATTTGATAAGAATTAGGGCATGAACAAAGAATTGAAGGGCTTCTCTCAGGAAGAGAAGGGTAAAGATATGAGATATGAGAACCGAGATGTATATGCACGAGTTATGGAATAAAAATACTGTAAAAATCACTATAGTCAAATAATTTCAAATTCAGCAACTTAATTTAAATGCAACACTCTAATTATAAGGAACTTTGAGGTGGTTAAGTATACACTTAAAATGTGCTGAGGCTTGTAAAGACAAGGCTAAAAAGTTCTGATAGGTTAGAAAGAGAATGGAATAACTAAATATCAGTTGCTAATTCATGTAGCAATTCATAGCACCATGTAGAACCACCAGCCATAATCATGAATTGCTAAAAGTGCAAAAAACAAGAAAAAGAAAAGAAACACTTGTGCAACATTCCCATTAGCAGCTATACATGCAATCTCGAAGAGTTGAAACAGCTAAATAGACAGCTTTGCATCATGAGAGCCGAAAGATGTCAAAACACCACAATGAGTAAATCGTTTACCAAAGTACTTCAGATACTTTAAGATGCCAACTCTTGTAAAGATGCAAACAAGCTTGACAGCATATTGGGATCATATGGTAGGAAAATCACCTGTAACTCAGGTTTGCTCTGCTTTAGATGCTTTCAACTTCTCCAGTTGCTTTTTGAGGTAAGCCTGTTTTAACTTTTCTCTACGAGCAGCAGCCTGCTCTTGTCTTCTAATTTTGAGCTCAGACACTTTTTCCCTTGCTTGATTTGCTTCTTCATGAACCTCCCTGAGAAAGAATGAACTGATCAGATACAAAAGTTGATTGAAGACAGCAGATTAGACTAAATCTCTTGCAAGTCCAGAATCAGGATTACTTGATTAAATCTCATGAAGATCTAGTTCTGCAAAATATTTGGCTCGGATAACTAAAATGTTAGTGGCATAGGCTGGTCAAAGAGAAAATTAGTCCCCGGAGAAATTAACTGATATGAATAATCTGATTGTAACTTGTTATATTCTGAGCAGCTTACTCAGTGAGTACCAAAATCTGATCTTTAAGGAGTTTCTTCTGAATAGAAAAAATTATACATCACACAATTCAGCAGGATTACTTCAGGAAATAACATGCCAGTTATATGGAGGTAAAACTTTATTCATGTTTCCAAGCACATAATTTAGTGTAATCAACCGAAGAACAATTAACGAAGTAACTGAAGGTAGATAAAGTTACAACAGGGAATATCATGCTTATTTAATCCTACAGCCTTGACACAGAAATGACACCCTTGTTCAAGTAAAACACACATAGCAGGTCAAGTTAAATGCTTTTCATATATGTCAAAAACCCAAGAGAATGACTTAATTCTCAACCAGCTAACTGGGAGATGGAGAAAGAAATGCAGCAGCGATGCAATAAATATCGCATAAATGCCACAAAGTACTAAGGACTTACATTACAAAACGCTTATGTTCACCCCTGTCCAATGTAGCATCAGCTCGCCCGAGTCCGGGAGCTTTTGAATCATTTACCGATAATTCTTCGACGTCATCATCATCTTTATCTCGAACTTCTAGCTTATAAGTAGTGTTATCTTGAGGGACCTGAGGTTCATCATGCTGCAAACCCTTCCGAAAGAAATCAACACAATATTTCTCTCCATCTTCCTCATCAGAAAGCTCTCCTCTGACCAATTTGTCATACAACGCTGCTTTTCTCTCTAATGCCGCATAGCTTGCTGAACCGTCACGGACAGCTTTTAGCTCAAGCTTGTCCCTGAAAACATACAGGATAACATTCATTCCACAGAGACAGAAAACCAAGAATTAAATATACAAATTATCACATAATTTCTACTCCCTCTCGCTGTTGATTAAGTAATTTTTCTTTTTTCAGTTATACGTGCATAAATTTGTCCAAGTAGATGGAGGACAGGACAATCTATATCTAGCCAAGAGAAATTCATAATTTTAAACACAAGACATGACCATGTTAATTAAG
The DNA here is from genome assembly GCA_946800315.1 of Misopates orontium. Lineage (NCBI taxonomy): Eukaryota > Viridiplantae > Streptophyta > Magnoliopsida > Lamiales > Plantaginaceae > Misopates > Misopates orontium. The sequence goes on from OX326947.1 coordinate 6,325,434, forward strand.
ATTTAAGATCATCAATTTACATTCAACACAAGAACATAAGTTGATACTAACTTCAGAGTTTGACGAAGGTACAACTCTAAAGCATAGAAGTACACACTCTTATTCGCTCACGTTACAAATCCCCAATCAAAGAAACCCTAATATTCATAAAATACACAATAACCCTATCAAACAAATCACCAATCAACAACAATCAACATTAATTAAACCCTAATAGTCACAAAAGACACAATAACCCTATCAATCAAATCATTCATCATCACCAATCAACAACAACCGACATAAAATCAAAACAAATTCGACGTACTTGGCGGCGCGGACATCGACGCCGGAGTTTTTATCGGAGAAGGAATCGTGTGCGGAGACGAACTTCTTGGCGCGGTGGACCTCGAGGTGCTGTGCGTAGCGATTGTCGGCGGAGTGGATTTGCTCCTTGGGCTGGCGTTTGGACTCTTCTTGAGACTTGTACATTTGGGCCTTGAGATCCAGTATCGACGACGGGCCCACCCCCTCGATGGCCCGATGTTTGCGGGGCATGATGGAAGATTCCGTCAGCCATCCCAAAGATTCCACCGCCGTTCTCTTCTTCTTCGATTCTTCTTCTTCTCCCATCCTCTCTCTCTCTCTCTCTCTCTAGAACTGTGGGGCGTTTGTTAGAGATACAGGAGAGTACGAGGACTTTTAGTGTAAATTGCAATTCTCAGACCTTAAGAGTATTTCCGCCTATTCTCTTAAAAGTGTTTTTTTGTTATTTTTTTTACCTTCTTCTGAAAGAGATCAACATCTTAATATATGCTTTTACTTTTAATGTCGGTCTAAAAAAAATGATGGTTCAACGTGTATTTTAAACTGCTTTTGAAAATATATACTACTTAAAATATTTGTAAAATTGTCTAGTCATTTAAAGATGAACATAAATACATAACATAATGTATATTATATATTACTTGTATCTTTAAAATAAGTCTTAAAAGCTTTTTATATACCTAATACCTTATTCGAGAAAATAGTTTCCGGAGTTATTTATGGTTGTCTTGTCATTCTATCTGTTATTTTTTAGGGAGAGTATGAGAGTTTCAAACTTGCATAAATCGTAAAAAGATTATTACATTTTATTAGATTATAAAATATAACCAGAACTTACTTCTCACTAGATGTTCCGAGCATCTCACTTATGGCTTAATCCACCACCTTAATCTTTTCAATTCTCCTATGATACTATAAATAGTAGTTTAACCGAAAGTTGTCATACTAGCTTGATGTGATTGGGTAATTAACGTTTAAGATTCAAATAAAGATTCAAGGCACAAATTCTGGGTTGTACTAGGCAGACATCACTTTGGTCACAATTGCATACGACATTTTACATCCAATTGAATGTTTTAGTACACGGTGATAGTAAGATTTGGTGGAACCAATATGCTGTAGTATTAAAAACTAAATCTACGAGACTATTATCATTGGTCAAAATCTCTTACTATTTCTTTGGAAAATAACAAAATCCCTACAAACTCAGATTAGAGGTGAAACCAAGCACAACATGAATGGGCATCTTGAAAAAGCGCTTTCACTGATACCGCGTGCGCATATCATAGTTGTCTTTACATATAATCAAGAATTAGAGAACTGAAATCATTAATTTTATGTCTCTACTCGAAGGTTATCGCCATGTAATTGCTCGCAAATCTTCAATATGTAAATAAATGAGCACAGAAATTCATAATCCACACTGGAACCCAAAAGAAAGATACAGAAGATTGACGGATAAGAGAACAAAAGCCAAGTATATCAATAATATGAAATCTAACAATGTTGTAAACAAAGAAACGCAGAACCATCAAGCTAAACCGAAAATAATAATCCTCTAAAACGGAAGTCAAACAAAAATGATCAGTGAATGGATTCAACAAAACTGATAAATGACATCCAATTTGCTCTGTTTCTCTCATAAAGTACCTTATCAGAAATATACTGATCTTCCACCTATAGAGACCAATCGGCTTACATAAACATGTTGGGCCTTGATGCCTTGTATGTCGTTTTCAGCTTTCTTGTTGGCGGTCTCACCTTTCTCAACACCAAAGGGAACTTGATCTTAGAGTCATGGAATTGCTTCGAACTCTCCCTCTTGCAAAGTTTAGCTGGGATGGTAGCAGTCTTGATAATTTGGATGCAATGAGAACGGACCCTGTGTCGGGAAGCCATCTCAGTGTACATCTGCTCAACACCACCATTCAACGTGGTATCACGGTACTCCTTGTACATATTGTGATAGCCAGTCCTACTTTGGTATCTCAACCAGATCCCAAAATTCTTGATCGTGGTTGGGTTCTTCTCAAATATCTGTACACAAACCATATGAATAAACAGCAAATATCTCCGATTGTGAACCTCAATGCAAGACGCATAAATAACAATTAATACGTAAATAACTCGACCCTATTGATAGGATTGATAACAAGTAGACATTTTATAACTCTAGATTAAATTAAAAAGTTATTTGATGACAAAACAAATATAGATAAAATGAGAAAATTGTTCAATAAACTGTGCATGCATTCACCATGTACCGTCAATCAACATTAAGATTTATAATCTCATATTTCAGTAAACCGACTTCGTGAGAGAAGGGTTTTAAAGATCTATCAGCAAATGACTTGATCACGCCGCTTAACTAGTGTACTTACATTTGCAACAAATGTATGAATTATTCATTAACCAAATTACCCCTATTGTTTTCGAAACTACGTAATCCGTGGGATTGCAACACAGTTGAATTCCACTAATATGAAACACCAATAACAATTGCACGACGTAATGTACCTCATTGATTGCGAGAATCTGGCCAATGCTCTTCTTCACCTTCTTAAGTTTCCTCAAGAAATACCTAAATAACGTAAAATCAAACTAAATAAACATCAAATAAAATACAATCACACGTAATTCATATAGTGGATTAGTATAATACCAAAACTTGGACTTGGCGCGCACTTCATTAGTGGCCCAAAGCTTCATGCGGTAGATCTTCGGGTGCTCATCTGTCTCCGTCGGCAGTGCTCTACCCACCACCTGGTACTGATGGAACTGCACAAAGTACAAACCCAAAAAAAAAACTCAATAAAATCACAATCTCCATTAATACAACACGCAAATGATGTTCAAAATCACAGGCGTAAAAGTGCAGATAACGATCGAACACAGGGTGAGATCAGCAGCAGCAGCATTACCTTGTATGTCACCATTGCCGACGGAGTATAATTTCTCTCTCCTCTTTGCTCTGTGCGGGAGGCAAATTTTAGGGTTCTATGATTTGGGTATTTCAAACCCTAATTCGCCATGGGCCTTTAACGGGCTATTTCGTGAGTTTCATTTATGGGCTCAACCTATTTTATTCTCTTACTAACTCAAAATAGTTGGTACATGGGCCCAATGTCTTATTATTGGGCTCTGCAACATTACGTTTCTACTGGGCCGAATTAATAGGCCAACAATTTGGGCTTCTTAGAGCAATTTTATTTGAATCTAAATCGGGTCTTCAAAAAAACTCCAGTGAAACTGCGAGAGTTGTCGGATTTCATCGTCGCCGGGATATAATCGGAGTAAACGCTCTTGTGGAAAATCGCGCGGCGGCGTAGCGATGGCGGCCGTTAAAGAGCTACAGAGAGAGCTTGAGAACAAAGCTAATGATCTCAACAAACTTCAAAAAGGTTCGTTTTCTCTTACTGATAAACCCTAACTCACATTTGAACACTTATAATCTGAATTCTGTCTCTTTTTTGTTAAACTGAACTGATTCTATATATTCACTGGAGAAAATTGATCTATATATGTGTGCTATTGTTTCAGATATAGCGAAGAATCACCAAGTTAGAAAGAAATACACTATTCAGCTTGGCGAGAACGAGCTTGTACTCAAAGTAAGTCTATTTTTACTTCTACATTGTGTATTGTTTTTTTTGAATTTTTTAGTTTACTGATTCATTTGAAAATGTATATTTGTGAAGGAATTGGATCTGTTGAACGAGGATGCAAATGTGTACAAATTGATCGGTCCGGTGCTCGTGAAGCAGGACTTGGCTGAGGCGAACGCTAATGTTCGCAAGAGGATCGAGTACATCTCTGCTGAATTGTATGTTCGCTTCTAACTCGCTGAATATTGTTTTAATTTGATTTCATATGTTCGTTTATATAAAATTGATCCGCATTATGTAGGAGTAGGATAAATGAGACTTCACTTAAGCTGTATGTAATTTGAGTTGTTAGAGTTTTTCTAGTCTAGATGATTCCTTGTTTTCTCTTTAATCTTACTTGTCCCTTATGTTTTTACATTTTTGGGCATCAGGAAGCGTTTAGATGCTACTCTCCAAGACCTAGAAGAAAAGCAAAGCAGCAAGAAAGAAGGGGTCGGTAACTGTGCAATTTTATTTTTTTGTATTATCATGAATTCAAATATGCAATTCACTGGTTTTTAGTTGTTATCATATTTATAGTTGCAATCTCTTGATGACAGTAGGCCATAGTATAATACTAATTGACTATTTGACCGCGTTATGCACTTCGTTCTAAAAGTTTAAGGCGTGTTACAAGTCTTTTGTAGTGGTGTCAAATGCTGTTTGCATTATTTCCTAAACTATGTCGTTCCAAACTGTCTCTTAGTATATCAAGTTTCTTTCTGCTAAGGGGTTTATATCTTGCACTCTGTTCTTTCTTTTTTTTTTTTTTCATGGAATGGATAGCTGGAAACATATAATGCGTTTATGTGGCACTTAAGTTTTATGACAGGAGCACAAAGTGGTTTGCAGTGACCTCATAAACACTAAATTTAATTTTGTCAACATTGTAAATAAATCACAACCTTATTCTAGCTAGCAGTGATCTGTTAAAATTTGTGTTGTGCTAATTGTGATCTGTAGAATTTGCTGCTTTGCCAATCCTGTGTGACATGTATCCCAGTGATGGACTACTTCTTTGCACCGTGTTAACGCATGACTTTGAGAACAAAAATTGACCTTCAATTAGCGTTATCACCATGCATATCTTTTATCTATACTATATATAATAAGGGGGAGCTTTTCTCGACATGCTTCTGCTGAAAATACAAATTTGTCTTTAATTTGGAGAGAAAGTGGGCCACCTGTTTGAGAGTGAAGAAAAAATGTGGGAATTGGATGGAAAGGCGCTGGAGGAAAGGAACGAGTGGGTGCACGTGCCAGTGGACTAGTATCTTTTAATGATTGTGATGAGGGGAATTATCCTTATCACTCCACTGATTATCACCTTATCACTCTGTATCTTCATTTTGGTCGTTTGAATTAGCAGTAGAGTTAGCTGATTGTTTATAGATGGTACGTGATTATTTTTTACTGTTAACTGAATTGTCGTGATGCTATCAATGTTACCCAATTTGCAGATATTCAAGCTTCAGCAAAGAATTCAGTCATTGCAGGCTGGTAAAGGCAAGGCATAGTACGGCCGAGTCAGCAAGCATGTTGAGTGGCGGTCACTTGGATTGGATCTGGCATAATTTTGAATCTGTGTTGGAATTGCACTACATATTGACAAATTACCATTTTATAGGTAACTTTGCACTGAATATGATATCCAACTTTATATTTCCATCCATGTAATTTCATAATGTTACTAAATATGTTGTTGATCGCAATTGATGCCCATGTGGTCATTGTCTTTTGTGGTGGTTTTTAGCATCTGCTGAACATAACTTTACGTGGAAAACTTAGCTTTCACAGTGGAGAATTGTCTTTCTCCATCATTAGTTATTTTGGCAATTTCATGTTAAGATGTCCTCCTCAAATTTTAGAACTTAATATTTTTTTGTTCAGACAAGTGGAACACATTAAGCCGAATATTGCTGCTGGAGAATGTCTTTTGAATTTTCTCAAAAGTGTTATCATTACAACATTGATTCTCTCTTGAGATGATTGAATCAACGAACATCAATCAAGCTCTGCTATCCTTGTCTGAACATCAATTCTTTCCTAAAGTTGGAGTGTGTGTTTTAACTTCTAATGCTCTATGCTTTGTGACGCAAAATAATCTTATCAGTAACTATACTCCTCAAGAAAGTTATTGTAAACTAATTAGAATGTGTTCATTGAACATAGTTTTGTCTGATATTTATGCTCTCATATTTACTATTGTTGAGTAGCTATTGAGTGGGCCAAATGTATTGATTTTGTCAATAAACATTGATACTAAGCATGTTCTGGTGTTACCGAGCCTTTCATTCATTTGTGGCCTGTTTCGAGCCACGGTTGATCGGAAATTTAGATAGGCAGTAGTATTCTAGATATATGTTAGTGATAAGAAAGCATAACTTTGCATAAGATGTTCTCCAGATCAAATGCTCTACAGATAAGATGGAACAAAGTGCGCTTAGTGGTAGTTGGAGATGATCTTATTCTCTAATGACTGAATTTCAGATACTAAAGTCGCAATTTTGTTTTGTTAGGGGAAAGAATATATGGTTGCCATACTTCGTTTCTTTTTTTTTTTTTGTTGAAGAATATATGTTTTCAGATGTCAAATGGGACACTATCGGACAGCGACTTTTCATATTCACACGTCTTTCTTTCAGTTGTGAACGTCAAATTGTCAATCCATTTTCTTATTTCTAGATTGTGTGAAGTGAGGGGAGTGGACCCCATATGCATGAACCCCATGAAGGAATATAAAACCTTTACCCTAGTCGTGGGCAGTGCCACATTTCTCTCTATTTTCTCTTTTATTCTTCTTCAATTAATTTTTTCCTTTTTTTTTTTTACATTACATTAACTAGCATTGTTAATGTAAATTTGTGTGTCGTTTATATTCCTATTTGAAATTACTAGTCGTGCTTACGCTCTAAATTCGGGTTTATTTTGTAACAAGTGGTATCAGAGCATTGATTCATAGCCGAGGCTGATATATTATTTTGGAAGTATCGTACTGAAATTATTTACAGTAACAGTGGTTCGTGATAGACGAAATAATAGCAAAATTTGAGATAGAAAAACTCAACTGGGCAATTTCTCGTTGTTTTATCCCTAAATAGTGCAATTGTTAGAAACAAATAAGTATTTAATAGATTTGCAATTTGGTTTTTGTAATCGATATACAAACTTAAGAGGGAAAGAAAATAAAAATCTGATATAATCAGCAATAAAAGTTAAAAAAAAAAAATTTGAAACATCATAGTGGAATCATTCAATAAGGTTCCCGGTAATCTGAGTCACATTTTGCATTTTACATAGGTGTAGGCGTGTAGGTGTAGCTATCAGTATGACGACTTAGAAAAAGCTTGAGATATTGGGCCAAGTTTTACAGAGGCTACTCATATCATATCATTATAAAAGAAAAACCCGTGTAAATGAAATTTCAATTTTGTCTAAACTACGTGACAAAAGATTATGATTCTAATTATGACCCAAATAATATGGGCTGAAACTCCGCACTAGAAACATAAAAGCTCACCTCCACATACAAACTACCTATGTAGATCAAGCGTTTAGACTTTGTGCTTATAGTTGTGTTGTATCATAAAAAGTTATGATACTGTATGCTTGAAGGAAAAAAAAATAGTCATATTTTTGATAGATAAAATAGTTTTGTGCACATAGTTTACCCTATACCTGATCTAGGTTAATAATTTCCATTCATTCATCACGATAAATTGATGAAGCCACAACAAAATGTTTTAGATTATGCTTTATATGTTTAATGAAATTCTAGCCTAAAACGTCTTATTTCATGTCACTACTGCATAATGATATGGTGCAGTCAATTTGATAAGAGTGTAATTAAATAGCTATAATGAGATTATGCAAAAACTAATGCTCGATAATTTAAATTTTTTTTTTTTTTGCAATTTTAGTCATTAATTTTATCACGCCATTATAGGTCGGTCACGTGAAATAATTGTACATTGGTGTTCGGGTGCCCGCCAATTAGCCAAGCACTAGGGTTGCATGTCCGTATTGAAATCTCCAACCATGTATAACCTCTTTCTACAATTCTACGTCATTCAACATTCTCATGATTTTCGCAGGAAAAGCAGCAGCTTGTCATTATTTTGGCAAAGAAATTGAAGTTGTTGAACTTTTTTTGATAGGAAGTTGATGATTTACATTGTATAGAAAACATAAAAAAGTTCATTAAAAAATGTCAAGTATTTTATAATTTCCCGAGTCGTACCAAATATCTCCATTGCAGTAGCCACGATGAACAATTATTTTCATTTTCTACTTTTGTCCTATCGTTTTTTACCGGGTGCTTATTAATTAGGCAATGTTGTCATTTGGTAGAACTATAGGGACCTCCAAAGAATACAACATAAAAAAGAATCTGTCAAAAAAAGATTCTACTAAGAACATATTGAATTAAGAATATTTCTTAGCTTCCAAGGGGCTTCACATTTTGGTTACCAATTAAAATTAGGGACCACAAATTTTAAGACCCTATAAATTCGAGAGAAAAAAAGATGTTGAAAGGACCACGGCATCTAATTTAGTCATTGCTGCCCCATGATCACGGAATTTTCTCCTTTCCGCATTGTTTGTAGTTTTTTTTTATTACAACATAAGAGGATTAATTATTGAACCAAAAAATAAAATAAGAGTATATTAATTAATAGTAGACGGTAGATGGTCGAAAATACTTATATAGATCATGTCTATCATATATTTTATGGTCAAAATTTGATTTATGTATTAAAACATGTGTCAAGTTACGAACTACTATTACAAAATTCCCTTAAACCTATGTCAGTTTCAATCAAGTGTATATACAAATCTATGCAAGTTACATGTTTTATATTATTTTTTTTTCTTAACAAAGTTACATGTTTCATTTGCAAGATACTATTTGAGATAAATCATTGACTATCAGATCTTGTAATACAGTTTTATTATTTATATATAATAATATATTAATTTATAGTTTAAACTTCACTAAACTAGAAAGTTATACTTATGAATATATTTTCAACACCAAAACCATCGCTACATCTGTCATTTTTCTAACTTAAAATAAGTCAAGCCCTTCGAATACGACCCAATAAATGTGGCATGAGATTGTGTGGACGTAGGGGGATTTTATTGCATTCACAAGCCATTCCTTTTGGGAACGAGATTCTTAAAACAGATTTATGGTCACAATTAATTGACATATTAAAATTTATATTAATAATTACATTATGTATTTTATATCTTGGAAGTACATATGATCATTTTAAAAGTGCATTCCGTAAGAATATATTCATTTACTTTTTCGGGGGCCAAAGCTTTAATTAGTTACTCAATTAGTGCTATGCAAGTCTTCTTGCATTTAGCTCTGAATAAAATGTCCCTAAAAGGTAATAAAAACTCATAAACTGACCAGAGGCAAATAAGCTTTTGAATATTTTTATTAGTCTATGTAACTGGTTTCGACTGGAAAAGAATCAATTCGAGCCACAGATTTATCCAAATGAAACAAAACAAAATTTAATAGGAAAACTGTTAGGGTTTGCGCGGATTCATTCTGCCTTTTTTTTTATTGTCTTGAAAAAAGGAAAAAAAATTCGCTGGTTTTTTGTGTGAAATGAAAAACTGTATCTTCATTCCAAATTGAGTAAAAACAAAATATTTGTGTCTCAACTGAAATTGAGATGACATAATAATAATAATAATAATAATAATAATAATAATAATAATAATAATAATAATAATAATAATGATAATAATAATAATAATAATAATAATAATAATAATAATAAAATAAAATAAAATAAAATAAAATAAATAAATAAAAAGAAGCAAACAAATGAAAATTGGACACTTCATGATCCCTAAAAGGTCTTACTAACGAGAGATATTAGGGGAGGTATTAAGATCAGAAGTCAAAACTTTGTGAGACTACATAGATTAGGTTGCATGCCCAACGATGAATTATAATCTTTTTTTATTTAATTATAGATTTTCCTTTAAGTTTAAATAATTACAAAGACATTCTTTTTTATTTAATTATAGATTTTCCTTTAAGTTTGAATAATTACAAAGACATTTAGTGAGGCTTTTGTAAATGACAAAATATGGGGTATACATGAAATGTTTTTCAAATATTGGAAGACTATATAATCATTCAAAAATAGTTTATTCCTAATGTTTTAAAATTTGCGAGAGTTCTTTTTTTTTTATAATTATTAAAACAGCAAGACCTTTGTTTATATAAGTAAACCAAATGTCTTGGGGTGTGAATGTAAATATCCTTTAACTTAAGAAATATCTTTATGTCAACTTGCTAAAGCGAGAAAGGGAAAAAGGACAAAAAGAACAAATTTTACCTTTTAAACACCTCAACAAGTTTCACATAATCGGGTTATGACTTATGATTGGCTTTCTATCAAAACTGCTAAAAAGAAAATTGACTCTAGCTTTTTGGATTTTCTCGAATAATCATGGACATTTTGTGAAGTTGAAGGTCTTTTTCTTGTTCACGCGTTTCATGATCTATTGCGGCAACCTTTTGCTACTTTGTCCTTTTGCACGAGAGACCAACGACGGAGATAGACTATGAATTCAATTCAAATTAGATTACTAATCGTCCACTATTCATTTTGACTATTCCCTAAAGTATTGGAAGTCTCATGGGTTTCATGAGTAATTTGGAATGACCTCATTAGTTTCAATTTATACAAAATATGCTTGCATGTAACAATGTATTCAAGTGATGTGCAATGAAAAAGTCGGAGCTAAATGCATTAGTTTGATCAATCACACAAATCAGATAAGGTAAATTTGGCGTGGTAGACACAAATTTAGAAGATATAAAATCAAATTACTACCCGTAGTAATTGGATTCTGAGACTAATCTCTTTAGTGACCTATTACCGACACAAAAAAGGATTCACTTAAATGGATTCTTTTTTATTGTTATTCTTTAACATGTTTTTATTCACTTAAATGGATTCCTTTGCATTGCTTTAACTTCCAATCACCCTTTAAATTAGTCCGATCAGTACTCATTCCAAAAAGCATCCTCCAAACTGAACATTTTTTTCTCCAACAATTTCATTATAAAGAAACAATATAAAAAAATCTTTACTTAGGGGAGATCTCGAGTGTGAATAGTTGCACCGATGGTTTCACATGCAGAAGGAATCACCCTAGATAAACCCTTGAGTGTTTGGGTAAGATGTCCCTAAGAATAACGCATAACGCAACTAAATTGAGGTCCATGTGTTCTCCATAACAGAGCCCTCAAAGCATTTCTCTGGCATGCTTGTTGGTCCATTTATAGAATCTAAAATGAAATTTTATTTATCACATAATTATAAATCTTAGTACCAAGAATCACTATCACCCTCACATTTACTCATCATGGAGCTCCCACCATTGCCACCAACATCAATTCAAAGGATCATTCTATCCCGTAACTCTTTTTGCACATTTAGTTATCCCTCCCATAGCTATAGCATCTTTGTTTATACCCTTAAACGCTTTATTAATATAGAGTAAACAACTTCTTTATAAGCAGAAACTCATTATTAATATAGTGTAAACAATTTCTTTATAAGCAGAAACTCAAATTACATAAAACAAAAATAAAATCGTATGCGACTTAATAGCTTTGGTTCTACCACTTGAAAAAAGGGGTCGAATCTTAAAAGACCTTATTAAGAAAAGAAGGAAAAACAAGTTGTACGAGTCGTATTTCAAACCGTGCGGAAAAATTATCTATTACCAGTTTACCCCTACCCTTGTTTCTCTTCAACTTCTACCTTAGGCAGAACTCTCATTGTCTGCCATTTTCAGCTTTCGTCCCATGCTGGTAAATTCAATCACTCCCATGTTTGGTCAAGAAAATAGAAACATTCCCCCTTTCACCTTTTCTTAATCTCTGTTTCGACTACTGCACTAAGTGACATATCAGCTGCATAATCTTACCAAATTCGTTACGGCATATAGAAAAAGGCAACTTACTTTTAAAGGGATTGTAGCCTTGAAGGAGGGAAATGGGTGCTTTTACCCCGTGCATCTCCCATTGCCCCCTTGCTATATATAAACTCCCTTTTTCAAGACTTCCAACCAGCTGACAGACACCACAAAACAGTTGAGAGCTTCATTCTCAAAACTCCAAATGCCAGCTTCGTGTTGCAGAACTTTGCCACGATGCTTCCGTGCAGAGAAGTTTTACATGAGCTCAGAAAACAATTTTGGCCTTTTCTCAAACGACCTTCTTCTTCCGTCTCTTGGAGCTAGAATCAATCGAGCAACAAAACTTCGGAGACACATAGTTTCCCCATTCGATTCACGATATAGGTAAATGACTTTGCCCCAACTCTCTAGACCTGCATGATAACGTTATATTAGAAGTACATCATACATACTATCTGGTCGGCAAGGCCTACTCAATCCCTTGTTTTAAATGTTCTTTCTGTAGCTACAACCTTCTTTTTTATTTACCTTTTTGTAAATTTCCTGTCATTTCAGGGCTTGGGATATGCTCCTGATTCTCCTAGTCATCTATTCAGCCTGGATATCTCCGTTTCAGTTCGCATTTCTGACATGCAAACGAGATGCATTGTTCGTCATTGACAACATTATCAACAGCTTCTTTGCGGTTGATATTGTTCTGACCTTTTTTGTAGCATACCTTGACAAACAGTCATATATTCTAATTGACGATCCCAGAAAAATTGCAATAAGGTAACATGCAGCTTTGGCAACTTGTAGTGGAGCCAAGAGATATTATAAACTAATCTTACAATAAATCGTCTCTGTTTGGTACACAATGAACAGGTATCTCGCAACCTGGTTCATCTTTGATGTATGCTCAACGATACCATTTCAATCTTTTAGCCTTCTCTTCAGAGATCACGACGGTGGAATAGGCCTTAAAGTACTTAGTATGCTACGACTATGGCGTCTCAGACGCGTCAGTTCCCTTTTTGCAAGGTTTAACAATACTCTGAATAAACCCTTCGTGTCCTGAAGCCTTTATTCATGCAGAATAAACCATTTTCTAACTACCTATGACTTTGTTCATTCAGGCTTGAAAAAGACATCAGGTTTAACTATTTCTGGACTCGCTGCACAAAACTCATATCTGTAAGTCATTACTTGTTCTGACATGTTAAATCCTCATGTTAATATGCTTATTAAGGTACTCATTGTTATCTTTCTTGATCCTATTCAGGTAACTCTCTTCAGTATACATTGCGCGGGCTGTTTCAATTATGTGATTGCAGACAGATATCCTGATCCACTACGTACCTGGATTGGCGCTGTCTACCCTAATTTCAAACATATGAGCCTTTGGAACAGATATGTAACTGCGATGTATTGGTCCATTGTGACACTAACTACTACAGGTTATGGAGACTTGCATGCACAAAACCCAGGAGAAATGCTCTTTGACATTTTTTACATGCTATTCAACCTGGGATTGACATCTTACATCATAGGAAACATGACAAACCTAGTAGTTCACTGGACCAACCGCACCAGAAACTTTGTAAGCTCTTCATCTCCATTACCTCTCAAAGCAAGTTCCCGTGTGAGCATATTTGCCCCAAACAAGAAAAAAAACATCTATTTCCCTCTCTGTGTGTGTGTGTTTTTACGCAAAATATGTGTTCTCATTTACAAATTTATAGTGATGGAATCATGCAATCTTGTTGAATGTAGAGAGATACTGTGAGAGCTGCCTCAGAATTCATAACAAGGAACCAGTTGCCTAGGCACATTCAAGATCAAATTTTGTCGTATATATGTCTCAAATTCAAAACAGAAGGACTGAAACAGCAAGAGACCCTGAACACCCTGCCAAAAGCAATCCGTTCCAGCATCGCACATTATCTGTTTTATCCTATTGTTCAAAACGTCCATCTTTTTAATGGGGTTTCCGAAGACTTCCTCTTCCAACTGGTACTCTTTCTATTCCCTCTTGACAAACTATTCCTCCTGTATGCTTAAAGTTCGTCTTGCTTTTATGGAGTAAAAAGAGCGGCAATATCTCATATTTTTTCTGTACTCTGCTGAAAGGTCCCAGAAATGGAAGCCGAGTACTACCCTCCGAAAGAAGATGTGATTCTACAACATGAGATTCCAACAGAAGCTTATATACTTGTCTCAGGAACAGTGGTAAGTCAGCTACTCAATTTCCTAAAGTGGCCAAAGAACTTAATTTATCTCTCATCTTCTCCTCTTGCTAATATTGTGGTGGCAGAATTTGGTTGAGAAGATAAATGGGCACGATCAGGTAAGACTCATCAAGATCACCCTACACCAATATAACTTTTAGAATCAGAAATGACTGCAGCAAATGACGGCTTTTTACCATATGCGTACAGATCATGGGAAAGGCATCTACAGGTGACATGTTTGGAGAAATAGGGGTTTTATGCGGGAAGCCTCAGCCTTATGGTGTTCGAACGACTGAAGTTTCTCAAATTTTAAGGCTGAACAAGACCACATTTCTCAACATTCTTCAACAAAACCCAGAAGATGCACAGTGTGTTATGAACAATCTCTTTCAGGTTAATTAGCAAGCAGCATTTTTATTTCTCACATATCCTTAATTCTTTTTCTTTCACAAAACTAAATTTATTCGTTTGGTCTGAAGAAACTTAAAGCATGCAGCAGTCTCGATGTTGAGGGCCAACAGAATCGAAGTATGGTCTTCGAGAATTACCTCGACGGAGTACTTAATCGAGACTGCAGTAGTAACATTGGCGATCAAGACAATCTCCCTGCAGGCACAGTGAATCAGGCATCTAGCGTAGATATTTCCAATTCGGGATTCATAAGAACGAAACAATCAAGAAGTAGTGATACCAAAAGGAGTGCAATTGGGGTAAACTCATCTGTAGAGGACGGCCAAAAGGCTCTTCTTTCTGCCATTCATCAGGGGCATGTGGAAATGGCCAGGAATCTGCTGGAAAGAGGAACAAGTACTAACATACCACATGAAAAAGGTTTTACGCCTGAAGCACTAGCAGAGAAGCATGCAAACAAAGGCATACATGACCTAATGTTGAATCGTGAAAAGGGAAAAAATATAGACGGGGCCACCAATCATTGCAGGAAACATAGTGTGGCACATTCAACCAGTGTAGAAGCAACAACATCAGGGAAGAGAGTCACCATCCACAAGAAGCTCGGAAAGAATAAACTTTCCGGAAAGCAGCTTGCAAAGCTAGTAAATCTGCCTGATTCACTTGATGAGCTACTCAGAATAGCAGGTATACATTCTTTTAACGCCATACAGAGCTTGAAATTTCTTTGAAATTGTAAAATGCACAATGTAACTAATGTGAACCATAGACTCGAAGAAACAAAATGAATAAGAAAGATGACGCTCTAGTCTCAAATAGGACATCAATTACTGCGAACTGAAACATATAACAAATTACATGGTGTCATATCTGATCTTCACCTATTTGGAAATGCAGGTCAAAAATTTGGAGATGACAGTCTTGTGAAAGTAGTAAATGCAGAGAATGCAGAAATAGACGACTTAAGTGTCATCCGAGATGGTGATCATTTGTTTCTTATTCCAAGCCAGTATGAAGATGTAGAGTGTACTATGAGCTGACAAATATTAAACAAATATATGAATACGTATAGCACTAGGCAATTTTGAAGCATTAGTATGCTGATATTCTAACGATGTGGCACTGGTTATTCCATGTGTTCTTGAAAGTAACAATAATAATAGAAAATGTAATATAATCAAGTACACAGTAGCCTCACAGCCTGTTAAAAGAGTAAAATCCTATCTCATTATATCACTCCGTAGTCAGTATGGTTAAAAAATTGGGAGCACTTTTCTGTTGGTTGTAACAATCAATCTGTAGAACTCCCCCATCAATTTTCAGTATATCAGAAAGCATACAGAATCAGTGAACCATGGTTGGAGAGCAACTTCGACCACTTTTTCACTTCTCAACTCATCGCAAGGCTTCACTGGTGTCAGCTGCATCATTTAGAAGTACACATAAATGCTTCAAAACTTCCACCTTATCTTTCAGCAACCGTTTATCATGGTGGAAGCATCATTGACTTCTTTCATTGCCACGAATTGGAAAAGGATGAGCTTCTGTGTTAAATACATACTCATCCAATGGAATGACATTCTTATTCCCAAAGAGTAAATACAAATACTTCAGTGTTTCACCCAGAAAAAAAGTTTCCATTTTATCCCTTCTCTGCGGAGGAAGCACAGTAACATCATCCAGAGAAGTGTAACCACCAGAATCAACCTTTGTATATTTCTCGAACGCCTCAAAGATCTCCCAACCCCACTCGCGATATCTGCATGTAATCGCAATATCCAAAGGAGTTATAATAAACTCAATAGCATAAAAAGTGCATTGAGATCAATTGCAATATATTTTCCAACCTAAATGGTAAAACCCTTTGGCAACCTGGTTTTAACTAAGCTATATATGGTATTTCAGAATAGAAAACAAAATCTCAATTAATCCTATTCAGTAAATAGTTCAATTCCAAAAGAGAATATCCTAGCATACTTATAGATACATTTTTAAGAAAATATATTTGTATAGTGATTCATGCTAATGGATACAGTAATCTAACAATAAAGCTCAAACCATGTAACATGAAAGATGATTAAGTTCGAAAAGAATTAAGAGTAAGAAAAGCAAGTAAAAATCTAAATAATGCTGACATTACAACAGAAATTATTTCATGCAGAAAACCCCAAATGCAATAACAAACTAGGACGTACTTGGGATCTTCTGTGATGCGAAACAAGATGAACAATGATTCTACAGTTTCTGGACGCAAGAGATTGTGGCGGTCAGCAGGTTTTATAATTATGTCATCTGCATATTTCGATTTCTTGTTGCCACCACCAGTACCACCTTCAGGTTGTCCCTGCTTAAAGTAAAATTAAACCATCAAAGACGTATTAGCATTATTGCAAGATGAATGAACTCGACACATTAAAAATGCAGATAGTTCAACAGGAAAAAAAAAAAGGAAACTGCTGGATTGCCTCGTAACAATAAGTTCAAGCAACCATGATTTAAGAAACTAACTGACCTTCATGTTGAAATATGCTATTTCCGGAGCAAGACCAGTTGAAGTTACTGAATACATCTCAAAACATGTCTTGGCCAGATCTTCAGCCAGCTTCAAATTTTCTAGATCTTCAAAAGTGAGAAAATCTTCTTTCATGGCCTTTTCTTTAGTCATGCCCCTAGTGGCACCCAGAGCAAGAGTACCAGGTAGAAAACATACCTATGCATAACCAATAAAATATGCATAAGTAACAAAATAGCAAGTAAGACAAGTGCTTCATCATTTGAAAAATATAAGATTGCAACAGGAAAGATCACATTATTACAATATAACAAGCATTAGATTAATTCATCATAGAACGTTTTTTTGCTCTGACTAAAGCAGCATTCAACAGGACAAATTTAAAGTTCCATAAGAAAATGTTAGCTTTTCTTAAAACCTTGAATTAGTAATCAACAACACTAACCGCTATATGCTTACAAATGGCATCAAGGAAAACATTGATTTATCAAAGATTAGCTTTTACAAGAGACCTGGGAAAAGCTAGGGGAACAAATTGTTCAAAATATATGTAAGTTACCAGGATTTATTGCTTATTAATTGCTGATTACCTACCGCCAAAATAATACTCTTCGCGCTTGATTTCCATTATAAAGGAAATTAAACCAACACAAAGAGGGCAACTTACAAGATGATCCATTTTTGGACTAAAAGCACCTTGAGGTCCAGAAGGTAATTCCCCCACAAAAACCAACTCATTGGGCACAGTTTTTCGAACAAGAAGGTCCTTCACACCTTTCATTGATTCCTTGTACATATCATGCAAGTAAGTAAAATTATGTCCTTCATTCTGAAGCCAAACTTTAATGAGGTACTCATAGTAGCTGTCACCACGAGATCCAAGTCTGATATTCTCCCCGCTAAACTCACCAGACTGAGGGCTGTAATCATGACAAAAGAAATCAATGAACATATGGCAAACTAAATTTAAGATAGTCATGCGATTTGCTGTCCACTCATATTTATGCCCATAGAATGTGTATCGCATTGTGTCTCTGGCTGATATGAAGAAAAAGTAACAGGACAAGGTTTCTTACTGAAATTGACCCTATCATCATGCAATTTCTTACTGAAATTAACCCTATCATCATGCAACTTCCTGTCCCTCTACCTTTTCCTGCTTTTTCTACTTGAATTGCACACAAGATAGATCATTGATTTAACCCATTGTAAGAATATATCCTTACCTAAAGATGAAAGTTCAAAGAGTTACAACTGCAGAACAAATGGTAGAAATTTCATGCAACATCCTCATATTTGAGTGATGTTTTCCCAAGAAATTACAACGATTTCCTTGCTTATCATGCAAATATGTTCTTAAAAGTTTGTATTTCACAACATCCAACATCTTCAGCTAAACGAATATGAACTCAAACAAAGTTTACACTCAGTAATGGACATTATATAGTGATCGCAAAAACAAACAGAACTCTAAAATGGCAACTTGAAGAAAATGTAATGGGATGAGATATCTGCGTAATAATGAACCAACCAAAGAAACAGAACAAAAAAAAAAAAAAAAAAAAAAAAAAAAAAAAAACTCAACTTACTTTATGAAAATAGGGACCAGTCCCTTGACCTTTGGCAGAGTCTTTATGTGTTCCATAACCTTCATGGACTCCAAAGTGTACTTTGGGTCGCCAGTCAAAGAGCTGAGATAATTGAACTCCAGCTGTAGAGTTGATGCTTCAGCGGTGCTACTTAAGCCATCAGGAGCAGGATGAGCAGAACGGTCACGCAGAACCACATCACTATAGGGAATAGCGGAGGGACTTGATGTAAAAGCAACTAGCAGGCGATCAGCCAAATCCCTAGCAATTTCAAGATAAACAGCTGGCTTAGGTCCTTTCATTAAAGCGTCACCACCATGTTCACCCCCACTTAAGTGATGAGCACTTAAAAGGCCACCCAGAACTCGTATGGTAGTTTCAAACAAATTTACTTGGCCTTTTTCGTTAATCCTCTCAGCGAGATGTTTTTCAATCCAAGACCCCGCTTCATGGACAACTTCACCAACTCCCATAATCATAGCCGTGTCAAGAGAATCCACAACGGTGGCTCCTAGACCCCCCAACCCGTCAATACCTCTATGACTCAGTGGCATAAGTTCATCATACCCCATGGCATAGTTCCTATAGCCAGACCATGCATGGATAAATGCCTCCTTGACCTTTTGTTGTCTATCCCTCCAATCAGGACCGGAATCTTTCTCGTCAGAGTTGTGAATCGATTTATTCCTACTAGCTATTTCATCAGGAGACAACCGAGGAGGAAGCCTCGGTGGCTTTCTCCAAAATTTTCTAAACCGTCCGCTTCCATCCGTGAAGAAATTCTTTCCTTGCTCTGTACCGAGAATTTGGGCTTTTCCATCCGATGATGGAAGATGGCTTGTGTGTGTCAGCATGAGATATGTGATCCCACAAACCAATAACAGCACAAGAAACCTTCCTGTACTACATTGTACGCATTCACGTTTTAGTTTACTGGTTAAGATATTTTGAGTGATCACCTGGAAGAAAATGTGGTGAGTTAACTGCAATTCGAGACGATATAGCAGCAAGGAAAATTAGTATGACGAGAAGGACCCCCCCAAAAAAAGAACACTTGATAATAAGCTAATCGAATTCCAATCTTTTTCTTCTGCATCATAGAAACTTGACTGCACACCTAAAAGTGCCTCGACACTCTGGCGACAAACTTGCGCACCATCCCTCCGTATATTTGCACCACATCTCGACTTGTTTGTTTCATTTCTCAATGCCCACTACTCTTAGGCCCCTCGAGCAAATCCAAACATATGGCATATCATATGACACACAAGATTGTCACATAATATTCATGCCAAACTAAGAAAAGTCCTCCATTTCCAAATTAGAGAATACATTAAATGAAAGCAAGGACCCAGATTAATTCTGACAAGTACAACTATCAATAAACATTGCATAACAACAAAAAGCAAAACTTGAACCCCGAACATGACTAACAAGCAAAATTCTCAGGAAAAAGAGATCTGAAAAAGGGTTAAAAAAACGAACCTTGAGTGCCGATCGCTGGCGAAATTTAGCGTTGTCGTAGCTCACATCTTTCATTGAATAGGGCAATGATTGCGACATGCTCTCTTAACAATCTTAATCCAACAAACTCAATTTCAAATTAGGAATTGAGATAATCGACAAGAGAGTGAATCTAGCCAAGGATTTACGAGATCTCAGGCTCGCTCGTAGAATATTTACTGATTGCAGATTTATATATATATATATATATATATTATTATTATGGATTTACTATTTATACATTTGGCTGAAAGAAGATGAAAATCTTGATTCATTTCAAGTCAACACGCTTAGCTAACTTCGTTCCATTTTTTCTACGCTCTATTACAAATTAGACAATTAGAGTCAAAAAAAGTAATGTGGTACTGAGATTATACCCAAAGTTGAAATGGAAAACAACTAAATTTCTTACTTAAAGAGCTCGTTTGTGATGTATGTCCTATTTTTCTAAAAATAATTATGTTATAATTAGTTACATTACTTAAACTAATTAGGATAGCAGGTCGTAACATACTACAAAACAAAACCGTAACATTGTTATTTATATACGCACATAGGTGTGTGGATACACGCACGAGGGGTTCTATACGATATTATCAAATCTCTGAATGTGTTTATAAAAACTATTCAAACAGTTCAAATTTCAATCCTTTATATGCAAAAGTATAATAATAACTTCTATGTCCATTGTAACAATTTTTTTTTAAAAATTTTCTAAATTATGTCAAAAGTATCTCAAAACGTAAAGAAAAAACTCTAATACTTGGTAAAAAAAAAAACGTAGACCAAAATCAGAACTTTGATGCATACGCAACTTAATAATTTTAGCAACAATGTTGTTAAGTTGTGGTAGGCGACAAATAAAGTGAGATTAGAAATTTTTAATTACTAGAAATTTTGTACCGTTTGTCCGATAATCAGTTGTTAAGTGTTAGATAGATTTTTAAGAAACGCGGTGTAAATCTGTGTGCTGTTATACGAGAAACCGCATTGTTTGTTAAAGGGCAATTAGAGCAAACAATATGGGTGATTGTGGAAAATACATGGTTGATCCACGTGAAATTAATTGGAGCTTAGAATGCGACTA
Source organism: Misopates orontium (assembly GCA_946800315.1). Taxonomy (NCBI): domain Eukaryota; kingdom Viridiplantae; phylum Streptophyta; class Magnoliopsida; order Lamiales; family Plantaginaceae; genus Misopates; species Misopates orontium. Next base: position 6,346,658 of record OX326947.1, read on the forward strand.
TAAGAAAAGAAATAATACTAAAATCTGATTCATTTGGCAGTGCGTTTTGTTTGACTAACTATTCTTATTTTATCTGTTTTAGGTACATCATAAGTTTAAAGTATTTTTCTAACAAATCCATTATAAATAGAAGCCTCATACAAAAATTAATTATTGAGCCATATACAAGTTAGATGCCTAACCACATGGTTAATTATCTTAAATTCAGTCTCATAGTTTGACCATAAAAGAGGATTTTGAATCTTTGATTTATTTTATCCCACGGCCCCGTAAAATTGTATAAATTAATTAAATATGGCGAAAAGTTCTTAAACCTAATTCTCTACCATTTTCTCTTGTGCCTCAACACTAGGCCCAGTATCAAGGCCCATGCAAGAATTATTTGTTCATTTCAGACACACCATCTCGCCGAATTATTATTTATGTTAGGCAGCTAAAGTACGTGTGTGACTACTGACTACTAACCTATGAATTACGAATCTACTTACTACGAAATATGAAAAAAAAATCACGAGCTAATGTGTCGGAAGGTGTTTAAACTAACCTAAGTTATATTGCAATTATTGCTTTAAACTCAGTCCTTAGACTCTTACATTTACAATTTTGTCATGGCACTCAAATAAGATGTTTTATAGTTTTAATAAATCAAAATACGCTCGTGGTACTTGAGGTTTACGTCCATTTCGATTTTTGTATACGTTTTGGTCCAATAAACATTAGAAGGTTTTCACGATGTATCGAGATTTCTTCATTTTGATAGAGTTAAAAATGAGAAACATTTGGATAACTTTGGAATAAATACTTAAAAATACTTTAATATATGTTTACATCAATTTAATACACATTTAATTAAGCTTATACTAACAATAAACAATAATCCAAAAAAAGTTGCAAATCACCTATCATCTTGAATACACACATCATCATCATCGGCCCATCTCACAAAACGTTACACAAAACGAAAAATGAAAGAAGAATCGGTACTGAGATTGAAAAATTGAGAGTCTTTCTTCTTCATATGTCTCAAAAGACCACCAACTCCACCACCAAACGCTCCACACATTCCCCCTCCTCCGCCGCCGCCGCAAACACATCCTCCAATTTTCCGGCGATGAAAAAACCCAAATCTCACCCCAATCCATCGCCTCACTCTCCTATGGTCGAGGACGACTCCAACGACGCCGTATTGGAGCAATCTCCTTCGTCGTCTTCGTCGTTTTTTCGCGGCGCAGCTGCTTCTTCCGGTGGAGGAGTCACGGCTAATCTGGCTAGAAAAAAGGCCACGCCGCCGCAGCCTGCTAAGAAGCTCGTCATTAAGCTCGTTAAAGGTTCGGATTTTACTGATTTGGTTCTTCGATTTTGTTTTTTACGATTTGGGGGTTTTTTGTGAGAGTTGTTGTTTAGGTGTGTGGTGATCTGATTGGAGGTGAAGGAATGTTAGGGTTTTGAGTGATGGTTGTGTGACATTTGAAATTTTAGGGATTTAGATGTGTTATTGTGTGAGCTTATTTGAGGGCATAGTGTGATATGATCTGAGTTTTTCCTTAGATTTTCGAGGACTTTGACTGTTTACGTCCACTTTCACGAGTTAGATAGCTTTACGAAGTGGAATTGGATAAGCAATTGAGCTGATCTTAGCTGAAGTTGCCCTGCATTATGTATGCAATGCATGTAATCATGTTCCAAATATTATATATATATATATATCCTGATGCTGGGTTTTGTTGAGAACTTTACTTTATTGGTAGACTTTGATGAGTGAAGATATTAGTTTATTGGCAATCCTAAGTCTCCGATGCGTCTGCAAGATTTAGATTTAAAAAATGAATGACTTGCTTCGTGCTTCGCATTTGTTTTCTCGTTCTTGAAGCATCAATTGAGTGTAAACACTGAATTGCGTAATTAATCATATTGTGACTAGTCAGTGAAATATTCTACTTTAGGAATTTAACGGATAGCATTCAAATGCTTTAGATTTTGCGTGTTGCATGCTTCCTGTCCAGAAGAAAAAAATTGTAAGATCTTATTTTTGTAATTTTCAGTATTATGTCATCACAAAAGTGATATAATCTGGTTTGTATCTTAATAAGTGAGAAGCTAAGTTTATGCTTTATGTTAGTACTATGTGATGAACAATCCTTGATGCGTCTCTGAACCAAAGCCGTAAAAAGTTATCTTAATACTAACTGATGAACAATCCTTGATTTCTATCTTTGAAGCTAAACCAACGTTGCCTAGTAATTTTGAAGAACATACGTGGGGAACACTCAAGTCCGCCATCAGTGCTATATTCTTAAAGCAGCCCAATCCATGTGACTTGGAGACACTCTATCAGGTTAGTATAGCTGTATTTCTTTTCCATGACAGCATCTCTTCACTGCTGACTGCCAACCTTATTATCCTTAGGCTGTCAATGACCTTTGCTTGCATAAGATGGGGGGGAGTCTCTATCAGCGAATTGAGAAGGAGTGCGAGTCGTTCATATCTTCTGCTCTACAATCCTTGGTTGGCCAAAGTGAAGATCTGGTGGTGTTTCTATCACTTGTTGAGAAGTGCTGGCAGGACTTTTGTGATCAGATGTTGATGATTCGTGGTATAGCATTATATTTGGACAGAACATATGTGAAACAAACTCCAAATACTCGTTCATTGTGGGACATGGGTTTGCAACTTTTTCGCAAACATCTTTCTCTAGCTTCAGAAGTGGAACACAAAACTGTATTTGGCCTATTGAAAATGATTGAGAGTGAAAGGTAATTACAAATTCTTTGAAGCCTGGCATTTTTCCTATAATCAGAAGCTTTAATGCTAGATTATATATTAAAGCTTAAAGTGATTGAAAAAGGTTTTTGTGACTTAAAGTCCCTTGTAGTTAAGCTGTGACATATTATGGAAACTTTCCAGAAGATTTATATCAGTGCTGACACTGCTTTAAATTTGTTTGCTTGCAATCTCTATCTTATTATCAACAGAGATCAACTTCTAGCCGGGCAATTTTAATAGAATTGAAATATGCTTAGTTCACGCGATGCACAATTGATTTCTGATATTTTATTTTTCATTGTAGATTAGGCGAAGCGGTTGATAGAACTCTTCTTAATCACCTTTTGAAGATGTTCACTGCATTGGGAATTTACCCAGAGAGCTTTGAGAAGCCTTTCCTTGAATGTACTTCAGAATTTTATGGAGCCGAGGGTGTCAAATACATGCAGCAGTCAGATGTTCCGGAGTATTTAAAACATGTAGAGGTGCGAATAGTGCTGTGCATTCTCTCTTCTGAGATATTTTTTTGTAAAATCCTGGCTTCTGACATGTTTTTAGCAATTAGGTTTCCATCAATAGTTTGTTCTGTATTTTCTTTTTTCATGAGCTGGAGCCATTTCCAATTCTTTTGTTTGTTACTCCAGATAAGGCTGCAAGAAGAACATGAAAGATGCTTACTCTACCTAGATGCTTGTACGAGAAAGCCATTAGTTGCTACTGCTGAAAAACAACTCCTTGAATGCCACATATCTGCAATCTTGGATAAGGTGATATTAAGCAGATTGGTTTCTAATACCATGCATTGTATCCTTTAATATCTTGTGCTTGCTTTTGTATATGATAGACTACTTCTGATCAACCTGTAGGGTTTCATGATGTTAATGGATGGAAAGCGTATCGAAGATCTTCAGAGAGTGTATATGCTCTTCTCCAGAGTTAATGCGCTTGAATCTCTGAGGCAATTTCTCAGCCAATACATTCGAAGAACTGGCCAGGTTATGGTCATGGACGAGGAGAAGGACAAAGATATGGTATTTTGCTTATTGGAATTCAAGGCAAATCTTGATAGGATATGGGAGGAAAGCTTTTCCAAAAATGAAGCATTTAGCAATACCATCAAGGAGTCATTTGAGCATCTCATTAATCTTCGCCAGGTACAATTATTTCACAACTTAATTCATTTACTTGCTTTTCTTTGAGATTGAAAAAAAAAAAATGATATCCATCACATGGATGACTTTGTAGTTCTATAAGATCCTCTGCTGCTTGAAGAATATTGCTCTTTAGTTAGCAAATGATACTTCTGTTTCTAAATGAGAGGATATAGCAACCTAAGAATCCAAAAAGGCAGGTATAATGCCTTTGAATTCTATTGAAGTTTGCATAACTAATCTCACCTAATCATTGCTTTCGACTGTTATTTCACTATGTCAGTAATATCTCTTGATAGTGGAACTTGAATGATTAGAAATCAATTTGATGGAGAAGTAAATCTTTCGATTGGATGCATATGCAGAACAATTGTGAAAATTGTTACATGAAAAACGAAGCTTTTAGGTAATGATATGGATTTTATCCCTTTTTAACCTTGAATCGTGAAATGAAACTGTAAATTTTACACTAAAATGTAAGGTAAGATTATTGGATGCTTTCTTGGTCATCCCAAATTGGTTTTCTTCGTTAAAGTTAAATCTGTTCTTATACTTGTTGGAGTCCGCAGGATAGAAATCATTTGCGCTGGTAGCTTACTACACATCTTTGTTCCTGTCGTACTGCTTATATCTGTTCGTTCTTTGTCTAACTAGCACGTTTTTAAGTCGGGTTTCAAGATTACGGAAATATTAGATGGGGTTACTAATATCTTCTTTGTTGGTCAGAAGAATATTTTCTGCTGTTCCAAGTGGATTAATGCGTTGCTACAACAAATAAAGTGAACTATAGAAACAGTTTTGTGCTTCTGGATTGAATATATTACCTTGTTACATCCCCATGCACATAACTCGATATGCCATGATTGATTCATATTATGTTACAAAAAAAATTGTGTTCCAGAACCGACCTGCTGAGCTAATAGCCAAGTTTGTTGATGAGAAGCTTCGTGCTGGAAATAAGGGTACATCAGAGGAGGAGTTGGAGGGTACACTGGATAAAGTCTTGGTATTGTTCAGATTTATACAGGTAATACTCATGTCTTTGAATTCATTATGACTTTAGTTAATTCACCATTGAGGAAACGGATAGGATGGTTCACCAAAAAGCCAGAGTAATAGTGTTAGGCTGAAGTAGCTGCCTGCCTGCCTATTTGTCGTGCACTCGTGCTTTTAATTTGTTTTATCGAAGACCATGCCTAAGAATCAAGGTTTAAGTTTTGCTTTTCATGTAGGGTAAAGATGTTTTTGAAGCTTTCTACAAGAAAGATCTTGCAAAAAGGCTCTTGTTGGGTAAAAGTGCCTCTATTGATGCTGAGAAGTCAATGATTACCAAGGTAAGGTTCCCTCCCTCCCCCCCCCCCCCCCCCCCCCCCCCCGCCAAAAAAAAGAAGAAAATGGGATACCCAATATTGTGTCCACGGGCAAATGAAAATATTGCTTGCCTATTTGCAGTTGAAAACCGAGTGCGGCAGTCAGTTCACTAACAAACTTGAAGGAATGTTTAAGGTGTGTATCATTGTTTCCATCTCGAATGCTTCATGCACTTAAATTTCTAGTATTATAGATTGAGGTATATGCAAAAAAACTCTGATACTCCTGTTTTAAAATCAAATGAATATTCTCATCTATCTCGTGCTAGATTGGGTTTTTCCGAAATGGCACTATGGAGTTCATCTCTTGCATACTTTATTGTAGAGAAAACTAATAGGAATATCTGTGGACCTAGAGATACAATGATTCAATTGACATCTTACTTGTTTTAGTTTTTTATCGCTGGTCGTACTTTATTTCTTTTTAGAAACCTCTGAGACATTGGGAGATCATCAGTAGGTAATATATTACTTCTCTCAAGACTTCAGAGTATACTTTTGTTTGAAGTCGAGATTCGTCTGATAAACTTGAAATAACATCGATTAGGAACTGCTTACACGCAGTATCCATGCACCAGAACACATATACGACAATAGCCCGTAAAAGCAAAATGCTTGGTATTATATCATCTGTATTGACATAATACATTGTGAAACCTTACTCCTGGACACAGAACACATATAGGACAAAATAAAATGGTAGTGAGACTAAAATGTATTTTATTATATGTATTGACATAATACATTGTGAAACCTTACTCCAGGATATTGAATTATCAAAAGAGATTAACGAGTCATTCAAGCAGTCATCTCAAGCTCGGACAAAACTACCATCTGGAATCGAGTTGAGTGTCCACGTCTTAACAACGGGGTGAGTTGCAATATTTTATTGCATTTGTATTGCTTGAAGGTGCACATAGTTTCCAGTACCATCCCACTATCCTGGGTAACAAACCATGTATCTTGATTGGCTGCAGGTACTGGCCAACCTATCCACCCATGGATGTGCGGCTGCCCCATGAACTGAATGTTTATCAGGTTAGTCATTTGCTAGATTAAATTTTGACGAAAATCACAGTTTTGTGGAATAAACACGCGTTGTTACTTCAATTACGCTCCAGGATATTTTTAAGGAGTTTTACTTGAGCAAGTACAGCGGGAGGCGGTTAATGTGGCAAAATTCATTAGGTCATTGTGTGCTAAAAGCAGAATTTCCAAAAGGTAAAAAGGAGTTGGCAGTCTCTCTATTTCAGGTTGGTCTCATTCAATTCTTCACATATTTGGGTCACTCATTTGGTTGGATAGCATTTCACAATGCTAATTTTTCAACTTGCCGCAGACTGTTGTGTTGATGCTATTCAATGATGCCCAAAAGCTTAGCTTCCAAGATATCAAAGAGTCCACTGGTATTGAGGATAAGGAGCTGAGGAGGTCCTTACAGTCCCTCGCATGTGGAAAGTTTCGTGTTCTTCAAAAAGTGAGTGGTCATATTAGGGGCTTCTTTGATTTTTTAACTGACACAAGTGAACTCTAAATTTGACCACTCTTGCAGACTCCCAAGGGGAGAGATGTGGAAGATGATGACACCTTCGTGTTCAACGATCAATTCACTGCGCCGTTATATCGTATAAAGGTACATCAACTTGCAAACTCAGTAGACATAATGTCAAACAATCTCTAGTTTTTCAGCTTTTGGAATTCTGAGATAGCTGAAAAATCTTGGGCTTGATACATAACTAGTGTTAAATTATATGAACAGGTAAATGCCATTCAGATGAAGGAAACAGTTGAGGAAAATACGAGCACTACAGAAAGGGTCTTTCAAGATCGTCAATATCAGGTATACTTTGAGTTGCAATATCCCGTTGTTATAATTTCTTTGGAGAATAGTTGAAGAAGTTAATTCTTTTTAGCACTTAGATAACTTTTGCTGTCCCTATTTGTAGGTCGATGCTGCTATCGTTCGGATAATGAAGACCAGAAAAGTTCTAAGTCACACCCTCTTGATAACTGAACTCTTTCAGCAGGTAAGAGCAATGTTTGTTACTCGTTTTCATATGGTTCTTACACATGAATATTATTTTTAGGGATAATCACATTGACACCCCTCAAAGATTCGGTCTAAATTGAAGATATATTCCCTACTGTTTAAATAATTACATGTTTGAAAAATGTTACAGATAAACTCGAAGTTTGAATAATTATAGGAACACAACGTAAAGGAAATATTACAGATAGACTCTATTCTTTTACACGTTTTTGAAGTTTCATGTATTTATTTCAACAGTAGGGGAGGTTACTGTAATTAGACCAAACCTTAGGGTATGTAGGTGTATGTATCCATAAGGTACACAGGGGGTCACTGGCCATATGCTTGTTTGTCTCTGTGTGTGGAAGATGGTATTTTCTACAATGAAATCAAGATCTGTGCAAATTGAAACTGATTAAGCCCTTGTGTAAATGACAGCTCAAGTTTCCGATAAAACCAGCCGACTTGAAGAAAAGGATTGAGAGCCTGATCGACAGAGAATACCTGGAGCGTGACAAAAGCAACCCACAAGTATACAACTACCTTGCGTAAAAATGTTTACAAGGTATAACAGTTTTCCTTGTAAATCACATGGAAATTCCAGTCCTTCCATCAGGAAGCTGAAAGTTTATGAATTCCTGTACAGGAAAGAAACTTATAGCTGTTATTTTTGTTGCGATGTTCTATGTAATTGTAAAGGTGTGTTGTCTTTTGTTTGGAGATCCTGTTTCTTTCAACTCCTTTAGTACGTGGAAGCATGTTTAATTATTGAGCTTTTACATTTGATAGAGATGGGAATCTTCAGTTTACCAACTGCTATATATTGGGTCATTACTTATTCACATGCATCGTTACGATTTATAAAAAAATATTTGGGTTATATGGTCCTTACATATTCACATGCATCTGATATAAATATCTGGCAAAGTTATTACTGCGAGATCTATAGTCGTACGAATTTTACTTCAGTACTTGTGTGAAGAATACTTCTGGACTCGCATAATTCATTTCTCCATTATCTCCTCTCCCTATCTTTTCTTGTTTTCAAGGAATACAGAAGTGTAGCGAAAAATCACAGGAATACAAATAGTTATCAATAAAATCTTACACGTAGTCTGCATTTTAGAGTCGTGTATATGAATGCAATCAATCTACAATATTAGGCAAGGTTTTTTTTTTTTTTCCTTTTTTTTTTGTTTGTAAAAAAAAAACAGAAAAATCTACTACTTCCAGCCAACAGGGGGCACCAAGAAAACATATGATATAATACACAACAAGAAACGGCAATAACCGAGAACCAAAGACAAAACATGCATTTTATTTCAGTTCTGTCGTTTCAAGGTTGTAAGCCTATATGGTATTGGAAATATGAAAAATATTGGAAATATAAAGACCCTAAATTCTGATATAGATTCTCAGGACAGGAAGATGAAAGCACTTGGGGCAGAAAGATAGGTAATGAATCATAGCTTTACAGTGCTGCAACTGATACCGAAGTGAATTTGTTATTGCCTTCATTTCTTAAAGAGCAAAATGAAATGCACTCCCAGGCTGCAAGACCCAACCACTAAACACGAGGAAATCAAATGATTGAGTTCATTACAATTAAACAAGATACAATCGCTCTATGTCACTCTAAATATAAATTGGATTGTTTACTCGCACCGAAACGATTCAATATACTTCATACAACGAAAATTAAAAACCATACATAGCATAAGATTCTTCCTAACTTATAGTATAGCATATAGTCAATCACACTAGTGGCAACAGCAATACCAACTACAAACATCATACAACAACAATGGCGATAACCCAAGTGTACCTAAGCAAACAGAACATGTGCACATATTGGCATTAGTTCAGAGAGGGTACCCGGCGCGTCAACCATTTCCCATTCAACAGAAAACCTGCACTTCTCATCAGACGCCCCACTCGGCTCCAGCCTCGTAACATTCCCCACCACCACGTTAAAACCCCGGCCAATGACATAAATATTGCTACCCCAGCAGTTGATACGGAACGGTTTGCGTATCTGCTCCGGCAATGGAGATCCTTCAATAAACTCCCAAGAATCAGTCTTCCCATGATAAACCTTCACCTTCATTTGTTCGAACTCTAGTACCATAAACAAGCGCCCGTACAATACGACACTCGAACCAGTCCATCCGTCTCGTAGTCCAGCAGCCATATTCTCCCAATTATCAGTCACCGGGTCATAAATCCTCCCCCTCGGTGCTACATCAAACGGCCAAAACCAGCCTTCCGTCACCAGAAGCTTCCCATTAAGAACCGCCGTATCATACGATCTCATATTCTCTCCCATCTCAGCAACAGCATGCCACGTCCCTTTCTCAGGATCCATTGCCTCAGCTGAATCAAGCGTAATCTGTTCAGTGTTGTATCCTCCAGCGACATATATTGTTCCATCGATCAATCCACTCGCAAAAGACGAACGAGCAGTGATCATCCTATTATTCATGACTGTCCAACGATTCTTACAAACTTCATACTTCAAAACTGCGTCGAGTGGGCGATCCGCATCAGGGACCACACCGCCACAAACGATTAGAACTCCCTCGTGTGGGATGGCAACACACCGGAACCCTTTGGGGGAGTTGTTTTTGTCGCAAGGCATAGATGGAATTGCGTGCCAAGAGAACTGCGTGAGATCAAGAACGTTCCACACGATCTTTCCAGTGCGTTTGTGATGTGCGCAGACATAAAGCCAAGGATCATGGAAACCAAACTCTTTTCTCAGGGTGAAGAATTCTTCCTTGTTTCCGAACAATGAGTACCAACGCTTGCAAACAGTTCTGAAGGATGCATGTTTATCCACTGGAACACAGAGGAGATGGTGTAGAGTAAGGTCATCAGGGAGTCCTGGAAAGAATGGCTCCCCCCTAATAGATTGTTCAGATTCTAGTGAAACGGATCGTGCCGAAGTTAGACGAAACATTTGGGATACAGTCATTTGGGAGTTTCCAAGCGCCAGAGATTGCTGTGATAATCGCAGTATTTGCATCTTTGTCCTCTAAAACGCGCTCGAACGAACCCTTCCTTGGAAACTTCTTCCAGTGTTCATCAAACCAGATATACACAGCAAACGGCAGCGTTCGGAATCACTACTCCGGTTATAAGCAATTACCTACAATTCATATAAATATGACTCATTATTTCACAAAAAAACATATCAAATCCTCTAACTTCTCAAAAACAACTAAGTTAAATTCAAAAACCAACCAATTAAACCTTATATGCATCACAAGCAACAAACTGATTTCTTTTCTCCTTTGGTACCATATATACTTACAGTCTCCACTTCAAGCCTTGAAAACACAAACTTCAAGTCCCCAAGAGTAACAAAGTGTCTCGCGCCACCTGAAAAGGAAAATCAACATCCAAAATCAAAATTACAGAAAAAGCCCTGTTCTACCCAATTTTCCATAACAAGAATCTCGAAAACCCACTTCACAAATCTAAACAAACCCAAAATTCAAGAGAACCCATATCTCAAAACTCACAATACTTCAATAATCAAAACGTTTAAAACCCAAAAAAAAAAACCAATCTTTTTTAAAACCAACTTACACATTGTGATGGAAAAATGAGGAACAGAGCAACTCGATTTAAACGCCAACAAAAGTAGCATTCGCTTTGATCGAGCTAGTCCTAATATGGAAATAATCAATCTTTTTTTTCCAATTGCGTCTGAGATCGAAAATCGTAAAATGGTACAGCGTGAGAAGTGTACGAACGGTGAGTATTGACGGAGCTATGAGAAAGCTCCAAATACGGTTGTTGTTGTTGCAGACATCACTGCTTTTCAAAAGCATCTTCTGTTCTGTTCTGTTCTGTTCTGTTCTTTGAGACGTGCAAAAAGAAAAAAGAAAACTAACTATTATTTATAATCCTCCACACGAGTATAGTATATGTGACCTGTCAAATGAGCGCGTGCTGTAAAATTTAGTATTCTTCTATTGATTAAAGTTCGTTTTTTGTGATCTTTTAATTTTAAGTTTAATCAATTTGAGATTTAATTAAAGGCAGAAACTCAGGCTCACATGAAAGTTCAAACACCTTCGGTTCGGCTGAAAGTTAGTTAATTTGGTTGGTTTGTTCAGAATTCAGTTAGCGTTACGAATTATTTCTGCGCTCACCCGAAGGATCCAGGACGTCGTTTTGTTTCAATTTCTTGGTGTTTCTTATTGTATAATGTCTTTTTATGACATACTCAATTTTAGGTGAATAAACCACATTTTTATATACACGAGGTATTTTGTCTTGAATAAATACACAAGAGTTATTTGTCGTTTTTTTCTTTTTTTTTTGTTCAAGAGAATAATTTACCAATATAACATAAAACATGAGATTTGATGCAAATATCACTTGCTCTTTAGAACGTAATCTCTGATTGAGTTAGCAAACTTTGTCACGATTCATCATACTAATTGATTTATTTTTTTCGTGTTGGACTTGGACGGGCCAATTCGGTGGGCAAAATAATGAAGTTTATTTAAGTTGCTGGACGGCCACTAATTTAGCGCTAGAATAGAGGGTGACATACCCTAAATCATCGGGCCAGCCCAATAAATCATGGTAGTATCCAAAGAAAAGTTTCAGATTATTATTTCTCGTTTACAGGCCATAATGGGCCTGATTGAACCCAACAATAATGTTTGAGTCGTTAACTCGTCATTATGTAATTGAGGCGCTTCTTTTTGTTTTCTACACAAATAAATGGTGTTACTTACTTCAATACTTGAACATAATGTAAAGCTATTTTTAAACTTAAATATCTATTCAGCATACTATGAGTTTCTTATGAATACGCCCTTACAAATAGGTGGTATTTTGAACTCCAAGTAGTAACTCATGAAAGAATTAACAAATGGAAATTAATTCAGTTGCAAACTTCACAACTTTATAAATGTATTGTTTTTTATAATCTTTTGAAAGTAGATCAAACTTCAGGTACATATGTAGATGTAACTGTCCCTATTAATCAAGTCAAGAAACGATTTTTACGTCATTGAAAATTGAGAAAAGAAGATATTATGGCAAAGAAAATAAAAATGATAAGACTTCTTATACTTAGAAATGGCACTCTCGTTAATTGAATTGATAATGACAACTGCTATGCACGGATATGCATATCAATTTCATTGCCGAAATAAGGGGTAAAAGGAACCGAAAGAGATTAATCAATAATTGACCATATAAAATAAGCACTATAAACGTGAATAATTCTTTTTCACCGAAAAAAGTTGGATTTATACGTATTTTACGTTACATCAATCGAGTCATAAAATATTTAAATGTGTCTTAGTCAAGATTCTGGTTTCATGAAGAAAAATTAAGATAGTGCGAAAAAACCATGCAAGGATCCAAATATTAAACAAAGAATTATGAAAGAGGACTGTGCTGATTAATAGCTAGAAAAGTCATGATTGAATTCAAACTTAACATTTCTCACTCTTCACGATTTAAGGCCGTTATTGTGCCAAAAAAAAAAAAAAAAGAGAGAGAAAGTGGGATATACAATATTCTGATATTGTACAATTTTGTATAGACCTTCATCAAACTGATCGATTAGATTGTAGAGGAATTAAAATTTCACGTATACTTCAAAGAGATCCGATTAATTTTTTATATATATATATATATATATATATAGAAAAACGGTATGTATATGTATCACACGATATCCCTTACGCTATATTGTTTAAATAATCTAATGTATTATTGTAGATGGTTGTATATTCTTTTATAAGAACAATTGTTTAATGAGAAACGAACTCATGCTCTGCATTAGATAACACTACTTATGTATTCCACACTAGTGTAGTTATGGTGATACGAAAATTTATCTTGGTGCACGGAACATTAATCATGGCAGAGGACAAATATTTACTTGTTTCAAATAAAGATTTAGGAGCTACAACTCTGGTCCATGTTCAATGCACATAAGGACAAGAGACCTATATATGTGCCCGCTGCTTGTCGTACGTGAAAAAAAAAAAAAAAAAAAAAAGAACAAGAAAACATGATGTTCGAGAATTGCAACATTGACTGAGTTCACTTTAGAATAAGTACCAATTAACTTGGTAGAAAATGTCACATTAGCGTGCAAAACTTTGAATTGGAATATTGTGTTGCGTAGTTCAATCAATCATGGGAAAGTAACCAACAACTTTATAAACAACTATTTGTGGAAATTAAGGCATAAAGAAGATGGTTTGATACGCCAAGATAATCCAATAAGATACGATAACAATTGAAAATGCACCTCCATGTGTTGTGTCTAAGGAACAAACTTATTCGTGGAAAAAAATAAATAAAGGCAAAAGATCCCTTGACAAAAATATGGTGCTTTTGGCACAACACCCCTTGTGTTATATGAAATAAGCATATTTTTTTATTAAAAATAATGAATGTGCAAATTATGTTCATGTTAAAATAGGCATATATATTGCTCCTTATAAAAATAAAAAAGGCAAATTTCCCATGTGTTATATTAGATATGTGCATTACTTCCATGTGTATTTTTATAAGTTGCAAAACCCCCTTATATATACAAGTGCTGTGGAGTGGCGTACAACTTCTTAAAGTACCACAAGACGAATAATGACTCATGTTTAACGTAATTTGTTTATTTATTTATTTTTCAGAAGGGGCTAATAATGTGTCAATTTCACATAATACACAAAATGTCATGAACTCAAAAATAAGAGGCGGTTGTTATTGCCCTTTCTTTAATATATAAAAAAAAAAAAATCAGAAGGATTTTTTAAGCTTATGGTTTTGTTATAGGTGGGTTTTTTTTCCAATTATGCGTAATGCATGGTTTCTCTGGCTTGGCTATTGAATGAATCAAAGAAAAAGAAGAACATAAAAAATTAGATAATAAATATGTGGACGTTGTTCAATTCTCCAAGGCCAAAGACCAAGAAATCCAACTCCATTTGTCCTCTCTCTTAGGTTGAGAAGCCTAACGCAACTCTTATTCGCTTTTTGACTAAGCTCGTTTAGAATTTAGAACTTTTGCTCGCTTCCTAATCTAAAACTGTTATTTTTTACCTAAATTCATTGTTTTCCCCACTAGAGTCTCTAGAATGGATTGACTCCTCATAATAATACTTATAGAAGGAGTTAAATATTCCAACAAATTTCGGTAGATAAAGATTTGTCAAAGATTGCTCTTCTTGCTTTCCAAAAGAAATGGTTACTTTTAGCAAAAAGTGTAGCATCAAGCATGTAGAGGATTGAGAATGCGTACGTTACGAAATATTTTATCTTAGTTTTAGTTATCTATTATATTATAGCCGATTAAGTTTCGTTTTAAGGTAGGAACTCATTGGGATGTAGGTACTACGAATTAATTATATTTTAAAGTGGCACCTTTAATGAGTTTCTAGAATTTGTTGTCTTTTTCTCGTGAGCTTGAAATTTGGCTTTTGATGCTAAATTGAAGTAGCAAAAATATTTAATTACTGATAAATCAAAAAACATAATCGCTGGCACGGGCCGCACAAAGGCCCGATCTTACTATGTTGTAAAGAATGGGTTAATGGGATGTCAAACAATTGGTCTACACACAGAACCGAACTTTCATAAGTTTAAGGACTTGATAATAGATAAACAAAATAGCAGAAAACTCCAAGATTTGAAAACACTTATTGGTCATGGTGGAGTTGTTTACGTAATGTTAATATGATCTAATAAAAAATTATTTAAATTTCAGTTTTAATTAGGATCGGGTCTATGAAAACCGTGCAATCTGATCTTACGTGACTCTTAAAAACTACTATAATTAGTAGGAAACTTAATAATCAGTCTAAGATTATAATGTAGTTTATTGAATATAAATTTACCGAATTTGTTCCCCTTTATAAATTATAACAACATTTTCAGAAAACGCATTCGTATGGGAATATGAGTGTGATTTTACTTCTAAAAGGACATAGTCTTTGAGATGCAATTAGATACACCAAACAAAATGAGCTAGAAACAAGGATTAGATTAGTTCATTAACATGATAAAACAAACAATATAATGATGGATGAGTTTGCCGTAATCAACATGTCACATTACAATCTGTACTTATTTGATACCGGATTTAAAACTTAGACTAACCACCAGAAGAACGTGTTCTTTCTACTTAATTAATTATATTACAAATTGAATTTTATCTGATTAAGTTAAAACTTATTACAATCAATAGATAATAAATCATGTGTGAATTGTAATCGTGCAATTTTTAATTTCACCAATTCACTCGAGACGTTCAAATCATATTGATGGATTTTCTATGGTCATGTGCACAAACAAAATGGCCACGCAATTTCAACTCTCATATATAACATGCAAAAGAGAAATCTTTGCTACAATATATAAAGCATACCACATGATATGCATCCAATTCGCGAGCTAATTTGCTGTGCAATTAATTAAGAATGCAACGATGGTTGGTTTCACAATAACATTTCCAGTGCTACCTAAAGATTCTCACAATCTTACCAACTGAGCCGATAATATCCGGTCTCTTATTAATGAATCTTATGTTTGTTACTGGAGTATTTTATAGGTCTACTAGTGCAATTCATTTATATCTTAAAGATACTTTTGTTCTATATATACTTTGTTTTCTGTATTTCTCTTCATTGTATCCCCCGCTTTTTAATTTCTTCGCCATTCTTTTATATTTGGTGGATATTGAAAAGTTATATCATATTTTTATATTATCTGGTGTCATGAATTATATTTGATGCGACTAAGATTCTTCTAAGTAATAGACTCCTTTTATTTTTGTTATGAGTTCAAGTAATAGCAACATGCTCAGCACTAACTATGTATATGTCTTGTTGTGCTCTATCATCCTCCAACGTTACTGTGTAATTAACAATTGCTAAATTGCCTGGTTAAACATAGTTTCCTTTGTTATGTTTGCAACTAACTCTCTTATAAAATAACTGAAAGAAGTATGTAACTTACTCTCACTTAATATTTCATTATTCGAAAAAAAACTTCATTTAACGTGTAAATGAACTACACTTGCCACTAGTAATAGAAGGTATTTTAATGGCAAAAACACAATTTTATTCTTATATTCAGCAACATGAAGCTAATCACAAATTATTTCAGGTACTACGCCTATTAAGCACATTATATCTCTAGCAAACAAGAAAATGATCCCAATTAGTCGACATGAGGTTCATATGTCTATTGTGCATTTTTATCTTAAGAGGCCAAATTTAGTACATGAATAAATCTAGAAGTACTAGTGAGTAGTTTTATAAATTTGCAATTAAAATGAAGTGTTTAATTTTATCCCACATAACAACGATAAATTCGTAATTATGTCATAATTGTACCATGGTATTGTCAAATTAATGTTTGTATACAATTATTAAGAAGACGAAAGACGAAATAAACAGGGCCCTCCGAATCTGAAATCAATGATTTGTGATTATTGAGCACTACTATTAAAACCATTCAGAATGAAATTAAATGATCGAGAAAACCTCAGTATTATAATCGAACGCCGGAATGAAAAATTCGACGTTGATTAGCAAATGAACATGAAATATTTAATAGTGGTGAAAATCTGAGAAAATCTAATCACGTTGTTGTGCACATGAAAATACATGTGCACACGTGGACCAAGCAATTCGAGTGGCTGATTTTTGTATGGTATTTTTTTCTTTTTGCTTTTGAACGTCCACATGGGTGGCATTGATTCGCATCTTACCGGCCGTAGTATTAATTTGTTGAAAAGGAATACATATATAAGACAACAAAAGTTAGTTTTGTTTTAATCAATTTTTCGAATGAATGACAGTGTAATAGATGTGATTTAAATTCTTGTTGTTATTATCTTTGTGCAATTGGATTCGTGTTCATTTGTTTTCTAATATTTGTGTTTGAATCAACAAATTTGGGATTTTATTACATTCCAAAAAGTGATTTAGTGCAACTCATTAGCTGATTTGCACATCAAAACTTATAATGGTGAGAGCTAGCTACTTAATTTTAAATAAGTAATATGTTTTATATATCATTTATGTCTCCACATGATCCGTCATTTTCACAAGAAAACTTTCACCAATTGGTGGAACTCGTAAGATTACCCAATACCCAAGTTCTGCACCATTTCATGTAAAAAAAGTCTATAAAAAAAAATCAATCCCTCTCCCCCCCCCCCCCCACCAAAAATCAAGATTATTAATGATGCCCTTAACTAATATTTTGTCGCATCAACCAACCTGTATGATTAATGCACATGATGCTAATCATTGCTCATAAAATCGATTGTCTGGGATCTATATATATATTTATTTAAATCACTAAGTCCTAAAGTTAAATATCTTACAATTTTATATTGTTATTCAAATTCATGTCAACGAATATATGGTAAGATTGTACAACAAAATTTGTAAAGTGTACATAAACTAATTCGAACAATATTTTACTATACAGTACGTATTAAATTAACATGTTGATATATTTATATAATGATGATAGAAATAAGAATAAAGTTAATAATAATATTAATAGTAATAACGAAAAATAATTTGGAAGATATTAATTTGCATGCATAATAACAATAATATCAAAAAAATAATTTGCTTATATTTGCATGCAGCTATATATAACAAAGGACGACCGCTTTTCGCTTCCAAAAGATATGTAACAGAATTTGCTGAGTAATCACGAGCCACTATACTCTTTTTTTTAACACTTATTTGAGAACCTATCTACCAAAAGATATAATACAATTTGTGGATAACTACCAGATACGCTTTTAGAATATTAGTTAAATTACGCTGTGATTGAATCAATAAGCACTGCAGATCTATAAATGTTTGTGAAGTAATTTCAATATTTGTAAATAGACTTCTTATAATAATAAAAGAACAGGTAAATTTACATTGCATCAAGATATGAATTTGGACCTGTATATAATTGTTCTGTTAGCTTTAATATGCGTATCTTTTATTTATTCAAATCAAATGTGAGGCCTTTGTAATCAGACTAAACATTATGAAGCGTATGTATAGTAATAAATAATCCATATGGATTAATATAATGTAATGACTTTCAGAAGAAATCTGTTCCAATATTATTTGGAGGTATTTCTCCTTCAGTTTCAACTATGCCACAACTTTGGAGATGAAAAAAGACAAAACACGTTCTAGTCATGTGAGTAGACGTCCACAATTTGGTCAACTATAGCATGACTATGGTAGATTATTCACGCTTTAATTAAGTGTCCGTCGCATGCGGGTATATCTTTTTATAGAACAAATATTAAGTATATAATACTAACCAAGGTAAAAAAAATACAAATCTTAGTCTAAATTATTACTAAACTATGCTTAATTAATATTATTTTTCCAAATGATGCCGGGCACCTGCACTAGAAACACACTTATAAACATGGGCATCTTCTATTAGACTATTACCAAAGACTGCTTAGTCATATAATAATAATAATTGTACATTAAGGTTGTCAGTTGTTTGTAAACCAACATGGAAAAACCAGTTGCTGGCTATAGGTACATTGCATTAAGAAATTTAGTAAAATTTCGAGATCCATCTTTTAGACCATCATACTGATCTCGGTTTGCAGGTTGTACAAATTTGTGAGACAACTATGTATTGACTATTGACTCATTGTAATTTCACTAATTAAGTATAAATATGGCACCATAAAGAATTAAAACATTATTGTAGTAACATCAACAAAAAATGACCACATTGTCAAATTTCATTTATTGGATTTTAATTCTTTTTTTAATAGTTCATAATTTGCCTCGATCGGCCTAAAAACACCAAATATAGTACGATATAACTAATAGTATTTTTTATTTCCTTTAATAAACTTACGTTATAGCTGCTGCGTGGATAAATGTATACCTATGCGGCTATGCATGCAATCTCTTCTCAACATATAAATGAAAAAAATAGTAATAAGCGTCACTATGTCATATATATATATATATCGGCAATTTAAGCCAACATAGGTTATTACTATGACATTATTGATACTAGAAAGAAACATAGGTCATGTGTTAGTGGGTTGTTCTTCTTCGTGTAGGAAACAAAGTGTTAAGGGTGGAAATCGGCCACGTCGGGACTTGCTAGCTTCACTTGATCCTCTTCCAGATTTCCAGCCTTGAACAACTTTCTTTTTCATTATTTTTGTTTCAAATAATGGCAAAATACTTCAATATGTTATGTATTTATCTTCAACGGCTCTGTTCATGTGCACATATTATAATACTTTCGGTAATTTTATATTTGCCTACGTTAGGAAAAAGTGTTATAATTTAATCGCAAGAGCGTTAGGATCCAACAATTAGTTCATGGACTGCATAAGTTTCTTGTGATTTTATTAAAATGAAATATTATAATAGTTAATGTATAGCGTTATGGTCAAACATTTTATGTCACGTAAAAGAAAGTAAGTTGTGCATACGTGATAATTCAATTTAGAATTTTCTATAGTTAATAAATCTTTTTTCGCCCGATCATGAAAGTTTTGTTGAGTAAGATGTGTGATTAAATTTAGGTCTTCATAAATTATCGTGATGGTGATAATTTTGTCACATTATTTACAATTACAACATTAAGTATACGATATATATATATAATAATGATATTATATATAATGACTTTGACTATAATTTTCTTTGTTAAAAGTGAGAGTTTGGTTTCATTTCTGACCAATGTCCAAAAATATCTACGTCGAAAACTTGACATGGGAGTTGAACTTGTGAAAATAACAAAACGCGTCCATTCCAATTGAAACGCCACTGATCTTCATCACTTTTTATCTGACACTAATCGAACTCTAATTGGTCTCTAATCTAAAGCAACCTTCCAATTATGTGCCTTGCCATGGACTTCCAACCCCACTTATATTGTGCAATATTGATCTCGACAACCATCATGCTAATAAGCATACGTGTTTCAAATTATTTATTCTATGCATTTTCCTTGTATCTCTTAATTTTAGTACAACCTCTCTCTCTCTCTCTCTCTCTCTCTCTCTCTCTCTATATATATATATATATATATATGTATTATTGTAGGTTTTTTTTTTTTTTTTTTTTTTTTTTTTTTTTTTTTTTTTAACTTTACTATGTGTTATCTCTTTGCCACGATAAACTATCAAATCATAACTTTAGTACTCTAAAATATAACACATGACCTCATTGTTAGAGCTACACATTCTGTATTCCGTCACTTTGAAATCTTAAACTTTTTACTTAAGATACTCATTAATTTAATATTGCATGAAAATCAAATAATTAAGAAGCTTGTTTCCAAAAAATTTCCTCACTCAATTTTACTTTTTTAAAGTGTCACATACTAAATATTACAACAAAATAAAAACTTGGACAAGCCTCAGACAATATGTACTAAGCATGTCTCAAACATATACCAGACAAGTCTTAAACACGTATAGAACACGTCTCAAACACGCCTAAAACACATATTAGACACTTTAATAGCTACTTTTATGATTATTGTAAAATGTTTAACAGCCAATATCATTAAAATTAAAAAATTAAGAAGGTGTAAAATTATAATTAGAAAAGGAAAGGAAAAATTATATAAAGTCCAAAGCCAGAAAACATAAATACTTCTTGTTTTTCTCCTGTCTCGGCATGCAAATAAAAAGAAGACAATATTGTTTCTCTTTCATTTCAACTCGAGGTACAAAAAAAGTCTATTCAAATGTTACCGCTCCATACGTTTGCAATTTGGCGTTGATTTCTTTCGTAATTCTACGCTTCTTCTTTGCCTTTCGTTCTATTGTATTTCCTAGGGCTTGGAATAATTTAAAACTGAACATGCAATTAAAGGTTTGCTTCATAGCCATCTTCCTCTTTGATATATGACCTTTAATTTTGTCTTGTTTTAAGTTATATCTCTAAATTTAAACATGCTGATATTAATTTTTACCTGAATTTAAAGTTATTATACGCTTCTTTTAAATTTTAAAAACACAAGAATAACAACTAGTTTTGTTTAATTACTCGTGTTATTTCTTATAATTTTTAAAATTTCATATCATCATATTTGTGTTTTAAATTAATTGTATTTGTATCCTAGTATTTAGAGTCGTGTAATTAAAAAAGAAATATTTAACCAATACATAATCATGTGGTGCAACAAACAATCAAAACGAAAAAACCCAAGTTATTGATGCATGAATTAAATAATCCATTGTAGAAGTAGTCTCGACTTGTATTTCTATGTACCCTCACGTCATATCCTCCCAAGTGCCCTTCCCACAAATATACCACGTGGTCATCTACACACACACATTGATCAAATAATGCACACTTGACACTAGAAACTACAAACCCCTCACTCCCTTGACTCTATTTAAACCCCATCTTCTCTCCCTCTTTCTCCCCCCAAAACTCGCTCCACACTCCACTTAATTACCATTCAAAATATTCACCAAAAACTTGTTCAATATTTTCAACTATCTCAAAACAAACCTGGAATTCATCACACAAACTCAAAAATGCTTACTTCAATCCCACAAACAAATCCTATTACACCATCATGGTCAAAAACCCAACAATTCTCATCACCCCCTAAATCCATCACACTCAAAAAACCCAAAATCAACTGCGCCCTACACACACCCTCAATCCTCACTTTCCCCAAACAAATTCCCGAAAATGCCCCTCCCTCTTCACCACCCCTGCCGCAGTGGAACTTCCTCCAAAAGGCCGTCGCCAAGACCCTCAACGCCGTCGAAAGCGCGTTGGTCTCACTCGAACTCCAAACCCCACTTCCCAAAACATCCGACCCACGTGTCCAAATCGCCGGAAATTACGCTCCGGTGCCGGAACAGCCCGCCAGGCACAACCTCCAAGTCACCGGAACAATCCCCGAGTGCGTTAAAGGCGTATACGTGCGCAATGGAGCCAACCCTCTCCACGCCCCGATCGCCGGTCACCACCTATTCGACGGTGACGGCATGATCCACTCCGTTACGATTACCGGCGAAAAATCGGCTAGCTACGCTTGTCGCTTCACCGAGACACAACGCCTGGTCCAAGAACGCGAATTGGGTCGACCCGTTTTCCCTAAAGCCATTGGCGAGCTCCACGGGCATTCTGGTATAGGCCGGCTGCTTCTGTTTTACGCACGTGGCTTATGCGGGCTGTTGGATCATAGCCACGGAACAGGGGTGGCAAATGCTGGATTAGTATATTTCAATAAAAGACTATTAGCAATGTCTGAGGACGATTTGCCTTATCAGGTTCAAATCACCCCGTCAGGCGATCTCGAAACGATTGGTCGATACGATTTCGATAACCAATTACAAAGCACGATGATCGCGCACCCGAAAATCGACCCTGTTACGGGCGAGTTCTTCGCCCTGAGCTACGACGTAGTTCAGAAGCCGTATCTGAAGTTCTTCAAATTCTCTCCCGACGGTGAAAAATCGCCAGACGTCGATATCCCACTCGACGTTCCAACAATGATGCACGATTTTGCGATCACCGAGAACTTCGTTGTGATCCCTGATCAGCAGGTGGTGTTCAAGCTTCAAGAGATGATAAAAGGGGGCTCCCCTGTTATATACGATAAAAACAAGAAATCCAGGTTCGGGATTTTGTCGAAGAATGCATCAAACGCTGATGATATCATATGGGTCGAGTGTCCCGACACGTTCTGTTTTCATCTATGGAACGCGTGGGAGGAGCCAGAGAACGACGAGGTTGTCGTTATTGGATCGTGCATGACTCCGCCCGACTCGATTTTCAACGAATGCGACGAGAATTTACAAAGCGTTCTATCCGAAATCAGGCTCAATTTGAAAACGGGGGAGTCGAAAAGGCGTCCCATTATCGAGACCTCGGAGCAAATTAATCTCGAAGCGGGTATGGTTAACCGCAACCTTCTCGGTCGTAAAACAAAATACGCTTATCTCGCGATCGCAGAGCCGTGGCCTAAAGTGTCGGGGTTCGCAAAAGTCGACATTTCGTCCGGTAAAGTTGAGAAATTTATATACGGCGACAGAAAATACGGTGGCGAGCCATTTTTTGTGCCTAATGATTCAAATTCGGATAAAGAAGATGATGGTTATATTCTTGTTTTTGTCCATGATGAGAAGGCATGGAAATCTGAGTTGCAGATCATAAATGCAATGACATTAGAGCTTGAAGCTTCAGTTAAACTTCCTTCAAGAGTGCCTTATGGATTTCATGGTACATTCATAAGCGCAAAGGACTTGGAGAATCAAGTATAATTGGTTGATTACAATCAGTTATTTGAAGATTTGAGTATATATATGTGTGTGTGTGATGGAGCAGAGGCTTTTCAGAGGGATTTGGTAGATTTAGGACAATGTCCCCGGAGTCTTTGTCCGATTATGAAGTTATTAGTACTAAATTTTTAAGGATTAGTGTATAGTTTGTTGATCAGGAACCAAGCTTGTAGCTGATTAGTGTAGTCTGTGTAGGTAGTGACGGCGCTCAGCTGGTTTCTGTTTCTTTTTGTTTTTTTTTTTTTACTACCTTTGACAATATAATTATATAAAGACTACATTTACTAGATATCTTTGACTGTCGGACTTTATTTTTGGGTAGAGTTACTACATGTTTGTCATTTCTGTAGATTGAGCCATCATGATTGAATTTGTCTCAGCCCACATGTGTGATATAATATAATTGGCACTCTAATAGAAAAAGAGAAGATTATACTAACTCCCATGTTGTCTTTATATATAATAACTACATGTTGGAGATTATATACATAAATATATAAATGTCAATCCTCTCTATAAGTTTAAGCTTTTAGTGAGAACGGCATTCAATATGGTATCAGAGCTCAGGAAAAGAGGAGGTCCTGGGTTCGAATCTCACAGCCACCCACTTAACAAAAAATAGCATGTGTCAGGCGTAACAAAAAGATTTACGACCTGCACGTGAGGCTTGAGATTAAGAATATTTGGGTGTTTAATGTTTATGTAATAATTATAACTAAAGAGCCCATTCTGATAAATTTTTTTAAAGAAAAACCTATATATATATATATATATATATATACTCAATGAAGAGAGAATGTATATAATGCTTTATTACTGAAAATTCTTCTCAGGTTCTATCTTTACAACAAAGTCATTCGACTAGGTGTAACATTGGCGGGGCGTGATACGATTCAGGTCGTGCACCCTAAGTCATGTCATTCTCGCGCAACTCCTCTAGATGAGGAGAGTGGGGAGGAGTGGGCTCCATCATGGCCGGAGAGGGGTGTCCTTATTTTGATATGTAAAAATTGGACTGATCTACTTAATAATGTTATTTCATCTTTTAATTTTTTCTTCTTTTTTTTTCTTTTCAAATATTGTAGAGAGTGAAATTCTTAATTTAGAGATTATGTTAATATTTTTAACAATAGTTAAAGATGAAGAAGTCTTTTATAATTTAATTTTAATAGATTCTTATGACAAAATAAAGTCTCACATGTCCAAAGATAGTTATTCCATATAACAAAAATTAATCGTTTGAAGGAGAAAAAGACAAGAAATGGGTAAGAAACCCACGCAAGGATCGAGAACTAGTACCGAGTAGCAAATTAAATTCAGATAACGTCTGAAATTGATTCTGTCACAGAATATGATAGCAAAAGAATTAATTTTGAGAAAAGACACACAACATTTAAGAGTAATAAGACTAATGTAGCATGATATCCACGTGAAGTCCACGTGGTAGCATGGGCCGACACATCAAATGAAATACCGGACAGGGACTAAAAAACCAATAGAATCCAAGAAAACTAACGCAAATGAAGGGAATGAAACTCAAATTGTTAATATTTTAACAACAAAAATAAAATATAATTTCAATATGTTATATAATTAAATAGAGTCCAACAGTAGCCGTCTTATGTTCTGGGGCAGGTGTTCCTATTACCTTACTCTCAGCCGATATCTCAGGAACTTCACTGACGCGTCCACATCCCCGCATATGTTATATAGGATACAGATTATTATATGTAATCGATATTTATACATATGTTCTTACAAAATCTACACACACTATGTAACCTGCATAACAAACAAGTATATATTACTATACAAGAAATTACTTCACTCAATTATGGCATAATAAAGTGGTATTACCGTTTCGATTACCGATATAAGTATATGATATTTTTTTTTGAACCAAATATAACTATATGATTTAACTATAATGTTAAGAAGTCAAGACACATACTTTAAAAAATAATTATAGTTTTGACCTTTTAACTGCACCAAGTAATTAAGCATACATCAGTTGCATTGGCAAATGATACTTTCCTATTATACATATATAGAAATGACGAGCTTCATGTCAATTTATTTGGATGTAAATTTTTTATCTAAATCAAGTCTATTATAAAATAATTTCATGTCTAATTGAGATTCTTTCATGTTAAATTTTATGGCTGAACTCATTTTATATATTTAATATTATTAATTTCTAAATGACATTATTTAGAGAATCTTCATCCACCTTCTCTCAAGTTTCATACATTGACATATACTCCTGAAGTTTCAGTTATTAGCATATACCTCCCTGAGGAAATGATATGTTGGAAAATTCCCCCTTCAGGTTTTAATCTTTTGCATATCTTCTTTCCATCCATTAACCCTTAGTCAACATTTAAAAGTAAAGGTAAATATGTATTTCTCGTGTACACTAAAATATAAAAACTTATTTATGATTATTAATTTATTAATTAGCTTAAGCATAATATATTCACTCTTAAAGTCTAAATATCTAAATTAAGTATGATTATTTTTAATCATATTGGTCCATATTAATAAGATCGATATTTTAATAAAATATCATTTAATCAATAAAATCATCAACAAGAGCGTATAGGACTTAAATGTTTAGAATTTTTGGTAAAACTGATGCAAAAGTTTCTATAAATATTAAAAATAAGCAAATGACCATTATAAGTTGTAATTTTCATAATCTTGTCAATTTTTAACCACTTAAAAAACTTATATTTATTAAATTTGTAAATTGAAAGTTGCTCATGAACTAATACAATTAAAAGTGCTTGATTTGGATATTTAGACTATAAGAATAAATAAATTATGTTTAAGTTAGTTAACAAATTAATTATCATAAATAAATTTCCATATTTTAAAGTATAAGAAAAGTACATATTTACCTTCACTTTTTAATAGTTGACTAAAGGTCAATGGATGAAAGGGAGATCTATGCAAAAGAATTGAAAAATCTGAATGAGGCATCAAATATCAGGGCGTATATGCCAACGCATGAAACCTCAAGGGAGGTATATGATAATGTATGAAACCTAGAGGAAGCGGACGAAAGTTACCCAAATATCTTTTTGCAAATAGCTAATTGCAACAAAAAAAAAAGAAAAAAAAAAGAATCTATAAATTAATTAGTTACAATCTATTATTCTAAATTTATAACGCTATACCGTGGATAACGCATAGTAGCATATTATACATGGGAACTGGGATTGCTGTTAATTGCTGCATATTAATTATTCTAGAAATTGACCTGTCCGAATTAAGTTGGACCACATTAATTAGTTAGTAGGAGACTGCATCATGTCGTTCGTCACACTCCACATACTCCGGGACCAAACAGTTTTTTGTATTTCCAGATTATGACTTACATATCCATCTATCTATCTATATAAGTGTGTACGTATGTATATTTTATCATTTTTGGGTACATAATTTAATATGTATGTGGTCTACGGATAATCCTCTTTAACACCACGACTTTGATCGTTTGCTGGTGGAACAGAGGATAATACTAAAAGGGAACTCTAGCAACTAACAAGTGTTTCATATAATGAAAACAAATAAAGTTTATTTTCGTAAGAATTAATATAATATGCTCTACGAGCATAATATAAATTGATGTAAAGTCCACGTAATTGGTAAGAAATTACTCAATGTTGAGAACCAAATTATTCATTTACCAACAAAGGCTACAAATTATCAGTAAAAAACAACTTTCACCATGCTACTGTATAATTTGAACTTAACCCCAATTAAAATTTTAGTTAATTCTGAGATTACAACAATTAAGCTTTTAAAAACTTTATCTTGTACCGTCTAGAGACTCCCGACGCACACTTTTATTACTAGCTCAATTCGAACAACAATTGATCCCAAAGCTCCGCGAATTGTAGGAAGTGTTAAAGGCACTTATCTTTTCATGTCGTCCACGAATCCCACGAATAATTAAAAAGTTGCGCTTGTTGACTCTAGCTTTGTAACTAACTTTTTTATTCATTGCAAGTAAATTTTGCTTCATTTTAATATTTTTTTTTCAGTAACTATTTTGTAGAAATTAGAGCTTCTTTATCCCATTCAAACGGCCTGCTTTGCATGAGAGTTCCATATTATTCCAAAGTTACGTGGTAAAAATCCTCAATATACCCCTTCTGTGAGTCGGTATTAATTACATCACTATCATCACATAAGTAGGTCAAAAACTCAAGAGTAGATTGTAAGACCATATGAAATTGAAGCTCTAGCATTTAGATCTCTTGGCAAAACCTTATAACTAATTTGTGAAGAAAAATCGTTTATATACAATAAACCATATCTGAAGCCATGTACATTAATAATTCTAGACAATATTGAACACTACTTAAGCTTTGATATAATTAGAAAACTAATCGTGCATGAATAAGTACACATGTACGATTTGGATTTGCATCTAATATTTATGTAAATTTATAAGTTGTCTTAGTAAATTTTTAAATGTTAATAGAATCTTTGTCATTAGGTCAAAGACGTGTGGATTTAATAATCTTTCTTCAGTATGCATGCTTAGCATCTGATCTAAGAGAGAGAAGACATGGGGAGCACTTTTCCCACCTAAACTGGATAAATGGGTTATGCCTTTTTGCTTCCGCGTTAGGGATAAGAAAAAGTATCGGGAAATTAAGACATGTATAATTTTTTTTAGTGTAGTGGCCATGTAAAATGTCTAAGAAAGTTACAAGCAAAAAATCATAGGAAATAGTTCAAAATGTGGGCCAAACCGTGGTCGGTCAAATACTTAATTTTATCAAACATAGCGTAGATCAGCATCAGAGATATAAAAGTAGTTTCTTGCACAATAATTCGAAATGAAGTGCGTTCTTTTTTCTTTCAATTATTTTTTAATCAGACAAAGACAATTTTGTTATTAGGATACAAAGGATACTCTAACGTAGTACTTTATTTGTGGTTGTTATACAACGTTAGAACAAATGCTTAAGCTTTTCAATAAAGGAAACTATAATATGGGGTATCTCTTTAATTATTTATGGACTTAATGTTCTAACCGCAAGTCAAGTACTCGCACCAAGTTATGAACTCAAATGAATATTAATTTTGAATAGCTTTGAGGCTACATGCTTATCGACTTATAGCGAATTTAAAATTACGGTGATTCTAATTTCTAAATATAAATAGACTAGATGCTTGAGAAGTTTAGCGCAGATTTTTCAAACTAAGAGAGGTATTTAATGTCTTGTTACGTTGTTATCCTGTCGGTAAATGGAAGCTCCTCGTTCTCCGCTGAGTTGACTAATGTTTCATCTTTTTCATATGTAAAAGTAAGAAAGTGCGCGATGAATCAGTACTTAGGCTTACTTTTAAGACGAAAAAAAATGAAATGGTGTAGGTCAACCATATTAATATAATTTGCGCCAAATTAAGTTTACTTAATACCTTTCCTCGCGGTGGAGCACGCAAATTCCGTAATGTTTATGGTGACCAAGTTTGGGGTGGATATATATAGTGCATTTGCTAGTGGTAATAGTAGGCAATAAGAAGGTGATGGCATATTATATAGATGTCCTACCATGTGAGTGGTTGTTATGTTAAAATTAGTGCCTTGAATTAATGTGCAAATATATATATATATGTGTGTATGTAATATTGTGTGTGTATGGGTCCCAATCTGTGATTTAATAATTTCTTGAGTCACCGTGTCGCTGGATTAAATTTAATCATGTTTGGCCCCGGGTTAGTTTTCTAATATACGTCCTGTAAAGATTATGGAATTGATTCACTAGCTAAAAAAAGAAACCAAGTGCTTTTTTAAGCAGCAACAATGTTTTCTTTTCTTCTACTTTTTTCCCTTTAGTTTCGTGGTATTAGGTAATAAAGGGTTGTCTAGGACGAGATTAAGGGACTACTTCAGCAAGAATTTACATCAAAATTAAAAATCGATCGATCAATGTAATCGTTTCATAGTAAAGTTGAAACTTATATAGGCGTAAAAATAATTAAAAGAAAATAACTAACTAAACTTCATAAGCTGACCAAGAAAGAGTCGGTTAATATTTAATAATAATCACGTATATGCATGAATAGTTTCGATTAATGCAATATAATAATAATAATAATAATAATAATAATAATAATAATAATAATAATAATAATAATAATAATAATAATAATAATAATAATAATAATAATAATAATAATAATAATAATAATAATAATAATAATAATAATAATAATAATAATAATAATACCGTCGAAAAATCGAGTTCCAGGTGTAGGTCTTCTCACTTTAATTAAAAAGTGATATGGCATGCGCTATTAAAGATAATAAAACGGACGTTTACATTTACATATATTGCGGGTTAATCTATTTCCGAAAATCTCACGTATAATCTCGTAATGAATTTAGAGATACCTTTTAAAGTTTTACGAATATAAAAAACAATCAAGGGGAGTCCATTTGTAATGTTTTTTTTTTTTTGTTTTTTTTGGATTATAAGGGATGTCGTTACAATTATCCAAATCTCAATAGACCCAATCTGTAATATAATTTCAAGTTAAAGGATTATTCTTGTTATTATTCAAATAGTTAGAGAAGTTTTGCATCAAAAAGAGTTAGAGAAGTTTATGTAGTAAGACCAAATCTTGGGGATGTGTAAATGTAGTTATATATATCCTAATTAAGATCAATCGTACTTCTTTTTTAATATTTTAATCAAATATGTAAATAAATAATAAATATCTTAGTCTTGTAGATTATTGGCTACCTTCGGATTAAGGTTATTTCTTAGTACCTTTTTAGGGAAAATT
This sequence comes from Misopates orontium, assembly GCA_946800315.1. Lineage (NCBI taxonomy): Eukaryota > Viridiplantae > Streptophyta > Magnoliopsida > Lamiales > Plantaginaceae > Misopates > Misopates orontium. Next base: position 6,377,084 of record OX326947.1, read on the forward strand.
TCGTTCAGAATTTACCATTAATTATTATCGCGTTTGGATATATTAATAGTACGATACATTTTGAGATGGGCAAGCTCATAAGTGATCAAAATGAACTTTTTAAAATTTAAACTGATAATATTAGTAACTTACACAAAAGCACTATACTCTGGTGATTTTATATGCATTATTAATTCAATGTACTGTTTCAACTAAGAATTACGTTAAAATGTTAAATAATTGGTGAAATCTACTCATGAAGCATTATTTCACACTTTCAATAATACATTTAGATATTTAATTAGCGTGGTATGTACTTTGAAATCGTTCTTTATTGGACATGAAATACATTCATATAAGTTTTGTTCTGACATTTAACTTTAAAAATATATACTTCGTTAAAGTTAAATTGTTTATTAATTCGTGGACCGAGAGAAACCATATTTCTGATTTCGCCCTTGCCTGATATCGTATAAAACATTTTGTTCCCCCACATTTTCTATTAAAATGTTATAAAAGTCATTCTCTAACAACGCAGCTTTTGATCGAGACTCTTTTCATACTAGTATACACTCAGACACTCCGTGTGACAAAACATGAAGCAAACTGTATGCATGCCTACCATATATAATCAACCACCACCTACGTAGCCCTATTGAGGTTATATATATTCTCAACTTCCTATGTTTTATAATTTATATTACAACCTAAAATTTCATGTAAGAATTTGAATGTGGCGTCTTACGCAGAAACACGTATTCGCCGAGACTGCATGCATGCAACTTGGAACAAGACCAGAAATTTTATTCCACAGATTTTCAGGATGTTTTGTAACCATTTCTACGAAATACCTTTTCGTGTTTTGATAAGTGAACTTGACCTTTCAGGTTATTCAAGGTCAATCGATTAACAAGATAACGTCACGTACATGTGATGATGAGATCTCAGTTTTTAGATCCGATTTAGGATATTGCCATATCTAACTAATTTTTTGTATGGTTGATATACAATGTGTACGTATGCGATGAGAAATAAAGGTATTTACATGAGACGTGCATGGGTGCAACGAAATTAATTTGCAGCTGCTCAATTCTGTGAGGTGTAGTGTTATTGATGTATTAAAATATAGTTAACACATGTAACATTATTCTCAGCTTAGAACAAATTATATGAACAAGTTATAGATGAGTCAATTCAACAAATATTGTAACTTTATTTTCAGCTTAGACAAATTAAATGAATAGACATGTAAGAAAAACAAGTTAGATGTTGGGGAATGTGAATAGAATCCTAGTTAGATGTTTGGGCATGATATAGTCAAAATACTATTTACTCAACTGAAACGAGTAGAAGATGAGTCACCAACCTTCTCAAGGCAATATAGTACTATTTAAGACTTCATTGATGTTATCACTATTTTTCGCTTTAGAAAGATTTAAAACGTAGGAGAGAGGCAAACAACCAAGACAAATTATCTTATTGATTGTTGGATGAATTATAAAATTAGAAAATATTTAACATGTTTTATGGTGAGGGGTAAAGTTCATGACAATTTGCTAGGGGCTATCAAGGATATATACAAGTACTCATGAGACAATTTGCTAGGGGCTATCAACAATAATTACTCATGAGACTTACATGTGGACTCACTTGTACGTAGTTTTGAAAAGAAAACTTACGACTCTATCGATTGAGTGGTACAACGTTATTATCTAGAATGCAAAAATTAACGATGACTATACATAGAATTCATGAATTTACATTTATACCCTTCACTATAATTATGAAAACTGATGGCATTTTGAATTGTCAATTTAGTTTTCACATAAAGCATAATTCCGATATAAAAAAAAAGTGTACGACATTATACTGCAAAACTCGTAATCCTCTGATTAATTAACCATATAAATAATGAAATAGCGTATATTTCCTGTTATGACCCATTTCATTTATAACATTTTTTAAGTTAATTTGTATAACTATATCTGCTACAAAATGCACCGTATATATATGCTCCTCATCTTGATTCGATTCCCATGCACTGTATCTATACGATATATGCCGAGGACTGCATGCATTGTATCCAAATGTCAGAATATAGGAAATTAATGTACGTAAGAGTAAAATCTTATACGTGGTCGAATTATGATACTCCAGCGAAATTTAATCAATATTTTAATTTAAAAAGTACTCATTCTTGATAGCAGTTTACATGCATGAGCTCTAACTTCGTATGTTTGGACCAAATGCATTGTATCCGAATATTACGATAAACACGGTACTTTTTTTCCTCACATACGTAAGTCAAAACTAAGAGAAGATGCAATCAGCATAACCCTATGTATTCGTATATATTGTGTGCATATATATATATATATATAATCGGCTCTTATCTGCAAGACTACAGACTACTATTTTGCTATTAGTCCTTTTTTTTGCATGCCGGTAGCAATAGCATATTGTTTTTTGTATATTTTACTATTTTTGGACAAACTCGTATTAAGCTGACAATGCTTGGAACGTATCTTGCACATGAAAATCATGCACATTGTTAGTCTAGTTCCAAATTGTTTAATATTGTCGACAAGTTACATCTTTGTTTTGAAGACTATAATGCTCATGGCGTGGAAGTAGTTTTTTTATTTAATGTATCGAGGATAAACTGTTTATATAAATTAGTATCTCTCCCTGTTATATTAAGATTTTCTGTCAAGTATCAAATTTCTATTTCAATATGTCATGTTTAAAAATATGGTTCATATTCCCATCTGTAATTCATAAATAGATGGTTCATCCCTCCATTATTTTGCATTTTGAACTTACAAAAAATATAAATTGGTACTTTGGTAGTTCAAGAGTTCAAGCATTGATTCCAATAAATACCGACGTTTTTTATGAAACAGAAATTTTTCAGGATTTTTATAATGTCACCATATGTCCATATCATTCTAACGCTAATGTAATAATCAATAAGCTCAAGGATTTTCAACTTCAGTGAAAAGGCAGAAAGGCAAAATCAAAAGGCATAAATTGTGAAAAGCAACAACAAAAATAACATGTGGTGGGGCCCATAATAGTTTGTCTGCCAACAATCAATTAATATGAGACTGGTCAAACCTTCACGTTGTCATCATGGCCCATTTATTTTGTACAAACCTTGTGAATTGTGAATTGTCACCCTTCTTGCCATAAATTTACTTTATATTTTGAAATTAACTTAAAAACATTGTGAGTTGTGAGTTGTAAACTACCTCTATATATTTCGCCAATGCAGAGAAGAAGGAAATATAAATGTGACATTAATGCCATGTAACCATGTAGCATTCATGGCCTTCCACATGGTATATATATAAATGAAGGAAAGACAACCATAATCCAGGTAAACAAATAAGATAGAAAGTGACATTTTCTTTTGTAATATTTTGAGGACAAGAAGACAATGTTGGACTCCAATTGCTCAATTGTTCGAAGTCCCACGTGACCAACAATAATAACCTGATGACATGACTTATGACTAGAAAGCTACCATACACACACACACACACACAAGATTATGATGAGAGACATGTCCATGTTCATGTTTTCGTTGAGAATTAAATTCAAGAAATACTAGACATGTGAAAATGTAGGGTTCGTAGAAGGAAACTAGAAAACTAAGTGGGGATGTACCTGCTGTTTTTTTTCCTTTTAGTGTCCCTTAAAGAATAGGAATTAACATTTCATATGTAAAAGAGATAAAAGAGATATATAGGTTTTTTTTTTTTTGGTGAAAAAAGAGATATATAGGTTTGTGTGAGTCAAAATTACAGTTATATTATTAATATGCAACATTAATTAGAAATTTCTAATTTACGTAAAATACAAGTAACTGTGGTTCTGAAACATGGCTTAGTGTCAGGCTATAACCCACTAACTAGGTTAAAAAAAGCATATGGCCCAAAGTGCAACGCCCTACTTAAAATCTTTTGGGAAAAAGAAAACGGTCTAAGGCCGCCTTAAGAGGATCCAAACAAAAAGTAATCCTGAAAAGAGTTGTTTTCCGCCGTGTAGGTCAGCCCATTTAAACATTTTCCTTTAATCAAAAGCGAACATACTGGCTTTGATTTCAAATTCCGGACACAGGCTCAAGTCCAATATCTGTGGGCTCCTACATTCACGTGAGCATAAATCTTTGAGCAAAAGTGATTTGCATTACATTATTACAATGTATGCAACTATGCACATGTAAAATAGGAAAATTATACTGAATATTACGTAGTCCAGATTAGGGATTTGTGGTATTGTTTTTTTTTTTTGTTTTTTTAAGGCGGAATTCTTTACAGATTTGTTTACTTGGTATAGATTACTTGATTGGGACAGGGAAGATGCCCAGTTAAATGACTGTAAAATCGAACAGAAGATTTTTCAATCAAATTACAGCAATAAAATTGAAAGTGAAATTGTAAAAGCAACTTTTCGAATAAATGAGTTACTCATAAGTCATAGTCAACACGACAATAACATATTGAGGTTTGAAAAGGTTTAATAATTGAAATTGTTTTACAAATTCTAAATTTAAAAACTAATATTCCACAATTTCTAAAACTTGTTACAAGTATTTTGCATTGCGCATTAAAGAAATTCAAACAAATACAAGGAATCACGCCCGAGGATGGACAAATACATAGACATGAAAAAATAAAAAATAAAAAAGACGGATATACAATCTAACATTCTACTTTTGAAGCAGTGCAACATAAGCAAACTAAAAAAAAAGGTTCATGCTTTTTGTATCAAACATCACAAAGTTTCAAAATCTAATTTACACACTAGTTTCAGATATAAAAGCCAGCTACAAAGAGAAGACCGAGTCCGGACCACAAATACCGAGCACAAATATGACATCTTAAGATTAACACAACAGCAACCCCAACAAACCTATTATCCAAAGTAAACCCCAACAGACCTATCTTCTCCCAAATAATTAAATACGACATGAACAAAATCAAGATGAAGAAGCAGACAATTTTAATGCCAATTTGCCTACTTTACCTAGGTAATCCGACCTCAACAGGGACTAACGGCAGAGCTGCTCAACAGCAGCGACAATCTGTGGAGGTTGAACCACCGTCCACTCCTCTAACGTTCCAGCATACGGAGTTGGCACGTCCTGCGACGACAGACAAACAATCGGAGCGTCCAAATAATCATGGAAATTCTCATTTATAGAAGCTGTCAAGCTGGCACCAATTCCACCAGTTCTCATGCACTCCTCCACAATCAGTACACGATGAGTCTTCTTCACCGAATTCCCAATTGTGTGAAGATCAAACGGCTTCAACGATCTGATATCAATGACTTCCGGATCATACCCTTTGTTCACCAGAGTCTTCACTGCCTGAATGACGTGATACCTCATTCTGGAATAAGTTAGAATAGTAACATGTTCCCCTGGTCTGACCATCTCAGCTTCTTCTAGATTCAGTACATATTCTTCGTCCGGGATTGTGTCCTTGAGATTGTAGAGTAAAACGTGCTCGAAGAGAATCACGGGATTATCACTTCTGATGGCAGCCTTCATCAGTCCTTTGGCGTTGTAAGGTGTAGAGCAAGCAACCATTTGAATCCCAGGAATCGACTGAAAATATGATTCGAGACGTTGCGAGTGCTCTGCTCCAAGCTGTCGCCCAACTCCACCAGGTCCGCGGATGACTACTGGTATCTTGAATTGACCACCCGATGTGTAGTGGAGCATGCCGCAGTTGTTGGAGATCTGATTGAAGGCAAGGAGGAGAAAGCCCATGTTCATACCCTCAATAATGGGGCGCAGGCCTGTCATGGCAGCTCCAATGGCCATGCCAGTGAAGGAGTTCTCGGCGATGGGTGTGTCAAGAACCCTGAGATCACCGTACTTAGGTGCCAAGCCCTTGGTCACCTTGTATGAACCACCATAATGGCCCACATCCTCACCCATTACACAAACACGTGCATCCCTCTCCATCTCTTCCTCAAGGCCTTCGCGAAGAGCTTCAAAAAGCAAAAGCTCATGCCTGGGAATCAATATTGAGTTCTATTAATTGATCTCATAATCTTAACTGAAGAAAGACTTGTTATGAGTTACAGAATGTAATACCTACAATTTAAACAACAATGTGATGGGAGTCCAATTAAGATATTATGTAAATAAGCACGTAGTTTAACAGATTCATCTGTTAAGATTATACTTGGGTAACGATCCATTGCTTTTGAATCCATTTTATATTGTTTATACAAGCACATTATCAAGAGTTACATGCGGTGGATGGAAATACCTAATATGGAAGATTATACACAGAAAGATGCTACAGTTAAATGGGAAACAAATCAAGGGGTACTTATATACCCTGCGATATAGGTATATATTATGGGTTCGAGTACTATACAATCAATCAAAAGTGCAGATCAAATACAATCGCAGAGGACTATTTTGTTGGGAAAGTGATTGAGAAAAATAGGAGATCATAAATGCAAGTACTCTAAAAGTACGATAATAAGAGAAGACTTTCCTCCCTTATATATTACTAGAGATTGGGGTGAGTGGCAAAGTATAATGTTTTTCCCTTTCAATCAAGTCATCAAACCAAAAGAACTCAAACCCCAAAATCGTCTGAGATCAATCTTCAGAACTTTTTGACATTTGCATATAGAAATTATACAGTCTGAATTAAAAGGCTATTATGGCAAATAGAGATAGGTTAAGTTTTCATCCACATTGTTTAATATGATAGAGTAACAAACTATATCAAGTGCAACTAAGTGAATATGGATTTTGGGGTGGGGCTGAATGAGCTCAAATCAGTTATATCAATATCTTAGTGTTTCTATTTCGCTGCAATCTCAGATCATGTCATTAGATCAGAGGCTATCAGAGATATTATATAGACCTATTGACTATAATCCAGTTCAATAAGTAACACTGCTTCGTTGAGAAAGAATGAAAAGTAGCTAAAGATGTTCAAATTTCGAAGCCATGAACAGTTTGCGGGTGGGGAGACGTGAGAATTACCCGGGCTTGGATGCTGTAGAAGCTGCTACACCGCCTTGCTTTGTCTAAAATCACATAAGTAAGATAAATGAGAAGAAATACCAATGCCCAGTCATTGACGAATGTAAACTGAGATGGATGCAAAGCAAACACAAGAAAACATAGAAAGATTTGTAAACATACCGCAACTGCATTAGAAGTCAATCGCTCGGTCCTATTGTTGCCATGGTTCAAACCAGAGGTCAAACTTCCATCAGATCGTATAATAAATGATCTCTCATTCCTCTCTGAATCAAATCGGCAATTATGGAGGTTAGGGTAGCATGCTCGGTATCACAAGTAAAGAGAAAAGTGCATGAGAACTAGAAAAATCTGCAGGAAAGTATTAGTTTCAAAGCAATACAACCTTACACAATAAGCTCATAACACAATATTTATGTAACTGCAGGCTATTTCGTAGAAGAATTAAATTCAGAATTTAAAATATTAACTCATTCAAAGAGGGATATAAGTGTGGCATCTGTTAAAGTGAAAAGATCTAAACAATTGCAGCTCTTACTAAGAAATGCAAACACATTTGATCACCTGTAAATGTGTGCGTCGTCTATGATTGTGCAAATTATACAACGACTTCTGCGATTCTACACTTCATCGTTTTTTACACAAGGAATTGTCGAGGATCACCCAAGTTCTCTTGATTTCTATTTCGACCGTACATGAGAAATTCGGAATCTTGGAATAGGGGTGCCACAATTAGTGTGCACCAAGGCAAGACATGAATAAAAGACTTGTTTTTTTCGATCAAATCATATACCTTTTGCACAGACTGGTTTTTTTATTATCTATGTGTACAAATGACAAAACGATTTGATACGAATGACAATTAAGCAGCCTTATGATAAAATCTACAGAAAGAAAAAGACAAGAATTACAACAATTGAACATATAATTCAAGAACAGAGAACCAATTGAACACAAGATCAAGAAAATGCCGAAAAACCTGAGATTGATGATCTGCGAGAGGCGAATAAAGTTTTCTTGTAAGTGAGAGAAGAAATAGCCGTTGTGGCTCCAAACCCTAGCGCAATTGCAGACGCCATTCAAAATCGGGATCTCTCAAAGATGATGATACTTTTTGCAATCAATTAAATGTTAATAATGCGGGTATACAAATAAACTAGAGAGAGAGAGTGCGGCGGCGGCGGTGGGATTTTACGGCGATTTGATGTGCGCCGGAGAGAACGAGGTGGGAGTAAAATTAGTTGAGAGAGTGTAAGAGCAGAAGAACCACATGTTTTCAGTGTATAATGTTGTTTTGCAACATCGATCATGTCGCCCGATCGTCTACGGGCGGGTGTATTGGACCCAAATTCTTGTTTTGACATTGTTTTATCAGTCATATTTGGCTACCTCCGCTAACCGACTTTATACATTTGTGGCCTATTTATAAGTAATAATTGGAGAAATAATATTTTTTGGGAACGACTATATTTATGTAGTCTTGAAATTCTAATTTATGTCAAGGGTGATTTTGCACCCTCAAAATATTATTTTTCAGCACCTTGTACTCAAAATTGTTAATTTCAAATTATTACAATTTAGATTCTCTACAATTCATATGCTATATTTCTTTGTTAAGTTTTTTTTTTAACGTTTTTTGATATTCACATTTTGAGGTTTTATTTATTAATTGAAATAAAAAATGTAATATAAAATCTTAATTTGGTACTATTTTTCGTTTTACTATTCCTATATGATGAAATGTGATGACAAGTTCTAAAAAATTGGAATACTTTCGACTTTAGTAATTTTATTGGACTAAAAATGATAATAACAGGGGCCAAAAGTTAAACTTTTCTCGTTGTGATTTACAAAAACCATAGAAAAGTTTTCATTGTAATTTATGATTACTTTTATTTACATAAATGATTTGAATAGCTAGAAAGGGTTGATTTAATTTGATCCATGCGGATCCGCTTGGACCCAAGGTTGGTTCTGATCCAAACTCTAATTTAGTAGGTCCAACTAGATCCAAAGTGAACCAATTTGATGGACCTGGACCAATCCATGGATCTATATCCATCTTAATTAGCACTAGTTTCACAGTCCCGCTAACTTGTCTCGTTTATACTATGATCATTTGATTGCAATAATTTGTGTTGAATTATGAAAAATAAAAGCAAAATACAGTTGACTAAATTCACACTCCAATAAGTATGTGGCATAATTGGATTTCCGATGGAATAGATGCCCAAAATTTGGAAACATGTCAATAGTATATTAAAATAAAAAAGGGTATGAGCAATACTATATATGATACTATGTTTTGAACAATATATGCTTTTTTGGCCGCTTAGTTTGGAAGTGCGACTTTCGTAGTTTTTATGGTTTCTTATAATGTCAATGATTTTTATGTTTTTTATATATCAAGTTTTTCCTCTTCTCAACCTAAAATAGTACAGATTGTATATAGTGCGCGCCGACTGTTGCACATGTACGTGTAACTACGAGTTTAATAACAAATACAAAGTATACGAAAAAGAATTAAGAAACTATACAAAGATCCTTTGTCCTACCTAACTTAGTGTCGGTTTTTAGGAACACTAAAACCTCATGCTACACGTGAACAATATAATTTCATCACATTCATTCTCTTGCCCGCCTGCTATTGCAACTAGTTTTATTTTTTGGGAGTGTGCTTTTCGTGGTTAAATTATGTACTATATTAATTACGATCATGAAACACGCTGCTTTTACGTACACTAAAACACGCCCACACAAAACTCATACGCTCTTTTATGAGTTTGATCATGATCTCCACACATTTCATATCCCATCAACTCCATTTGTTTTTCACTCTTTTCACGCATAAAAAACATTCATCAAAGTTTACCATTTCAATTCAAGATCAGCGATGAAAAGAAACTGCGATTTGGAGCTTCAACTTGGGACACCTTCTGCCTCTAATGGCCAATGCCGCTCCATGTAACTCTCTTTTTCTCTTCTATTCACACACACACGCATATTATGCATATCTGTATAAATAAGGAATAATATATCGTTCCTAAATCGAGGGATGAGCTTAAGATCCATCTGCCCTCGTGCCCATAAATCCCGAAATCCGCCCCTAAATGAAAATTCACTTGCGACTAAAGAATTCGTAGTATGGCCTATGCCTCGTAAAAGAATTTGTATAGCCTCATATGGGAGCATCTTAGCTACCCATAAGGATAGAAAAAGTTTGGACACTTGTGCGTGGATACTGCAACCTAGCGACAAGATGGCTAATAAGCTCCCAAAGTCAATCACTTTTGGGAAATATTATCCCTCGTTAGAAACCCTAGTTCTCGTATCTGAAAATTAAAAGCCAAGTTCAATTGTGTTGTTTTCATAATCAAGCCTCGAGCTTAACACTTATCTGAATCATCATTTTCTCGGTGTGTTAAGATAACTATTACGGTCCAACCTATTAAACATACTTAATTTGTCATACATATGAGAAGGAGATGTCTAACCTATTGAGCTATTTTCGACACACACACATGATAATTTGGTATAAATACCCCAACCATACCGATCACAGAGATGGGTACTTAATCATAAAGAAATTGTTCAACAATTGTATTTTGTAAACGACTTAACTTGAGGCCAGAACACTCCGTTATTAAGGAAAAATAATGAACCTAAATTCTGCAATACGATTTCATATGTGTGTGTATATATACAATTAAATGTACGTATGTGTGTTGCCATTTTTTACTTATTTAATTTATTGTTCTGTATACTTGAATGTGAAGGTTGGATATGGTAAATGCGGATCCGAAACATCAGCAGATGACTATTTTCTACAATGGAAGAGTTGTGGTTTGTGATGTCACAGAATCTCAGGTACACTTGAAAACTCCCATAAGGTCTTAATTACTACGTACAAAGACATTTTTGCACACAATTCTCTCAATGTTTCGAAAAATTCTGCACCAAGCTTTCTTTCCATTTATTTTAATAGAGTGTGTGTGCATTAAACTCGTGTTCGATGAAACTTGTTTTTCGATTTAAATTTTTATACTAACTAAATTGACTAAAATGTCTTTATTAAAGAAAATCAGAAAACCCTCATGTGTTCTAAAACTTGCACCAAACCTCTCATGTTATTAAGAATCTGCATACATACCATGTCTTGTTATTAAAAACGACGTACTAAACCCCCTATTTTATCAAAAGCTTGCACCAAACTTTCAGATTTAATTAACGTTCATTAAGAGTTTATGTTAAAAAAGGAGTATATATGGTGACTTATTTCAGATTTAATTAATGTTCCCTAAGTGTTTATGTTTAAAGTTGAATATGGTGACTTATTTCAGATTTAATAATGTTAAAAAGGAGCATGGTGTAGAATTTTTAAAAGCATAATGAGACGGTGTGCCAAACACATAACACGACGTGGTTTGACGCATTTTCCACATTTTTGTAACAACTCAAACTTTAGAGAAGGTGCTCGATTCATAATTACTCAAAGAGTAGAGAAGCTTTAATATATATATATATATACATATATATATGTTTAATTATGATATATATAATTCAGGCTCGAGAGATTATTCTGCTTGCAAGCCGAGAAATGGAAGAGAATCCAACGAGCTCGTCCGGACCCGACCCGAATATCCTATTAAATTTACCAATTGATGATAGTCCAAGTGGTGGATTTTCCATGCAGAGATCACTGCAGAGGTTCCTCCAGAAGAGAAAGACGAGGACGCAAGCCGCAACTCCAAACCCTAATTAATATAAGTAGACATATATATATCGAAATTAATTAATGAGAACTAGCTTGCATGCATATTTAAATAATAGACTCATTGATTTTTACTATGGTTAATTCCAGGTAGGAATAGTCACATTTCTGAAAGTATATCAATATCATCCCTTCATCGTGGTTTGTAAATTAATCATAGTGTCTTGTGAAAAGGAACATATGGTCTGTAAATTGATCATAGTATTTGTGAAAAGGAACGTAGTTTTATTTTAGTGGGATCACGTTTTATTGATTCTTAATTGTCATTTTATTCTTTGACTTTGTGTGGGGTTGGCCCAGCTAGCTGCTTCTGGTTAGTTGTTTTGTTTTTCAAATTATGTTGTTATTAGAACAAGTTACAGTTTCATCGTTTTAATTAAATAACACATGTGCAATAGAAATAATCTTTTATACATATTTGTGAAGAACGTGTTATGCAACAATACATAGAAAAACTTGTGTAAAAAAATAATAATGTAAGACACATATTTGCTTACCTGATTCATTATATTAGCTATGTATAGATGCGCATGCGCCACCAAAGAAAAACATTTACTATTTTCCACGAGACAATTTACTATTAAACATAGTGTTATTTACATGATGGCCCAACCCTAGTAAAAATTTATGAGAACGGCCTGAAATACCCTTAAAAGGGTTACAAATATCCGTTGGCATTGTAACTCATTTGTCATTTCAAACTTCCGTTTTAGAACATCCAAATAAGCTTATGAATATAGAAGATTCTTAGGTCCCACAACTAGAAAACTTGTTGTGCGGATTGTTTGTTTTTTTTTTTTTTTATAGGAGAATCGTTATACTTGATTTGTTACACACATTACAGCCTAAAAGTTAACAAGATCTAAGTTCAAGTAAAATACTTGCTCCTTTGTAAACTCAATGGTTCCTGTTGAATTCATCAAAAGTTATTGTTATAATTTCGTCCTGATATCATCATTTGTGATACTAATTAAATACGTAATATATTTATGATATACATGTATATTGTAATAATTATGGTAGTATATATTATCATATACCCTAGAAAAATGCTAACATTAGGATGTATTCTAGGCCCATTAGTTAAATGGGCCGACATATTATTTTAATAGAAAGACGAAGGAGACCCAGCTTGCTGCATATGTGTGATGGAGCCTGAATCATGAGTTGAGTTGCTTGTATTTGTACCTTGGGAAACTATCGCAAAATTACATCCAGCAAGATTGGTCCATTTTGCAATCACTCCCATAAAGCTATATTTTCATTTATTTTATTTTTCATAGACAGGGTATTTGTCGCTATAAAAAAATTATTTTTCTCTGCTTTTGTTAATTATGGAACTCTGCATTAGCAAATTTTAACGTTAAGTATTCATGATTCAACCCAATCTAAATTGCGATCCAATTTATTAAACAGAAAAGAGTTATGAAAATATTTCTATCAAAGTATAACAATTATTTCCATAATGGTTTCAAAAATTATTATATAACGAATTTTCGTAAACTTAAAAACTACGCAAACACATAGAATATATGAGCTATTCACACAAATCATCCTTCGTGTTTGAAAAATTGATGACCCCTTAAACAACTACAATTTATATAAATTGTTCTCGTGGTTTCTCTAGACACAATTTGTTAAGAACTTCATCAAGCAAAATATTATTCCTTTAGTCATTCAAAATGTATAAGACTATTTCATATAAATTCTATAACTTACCCCGTTTTCTTTTGTGAGCCTAATAATGGAAAAAGTTGGGCAAAAATAGAAAAGAAAAGAAACTTTGAAGTATTCTTAATATGCCAGTCTGTTAATTAGAACTAACCAACATCATATTTCAAAAATTACACAACACCCTCAAACTATATATGTAAAAAAAACTCAATAATTGTTTAACCATGGTTTGATTAATATAGTTTGTATAATTTTTCAAACATAAGAGTGGTTTGTGTATAAACTCATAGATCAGAGGCTATTAACTCACATTTCAAATAAAAGACTACTCTAAAAATAATTTTAAGTATAGATCCATTTAACTCTAAAAATTAAGATTATAACATTATCTGTTGTTCCTTGGACTTCGAAATGAGACAAATTGATCATAAAAATAACACAAAACGTGTTTACCAATTAACAGTAAATGAGTTAACTTTAGCAATTTGGTCAAAACTGAAACAGAGGCGTGCATTAGCATGATCAGGAAAGAAAAAACATGGTCCTGGCTCGGAAAACTGAAATCGTATCCTTTTTCAGTTTCTCATATCTTGTCAAATCTGAAGTCTCCATCAATAATCAATGCTACTGCACAAGACATTTTCTGCTTATAACTGAAAAAGCTGCCAAAGAAAACAACAATCTTGATGGGACTTAACCTAAACCCTTAAAACCCCATTTGTGACAAGAATCAAACAAAACAAACAGATAATTAAAACAGGGAAAAAAAAAGATAGATATAATTGTATAAAGCCAAAGCTCTTTAACCCACTACTTCCACTTTCTTTACACAAATTCGTGTCACAAATCTCTTACACCTCACATGTTCTCTTTGTTAATATTGTACCAAGAAATTGACCCATGAATGAGCCTTTTCGTACTAACAATGCAGTAAACTTCACGAGCTAGCCAAACAACAGAAACAAGAACATTAAACAGGAAAAAACGACAAACATTTGATCCTCAGAATAATAAGTTGTTGAACTCTCATACAATCCTGGATTCATATTCTGAGAACGATCCGGCTGATTCTCAGACAACGTTTTGTTGGTTTCACCACTGAACAACAAACAAGAAGGATCTTGATTCTGCATAAACCCTGAACTCATTTTCTTGTTCTCTTCTTCTAAATTAGTGCACAAACCATTATTGCCCCTGATATCAAGCCTTAACCCGACCCTGTTAACATATTCTTGATCAAATAGAAGCTCTCCACTTAACTGATTTCTACTCAAATTTAGACTTTCAAGATTCTGCAGCGTTGCTAATTCTCTAGGAACTGTGCCATTGAGGCTGTTGTTATCCAGGGACAAAGCTGATAAATTTGCCAACTTTGCAAAAAAGTTGGAAACTTTACCATGTAATCCGCACCCTGATAAAGTCAACACCCTGAGTTTGACCAAGGACTCAATAAATGAAGGGATCTCAACGTTTAAAGGGTTGCCCTCCATTATTAGGTACTGCAAATCCACAAGACCTGATAGATTCTCAGGGACTGGTCCTGTCAACAAGTTATGACTCAAATCCAATAAAACCAGCCTCTTTAATTCGCCTAACTCATGAGGCAGAGTGCTTTGAAGTTTGTTGCAACTTAAATCAATCTTCTCAAGAGAGATGAGCTGACCCATTGAACCAGGCACATTTTCTTGCAGAGAATTGAAGCTCAAGTCCAAAATGGACAAACTTTTCAGATTCCCAATTTCTTCAGGGACTGAGCCTGTTAAGTTGTTGTGGCTCAAATCAAGCTGTTGTAGGTTCACCAGGCCACCAATTTGAACTGGGATTTTGCCACTGAGATTGTTCTGTGACAGGATCAGGATTTGCAAACCTGAAAGAGTTGAAATACTTGATGGGATTTCACCATAAAGGCTGGGGTTTGAGTCCAGGGCCAAATGCTCTAAACTAGAAGGAAAATGAGCAGTTAATGAAACAGGTGATTTGGTGAAACAGCTGATCAAAGAGAGGGTTTTGAGGTATGTCAATTTGATGAGAGAATCTGAGATTTTGGCAGAGTTTTTGCAAGGTGGGGTTACAATATCAGGGCCAAGATGAATCTTTGTGACATGAAAAGTTGAGTTTTCTTGAAGAAGCTCACATTCAACACCAGGCCATGGTGTATCAGTGCATGGCAAAGGATGCATTTGGGCCCATGTGGGGTCCTCCAGAAGTGAACCCATCACCTCAAAAAGCCCAAATAACTCATCTTCGTCCATGCCACCTTCATCATAGTCAAAACACAAAGCTCCATTTGCTGTTAAAAACAAAAGAAAACCTACAAGAAACAGAGAAACAGAGGCCATGTTTCAAATATTATCACTCAAAAAATGCTTTAGAGTTTCACATAGTATACTTCTCTTTTATAAGTACTTTATGTACACTGGTTATTTGATTTGTATTTAGTTACTTATGTGGTACAAATATATAATGGTGTTTTTGGCATGTATAACTGAACAGCTTTATGTCAGTGATAAGGCTGCATTGAAAGTTATGGAAAGGCTAAGATGGGCAATTTGTTTTGCCACATTTGGATGTTTGAGTGTGATGGCATAGGCAGCATGTAAAAGGATGAGGAGATGCTTGTGAGGAACAACAGTGGCTATATAATGAAAAAAATTGTCAGTACAGTCAAAATTAAAAATTGGTGTTTCAAAATTATGTTGTAGTGTGATGGGACATGACCATGTTCTCTCGCTAGTTCTCCTTAGTTATATTTTCTTTTTTTAGGACCAAGTTTCAGCTGTCTAAAATTTGGTTAGAAAATCTCTTCGTTTTATCGTTTTCTGAGATTTGCTTTATAATATGAATTGAAAGGTTTGGTTATTGGTTTTGTAAGATGAATTGACAGGGTTTATACTTAATAAATCAATTATAGTTTATGGAATGATAATTTTCCACATTTGGTTTTATAGAAAATGAAAATATCATTTTCTTTCTCGAATAATTAATTTGACAAATTTAGTAATATTCTTTATCTTTCTAGTGTTATGAGGTGTATATGTAATATTATATATAATTCATACAATGTGATATATAAATTACAATATGTTATAATAGGAGTATCTAAAATATTTTTAAGCGTTATGAGGTATTTATTTAACTTAATATATAATTTCAACAAATTTTCTAATTGGAAAACTTGAAAAATAAAAAGAAACACACAACTTCTATTATACGCCTTCATTTTTTTATTAATTGAAAATAAGTTAATATGTTTTTATATGAAATTAAATATTCTCAACAAATTCCTAAGCTAGCCGTTACCAACCATGCTCAGCCATGCAACATGCAAAGACTCGTAATTTTTCCCTGTTTCCTCGAGGGTGATTTAAAATGATATACTCATATACATATTCTGATTTTTAGTGGTTTAAGACAAAACGATATCACAATCCGAAAATTATGGAAGCATCTTGTTGGTGAAGTGAAATTATTGAGTACAAAATGTAACAATAAAAAGTAAATCGATTTTACTCCTAAAGTTGCAGTCCTCAAATAGTTTATTGAACTAACAAAATTATTTCTTTCTCACTCGATTCTCTTTTTTTTTTTTTTCCTCATTGCAGCAACCAAAACAACAGATGTTTAAATTAAGTCATCGCGTTCTAAAACCAACATCATGTTTTGTTTTTCTATGTCAGTGAATGCTTTTCTAAATCATGAAATAAAAGAAAGTTTGCAATTTGACCAATCAAACACGGGAAAAGTTGGTGATTTGACACATCATTAGGTTGTCGTAATTTACCTTTTCCTTTATTTGGGTATTACTCAACGATTTTCTGTGTACTCTTTGTTCTACTTTTTGAATATGGATTTCTGCACTTTACAATTGAGAAACGCATGCATGCTGAAATACTTAATAATACTAATAATACTAAATTCAGTCGATGCATCAAAAAGAAATACTCAGTCGAGAAACAAACTATTATTCTATCTGATCAATAATAAAAAGTTCCGAACGTGATGAGATACAAATGAAGTCTATGAATTAACGGAGTGAGAAGTAAATTAAGTGTTTTCTTTTATCAATGCTAACTAAAACACTAAGTAACTTAAAAGAAATTACGGAATCTATCGAGCAAAACAAATGAAAATGTTATTACAATCGAGCCTAATATTTTACAAAATTAAAATTCATCAATTATTTAATCGACATTCGTATTATTTTCAACTGTAACCATATTATCTACTAAAGACTCTTATTCCATTGAATGCTTTTTAAAAATTATATGCATAACAGAAGATACAAGAGTATGGTATATTTATTTGTATATCCTCTCCAAATAATGTTAAGAATATTAGAATACGTGCATTAAGAATATTAGAATACGTCGTTTAAGAATAAAATCAATTCTTACATCAATTTTCAGAAGAAAATCACTCGATCCAACTATATTCATTAAACTACAAAAGGTTCGCACGGTAGCACTAAATAATTTAGCTTACACACAAGATCCCATTAATATTTTGGGTTCCATCAATTTAAAACCCAATTTAATTATTTAAATAAACTTATAAAGCAAATGAACTTATCCATTACATAGACAAAAAAACACTTTAATATAAGTAGACATGAATTCAACAATTAATTAAAAATAAATGTCACTTCGCATATGTGATCCGTTTTCGGCATTGGGCCATTGTGAATTCGTTATCTTCAAGGGGTTTTATGCTTGTGGTGGAGTGTGGACCAATAGTGCCAATCTCCAAATTCTATGTATGGTGGCGGATTTGTACACGGGTTTACAGACGGATGCTCAAAAACTTGAGGAGAGACAAGGTGGGACACAAAATTAAAGCTCAAAGAATAGAAAGAAAATAAGCATAATAATAAGAAAGAGGAAAGAAAATAATGAAAAAAGAGAGACATTTTTTTTCTGCTATAAGTTGGAAAACACTTCTATAAAAAAAAGGAGAGAAAAAATCCTTTGTGCTTTGAATAAATAGTAGAAAAAAGAAATCTTGTAATTTCAAAAAAAGAGGAAAAACCCCCAAAATTATTATGTGCAGCAGCGACATGATAACGTGTTACATCCAAGGGTTGAGATTAAAAGTAATTTTTAAATTATAAAATAGTAACTTCTCCATATTTTACTCAACCATACATTTACAGTAATAATCTAATTATTGCACCACATCATCGTCCAGCCGCTGCATCTAATAATCTTTCGTTTATAAGGAGATTTTATGCTTATTTATCTTTAACCTGATGAGTTTTTTTGTCATTTACTCAAACTAGAAAGATTTTACTTCTCTTTTGACGGACGGGTTTTTCTTTTCAACTTAAAGACAAAACACAAACAGATTCTTTTTCCCATTTCCCATATATTTTGCCGAAAACCCTTGTAATTATTAGGATAACGTCTTTTGTTTTATGGAGAGATCGGTGAAATTTTAGGGGACTCATAATTTCAAACTTGGAAAAGATGACTTAACGTTTCATGTGGAACCATTAAAATATAATGATAACTTTCTAACTAACGAAACCAAAATATACTAAGATTATGTGAGAATGGGATGGATCCTTAAATGTAGCACGACATGGAGAAGGTTTTGAGAGTTAAATGGGACCGACCTCGTTTAGGTATTGTTTATTCTTAGTAATTATAGGTATTATTTAAAGATCTTAGCTGGACTTACATATTGTCAATGGATTAGCTTAGCTGTTACACTAAGCATAAAATCCTGCTCAACATGTTTTGGAAATAGAGTTTTAAGTATATGCAAGAGGGGCTACAAATTCGTGCTTTAACTTTTAACCTCGCAAGATACTCGGTGCTATAATTTGTTTTTTCACTAATGCGGAGTTAACATGACTGTGAGAAGGGGAATAAAAATCAGAAGTATCTTCTAAGAAAAAGTTTTATCGAACTAATCTAATCTTAGTCAAAAAATAAACGTCTATATAATACTCTCTAACATTGACAAATATGTTCTATCAGGTGGGGTGGACACATGCATAATAGTTGTTTTTTCAGCACTCGTGTAAAGTGAGAAATATTTAAATCCTCATTTGAATTATTCTTGGTTTTAGCTTCATATACAACAAAAGCTTTATTTGGATTAGATTCGAAGTAAATTCCATTTAGTTACTCAAATCATTTGTCGAAAAGTTCGAATTTTTCTCAAAACTTAGTATTGTTAGTTAAGTTTCAAAAGTTCATATAAATTATTGGTGGTTAGATATCTAGCTAGAAGCTTTTTTTTTTCAAATGTTATTTAAAAAAGACTACATTAAGCCAAATGTAGGTCAAATGCTAGCTTTGAGATTCTACGTATCTTTAATTTAATTTTTTTAATCGTGGAAGCTCGATTTGCAAGCATTCTAGTCAGGCTTATAAAAGACAGGATTTTAAGAGTTGAAACCAAAACAATTATGTAGTGGTGGCCATGTTGAGTATTTTTACGAGTGCACGAGTAGATAAAATTAATACAATTCCCTGAATTTTCGGCTCGCTTACTTATTTAGTTTATTACTAATTTATTTTTATATAACGGATTACATATTATGCTTTGAATTCAAATACGTTTTTTTTACTATATTTGTTAGCCATAATTTAAAAGATTATTTTTAAAAAAAAAAGTGTTATTGGCCAACTGTTGTGAAAACG
Source organism: Misopates orontium (assembly GCA_946800315.1). Lineage (NCBI taxonomy): Eukaryota > Viridiplantae > Streptophyta > Magnoliopsida > Lamiales > Plantaginaceae > Misopates > Misopates orontium. Next base: position 6,397,179 of record OX326947.1, read on the forward strand.
CGTCCCTTCCTTCCTGTAGTTCTTTAGTGCTCATCTTTACTATGATTATTGTAATATTCTTTACCATCTTCCATAACAAAGCTTCTCCAACTTAAGCAAGAAAAACACAATATCTAATTGCAACTGTTTAAGATGAATAAATTCTTTTACTAAAATTAGGTTAAAGCATAATAATTTCGTGATCATGACTCCAATTATAATATTAACTATTATGGCGTCAATATTTATAATTATTGATTTTTCATAACCAGCCCAGATAAAATTAGTACTTGAAGTAAAAATGACGAATCAAGTTGCGGGAACTTGGGATTTGGCGAAGACGGTCGGGTTTCTTTCGATTACAATTATTTAATAGTTTTTTTGTGGGGAAGGACTTAAATATTATATTTCATCTTTATATTATAAATTTAAAGGTCCCTTTCGATACTTATTATGAGAAGGAATTTAGTAATTTACAAAGATGGTATCTATGTAACATGATCTGAGCCAAAAATGATTGTTCCCGACCTGAAAGGGTTGACGGAATTCAAAAGAAAAAGACGTCATGTTTTTAACACAATCTCTTTTTCGTCGGTCAAGACATGCACATTATAAGTGTTCTAAAATTCAAATTTAGGATAATATTATTACTAACACCCTACAAACTTTATTCAAATATCATAAATTTTAGATTCAGGAATATTGTGATAATAATATCTTCTAAAATTCTGTAACTAATGGTGGTTTATAGTAGGGGAATGAAAACGTTACGTACAACATGGGCGCGCAGATTTTTGCTTGCCTGACTAACTAGTTGGTTAAAGTGGTAATTTTTTTTCTCGTTGTCTCAAATTCAATTTTTACACTAGATTTATCTAGTGTAATTTGTCCGGCTAATATTATTTGCATGTTGTTGCGTTTAATGTGAAAATTTACCTAATGCATACTCAAAAAATATGAGAGAAAACTAAAAACATGGATAGACGATATGAGAGAAAATTAAAAACATGGATAGATTTTCAAATCCTTAAGTTATGATAAAAGCATGAGATAGATTTACCTCCACAATACGGTGAATTAAATTTTCAATATGTCATATGCATTAAATAAGGATTCCCTATATTTATTACATGAAAAAAACTGTTGGCCTCTTGAGGAAGTGTTGAATGCAGTTGACGACATGGTCCATCCTCCAACCGAATCCAACTTGCCAACTATCCTGCTTTAATTCCGCTAAAAAACATGCAGGCCCTCTTGTAATTCTTGCATGCACCAAATCAAACTTATGATAAATTTATGACTTCATTGTGAAATTTAAAAATAAAATAAAACTGAGACATGTAATGAAATTTGCAGATATTAGAATTTAGAACACTCTAGATTCCCTTTAACTTGCGTAATTAATGCGATAGAGTATTTCCATATAAATTATATTCCAAATTATTAATCAAGTAATGTAATACGTCCTCAATCGTCACATACTCCTCACACGATGGTTGATACTTGACTTTTGGTCAAATAATATACGTTGGTTGTTACCCCATTATATATTTTGGGTGTGATTCGATACCACGAGAAACTTTGAACGCTCTTCACCCTCTAATTCCGCCTATAAAAAGCCTATAAAGAAGAAATTTATATTTTAAATTTCCATCAAAATTATGGTCACCCAAGTATGTGAAGTCCTTGACATTATTCAAAAGAGTTACAGACCTATTCTTTAAAAGTCAAAGCAAATGGATCAAATTTCTAAACCAAAATCTTTACATTTAAGTCAACATTGACTTGCACGTAGAATCCGTATCAAACAACTCGCAATCAGGATCGTTATTTTGTTAAAAAAACACATTAGAGTAAAATTTAAGCAATAGGTAGGTTACAACGTGCAGAATCTCTTCTAGTTATTCAAAAATGTCTTCTTTGAGTAGCAATTGCTTATTTAAGTAATAATACTCTCATCATTAATACGCAAAAATACACATCCTCACCGTTTTGGCACTCTACATATTTTTACCCATGCACGAATTTTGACGACGGCATTTTATTTATTTTAACCATAAAATTCTACATAAATTTATAGTTCATAAAAGAAAATCCCAAAACCCCACTCTCTATCCACATAAAGTCTTATCACCTATTTAATTTTACCTTAACAAAAACAAGACAAGACACTAATTATTTCATTCATGCTTCCAAGTCACTCCAAAAATCCAAAAACAATTAGTTTTCAAATAATTAATTAACCATTTCTTGCAATTAAGTAACACGTTAGTAACTGAAAAAATAGCACAAAAATAGTTTTTGCAGATTACTTTTAGATAAACATTTTATTGCTATTAAGTGACGTCATTATTCAAAATCTAGAAAACACGATATACCATACACCACGTCACACAAACCGCTTTGTAGTTCTAGAATCTAGATCTCTTACATCCAAACAGCCCCTTATCCCCATACGTATCCGTATACGTACACAGTATAAAACACACACACACACACACACACATCAAAATCAAAAAACATAAAAAACAAATCAAAATTGTGGTTGCAAAAGAAGATCAGAAGAAGAAGAAGAAATGGGTTCACGATTAGATCTGTGCACCAGCAGCACCAAATTCCACCCCGAGACGATGGACCTCTTCGACCGGCTCCCCGATTCGATCATCCTCTTGATCTTCAACAAAATCGGCGACGTCAAAGCCCTAGGCCGATGCTGCGTCGTTTCGAGGCGGTTCCAAACCCTAATTCCTCAGGTCGACAACGTCATCGTCCGCGTCGATTGCGTCATCTCCGACGACGATCCTAATTCCTCCGCCTCCTCCGCCGCGTCGGACAAGTATCGCCACCCTATTTCTTCGCTCTTCCGGTTCTTCTTCTCCGGTCTCTTCAAGCCACTGCAATCGCTCTCGCAGCTCATCGCTCCATCGTCGATTCGACGACATCCTTCCGAGGAGGAGGTTTTCGATTTCGAGGCCGAGGAGGAGGAGGAGACGATCGATGATGCTGCGGTCACGCACCACTCGCCGACTCAGGTGTTGAAGAACTTCAACGAGATTAGGTTGCTGAGGATCGAGCTCCCGAGCGGCGAATTGGGGATTGATGAGGGGGTTTTGCTGAAATGGAAGGCGGATTTTGGGTCTACGCTTGATAATTGTGTGATTCTCGGAGCTTCTAGTGTTGTGCAGGGTGTTGTTGGTTGCGATGGGGGTGTGAGTGCTGTGTCCGCGGCTGATAGCGTAGTGGAGAACGATAATGGGATCATACCGGAGTCGTTTTATACTAATGGAGGCTTGAAGTTGCGTGTGGTGTGGACGATTAGCTCGTTGATTGCGGCCTCTGCGAGGCATTACCTGCTTCAGCCGATAATAGCGGAGCATAAGATGCTGGATAGCTTGGTTTTGGCGGATGCAGATGGGCAGGGGGTTTTGTCGATGAATAAAGAGCAGTTGGAGGAGCTTAGGGTGAAGCCTTTGTCTGCTTCGTCTGCTTCCAAGAGGACTCTTGTTCCTGCTCTGAATATGCGGCTGTGGTATGCGGCACAGCTGGAGCTGCCTAACGGGATGGTGCTGAAAGGGGCCACTTTGGTTGCGATCAGGCCTAGTGAACTGCCGAAGAAGGAATTGGCGGCGGGTTCTGAAGCGAATTGGGTTGCGTCTGCATTTGAGGAGCCGTTTGGCTCTGCTGCGAGGATGTTGGTGAAGAGGAGGACTTATTGTCTCGAAATGAACTCGTTTTGAGTATGGAGTTTTACTGAGATGTGTGAGTTAATTTCCCTTTGGTTCGTTCGATTTAAGTATGAACTCGTTGATTGGTTTTTAGATATGTTTGTATACGTTAGCATTGCCCTGTTAGATGCCAAGAATAAATTGCATCTGTAATCGGTTTGGATTGCATAGTACTGTCGTATTCTATATATCTAGTTTCTTTGTGGTATCAGATTTGATGCATTCATAGGTTGCCCGAATGGCTTTAGGTAGTTATATATCTTATAGTGTATAAATCTTCAATATTTAATTTATCCTTAGTGTATCACTGAGATGATGTCTTCGACACTTTATGCGGATGACGTCGGTTCATCCCTCGGCCAAATTAGCTATGTGATTGTGCAAGGCATTTACGGCAACCGTCAGTTCACATTACGTGCTTTACATCATCTTTTGAGTAATACTACCAGTTATGTAACTAGCTAGTTCCACATATTGTAGTCACTTGTACTTCGTGACGTGTCCTGTTATTTGACGAACCATCATTAAACTCTTACATTTACCGATTGAGTATGCTCATCATGAAATTTTTGGCTGATCATTTATCCTGATGTATGGGATTTTGTGACATTTCCGATTCATCATTGATGTGATAGCTTGATAGAACTTCCTATACTTTTGACGTAATGATTTTTAGCCTGCGTAGTCTTGAAGTATTCTACTTTTTTATTATTCTCGCAAGTTATGACTTATATACTGACTTGAATTAGGGTACTAAATATAATATTTTTTTGGCTTTTGTCGTGTGCTGACGATAATCTTCTCCCCCTCGTAAGCATTTCGTGGATTCATGATTAGCTCACTATGGTATATCCCTCTTTATTACGTTCTCACTGCTGTAAACTATGCAATTTTAATGCCTTGACGTATATGGTATTATCATACTTCTTTTCTTCAAAGAGAAGGGCTGTTCTTTTTCATTTGCGCTCCACACTAATTATGATACTACTACGCTGAATTATGTCTGTCACTGCCTGATCTGATCTCATTACTTCCCTTCCCTGTTGGCGTGTTTTATTGCTCATGTCTTGTGTTCTTCTTATTTGATCTTTTATAATTCTAATTTTGTCATATGTTTGTGGACCTCCTTCCAGGAAATGAGCTGCTTTTTGTTTACGAAGTAAAGAGGATTTACATGTCTTAAAGCGGAGTAAACAGTTTTGTCCTGATTATAGACGCAATACAAAGGAGTAGCCGGCAAAGTTTGTAGTGCATCCAGTTACGACTACCATGAGATCAGCCTCTTATGAGCTTTAAATGTTCGCCCTGAACCGACAACATATACGATGCTAAGCATCTGCCTTACGTTCTATTTAAGCATATGCCTTAAGAGCGCAAACAGTGCACCTTGATTATGTTGTAACTATATGAGCATGTGACTTTCTGTCATTTGCCTGCATTTGTTATCTCTGTGAATATCTTAGGTTTGAAGACTCTATGCCTATGTGATGTCCTTTCAAAGGGTCACTGGATATGTAGCTTGAATTTTAGTCACCTATTTATATTAGGTGATGACTGCCATAATAAATATGTGAAAATGGCTGTCCTTTGTGTTTTGAAGGGATTGTCTTGCATTTTATTTTCTGTCTGTTACTTTTAGTTCAGATGTACCAGAGAAGGCTTTAATTTTTGTTTATCTGTGAGCAGGCACATTGGCATAGTAGTTGATTAGTGTACTCTGCAGTCTTTCATGGAGATACATTTTCAATTTTGATATATGGAAAATACGATGCATGGTTTTTCTGGTCCGACATTGAAAATTGACTATGGTACTGGACTTTTATTTCTCCTGGCTTGAGAAGATAATCGGGAATTGGAAGATATGGTCTCAATCCCGCAAGGATACAAATGTGCAATTATGTATTATAGATTTGTGGTCATAAGAAATTAAGAATTGAGCTATATTATGCACTGATATGTGAACACGGACATGACATGGTATGAACAATGAAAACACGAGTTCTTAAAACCTATTACTTATTTCAATTATTATATGCATCATTCAAATAAGAGACGAATAAATAATATTTTAAGTTCAACTGTAAATTGAAATATAAATATCTTTAGATCTAAAAACAACTAAAAGATGTCCTAATAGCGTATTACATACTCAAGCCTGAAGTAGCAAACCCCTCTTTCATTTAAGTATAAAAACTTTCCTAAACTTGGATAGAAAATACTAAACTAAAAGGCAAGCACAAATTTTCAAACCTTTTGATAGTAAACGCTAAACGAAAAGGCAAGTAATAGTAGAAGAAAAGATAAAAATTATAAGCGAGGAGAAAAAATTGAAATAAGTTCATACAATTAACCAAACCAAGTAGACAAGGACATCACATGAAGTAACAATTTCTCTGTTCCACTTGATGGAAACAAGAGAAGAAATCTGAACAACGAACAAAAATTTCTCCCTTGTTGTTTACGTTTTTTGCTCTCAACTTCTTTTCTCTTTTTGACAAATGAACCCACCTTCCCTTTTCTTTCTTTTCCTAACTTTAGATTGTTTTTTCATTTTTCTTCTAACAAATCACGCTATGACCTCTAAACTATTAAAATTCGTAATAGAAACCTCAAGATTTTATTTGAAACGTGTTTTGGTCGTGCCACAACCAAGTCCAAATTTCTCGGTTTATTTTCAAATAACCATTCCAAGTGAAGTGTCAAACATTGTATTGTCTAATTTTATGGGTGTTCATACAAATAGCATACTTAAGTCGTGTGACTCGTGTCTCTAAAGACAAATGAACGAGTTTTTTTTTTAACGGATATCGTTATCACTAAATTATTTAAAGTCTTACAAACACCTTTCTAAACTTGGAAGCTTATTCATATTGATTAGTTGATTATTCTCAAGCGTTCAAATGGATGAATACTTTATGATTATGGAATTTATGATCTTTACTTATATAATAGAATAATATGGATATGTAGAATATTTGCCCATAATTCTGCTATAAAAACTTTTTTTTTTCTTGCAATTCTATCAAATATGTACAAGAATTATCTTGTGTCCTACGACAATATATCTTTCCTGTCCGAAATATGAAGGAGACAATGCATTAACTCATCATAAATCTAGGTGCGTATAATCAACGGAGAGTCGTAAGCTTTTGCCTTCAGATGTGCATACATTGTAGAAAATTAGGTATATCGAGTAGTTGCATTTAATTCTGGATCTTGTTTGTGCTCTTTTAATACGATGATGAAAGATCTATTTTCATCGGTGCCCACGTAAGGCCTCGTTTGGGTTGTTTTCGTTTCAATTTTAAGTTTCAGATTCAGGTCCAGTAAAGAAAAGATTAAATTGATGTTGGATTAGATTGAATGGTAGGATTCTTGTAAGAGGGAAATAGGCGGCTATTTTTCTTATTTTTGTTTCCTTTTTTGTGAAACAGGATAATATGCATTAATACTTGAAACAGTTGTTAGGACTTAGGACAATGAAACAATTGAAATGCGCAAGTATGTATATGCACCCATATATAGGTATGTATTTTCGTTTACAGATATACAAATACTAGTAGAAAGCGGAAACTATTAAGTATCTCAACGACTTATTTGTTTTAGTAACTCAATCAAATTACTAAAAACAGTTATTTAGTTCATATGTGAAATTAACGAACATCAACACAAATATGAGTAAAACCAGTAAAACTTTCCAATCTATCTATACCTTATTAGTTAACTAGTTACTTAACCAAAAATAAATTAAAACAATTAACACTATAACCTAATCAAATACGTTCCACGGGCTTTGAAATTAATAAGCCTATAGTATTTTTCTTCACATAAGAGCAATTCGCATGTTTTGAAAAGACTAAGGGCGACTTGTACTTTTTAAAAATATTTTTTGGAAGCTCGGCTGCCATTGTCATCTTACACAACAAACTACAAAACAAATTTAACTTTTGCTTCATTTAGTTCGAGAAGGGGTACCCCCATATCGCTCGTTTTTTTTTCATGGGATTAATAGAATCAGATTAATTTTCATCTATTCAAATTTGGTAGATGTTTAGAGATTTGTGATTTCATATTTTTTTCTCTTTCCAAATTTGTAGCGAGCTGCAATATTTCCAAACAATATCATCGTCTTCTCCCCTTACTTTTCAACTCATTCTCAAACTATTTGTACAAAACTACAAATTTGAAGAGCAGAATATAGAATAAGAACCCTGATTAACCCTCTTATTGGCTTGATTGAAATTTAAATAAGTTAACAGTGGAACCGTTTTTACTTTTACTAATATAGACGTATTCCAAAATATCCACTAAATTTATACGAAATCTCGACCAACTAGGAAGTTGCACATATTTTAATAGGTTAGAATGTTAGTTGCTATTTTCTAGCATGACATAAATTTGGGGGATTTGATGTTTTGACACCAAGTATATTTCGAAACTTTATTGATAAGTGATTTAAATAATAAATATTTGTATTCATGAGAAAAAGAAAATATATGCAAGAAATTAAATGTTATTCATATTGCATCTGTAACATATTCAATAACTTCTATAATTCGTATCACCTAATACTGTATGCTCGAAAATTCATATCACCTTACCTGCCCAAACAATTATATATATGAACATAAGCGGTCTATTTCTACAGCAGAACAGAAACTGGAATTAGGGGAACCAAATATTTGATAAACTGCACATGATCTTTCATTAAACATTAAACGGTAAACACACCACAATTGGCTACCATAATTTATAGCAAATCTGCAGAATTTGCGAACGCCAGTGAAATTGCAACAGAAATTGGACAAACAACAAGAATTTCAGACACAGGAAGCGTAAGTGCCTCCAGATCTCCATGATCTTCACTAACCTGCACCAAAACAATGGACAACAACATGAACATTGAGCAAAAACAAATCATCACTCGAAATTAATTGTGATTGTATTAAACACTAGAAGCTATGTCAATTCTTCATAATGTCATAACTGGAAGAAAGTGTACCCGCATAAATTAATATTCCACATATTTCATCCAACAGAATTTCATTTTAAATCCAATAAAAAATTTAAAAAAGAAGATGATAATTTCACAGTACATGTCAGACACCCTATAGCTATTGCAGTGAATCCATATCTGGAATATGGTCAGACTAAAGGGAGGAGAAAAAATTTCACAGCACATGCTGACAAATTTTATAATAACAAAAATATTTCAAAATCTTTTAATATTTAACAAGTTGAACAATTTATAAAAATCACAATTTTGGTCTACAAATGGTACTCATGAAATGAAACTACTAGAGAAATAATAAAATAAATTAAAACTACTAGACAAGCCAAAAATTCATAAATGTTTCTACACTCATTTATTAAATCTACAGCTTCTGGCAGTTGGTATGGCCATTGGTAGGGCTTATAGCAATAAATGCATGTTTGTCTCTATTCCTCTGAAACTAGCAACTACTAAGAAAATATATATAAAAGATTTTTTAAATTTACTAATGAAACAAAATATCTATTTTGGTGGAACACGGGAACAGCCACAACAAAATGAAACAAAATACAAATTTTGGAATTAATATAGAATATTTTTTTAATGTAGCACCACCCCAATCCTCCACCAGATTCTAAATTCACACAGGCAGCGACACCTGTCTCCGCCGTAGACATGTTACAAAAGAAGGGAACCAAACAAACAAACAGACACAAAGCCGATCCACATTCACAGCTATCTATGCCATTACTATCATAACATATTTTAATTAATAACAATTAATGCCCAAAAGCCATTTGCCCTAATTTTATGAAACCAAGAAACAGGAAGAAAAGAAAAACTGCAACATAGTACTACATCTCATCAAACCCAAAAAGAGCCCTTTAATCAGACACACATACAGAAGATAAGATCGAATAAAGTCATAAACCCTCAAACCCATGTCAAGAAAATTGCACACCACCACAAAATAGCAATAATTCTAAGTAATTATCAAAGCTAATAATATGAGCAAGAAAAGTTACCAAGATCAGTTCTTTCTTTTTCCTTTGTGGCCATTATTGTTATTATTATTCCCTTGAGCATCGCCAAAGCAGAAGAAGTGATGGTTCTGGTTCTGGTTCTCAAAAACGAAACTTGGATAAGATCCGTTATTTGAAACATTGGACTGAAGGGTCCCCCGGTTTAAGCCTGTAAGGCCCGAAGAAGACGACATCGTGAAGTTGAGATTGTACTCACTGCTCTCATTGTTGTACTTGTTGCTCTCAGGTGAAAACGAGAACTGCTGGTGCTGGTCACTAAACAGCGGCGAAGTCACCGGAGTAGTCAAAAACCCACCACTAAAATAATCCATAGGACTCGAACTCGACCAGTTTCTGTGCGGCATTTTATCAAACACGTTCGCCTCATTCTTCACACCACTCCGAGTACTGCTCAAAAGCTCCGTGAACGAAGTCGTTTGCGACAAATTAGGGTTCAAATTCAAACACTCCTTCTCAATAACATCATTATTCTCCTTCTCTCTCTCATCAGATCTAGAGAGAGAAACCCCCGAATTCTTGCTATTTTCAGACGTACTCGACATTTTCTCATCGTTCAAAAACAGCGTACTAATCGGCGGAAGCTCCGTGATGGAACCGGCCGCAGCTTTCAACAGCCACTCCAAAGCCTTGCTCGGTTGATCAAACCCTAATCGATCCTGCAAATCGTAAAATTGAATGGCTGTGGTCACAGATAGCCTCACGCGCCTGTCTCTTAAGCCCTTCGATGTAACGACTTTGCTGTGCCGATCTTTGCCGCCGCGTGAAACCCTAACTATTCGAGAAGAAGGCCAATTCTCCATTTTTTGAATTGGGGATTTTATTTTTTTTAGGGTTTTGAGTTTTTTGGGGAATTTAGATGGGATCTGATGATCGATAATCTCCATATCACAATGTTCATGCCTTGTTGAAGCAAATGAATGATTGATTTTTGGTTAGAGAGAGAAAGTGAAGAGGGTGGAATTAGGGTTTTTGAGAGGGAAACAAGATGTGGGGTTGTTGTACTGTTTTTTGCATTGATGATGATTATAGATGATACACAGTCTATACTTTGGCTTTTTCTAGTGCCATATATATATATATATAGATATAGTGTGTGTGTGTGTGTGTGTGTGTGTGTGTATCAGAAGATAATAGCTGCTTTGTTTTGAAGCAGTGTACAGTGCACCTAAAAGCAAAAACCAAATGCTCAGGCCTCTTTTACTTCACCCCTGCCATTTGTAAATTAAAAAGCTACAAAAAGAAAATTCAGTTTTTCTTTGAAGATAAAGAGAAAAAAAGACAAAAGATTGAAAATTTGTAGCATAAATTATAAGTTTTACTTTTGGAGTGAGTTTTAAAAACACCACTTTGACACGGGTGCAGTAAGATTTAATTCTCCTTGCATGTGTAGAAAATAAAAATGACTGTTATATCTATTGTTTCAGATCAAGTAATACAAATTGTGTAGCTTTTCTTTTATCTTGACAACGAAACCTTTAAAATCTTTAATTACATGAAGAAATCAGGGTATTAAACTCTCTTAATGCATGGACCCACAGACCCACCTGATCTGAATAATTATTTTTCGTTTGTTAATAACATTATGGAACAGAAATATGTTCTTTAATGGGAAATCCATGTCCTTCGTGTTGGACCACAACTTTTGTCCCTATATCTATCAGCATTCAGCAGCAGTTTCCATCATCACTGCCTTACCCTAATCTACATGTTTAATTCAAGTCAAGTTGAGCTGGAAAAAATCTAAATTGAGGGTTTGAATTTCTTTGCATTTCAAATTCATCGATCGTTGATATAAAAATTCTCAGCTAGAAAGTGGTTATTAAGGTTTAAAGAAACTCGGAATTTAGTTTACATTTTAAGTAGGCTCATCTACACCTTAATGAACCACGCTAGCTAGTAACAACGGTGTTCTTATCTCGAGTCTGAACACATTACCTTCTTTATACTCGTTCACCAGTTGAGTCATCGCCTCTTATGCCACTAATTACTACTAAGATGGGAAGATATTAATCCTTGAGCCACGGGAGAATATATATTAGTGGATAAATGCACATGTAAAAGTTATAATATTAGCGAAAAACTCATAGATTCTTACAAAATTAAAGATTCTGATTCGTAAAAAAATAAAAGATTTCCGCTTAATATTAGAGCTTCACTAAAATTACATTTCCGCATGGACAACGATTCATTTTAGGTCTTGAATTGCTCTATTTAGGAATGTCACATTTGGTCACTCCTACTACGTATATCTATGTAAAGCGATTCTGACGATAATTTTTTATTTATTTATTTATTGAACAAGCACAATAATATTTTTATCTCGTGATGGCATAGTATTAGTAACAGCCTGGTTTAAGGTATATTCTCGTGATTCTAGGTTGAGTCAGTTGCCGGTAAAAAAGAAGCCAAACTAAAAATAAAATATTCAATATCCCAACAAATATTAACTATTATTTTAGAACCCACACACCTTTTTGTACTACCCTGGATCAAAGCGCATAAAATAGGAGTAGAAAAAATAAGTATAAGAGTATCTAATATATATGATTAAATCTGTCAACTACAAGTGACAAATATAAAATTACAAAAGAAAGATAATGAAAGCTATTGAAGGGCATAAAACGACAATGTAAGAGAGGCAGCCAAGTTGGCTATGTGCCTCCCAAATTGACTCAAAGGTCACGTGTAGAAGAGATTTAGCAACACGGTTGACAATATTGGTTGTCTGATATTTCGTTTCAATTTTATGTTTCGGCTTCAAAATTATAACTTATGTTAATTAAAAGATTTAAATATCATATATATTAATTTATGATATGTAACTAACGAATAATGAATAATTATAAACATAATGGGTGTTTCTATGGGGCTTATTATCTGTAGATATTATTTGCCTCTTCAACTCCAAAACCATTTTATGTCACAGAAGTTTTATAGTACACTGATTCCAAATAAACTCAAATTGCAAAGTAATTTAATACATTGATGCACAAGTAGAAATAAGGAAACGAGTCTTTCTTCCTCAAATCTATTTGATTCGAAATTTCATAAATTTCATAGTTTAAAGAATAATGCATACAAAATTATGACTAAACTATTTTGAAATTCTCTTACAAACTTAATTAAAAAAAGAAGTATGTTTATGATGAAAGGAGAACATTTTAAGGGATGAGAAATAAAGTAGAAAAACAGGGGCACGTGTCCGTGTCCAAGAGGACATTGAGGCGTGGGATAAAGTGGAATTCAAGCTGGGATTGGGAGCTGACTTCTCGAGGACCCGACCACTGCACGTGTCACAGTCTTCGTCAATGTTTCTGTTTCCCTAATTTTCTTCCTAATTTTCACCTCTTTTTCATCATACCCTTTAATCATTTTGAAGAAATAATAGTTCTAAGTACAACACGCATCCATGATATATGAACAATAAACAGTACATGACCAATGGATATTACTTGAGCATATGAGGGACATTTGGAGTATGTGAACAAGGATTTACAAAATTGATTTCTTGATTCGGTTTCCTTTTGGTCATCTTAGGCATGGATCAAAATTTCCATACGTTTTCCCGAAAACCACCGAAACGTTTTCTTTTTTCACTCAGTCGAAACGAAACCTAGAAGTAGTTTCCAATTTTATACAACTATAACTTTTACAAAATTTACGAAACACGTCGAAAAGCTTCCGAAAGACTACGAAATGTTTCTAATATTTAGGAGACCGAAACATACATCGAAACCGAAACTTTGATCCATGATCTTAGGATTGTGTATTTGTGTTAGATCAGTTCTTGAGTGGAGTGGTTTAAATCTCGACTGAGATAATAACCATCTTTACTACTACTAAAAAGATTATAACATTAAACATAACAAGCTTCCACTCAGATCGAACAATGATTAGAATCGAAGACATGTATACTGATCAACGGCAGTAAATTGGGCACCATGCTAATATTTCTAGCTAATCTAACATTTGTTCATGTTGGATTGCCTAGAATGACTTGGCTTTTTTCATACATATGAGACGATTTTCCATTTCTCGTGCCTGAATCCCGCATCACGCATTAGACAAAAATGTTTTTTTATTAAATGACATTCATCTCCCGACAAATTTGTGTTAAAAAGTACCATACGTCCATTTTTAAAATTAATGAAATAATAGAAAAGACCAAAAAACACTTCTACCATCTTAAGATGCCAAAGTTGCCAACCTTGTGGTAAGTAACGTTGGTTGTTTGAACATGTCAAGCTTCAAAGTTTTCCACCATCACAACTCTCAGAATTTTCAAGCACTACTCTAAAAGGAAAATGAGACAGAACTGAATCACGCCCAAGTCTAACTAGAAAAGATCAATATTGTAAGTACTTTCATCAATTTCTTATAAACTCTCCATTTATAAGAAACTGGTCGTAAGAAAATTTCTGACTAAAGCTCAAATTGAAAATGAAGAAACGTGGTCAAAATGCAAAGTTCATAAAAAGGAGGCTCTTAAAGGCCCAAAATCCATTAAGCTAAAACAATAGTTGGCAGAGATTTCTGAAGGCTTTTCATGAACAAGGCCAAATTATCTCCGCTGATCAACAAATCATTTGAGCAACAATCAACCAATACTGGTTGGCCCCACTCGTACAAATTTCGCGATCAACGGTTAAGATCTCTCATTTCATAATTTCTAACTCTCAATAGTCAAGATATATTTCGTATAAGAAAGGGCGAAACCACCGCCCACAACCACTGTCTCTGCCGTAGATATAAGGCAACTCATGATTTGTCATATAGCAGGGCTCCTTATAATTGCCTAGTGATTTACAAGGTCATCAAACACCATTTAGGTGTAATGAATTTTCAAAATAGTTGGGTGACATACCATTTGTGCAGTACATGTCAAGGTTCCCTTTTCTTGAAATGTGCCAAATTAGAAAATTCTCTTGATTGGGACATAACACCAAATCCTATTAATTCCACAGCATATGCTTCACCTGGGTACCAACATAGGTAAGTACACTTGCACACAACTAGCAAAACATTTTCTTTTCTAATACAGATTTCACCAACTCTAAAATCAGTACAATACATCTATATGTTAACAATTCTTGGTAAAGAAATGAGAATTTTCGATTACAAATGTTTCTACACTTATCATTTGTTCTTGGCCATTATATTAGCCATCAGATAACTTAAAGTGTATAGAAAATAAATAAAAAGAACCATGTCATGCCAACTGCCGCCTTCACAAGTACGAACTCCTTTTCAACTTATATTCCTTACCTGATAATGCCTTTCACATTTATCAATTAATAGTCGGCAATCCTGAAAAGTGAGCAAACCTGAAAAGTGAGAAATCAACACTTACTATTCAAACAAGAAAGAAAATCTTGAAGGGATCTATCCATACAATGACATAGCACCATGTGGCCCCATAAAGAAGATATATCACTCTCCCACAATAAAGTCCAAAAGCAAGAGGAAGCACAAAAAAGTTAAAAATGATTAATAACTTCTGAAAAGGACGACCGACTCAATTTAAGCCTAATAATAAGTTCATAATCTCATGGCATTCAGCTATAAAAACTCCACCCAGGTACATACTTAGCCCTCCACAATTCTACACTACGTACAAGCATATCATCTTGTGCCTCTTAACACCTACACAGTTTTCTAACACTTGAAGAAGAAATGGCAAATGCCCGTATTTACAGATTTATTACAGAAGTGGCACCACCACAATTTGTATGTGTTATGAGACAAAGAACATCAAAGATGTTGGAAACAATACATGAAGAGGAGAAAGAAGCGGCCGTAAGTGATTCTTCTCTTACTTTGCCACGGCACATGTTGCTGTCATCCTCTCACGGCGTTTATGCTTCATCTCCTAATACAACCATGAATAAGCACTTCCTCAAAGAGATTCAAGGATCTCTAAGTCTCTCGCAAATAAATAGCTAGCTCATCCTGAGTGAACAAGTTTCACAGTACGCTCTAGTTTCAAGCAATACATGAGACTTGCAGGCTACGAGAGAGTAGTGAAAGAATAACTTTTGTGTATTTGATGGTTGCACTCTTTTTTTTATTGTTGGTTTCATGAACTTTGTTGCCATTCCTGAAGCTTACTTTAGTGAATATAGTCATTGACTAAATCCCAAGGTTTTGATGATCTTATCATCTTCTTAATATTGATTGACATGCTTCACCAGCCAAGTTGAATACCACTATTTGTTTGCCAGAAAAGATAATATGAAACAGCAAACATAACAAGTTAGCAACCAAAGTAAAGCATGTCAAATTATTGCAAACAATTTCCGGCATCTTCTTCTATATAAGGAACACTTTAGTGCAACAACATTCATTTCTCATTTTGTCTCTGCTACTACAACAACACATTTAATAAATCCTCTTTGAAGCATGTCCTCAATCAAGAGTCATACATTCTGGACTATAAAATAATTCGGCCTAACAGTTATCTTAGAAAACTCTCATTTTAGAAAAAGTTATGGCCGTGCAGAACCACATTGATCTTGCAGTCATCCAAATCAACTTGTATCAGACATTTTCTCCTGATCATTCTGAGCACTAGAGCCTAAGCATCAAATATAAACATATAAAAAATGCAAGATGTTCAAGGCTGCAGCATCCAGGACCGGCTAAGACACAATGTGCTCTCAGACAAGGGACTCGTGAAAAGTGAAAATTAAAGGCCGGAAAGGAGAGTGACAGAATGGAAACAAATTCCAGAATTTCATTAAGTAAATTTACAGGCAATGAAGTTTGTTCTTTAAGGAACGAGACGATTCAGTTTGCAGTTCTAACTTCGATAATATAATAATCAAGAAAGGTTCCATGCAATAATATAATAATCTAGAAAAAATTGCATGTAATAATATACTAACCAAGAAAAAGTTGTCTGAAAGATATCAAATAACAACCAGATTATTCATGTTCCTTTCTCGAAGGGTGGTAATGCGGGCAGTTTAGCGTTCATTAATAAAACAGAATAAGACGAGTTGCGAGAAATACAACTCATAAACACCCACCTTTTAAACAAGCCGGCACTAAAGGGTAGTCCGCAAGCATCATTCCCCATACATGGCCCTTGTTCTTTCAAACAGCTTTTTCCTTCTTCTTGATAGTACCAGGATGCTTTGAATTAACTTTACGCTTACTGTATTTTTCTGATTCAACACTTTCTTTCAGTCTTTCCAAAGCTGAAACAAACAATACATGTCAAAAGGTAGATATATATATAGATAGATAGATAGATAGATAGATAGAGAGAGAGAGAGAGAGAGAGAGAACATTTCATAATTAATTCTAATATCATCCGATCCTTTTGGTTTACGAGAGAAGAAAAAGCTTAGTGCCACCACATGCTGAAAACAATTTGACCAACAACAGCACTAATTCCTTCAGCTGTTCACATGGGGTTCGAAGCAATGACAACATATTTAGAATGACACAAAAAGTTCAAGGCTCAGCAGACTACATCTAGATCAATCACCAAAAAATGCTGAATCCTCCTATTAAAGCTAATGAGATCATTAGATGGCAAACAACATTCTGGTGCTGAAGGCAAATAGAATCAATAAGGAAAATAAAATTAACCATTGGACCTCAAATATAATTACCTGAACTGTACATGGCTTGAAGTGACTCCAACGACTCAGATGGAACAGAATATATTGGACAAGATTCACTGCCAGCCTTTTGCAACATCTTATTAAATCGCTTAATCTGAAATATAAAAAAAAAAAAAAGGTTTAGTACAAGCGCAGAACAAGAATAAGGTAAAACGTATATGCAATAAAAAAGAGGGCACACTATCATCATTAAGTAAGTACCCCGTCTTTGTGCATGAGTGTGAAGCAACGCCCAGTTTGCCCTGCTCTTGCAGTTCGACCAGCTCGGTGAATATAGGTCTTAATAAATACAGGCATGTCGTAATTGATTACATTTTCCACTCCTTCAACATCCATTCCTCGAGTCATTGCATCAGAGGAAATAAGCACTTGTATTTCTCCAGCCCGGAATGCTCTCAATGTCTTGCTGTAGCACATATGTCACCCACATAAATACCAGATTCAAACTATAACTGATCAGTAATAAATATAAATCAAAGTGATGCTGAAAAAAGACATGCTTAACAAAGAGGTTGAGGTTCAACAAGCCCCGTAAACTGATACAGGAATATTAGGAATATCAATTGAGACCTCAACAAGCCCCGTAAACTGATACAGGAATATTAGGAATATCAATTGATGTCACATACAGAAAGAGCTCAGCAAATAATTGGAAGGCGTGTGATTATGATAAAGTAGCCATAAAGAGAATGAAAACTCAAAACCACCTACAGGTACGTACATCTACTGACTGTAAAAGGGTATATTTTGCAATAAAACAAATACAATTTACTCAATAAACAAACACTCGAATTGACGTTAAAAGGCTGGCTGATCCATATAAGCGTTCTTTGAGAAAACTATTGATGAAACGCATCACGATTCAAAAGGATCAAGGGTTAGTATGTGATTGCACCACAATATCAGTAACCAGTGCACTAATGAGCCTAACTTATGTACCCTCCAAAAGGTATAGGTCACTTGCTCTATCTTCATTCTCAGTAAAATTTTACATATACATTCATTGTGCCATGTGACGACTTTCTAAAACATTACAGGAGACAACAGAGCTTAGCAAAGGTAGGACTTTATCCTATCCAATTTGTGTCTTCAAAAAGTTATACTATCTGAGCCACAAAACTAAATGCAAGTTTCAGTCTGGACTCCTACATTTCAACACATTATTTCATATACAGGCATATTTATGCACATAAATTCATGTACTTTTAACATTCAAAATTCCATATATACAATGCCTACGCACAAAATACGGGAGATATGGAGGGACAGACACCGATTTGATGCTGTGTCATTAAAATTCAGCTACACTTTTGTGCTTCACTTATTGATTAGAAATCAGAAAGAATAAACAATTTTTAACAAGTATAATGCCATTACCTTCTTATGGACTGACGTTGAAGACGAGAGTATTCTTTGATCTTAATTTGGAGGTCACCAAAGAAATTCAATAATGTGCATAGCCTATGAGTTGACTCGACAGATGATGTGAAAACAATGCACTTTTCCCCTTGCAATGATTCCAGTAGAGCAAGTAGATAAATTGGTTTAAGCTTTGATTTACACAGCTGCACGGATATTAAAGGAATTCATCAACATAACTTATCATTCCTGATAAACTACAAAGCCAGATCTCTTCAATCAGCAGTGCAATAAAATAAACAGTTACTAGCTGGGGAATAAACTAATTTGATAGAAATCATATTCACCAAATTTAACAATACAAAATTTTACTGCAAAAAGTAATAAAGAGTTTGGTACTTTACATATTTGAGAATCTAAAATAGTTATGAAGAGATTTTATTTGTATATACGCTGTGAAATCAGGTGTCACATACCACTTTAAAAGATTGCAGGTGTTCAGGTAGTTGATAGCGCTTATCTCCAGTTGTTAAAAACAAAGGATGGTGCAGATCGAGCTGAGCAAGCTTACTTGGGTCCTGGGTTAATGTAGCTGACAGAACCATCTTCACAAGCCTCGGGTACGGCTTACCCTTGAAACCTCTCTCAACACCCCTGCATCAATCAAGGTAGTTTCCAAGTAAACAAGTAGTTCTGATAAATTTCAAATTTCTCAGTCTAGAATGATAATTACTCTACTGCTTTAACCGACAAAAGTTAAAACAACACACTTGTGCTTCTAACAGCAAGAGTACAGAAATATGTCTCAAAATGTTTTAACAAATAAAAGTAAAACCTAGTTAACTACTGTATCTCCCAATACTTATTATATACATATCAATTCAACAGCATTGCGATATATGCCAGACTTATCTCCTGTTTCCTACCCCCTACCTCCACCAAAAAATAAGTACAAATTGTAACAAAGAAAAAGCAAACAGAGACACGCCAAAAAACTAGGCATCAAATAGCAAGTTAAAGTAATCATGAAGTTAAACTGCAAGTATTTAGAAAAAGGAAAATAAGCAAAACTGACAATCTTCTAATGGTCTTCAGGGTACCAAATGTAGGAGGAATAATAAGATTTTGATTCCGTGAGTATGCCGATTGAAGGACAGTAGGCAACCAGGATTGATATGCCTCCCGAAGTAACCGATCTGTTTCATCAACCACCTGATCAGTATTTATATGTGAGATCACTAGAAGTAATTGTAGATCATGCAATATTGAATAATAGGTTCAAAGGACTATTAAGACTATTAGCTTGTTGAGTATCATTCAGAAGAGTAGAGTGAGCGAGATTGAGCATAGTGTTCAAAGCTTGGAAAGAAGCTTGTAACAAAATGATATTAATCAAGTAAGCAATAAAGATTAAACTCTGCTAAAAAAGTTGAGAAAGCAAGTATGATTTGAATCCTTACTGCCATCAGAACAAACTTCAACATCTATTAGATCAGCTTGGGGAAAAATGTAGATGAGCCAATCAATAACTTCAAAACAACCTAACTCGATATAAAAGCATGCAACAGCAACCAATGATCTAACTCAATTTCTTAAAAAGTAACAGTTTGAAGATCATGCATACCATCCATAAGCTAAGGAAACTATTAGCAGCTCAAATAACATGTGCATGTAAAATCATCCTAATAAAAGTTATGAAGATATACATAAAACTGGTACTATAACAGTCCCTTACGAGGTAACAAAGATGCTCAAGGGTAAAACCCTTGGTATTGTTAATGTGGTCCATCAGCCTTCCTGGTGTTGCTACAAGTATGTCCACTGAACTTCTTAACTCCTGCAGAAAATCTTCGGGGTCGTCGCACATTGAAGTCTCCAGCAGAGGTTTTTCAATGAGCCCTGAGATCTCATCAGCAATTGAAGATTGACCAACCGCCAAACCCACAGACAAGCCCACTGCAGGAGCCAAAGCAGCAAAGACATCCTTGACCTGAAAAAGGGCAACTAGGATAAGAATACAGCCTACCAAAGTATCCGGATACTATGAATAAACTACGTACCATCAAATCATCACACAGTAATTTATTCGCATCAAAAATTGAAAATATTGTCTTTCCACATAATTATGATTGACTAGAGTTAGTTGGTGACGCCATTCCCAAAACCACGAGAAAGGGTGAAGGTACAAACTTTTCGAGAAAAGGGATCGAAGCTACCAGTGAGAAAATAATTATAGTAATAATTAACTAAATCATCAACTACACCAATACAGTAACTCTTTGTTCTACCGTTGCCAATAAACCGCATGACATGGGCTTCACATCAACCCCACCTTCTCCAGCATTAACAACATACATACATACACATAAACAAAACCATTAGAACCGATCACAACTCAACACTCATTATTGCAGCCAGTATACTCAAATGAAAAGACGCCCTTCAGAATAACATATAAAACAACAACAAAAGAACAATAAACGAAATAGAACAAATAAAATACAACCTGCAGTGCCAAATCACGAGTGGGCAACACCACCAAAGCCCGGAGACACTTAATTGTCCGGGTGGACAACATCTGCACAATTGGCAAAGCATAAGCAAGCGTCTTGCCACTCCCCGTAGGAGAGTTAACGCAAAGATCTCGGTCAAAAAACCCAGGTCCAATCGTCTCCTGCCAGACCGCTACTTGCACCGGAAAAAGCGAATTGATACCCATATTTTGCAAAGGCTCCACTAACCTAACAAAAGATCAAAAAATATAAACTTCAAATTATCGGTTTAGTTCCAATAATCGCTACTACCTTCCAATGTTTTGCCATATTCACTTTGATTCATACTGAGTATCGTATTTGCACAAAACATTCAAACAAAAAGAATAAAAGGGTAAGTTTAAAAAAAAGGAGATGAAGAAAAAACCTAGAATCGAGAAAAGGGACGGAATCGAGTGGGCGTGATTCATAGAGACTAACATCAACTGGATCTCTCATCCACGGTATCACCGGTAAGTTCTTCTTCTTCTTTTGTTCCTCCATTGCGACCTCCTATCGCTTGATTTTTTTCCCCTATTTTCAACAAAGAAGAAGAATTAAACCCTAGAAATTTCAACTTTCTAAAACAGATAAGAAGAATTAAACCCTAGAATTTTCACCTTAACGACAAAGATAAGAAGAATTAAACCCTAGATATCTTCTTCAGAGAGAAGAAAATTAAACCCTAGAATGATAGAACAGCGTCCTATCCTATTGTGTGATATGAGTGAGAAATAGTGTGTAAGAGTGGCGCGTTATTTAATCAACAAACGGGGTATATATAGTGACTCGGTTAGTTTATTATATTTCATGATATTGGGCCCAGATATCGGCCCACTATTTACTAACTGATGGCCCAATTCTTAAATAGGTAACTAATCTTTTCGGCATTCCATTTTAATTGCTCTATGTTTTAAGCCAGTAATTGAAATTAATTAGTAACAATTAAAGTATTTAACGATAATTGAATTATTTTAGTAAAATAATTGTATAATACCTAAATATCTTTTTGTATGTTGAAATAGTTGAGTAGGGAAAATATGAAATTTAAATATTGATATATCAGATGTCTACGCTATTTTGATTTTCCGTAGTTAAAATTTAGGGGGAAAATCATCACATAATAAATACTCCAAGTCGTACCAATATTTACAGTAAAAGTGTTTTTTTAAATAAAGCACAGTTTCCAATCAAAAAATATAGAACTAATGATGTTAAGATATCTCTTGCAAGGAAATGTCGATACACATTAGTGATTAGCCCAAAACATTAAGCAAGTAATAGATGTTGCTCAACTTGTTTTTTATCTTAAAACAAATATACTTCTATCCCAGTGTTTTGTATATAGTATAGCAGGAGGTTTTAAAGAGAATAACAATATATATATGCAGAACATACATGAGGATTTAATTGATAATCCAAATGATTTAGTTGTGTTTGATATATCTACTTTGCATGCGATCCTGTGGAGTGCACCCAATGAATAGTTGTTTAAAACTAAAGGAGAAATAACAAACCCATTAAAATTTTTACAAATATCATAAATATGTATGAGCAAAATAAATTTACAACTCTAGCCTCAATGATAATCACGAGTTCAAACCACGTTTAACTCTCAAGAAAAATGCTACCACGTCCAAAACATCACATCTTAATTCTTGTAGGGTGAGGTTGGTGGCAGTCTCTCTTGTCTATATATAATAGTAATGTACGTACCTTATACATGATTTTTGCATTGGCCAGGATTATATGAAATAACTGACTCGCGAATCTCATCTATGAGACGAACCTTGTTTAATACTATAATTTTTAACACAATCAATTAACCTCTAATAAATAAGATAATGTTTTTAAGGGAATCTTTCACAATTAATGTGTGGTGAGTTTCTTCCTAATGCAATTTGAGATTTAGGGCTGCTAGTAAATACTCATAAAATAACTTACTGACTTTAAACTCACATAAGTATAGTATAAAAAGTTTGCAATTTGGCACTGCTTGTCAACAAAGGAAAAAGAAAAACAAGCCCCAAGAGCAGGCCATGATTTTCTTGGTACATAAATACTTTATCACATTCCCTAAGAATAACAATTAAGCAATAAGTAACGGTTTAACAATATTCCCAAACACTTTCAGTAATTTTTTAATACACTTCGCAAATACTAGTACTTTTGCTTTTAAGCAATTTTAATTAACTATTTGTGAGAAAGTAAATTCATTAAGCTCTTACAAAAACTACTTTAATACAAATAAATAAATAACAGTGGGAGAGGAATCAGGGGATCTCGGCTATTTCTATTCAACTCTGGATCAGGTATTGACCGTATATTGACCAAATTGTGGACTCCTGGAAAATGCAGCACCACAAAGATTCACTGCCCTATTACCAAATATTATAAACGCTCCACTAACATGCATGAGAAAAGATTTTAGGTCATGGGACATTATAATAAATGGGATAACATCATTAACACTTTCAAAAGTTTAATTTAATATCACAAATCTCTCTGAAGTTTCAATAGTATCGTTTTAAGCAGAAGCTCCAACCACTACGATGTTTTGCCATCTACGCTACAATACTTGGTGGGGTGTGATGAGGTGGGTGGGGTGGGTTATTTTAAATTTCTTTTAAAAGAAGATAATTTCTTTTAAACAGTTGATCCACTGCAACTGTTTATTGATGATGTTATAAGAGATGGGAGGCTTTTGAAAATGTTAAAAAGAAATTGAGGATGTGATTGACATTAGATCAAAAGTAAGGACCGTCATTGATATTAAATATTACGATCGGGTGTAGCTGGGTGGGGTGGCGTTAATGATTAATGACCTAAGGAAGGGTCACATTATACTATTATAGTATTCTGTACCTTTCGTTTCTTAATTTTTCTGACACAAATCGTTCATACACGCTTCCCATTGGCATTGGTGAGCGTGAAAATTAAGAGTATGTTTGACTGATTATCTTGTGCAATTAGCTTACTTAATTATTTTTTCACCAGACATAAAAGAAAAAATATTTGACGATATTTTAACTTGCATTCTCCTCCAACTTTCTTGCTAAAACCATTAACTTATGAGGTCCAAAACCATCATTCATGTCAGATATATGTCGTTAATTAACTTATGCAACATCGAATTTACGGATAATAGATATTAAACGGTGAAATAATTTGTAGTAGAAATTAGAGCTAAAAGAGCAATACAAAAGAAATATGTATATTATAAAAAAAGAGATGCAAAAAGCCCTCTTTATTATCCATCCCAAAAAAAAAAGCCCTCTGTATTTTGCGTAAAATATAAAAAAGTCTGTCGTAATTTAAAAAACGGTGCCAAAATAAAGTAGTGAAGTTTAATGCCTATATGCCTTTCACATGGATGGCTTATTGTTATCTATTCAAAACATATGGGTCCTTTTCTTTTGTGTGGCTTCTTTAAAAATAGAAAGGTTTTTTTGCCTCTTTTCTTTTAATACTGATTTTTTTTGCCTATTTCCTATAACACAAGTGATGTTTTGCCAGACACTCTAGAAAGTATAGGAAACGAGTCTCGTGACACACACCATTTCAGCTTTACCCAAAATATTGCATGTTTTGCTTTGGGGGTAAATTTCATCCACCTCCCTGAGGTTTCTTCTCTCTACCCAATTTTCCTCTAGTTTGAATCTTTTCCATCCACATCCCCTCTGGTTTGGATTTTTTCCATCCACCTCCCCTGAGATGGTTGACTATTAGTCAACAATTATATTCTAGGGGTAAAAGTGTCACTTGATAAGAAAAGAAAGCTATTGAATTATTATTCACAACACAACCAAATTACTTAATAAATTAAGAAGTGTTAATATGCAATATTGAATGGCAAATTTTATATAAAAACTTGTATTTAGATAATTACACTTTAGTAATAACATACTTGTTCAAACAATACATAACCATGATTAACGTGGAACACGAACATACGGGGCTTACCTCAATATGAAAAATAAGAAGAAAATAATTAGGTTCATTTAACTTAAAAATTCAACAATTCATATATCTTTTTATTACTAGTTAAAAGTCATTTACCGTAACACATAAAAACTTAATTGTTTTACAATTATTAATATATAATATCCAATGAGAAATATTAATCGGAATGTGTTGTATTTATCTAATTAAATTGTGGAAACGATTTATATGGAATTTTGTGAGGCCCCAAAATCTAAAGTCTTATTGAAGTCCAAAATCGATGTGTGATTTCAAACCTCAATAATACCGTAGAGGGTCCCACTGAACGGAATCGAATAAAGCCAAACAAACTTATTTATTGCAGCGGAAAAATTTCAAAGTTACAATAGCAGTTAATTATTATAAACCACAAATCTTAAGACATAATTATTCAAACACACGAGCAAACGATATTTCGGACATATTTTGGTTTGAGAGACCAAATATGCTTATTAAAATCCATAAAGCTTTAAATAAAATCGCAGTAATCCAAAGATAGTCGATCCGGCCGGGTAATATCACTCTTGTTCTGAGAATGGACAGAAAATTAAGAGAGATGTAAGTCTTAGAGGACTTAGTGAGATTTTTAACAATAATGACAGATTTATTGCAACGAAAATCTATTCAGGTTATCAGTAAGATATTAGAACAAAAAGAACCAATAACAACAGGATTAATATGAACTTGTGCAATTACTTATAACATATCCAACCATAACACCGAAAATTTAACCGTATACCTCCCTACGAGGAGTGACCTCGTAACAGAACATAAGACATGCTCGAGTACATGCCAGTCTAACACGCGGGTTACAGCCAACTCCTGACTGCAAGCGGCGCTTAGACAGAATGGGTATTAATTTAAATTACTAACCGGCAACCCGTGTTGCCCAGCAGTAAATTATCTCAATCCCTGGGCCCAACTTCCCAAAGGCGTCCCAATGGGTGAAACAGAAATATCAGATGAGCTAGTAAGCCGGATAAAATCCGTTGCTCGTTTTTGAGCTACATAGGCCGAACATAGTTCGTTGCTCGTTGCACAGTTCAAGAATTAATTATTTAATCTCAGAATTGTCAATACATTTTCATAAGAATGTGATAATGGATTAAGAATATGTTTAGTTTAACAGTATTTTAGCAAGTGAAGGATGAAATAAGATAACAGGTGTGAAACGAGAAACGTGATAAAGGTTGATCATGATTGGAAATAAATAACCACGATTGTTCTGTCCAAAATCTCAGGGCCAAATGCCAAAAGGGCTGGAATAAACCACATGAATCTCACGTCCTTCTAATCCTTGGTTTTCTGGCAAAAGTCGACCGTCTCCTAAATAAATTTAAAGGCGTTAACAATCTTTCAATGAATAAATATTTATTTTTCTCTAAATTATCTTTAAGATAATTGACTAATTCTTACATTATCACCATAATTCACTAACCAAGCAAATGTTTTCATGAAGATATGGAATTAACATATAAGTATCACTTTTGTCATATAACATGTTCTAATTGTTATCATAAATTATAAATTAGTGTTCGTAAGATTAATATAATCATAAAAGTCACAAGGTTATTAAAATCATCAAAATAAATCATTGTACAACTTAAGTATAAAATAAGAATCAAGTTTATGACTAGATCATTAAGTGACTAAAGTAACTTATAGGAAACTAAAGTAAGCAAGAAAGTAAATATGAAAATGTGCTACATAAACTATTAATATGTTATTAAATTCAAAACAGAAACTAACACAAGATTAAAATCAACAAAAAAGACTTTTAACATTCCTTAGGATGTTAGGAACACGTATGTATCATCAAATTGATATTTATCATCAGGATTTTAGTATTAATTTAAGAAACAAAATGAATGCGCACAGTTAGGGCTGAAAGCTGTAGCAGTCCGAGAGTTACCTTAAATCGAACGTCTAGAACTGGTTAAAATATGAAATTGATTGAGGGGTTTTGTTAAAGACACGATCAAGAGTCTCTGTTCCAAAATTCAGCTCAAAAGATGAAGGTTTGATATTTATTTTAGGGCTTGCAAGTTTCGGGTTGAAACTGTAATTTCTGCGCAGTTTCGGGACTAGGGATTTTTTTCGGAAATTTTGAACTGGACAATTTCTGGAAATATTTTTCTTAGCTAGAAGACTGAGAGAGGAAGATTTTTCGTGAAGAGAGATTCAGACGTTTGAGGTGTGAGAAAAATTGTTGAAGGAAGCCCTCCTTTTATAGGTGAAAATGGGAGACAAGGAATTAAATTGAGTCCCTACCCAAATGTTATTTTATTTTAACTTGACCACCCCTATTTATGATGAATTTTCCAGAAATCTTACCCCTTATCTCTGATTTGAATTTTATAATATTAAACATAAGAAATATCTACTATTATTGAATGAATGAAGACAAAGCAAGAAATTATGTTTACCTTATTCTACTTTTAACTATTATAAGATATAAATATCTAGGATTAAATGTGAAGATTTACCATTATAAAGGTATTTTTGGATATTTAAAAATTATAAAGGACCATTTTGAAAGTTTTAAGGACTCAATTGATCTAAAAGAAAATACTTGGGGTCAATTATAAGATTTCTAAAAGTTGAAGGACTAAATTGAAATATACTCAAATACCATTTTGAGTTACCAAATAAAAAAATATTTTTAGGGGTGTTACAAATTTAGTTATGGTTGACCTAATTTTATGGTCCAACTCTATTTTATACTTACCTAAAATGTGC
Organism: Misopates orontium; assembly: GCA_946800315.1. Lineage (NCBI taxonomy): Eukaryota > Viridiplantae > Streptophyta > Magnoliopsida > Lamiales > Plantaginaceae > Misopates > Misopates orontium. The sequence continues at coordinate 6,425,160 of OX326947.1, forward strand.
TTGTATTTTATTTTTTTTCTAAATAAACATTGTTTGGATTCAATTATCGTCTACATAACCATGTATTTATTTATTTATTTATGTTCTCCTTATTATATGTTAGGGTAAGCGCAAAATACATTTGAACATTTATTATATGTATGTGTTATTTGAAATAAACATATATATTATAACTAAAATGTAATTATTTAAATATAAGATTTACATCTAATATTTTGTGTTAATAGTTGTTAATTAATTTAGTTATTTGGTTGTATTGTGAATAGATATCAATAATTTGTAGTACTTTAATATTGATTGACACTTTTGCCCCCCCAATTTAAACTACTCAATAACAATCAACTAAAGGAGGGGAGGTGGATGGAAAATTTCAAACTAGAGGGGAGGTGAATGGAAAGAGAAGAAACCTCAGGGAAGGTCAATGGAATTTGCCCTTGCTTTGGGTATCATAGGAAATGTCACTTTTAGGAGAGTGTCCTTTTATTACCCGTTTTTATGGTAATGTTAGTGAAAAGGTATAATTTCATCTGTTTTATTTTACACAACAAGCTTATATTTTGACTTTTAGCTCTAAAAGAAGATGTTTTATTATATATATATAAAGGCAATTGCACTTAGCACCATTTAAAATTAAACGAAAAAAAAATTTACACTCACTCACTTAAATAATGTAGCATATTGCCCCCTTCTTCCTTTTTAACTACACTAATTGTTATCCAAAAATCAATTGGAAATTATGCCTTTCTACTGTATTTTTGTCGAACGCCAAAATCACGCAAGAAGCCAAACATAAGGGTCGGTGTCATTCAGGAACAACAAATTAACGAAGGACTTAATGTGTGTGTGTATATATACATCAATTAAATTAGATATAACTCCTACATATGATCATCCCCTAATAACAATAATAATTGAATTCAACGTGTTAACTGGTATCATTATTTGTTTAGAAATTAAATTAGTTATGGTGTGTAATCATATTGCATAAAATTTCTAAAATTTCTAAAATTAAGGTGCACGTGTAAGCATTTGTTTAAAAATCAAAATGCTCGTAGTTTTCATGATTCCGGTCATTTTAAAAACTAAAAAGTAGTATATATATATAGGTTCTCTGTCAATCTGTGAGTCTATGACCTATTAAAGATATTTGTTTTCTTCTTTTTACTCTCTAACCGTAAAAGTGTAGAGCGTGATATTCCATTTTCTCACTTTATTCTCCTTTGCAAGTGTCGAGAGTTCTGAGACGATCAGATGAAATATGATACATGAGAACGAAAAAAAAAAAACGCAATAAATAAAGAAATATGCCATATATGTGTCCTTTTTTTTCTTATTTGATTCTTGGTGTATATAAATTAAAAGTTAAAACAATGGTAACATTATTCATCCTCTTTCAATTTTAGAAAACTTTTGTGTAAACGTGAAAACCAACTTTCGTAGTGCAACTCTTAGAGTGCACTTACGTTAGTCACATGTTATACATCTATTATGAGCCCCGCACCTTCATTACCATGTCAACTTCGGTCCTCTAACCAAACTAGTTACTCTAATAACGCCGCGACAAATTGAAAAACTAACAACCAATACAAGATTAATCTATGAGTCAAAGTAAAAATATAGATTGACAAGCTTAACCACACATTTAAACCCAAAACCCAAGACGCTAGATCTATAATTTTTACTAACTTTTTTATTTTTACAAATCTCTTTTAAATACCGGAGTATTCTAACCTTGTTCAGACACCGGTCAAATCGGTTGCCTCACCGATTTAATGACTGGCCCGTTTTTGAAAACACTGCTTCTATTTCTAAAAATCATCCAGTATAGCGTAAGATGCTAGCCTAAATTATAACTCAGTTATTTATATAGCTTTTAGTATGAAATTATTAAAAAAATAATAGTATTCATTAGTATGACAACATTTGTCCTGCAGTACATTTTTGTATTAGTTCGAAAAACTGGCACGTATGGGCTATGACCAGTGACCAAAACTAAAAGAAAAAAACTAAAGGAAAAAACAAAAAAGAGAGAAAATGAAAAATGCATTTTTACAGTATTACACTTGATTCTTTTTAGACTAAGATTGACCAAAACTTTACTACCAACTTTTGTTTGTTTACTCTGTGTACTTCAGATGAGCAGAACTATGTCCGTAAAAGAGCTTCTTCTTAACTAGCTCTTTCTTTATCTCTCCTCTCTTCCAGATTTTGTAGTCCTCATTGTGGAGAGAGAAAGAAACAGAGACTTACATACACACATTAGAGAGAAAAGATCTTATGGAGTACGAGAGGATACACAAAGTTGAGGTACTTGTAATCTATTTTTGAGGTACTTTGTAATCTTTTGGACACTTCTTACAACAACTCATATCTTATTTTCTCACACATATACATGCATTTGTCTTTTTTATTTTTTTGTAGCTTTAATTTAATATTTGATTTCAGTTGTTCAATGATAAGATTCCCATTAAATGATGTCAATCTGGGATTTTGAATTGATGCGCTGAAGTGTTCAATTTGGAAGATTTTTTTGTTAAAGTTTGAATCTTTTTAATGTTTCTTTAATGGGTTTTTCATAATTTTCTGAATGCAGACTGGTATATTATCACCAAATAAGTTGCGTTTGAAGCTTATGGGGTCAAAAAATAGGGATGCAAAAAATGGATCAAAGAGTAGTTCTTCAAGAACATCACCTTCTAGACTTGAAGATGCAGAGTTTGTGAACGGCTTGTTGGCAGCACATAGTAGAGATTTTGGGGAGGAAGGTTTGATTTTTAATTTTTTTTTTTTTAAATTTGACCCCATTTTGAATTTTTGTTGTTGTTGCATTTAATAAGTAGATTGTATTTATTAGTTGATTGTGAATACCGTAGGACCAGAGTAGTTCAGTCTGGGACCTAAACCTGCTTTCAACAGTTTCTTATTGGTTTAGAAGTAATTTCTGATAGTGTGTTAAATGATTACTGGAAGATTGCTTTTTTATTCTTGACAGTAATAGCATTAATTGCTATGAAAGATGTTGCTTTTGGGTTTTGTGGGGGTGGTTTTCTTTTTTGGGCTCAGTAGGTAACACTCTTCACTCTTGGTTAAAAAAGTATAGCAGAATATTTATTGTCCCTTTTGCTTGTTTTTTGAATTATAAAGTACGTTCCTTATATTCATGTGACAATGACGTTTTATTGCCTTTTTTTGCTACATTGCAAAGGAGTTTGCTGCAAAAACCTCTTTTCTTGAGAGACTTGTTCATTTATTTTTGATAGTTTAGATTGTGGAAAACTCAGTGCTAGTCTCAGGCCATTGTCACATTTTTCTGCAGCTTCTGGTATGGAGGTTCCTCCAGTTAAATGCCACGATAGTTCGATATCAAATGCAAGCCAGTGTGATGGAAATTTGTTGCAGTTGAAGGAGAAGATCCAGCTAGTTTCAAAGGCTGATAGCAGCAGTAATTCTAGTTCAGTACACCCAGTTAGAACATGCGAAGATGAAAATCTCGATTATGACAGCACATCAAGCTTTGAATTCCACAAAGGGGAGAGATCACTGCATCCTTCTTTGACGAGATCCCTTTCAAGATCAATGCCATCCAAATGGAATGATGCAGAGAAGTGGATTATGAACAAACAAAATGGTGGATCAAATACTTCAAAGAAGACCATTCTACAAAATCAAGCAAGTCGGCATTCAGTCGCAAGTATGATGAGAGCTGCGGCAGAGTCCACTAGTCTGGAACATAAGCCGGCAGTGAAGAGGGTTGATTTTTGTGCATCAGTTTCAGGGGAAGTCAATGCAGTTACTGAAGAAAGTAGAGACTCAACGGCGATTGATGGTACGGGTTTGCCTTGCATTAAGAGTGTTACAGAAGAAACCACAGGTTATTTTCCATTAACTCTTCTAACTATGGGGTGTCTCCGTGTAGATTTCAACAAATGTGTCCACTCGTTGGGCTAATTTTCTTTGAAACTTTATACTTGATAACATGTCAAACTTTTGTAACTCGATGTTTTGCTATGGAGTATCCTATATTTAGTTAGCTTAATGTGCAGATAAAGACACTGAATATTCTGTTTTTGCGCTCCTCGTTAAGTTCTTGCCTGAAATACTATTTCCTAATGATGCAGGAGTTTCTTTCATCAGATCAGTTTCAATGAGAGACATGGGAACTGAAATGACTCCAATTCCAAGTCAAGAGCCTTCCAGGACAGCTACTCCCATAAGTGCAACGACCCCATTTCGCAGCCCAACTTCTTCTTTACCGTCTACCCCTCGAAGAGGAGAGCCGACAACCCCATCAACCGATCTCCCAATCACCAATGCAACCCGAGCTTTGTCTGAAAATGGGAGAAGAGAATTGTCTGAAGAAGAACAGAAGCGTAAAACTAGAAGGGAAATTGTAGCCCTCGGTGTCCAACTTGGTCGGAAGAATATTGCTGCTTGGGCGAGTAAGGGTGATAAAGAAAAAAGCATTACCAGAGATGACACTGTTGAGTCGCATGAGGTTGAAAGAATTGAGTATGCAAAACGAGCAGCTGCATGGGAAGAAGCTGAGAAGTCTAAACATGCTGCCAGGTTTCCTCTAAGAGCTGATTCTGTTTGTTTTGTTGCGGACATTCTTTGTGGTCTTACATGAGTTGTTATATGCGATTTTATGACAAAATTACTTGATTTGTGATGTCAGGTTTAAAAGAGAAGAGATACGAATACAAGCGTGGGAGAGTCGGCAGAAAGCAAAGCTTGAAGCAGAGAAGAGGAAAGTAGAGGTAGATAATCCCCATCAACTTAAACTATGCCGTTGTGGATAAAGCAATGCACTGTTCTTTTCTCCATTGGTTATGTGTTTGTGAAAATTTTGATCATGCTGGGACTGGCAATTCACTTTCAGGCCAAAATTGAACATACGAGAGCCCGCTCTCAAGCAAAAATGGTGAAAAATATATCGTTGGCAAGGCAAAGATCAGAGGAAAAAAGGGATGAGGCGGAAGCTAGGAAAAACCGTCAGGCTGAAAAAACTGCAGCTCAAGCAGAGCACATTCGCCGAACGGGTCAAATCCGGGCTTCTCCCTTTGTATGTTGTGGTTGGTGGACTAGAAAACACCCATCATGCCAAGTTTGAAACTCTGCTTTGCCACACCATTAATATTGAAATTTTTGTTAGTCAAGAATTTCAAGGTAGTACACTTGCATTCATTCTGAAATTCTGTATAGCTAGGTAAAATGAGTGCTGCTTTTGGTTATTTAGCAGGTGAGTATAGACATTGTTTTATTTGGATCTGAAGTTGGTTAGAGCAAAATACAATTCAATGACTAAACAAAATCACGTTATCTTAGTCATGTCGAGGATCTCGTCTAGACGTTGCACTCGAGCTGATTCAGTTATTGTTAGTTCATGTTATATGCCTTGATATGGGATCTCGTCTAGACGTTGCACTCGAGCTGATTCAGTTCTTGTTAGTTCATGTTATATGCCTTGATATATTTTGAACTAAACGTCTAATTATTACAGTCGTTATCTATGCAACAAAATTAGGTTATGATGAGCTTTTTTTTTAATGCAAATACTGGATTTAAAGCGATTTGATTTATTTAATTATTCTTTAAGAAAAAAAAGTCGAACTCTTTTTTGATTAATAAATTGTAGGATATCTGACGTTCTATGTCCTGAGATATTGTACAATACACGTTTTGCATAAACTAATTTTAAGATAATTGCATAGTAAAACATTATGTTATGTTGATTAGGAACATTATCCCATTATTTTACCTTTTTTAAGGTAAATTACTTCGTGTTTTTTGTAACATCAAATAACCAGAATCCCCTTAGTCAAAGTGTCAAACAAACAACATTTATCAATTTTTGATTATCTTAAATGTTTTTGGCAAGTGAACTACAGAAGCTATAAAATAGGGTATTTTACTATTTTACAACATAACAATAGGCCCATTTAGAAAACTCGACTTTAATTCTCAATAATGCGATTTTTAGCTGCATCAAAAATCGCGTTTGGCGAAAACTCTGGAGTCAATTTGAGGCGGGAAAATGTTTTGGACAAAATATTAGCGCCCAACTCTGCAAAATTTCAAAAAACTCAACCTAATTCTTAATTACAGTCACAGAGTACATACGCGTTACCACATTTCACCATTCACATTCGCCATTTTCTTCTATATATCACAAACACACACTCATCACACTTTTGCAAAAAACAAAAACAGCAGCAAAACAATGGCAGACGTCTCGCATCTCGAGAGAATGGGACGAGAGCTCAAGTGTCCTATTTGGTAAATATTCTCTTATGTTAATTTGATGTTTTGTTCATAATTTGCTGATTTAGTTTCATAAATTTGATTTTTAATTATTTCACCAGCTTAAGCCTCTTGAACTCCGCCGTTTCGCTCACCTGCAATCACGTGTTTTGCGGGTAAGCACTTTTTTACCTGTTTTTTTCTTTTATTTTCGTGTTTTTAGGGCTTGAATTTTTATAGATTTTGTTTTATTGATGCAGTTGTTGTATTGAGAAATCAATGAAATCAGCATCGGATTGTCCTGTTTGTAAAGTCCCGTACAGGCGTAGAGGTACGCACGTGTGCTACTTCTTCTGATCTTTGCAGTTGGGTGAAATTTATCTGTAGCTACTTTGTTAGTATTGAAGAATGCCTGAATACTAATATCCTTCCGTATGATTTGAGATGTTTGGTTTTGACGTGCTTAATTGTTCGATCGGATTGCCTTCCGTCGCCTGATATGTAATTACTTGTATTCGCGAGTCGTGACTAACAATGTAGCAATACAAATGTGTATTTTAGCCCTCGAATGAAAAGTGTTATGTGAGTTAATGTGGATTAGTAGTTTGTACTTTTCTCCTAACAGTTCATTTTGCGTTTAGCTCAGTTTTGGTTTTCTCACGTTTGATTTAACTTTTTATGTCACAGAAGTTCGTCCTGCTCCTCATATGGACAATTTAGTCAGCGTGTACAAGAGCATGGAAGTGGCATCTGGAGTCAATATATTTGTCACGCAGAATGGAGCATCAACCAAGGAATCAGGTAAATAATTTAATAGTCCTATCCAGTGAAGTTAAGCCCGAGTCAAAGAATTAGATCCATGGAAAGGAAGTTTATGCTTAAACCAAAGAGGTGGGCTATATCATATGCAGGACCGACTTGGAATCTGTATATGATTGCATACCAATAGATAGCAATTTGCTTGAATTACAATTTTTCTTCCCATATTCAGGTGAAGATAAACATAATAGTGTTAATATTGGCGAGTATCAAGATACTGGTGAAGCTCAACTGCAGACTTTAGATGGTGACAATCAAAAGCAATATCAAAAGAAAGGATCAAAAAGGGCATCACTTACTAACCAAAGAGCTCTTGGCTTGAATTCAGTCAAACCCTCATTTCCTACCAAGAAAAGGGTTCAAGTACCTCAGTGCCCAGCTTCAGGGACCCATATGCAGCCTGAAAAGCCTGAATGTGGGATTGAAGAAAGCAAGCCTCCAGGAAGTTCTGTTATGCAAAAAGACACGACCTCTATCTGTGAGAAACGGAAACCAAATCTTTCTCCATTCTTCTGGCTCAGAGAGGACGCAGATTTAGAGAAATCAAGCCAGCAGACTGATGGCGATCAGGATATGTATACGCCCCCTGAGACTCCCTGCTTTAGTGACATCAAAGACTCCGACGATGACACCCCTAGTAAAATAAACCCAGAAGTAAGGATCAGATTTGCATGACCATAACATGCCAGCTCATTCTACCTTCATTCATAGCTTACTACATCTATTTCCTTCATATACTAAAAGCATTGCTATGGACTAACTGTTTCACTCATATCTCCTAGGCAAAATAGCTAATTTAATTTTCTTTTTTCTTTATAGGGAGGAACCGTTATGTTTCCGGATGCTGGTGATTTCATTGACAGCGAGATGTTTGATTGGACACAAAGGCCTTGCTCTCCTGAACTTTGTTCAAGCCAGTTGGCAATGCAGGTATTTTGTTGGCGAACACAATAACCAGAATGGTGTGGTCAACATTCTTGATCAAACTGTCAACCAGTTCTTTTATTGTAGGTTGAAGGTATTACTGGACGTAATGAACCTCAAGAGAAGGCTGATGCTGCCTCAACAGAAGCTACCACACCCCTAAAGATTAGTCCCAGTGAAACAAAAGGCGTAGATAAGAAGATAATGGGCAAAACATCTGGCAATGGACGTGGGATGAGAGTGCCTGACAAGAGAATTAGTAATGCAACTGAGACACGACAAAAGAAGAGGGCGAAGAGAAATCTAAGTGAAGTAACTGCAGTGCCAGCAAAGGTTCCTGAACGAGATATGCAAGAGAATTCTGCAAATAAGAACAAAATGTCAAATTTGAGGGAAAAAAATAGGAAAAATGGAAAGGTCTTATCTGAAGATATTATTCCACAGGTAGAGGCAGAAAATATTGTTACACCATCTGAACGGACCAGTGCTCAAGCAAAACGCAAAAGACCTACATCTGTTGATTTTTCAGCTTCTGAAAATTGTAGAAAAACCAGTGAAAAAAGCTGTAAGTTAAAGGAAAGTGTTAAAAACAGCAATAGCAACAAATTGGAAATTGCTCAGCAACAGAAATCAGGTGGCAAAGTTAAAGCTGGAAAGTTTAAAACAGTCGTTGAGCACATAAATGTGGAGCAATCCGATGAGGTTTTGATTTCTCATTCAAATGATTTGTTTGGTAATGACAGAGAAGTCTCAGATAAGAAAACTACGAGAACAACTTGTGAGAGAAAATGTAAAAAAATGTCAAAGTCTCTGAAAAAGGTGAAATTCTCTGTAGAAGTTGTATCTAAGAACAATTGTAAGTCTTCTACAACAAGTGCTGATGATGAGGCTGCAGGGAGTGGTAAAAATCTTAAAGAAAATCATTGTACCATAGATCAATCTCGTGTTGAAGTTCCTGCAAAATTGGATAAAGCTATTCCTTCTAATGGCCCTGTTATGCTTAAGTGCAAGACATTTCTGAGTGCAATCCACTGTGCTTTCTGTCAATCTTCAGATGACTCTGAGGTATTTTCTTTGATTTAGATGTTGTCTCTATGTTTTCTCTCTTGTTTTTTTGGCTTCTTACATTCTCACTGATTATCTAATCTAAGACAGTGTGCTTCACTGAACCAAAACTGTAGGATTCAGGGGCTATGGTTCACTACCTCAATGGGAAGCCAGTGACAGAGAGTAATGATGCTGTGCATGTGCACAAATATTGCACTGAATGGTATGTCAATGAAATTATTGTTATACTGTGATTATGCAATTCACAAAGTTATTTTACTGGCAAGCTAGTCTTAATATTAGATTTTCTCACCAGCTCAATTCCCTATCAAGTTACCTTCAATTAGGCATGTAAATGAATAGAAAATTGCTGATTTATTAATCCTGCGATGATTCTAAAGTACTTTTGTTAATCTGATTTAAAGACACTATTTCATTGGTATCAATCTGTCTATGAGTGACGTAATGGAGGTAGTATTTCTGGACTGGCTTTGGAGAAGGCACAGCTTTTATTACAGGTGTTATTGAATTGGGTATCCATATGCTGATATGCATGCTTTGCAGGGCACCTAATGTTTACTTTGAAGATGACAATGTTGTCAACCTTGAAAATGAATTGTCTAGAAGTCGTAGGATTAGATGCTCTTGCTGTGGAAAGAAAGGGGCTGCCCTTGGGTGTTATGAAAAGAGTTGTCGCAAGAGCTTTCATGTTCCTTGTGCAAGACTGACTCCAGAATGTCGATGGGACCATGTAAGTATTGGACTAATGTTTTTAAAATCTGAGAAAAGAGCTTATGAGCTGATAATTCTGTTTTTCACCTTTAATAGGAAAGCTTTGTAATGTTATGCCCAACCCATGCAACTTGTCAACTGCCAAATGAGATTACTAAATCTCAACCCAAGAAAAGAAGATGTGCTACTGAAAGGTTTGTTGGCTTTTTTCAGCAATGGGTATCAACAGCTGGAAATATTCAATGTCCTGCATGATTGTGTTGTTTGTTCACAAACTTGCTTTCTCACAGAAAATCGCATGACAACCAAGCAAAAGCTACAGATGGATGTAAAAGCAGTTCAATTTCACCATGGAAATCACAAAAGAAGTTCAAGAACTTGGTTCTCTGTTGTTCAGCTCTCACCAATACTGAGAAGGTAAGCATTAGAGGGTGTGGTGAGAGTAGTATTATTCCCTGTAAACTTTTTATGTTGCGAATGTGAGGTATTCTCCAAGAATTCAAAAACTTTTCTGTAGTAACAGTACTGAAGAACTGAAATATTTACTGCACAAATGCAGGAAATCGTCAATAAATTTGAAAACTTGTCCGGAGTAGCAGTATTGAAGAACTGGGACTCAAGTGTCACACATGTAATTGCATCTACAGATGAGAATGGGGCATGCAGACGAACTCTCAAGTTTTTAATGGGTGTTTTAGAAGGAAAATGGATTTTGAGTGTTCAATGTAAGCCTTGTTATGGTGTTGATTATTTTTATGCGAAAAGAAACTTTTTAATTTCGAGAACAAAAACTTTCAAGGAGACAAGTTTAAATTAAGCTATTGCTTAGATGCACTTACATCTCATTTCACATGGTCATCAATCTTGTTTTTTTATACTTATTTCCAATATAATGTTGTTCTGATGCAGGGTTAAAAGCATCTATGGAAGTTGGAGAGATAGTTGATGAACAGGTTTATGAGATTGCTGTTGACATTCATGAAATCAAGGATGGACCAAGGATCGGAAGATTGAGACTTTTAAACAAGGTTATTTCTTTTCTATTACTGATGGGATTTAAATTCTTATTCCTGGCTTTTAATGTAATTTGCAAATATACACAAGAGTTATCAATTTTATCTCATTATATATAAAATAAGTACAACAAAAAACAATAATGCATGAGAATTACATTTATTAAGTTACATGGCCAAATGCTATAAAATTACTTATTAAGTATTTTCCAGTTAAGAGTCTGTAAGAATAAACATTGGTGATTCTTGCAAGTTACTTCCGTGACACAAGTTCTCGAAGGTCTCTGTATTGACGCATCTTCTGACTTTGCAGCAACCAAAGCTTTTCGATGGGTTCAACTTCTTTTTCATGGGTGATTTTGTATCTTCATACAAAGGATATCTTCATGATCTCGTGATTGCTGGTGGAGGAAAAGTTCTGAACCGAAAGCCTGTGGTGGGAGAACAAGCAAATAAGACCTTCGTAATTTATAGCCTTGAACTTGCTGAGAAATGCAGGGCGTCTGATCCAAGTTTGATCTTGGACCGTAGGCGTAGTGATGCGCTGGCTGTTGCGAATTCCACTGGATCTGTAGCAGTGAGCAATACATGGATTCTGAACTCCATTGCAGGGTATAAGTTGCAGAATCTAGGAGAATAATGAGTTTTTTCAATCATCTCGAATGGTTTTCTATACGAGTAACAATATTCTAATCTTTATGTCTCTAGCTTTCGTCTTGTACTTAATTAAAACCAAGGAGATAAATGTTCTCTGGAATACAACTGCAGACAGTAATTTAATGTTGTTGATCGGTTAATTATGCACCCTGTAATGGTCATGCTTGTTTCTTTTCTTAGTTAATAATCGCATGTATATGTGATCTTCTGAGTATAGAGAACATTCTCAGTGCCCATTTGTGACCTTTTTGAAATATTTCGGCAACACTGAAAATACTTCATATATTTTTAGTTATCTAGTTGCAAAAGAAGATAAAAGATCTCTTATGATTTTAAAACCTGCTCACCACCCCTTTATTGTTTTTTCTATGTGTTTGTAATATAAATTACGAACATACTCTTAATTAGATGTTATTTAAATTTAAATTGCATTCTGACCATTTAATCCGTGTTTTTGTAGAACTCACAAATTTAAATTACTCACAATAGTAGTGGAAGAGCTGGGATTTGTATCTGAAAATATACGATAAATAATTCATTTGTTATTGAGTTTGATGTGGTGGAAAAAACATTTTTAAACACGTTCTAAGATTGAAAAAACGTGCTAAGATTTTATGGAAGAGATTACTTCTAGTCCGTGCTAATGTGCACATTATTAATGCTTTATATTGAAAAGCACATTACTTCTCAAAATCCGCCACCAACTTTTTATTGTTCTTTTGTTTTGATGAAGTCCTTGTTATTGTTCGTTCTTTCTGTATTTGCAATACAAAATGACCAAAATCCTCATTCATTAAATAATACTTTCTTAACTATTGAAAATTTCAGATGAATAAAAGAAGTACGTTTTTTTTTTAAATAAAGGGCATAGAAATGTTATTTCTGAGTTAATTATCCACCATTATATTAATTTGAGTAATTTATCAATATTTTTTACATTTTCCTTGGGAATGTTTGCAATAATTGTCACGTAATTTGACACTTGTGCACAATTAGTCATGTATTTTAGTCCTCTAAGTTGACTCTTGTCACAGTTTTGATCTTCCGACCAATTCTCGACTAATTTCTGTCGAAATTTGCTCGTTTTTTATCCCATTATAGGTCAATGTCGTATAAACTGCCTTCCATGCAATATAGAAATATTAAATCAAATAGAAAATAAAACAAAAAGAGCGAGTTCCGACTCAAAGGACTAAAATTACATTTTAAAAAGCTACAACAAGACTAATTCCATTAAAGCCCTAATTTACAGAAGTATTATTGCAAAATCCCCTTTTTCCTCAGGTGCCGTGCTCTCGAAGCTCATGATGGACATATCACCGTATTAATCATTCATCAATGCCCCAATTCCCACTCCGAGCCCTAAAATTAACCACCACAAAGATGAACCCTAATTCGGTCTCTTCATCCTCCTCCGCCACAAAACCACCGTGGATCGAACTTCCCATAGACGTTACGGCTAATATCCTACAACGATTGGACGTTATAGAGATACTCAATAGCGCACAGAAAGTGTGTACAACTTGGCGCAATGTGTGCAAAGATCCTGCTATGTGGCGAGTGATTGACCTAATCGGGCCTGAAGAGTTCGAACACATTTGTCGTCATGCAGTGGATCTCAGCCAGGGCCAACTGATTGACCTTAGTATTGAGTATTTCGGCACAGATGAGTTGCTTCACCACATTTCTCAACGGTACTTTTTCGTTTTTTTTTTTGAAGTTTTGATTTTTCAGTACAACACCACAATTTGTCCTTGTAAATCTTGGATAAAAAGGAGTGATGCTTAGGATAGGAACATAATATTATATGTGGGTTAATGCATAAAAGTATGAAAACCTGCACGAAACACCCCTTGGTTTGATAATTGTTTAGAACCCTTTGTGCAGGTTTTCGATACTACGTGGGGTTCCGCGTCGCTTTTCCGAAACCACATTGGGGTTTTACGTTGATATTCCTATTATATGTAGGGTGTTTGATACAGGGGCCCTTTGATAGCCAAGAAAGGAGTGGCTGGCTAGATATGGATTAGAGTAGCTAGCGTTAGCGTCTAGCATTTGCATGATTATATGGTTGTTTAGGAACATAGTACTTTCTACTATAATGTATTTTTTTTAATCGATTGTTGTCCATCATTGAGAGTTGGAGCAACATAATCTAGTAAATTGATTTCCTAAAGGATAGATTGTGTGAAATCTCCGTCCTCCGTGCCTGCTTTCTTGCCTGAAGTAAGAATGTCATTTTGGCAACTTTGCTTGTGTACTTCCTTCTCTCTTGTTGAACACTGTCGCTGGAATGAGCATAATGTTGCATGTTTACAACCGTTGCTTGGTTTCGTGCCTTTTTCTTGGAGTTTTTGCTTGATGTATAATTTAATGGACTTTATAAATTTGGTTGATGATGAAGGTAGTTAGTTTGGTCAGTTTATATTTAGTTCTGTTTTGGTGGGTGCTTTCTTTCTGTGATGCCCTCTGTAGTGTTCGGAATAATACTTCTTATTAATATGCTGGCTAGGCAGTGGCTTTCTTCAAAAGTTTCCTTGATGTTTTTAAAGCACAACAAATATATCTTGCCTGCCTTGAATCTCAAATCTCATTTAATGTGGTACGGTATCAACAGGTCGAGTCAACTCAGGCGTCTTACACTTACAAGTTGCTCTTACATATCTAGCAATGTTTTGAGCGAAGCAGTTGCAATGTTTCCCAATATTGAAGAGTTGCACCTGATCTACATGCCATTGATCCTTGCTGGAGATATTGAATCCATTGGCCGTTCGTGCCCCAATTTGAAGTCATTTACATTGTATTATGATATATGCTACTATCTAGACTGGCGTCCACATAGATATGATTATGAGTTCGCACGGGCGGTTGCAGAGAACATGCATGGTTTGCGCCATCTTAAGCTTTGTGGAACTAGTATGACAAACGACGGGTTGCGTGCCATTCTTGATGGTTGTCCATATCTTGAATCACTTGATCTACGGCAGTGCTTTAATGTCGTTCTAGAGGGGGATTTAGGGAAAAGGTGTTCTAAACAAATTAAAGATTTTCTACCGCCATACGAAGATGGTGATTATGAGTCGGATTCCGAAAATTACGACACTGGACCTTTTTATGATTCTGAGCATTCTGATAATTAGTCGGCCAAATGTTATGAAAACGATTCTCACCCTTCCGGCGGTGAGAACTTTTCCGTGGATGAAACAATATTCCACCTGTTGACCTGAAACAGGTTGTGGTCGAGGAGATCAATGGTGTGTTTTTTTATTTGGAAGCAGTTAATTTGGGTAGGCTTAGTCTTGGTAAATTGTTCTGTATTGATTTTCCTAGCTTTTTTGTAGGTTTTGGTAAGGGATGATCCAGATTGTTTTTGATAGCCTATGGGAGTTTTACCTGGGAAGCTTATATTGCCTCGTTGCTTTGTTAAATCAGCCTCTGATCGTGAATGCTAGGCATGTGGTATGAACATGTTAACTCGAAAGGCAAAGGCGTATGTTCTGTTATGTTAGGAGCGCATTACTATATGGTTTCTGGTGAAAGGCACTCTTCTTTAATGTGTTGTTTTGGTTTTGAAATGCTAAAATGTCCAAACTTGAAGTCTTGAAGCATGATGCTTCATTTGGAATGAACTTGTGTTTGTTGCTGTAGTTGCAACTTGCCACATGTTCTATGGATAAATAAGCACTTTGTCCCGAGTCGTTTTTCATTGTTGAATTTGGACACGTGTCAGCATTTTTAATCATTACATTTGGACTCATGGGGTATTTTTGAAGTGCTTATTTATCCATACAAGTCGTTAAAAATAAAAAGATATGAAAAGAAGTGCAAACGAGACATTTTTGATCCGATATAGAGAACATTCACAGCACCCACCTTCGTGAAATATTTCGACGACACTATTAAGAAGGCCCTATATGTAGTTATATCTAGTCGCAAATTGACATACTTTCAAGTTTTTTTTTCTATTTATTATTTTTGTTTATTCTTTTTACGAGAATTGGTTTTCTTTCTTACAACAGTGCTGTTTTCTTGGATGTAAAACAAGTGTAACATTTCTTCTTTTCTTTCCTTTCCTTTCACTTTATTTGCATGTAGATTAATTTGGAATGGCAATATTAAATAACTTCAACTTAATTTCAAATAAAGTGAAATAGCGATATAATTTTAGACGACTATTTGCTAAATTATATCACTTTAGTGCTTTTTACTATTTACTCTGAATAAATATCGATAAGTCGGAGAGAACATTCATACAATCCAGCAAGCGAACCAAACCACGATAGAATTATCCAACTGAAAATATATTACAGCTCATATCCAACACAATTACAAAAGTGTAATTTATTCAACACTTATATTTTTCTAGACACGTGTCGTGCTGCAAGCCCACCATAGTATTAGTCATCACTTGCCACTTCACATTCCCGTTATATCTTCCACCGCCAAAATAATCCACCAAATTCAAACTCTGAGTACTAAAAGTTAGCCACAAAAAGATGATTCGACGTACGTTTTCTTGTTCCTCCTCCTCCTCCGCCACAAAACCGCCGTGGATTGAACTCCCCGGAGACATTACGGCAAATATCCTGAAACGCCTGCGTATCATCGAGATACTGGAGAGTGCACAAAAAGTGTGTACAACTTGGCGTAATGTGTGCAAGGACCCTGCCATGTGGCGAGTGATCGACATGGAGTGCCTAAACGGCCCGTACGACCTCGAGCTCATGTGTCGTCATGTGGTGGATCTCAGCCAGGGGCAGTTGATCGACTTTAATATCGAGTATTTCTGCACCAATGAGTTGCTTCGCTACGTTGCAGAACGGTAGTTTTTTGGCAATTCTTTTGTTCTTTCTTATGTATTACTTATGTATTACGTTTAAGTACAAAACCACAATTTCTCGCGGTGTAACAAACTACGTAGATGGGTGTTTTTACGTATGTATGTGGTGTTTGAGACATAGGGCCTTTGATAGCGAAGAAATGAGTAGCTGATTAAATATGGATTACAGTTAGCTAGCGATTAATATCTAAAATATGTGTTTCTGCTATGATGTATCTTGCTTTTATATACTGTACTCGATCTTTGTGAGGTCGACTATATTACTTGACCCGATAGTAGAATATGCTTAACAAAGCACTGATAGCTAATTAAGGTGTACAAGATGCTGCCAAATCGCCTCATTATATCATCATTTTTCACGATACATAGATGTTTGCTTTCATGTCAGAAATTCGTCTCAATTCCTGGTAAAAGGAGCTACATATTGTAGTAAATTGATTTCCTAAAAGATATATCCCTGTGAAATCTCTGTCTTTTGGGCCTATATAGCCTAAGTAAGAATGTCAACTTGGCACTTTGCCTTGTATCCTTCCTTTTCTCTTGTTGATAATGTGGTCGCTGGAACGAGCATAATGTTGCATGTTTACAGCCGTTTTCTGGGTTCCTGCCTTTTTCCCTCGGAGTTTCTGCTTGATGTATGATTCCACGGACTTTTAAATTTTTGTCCATGATGAAGATAGTTAGTTTGGTCATTTACGATTTTAGTTCTGTTCTGATGGTGCTTTCTTTCTCTGATGCCCTCTGTAGTGCTGGAATAATATTTATCATATGCTGGGTAGGTAGCTGCCTGGTCAAAAGTTCCATTGATGTTTTTAAAGCACAATAAATATATCTTGTTTTCCTTTGAGTCTGAAATCTCATTTAACGTTGTACGGTTTCAACAGATCGAGTCAGCTCAGGCGTCTTAGACTTATGGATTGCGGTTATATATCTGAGAAAGTTTTGACTGAATCAGTTGCAAGGTTTCCAAATATCGAAGAGTTACACCTGATCTTTATGTCATCAATCCTTGCTGGAGATGTCAAATCCATCGGCCTTTCATGCCCCAAGTTGAAGTCATTTACATTGACTAATATATGGCACTGGCATCCACATATAGGAAATAATGAGTTTGCATGGGCGGTTGCAGAGAACATGCATGGTTTGCGCCATCTTGGGCTTTTCGGAAACAAGATGACAAACGACGGGTTGCGTGCCATTCTTGATGGTTGTCCTTTTCTCGAATCACTTGATCTACGACAGTGCTTTAATGTCGTTTTGGAAGGGGACTTGGGGAAAAGATGTTCTGAGCAAATAAAAGATCTTCGACTGCCATATGAAGACGATGATTATGAGTCGGATAAAACTTACAAAGCTGAACCTTTTTATGATTCTGAGTATTCTGACAACTACTCCACCAGCAGTTATGAAAACGACTCTCACCCTTCCGGCAATGAGGACTTCTCTGTGGATGAATCAATATTCTGTCCGGTGACCTGAAACAGAGTCTGGTTGGAGATCAATGTTGTATTTTATGACTCAGGCACTCATTTTGGCTAGTCTTGGTCTTGGTAAAAGTTCCGTCTTAGTTTTCCTAGTTTTTGGTAAGAGATGATCCAGATTGTTCCTGATAGCCTATCGGTGTTTTACCAGGGAAGCTTATATTGCCGTTGGTTCATCTCGACTTAGTGCCGTTTCGTTGCTGCTTTTGACCGTGAATAGTAGGCTCCTTTTGATTACAATAGTTCTTATCTTCTGTAAATATTGTTAAATTTTACAGATTATAGGCATGTGGTATGGAATGTTAACTTAGAAAGGCGGAGGCATATATTCTGCTATGTATATGGCGCATTACTGAGTGGTTTCTGGTGGAAGGGGCTCTCTGTAATGTGTTGTTTTAGTTTTGAAAATGTCTAAACTTGAAACTTGAAAGCATGATATGCTTCATTTAGCATGGATTTGTGTTTGTTCAACAATTCTGGGAGGTGTGTTCCTTTTGCTAGTAACTTTTGATCAATAGTATACTTCATGAAAATGTTCAAGAATTCCGAAAATTGTCCTTACCTATCAAAGATTATTATCAGTCTAATTGCTAAGTATCATCAGTAATATGTTCTCTTTGTTTGTCTTTCTTTCTTAGCTCCATTTGTTCTTAATTAATGATTACTTCATTATGGCCACTGAACTTCTCTACCGTCAAATTCCACCAAAGTAAATTGGTGTTCTTGCTGAAGTTCTCAGGCGATCTGTTCACTTCGTTGCAGAGCCGCTTGTGCACAACTTTTTCTATTTTAAGTTTTATCTAGAGTTGTATGCCATGTTCTTATTGTGGATTAATGATTCACTAATTTATAAAACATGTAGGAATTTGACGCTTTTTATTTTATGACTAATACGTTATGTTAAATTAGCACTTGCTCGTCAAAAAGAAAAAGATGAACGATCCCTTAATGATTTTGAAACCTGCTCACCACCCCTTCATTGTCTTTTTTATGTAATATAGAGTGACCAACATACTCTTAATTATATGTTTCTTTTTTCTAAATTTTGGAAATTCACGGAATACTGTTTTTTTTGTTTTTCAATGTTAATTGTTAAGTTAAAGTATGTCCACCATCCTAGCTCCAGTTAAAGTAAATTACATTTTTTATTTTATTTTACAGTGTACTTATCACACAAGAGTCATTTATCAATATTTTGTTCTAGACACGTGTCGTGTCCACAGCCCTCTTATAGTATTAGTCATCACTTCTCAATTCCCATTTCCATTATATTCCACCGCCAGAACTGAATCCTAAGACTATCACAATGTTAGGAACAAACTGAAACTCTGAAGACTAAAAATTAGCCACGAATATGATGATTCGAAATACAGTTTCTTCCTCCACCTCCTCCGCCGCAAAACCGCCGTGGATTGAACTCCCCAGAGACGTCACGGCAAATATCCTGCAACGGTTGGACATTATAGAGATACTCGAGAGTGCACAGAAAGTGTGTACTACTTGGCGTAGCGTGTGCAAGGATCCTGCCATGTGGCGAGTCATTCGCATGGAAGCCGACCTCTACGCCAAGCCGTATGATCTCGAAAGCTTGTGTCGACATGCGGTGGATCGCAGCCGGGGCCAGCTGGTCGATATCAGTATCGCGTATTTTGGCACGGATGAGCTGCTTCGCTACATTGCGGAACGGTAGGTGTCTTTTTTTTTTTTTTGCAGTTTTCGTTTTTTACTGAAGTTTTACCGTTTATTTTCAAAATCAGTAGGTTTGGTGTTTGAAACAGGGGATTTTGATAGCCAAAAAGTGATTAGATATGGATTAGAATAGCTAGAAATTATAGTGTGGAGTTTTGCATGATATTTCGTAAGTCGTTTGGTAACATATGTTGTTCTCTATTAAAGTCTGTAGATTAATAATAATCTCATTCATTGAGAGGTGGAGTGTATTACCTGAGCTGCTACTAGAATAGGTTTATGAAATGTACCAATAGCATTTCAAACCTGATTATATTCCTTTAATGTGCATGTATTAGGTGCCACCGAACGACTTGTATTTGTCGTTTTTTCGAGTGTTGAGATGTTTGCTTGCAATTTGTCTATCGTTCTCGTAAGATACTTCTGTCTGTCATTCAGTTTAAGAGTATTGAAGCCAGGTTTCAGGAGCAGCACATTTTACTAAACTGATATCCTAAATGATTGATCCGATTCTGTGAATTCTGTCTACTCCGTGCCTGATTTTTTGCCTGATTTTGGAAATTCTCTTGGTTGTTATATTTGGTCGATGATGAAGATTGTTAGTCTAGTCCGTTTAGTACTGTTTCTTGGTGTTTTTTTTCTTTCTATGATGCACTCCGTAGAGTTGGGAGTAATACCTTTTATTCATATCCTGGAATCGCTCTTACTTTTCAATAGCCCCCTTGATGTTTTGTAATACACAACAAACACATTTTGCTTTCCTTAATCTCATATCTCATTTAGTGTTGTACGGTTTCAACAGATCGAGTCAGCTCAGGCGTCTTACACTTACAGGCTGCTATCGAATATCTCGCAATGTCTTGAGCGAAGCAGTTGCAAAGTTTCCAAATATCGAAGAGTTACACCTGATCCATATGTCATCAATCCTTGCTGGAGATATTGAATCCATCAGTCACTCATGCCCCACGTTGAAGTCATTTACATTGAATAATACATGGTACTGGCATCCACGTATAGCAGACAATGAGTCCGCACGGGCTGTTGCAGAGAACATGCATGGTTTGCGCCATCTTAAGCTTTGTGGAAATAAGATGACAAATGCTGGGTTGCAAGCCATTCTTGCTGGTTGTCCACACCTTGAATCACTTGATCTACATGAGTGCTTCAACCTTGATCTAGAAGGGGACTTGGGGAGAAGATGTTCCGAGCAAATAAACAACTTTCTACAGCCATTCGCAGATGAGGATAATGAGTTGGAGTCTGAAACATACGACGCTGAACCTTTTCGTGATTCTCAGTATTCTGATAATTACTCCACCAACAATTATGAAAATGATTCTCACCTTTTCGGTGGTGAAGACTTCTCTGGGGATGGAGCAATATACTATGTGTGTACCTAAAAACAGGTTGTGGTTGAGAGGATCAATGATGTGTTTTATAGGCAGTCACTTTGACTAGGCTTAGTGTCAATAAAGTGTTTACTATCCTGCCATTTTGTAGGTTTTGGTAGCGGAAGAACCGGATTGTTTTTGACTCCCCATGGGATTTCCGTATCGAAGCTGATTTTGCCGTTGGTTCGGTTCGTCTTTACTAGCAGCTGGTTCGTGGTTTTGTTAATCTGGCCCTAATCTTTGGCTCATTTTGATTACGTTAGTTCTGGATCTTTTGTAAATATGGTTTAGTTTACAGCTTATTACCTTGTGTTATGGCATCAAATGAGTGGAACAAGCTGCACAAGCCAAGAAATGTGTATAGAATCTTGTTGATTCTTGTAAAAATGTTTGTTCTTAGGTTTGTAATATGATGCTCGTTGTGGGATGAACTCGACATCGCATGTAAATTATGTGAATAATGCACATATGTTGTATATTTGTAGATGTCTCGTCATTTATATATTTAAATTAATTCCGTTAGATAAGTAATGAAAAAAGAACACAAACAGGATGCTCATGACAAAGTCTAGGGTGGAAAGTAACGAAAGTATATTTATGTCGTCAGAGTCATCATAACTAAGCTCGGTCTAGTTTAGGTTCCGCAATTTCAATTTTTTTTTTTGCAAAAGAATCCAAGTAGAGGTTGCACACTTTTTTGTTATATTTTGGTGGACTAAGTTTTGAATTTCTAGGTATGTAACTGAATTTATTTGTTCTTTTCTTTTAGACAATTGTTCTTTTCAGTTCTTTTCTTTTAATGTAAAAGAGCTTCTTAGATTAAGAAATAATTTGTTAGATCATAGTATCAATAGTTAACGTGAATAGTTTAAGTGAGATGATACATACTGAGCAAAATCCCTAATCACATAGCAGTTTTTCATTGTTTACTATATTACCCTTTCAAAATCAAGCTTATCTATTTCCTTTTTAAATTTCTGAATTTTTTCAATATAGAACCAACATAAAGAGAATCTCTTCCCAAAAACCAAAATAAATTATTTATCGTTATTTTTCCAAAATAAAAAAATATCCAATGAAATCTTCCTTCAACTTGTTCTGGTGCATAATTTTTGTTACTGGTTATTATGAACTGACGTAGTTTTTCATCTTCCTTGGGTTGTAAACAAAATTAATACATCAAGATCAGTTCATTAATTTCTTGTGATTTATTTACAAGTCTTGGTTTATGTTTTAGAACTTAATATTTCTTGAAAAAAAAAAATTGACTATGCAGTCCACCCAAATTTATCAATAATTATTTGGTTGTCACGTATGTACTTTGTGATCTTCATTCTTAAAATTATATTTTGT
Organism: Misopates orontium; assembly: GCA_946800315.1. Taxonomy (NCBI): domain Eukaryota; kingdom Viridiplantae; phylum Streptophyta; class Magnoliopsida; order Lamiales; family Plantaginaceae; genus Misopates; species Misopates orontium. The sequence continues at coordinate 6,447,346 of OX326947.1, forward strand.
ACGTTGCCAGCTTAGTTGTGAACTCTTTTGTCTTCTTATGAGAAATTTTCAACTTTGGTGCCTCAAGTTGGCAACTTTACAATTTTGGTGCCTCAAGTTAGCATCTCTCTTTTTTGGTGCTTCATGTTGGTATATTTTGTCAAATTTAGTGCCTATTTCCTCAATTATTCAATTTTGGAGTCAGATTTTATTTTCTTCAAAAACAGGGGCAGAATTGCAAGAAACATAAAGGAAGAAATGTTTCTTGCAATTTACCAGGAAAAAAAAAGAAAAACGAAAATACACATTGTAAAAAAAGAACGATTTTGCAAATTTGGAATACCACCCGATTTTGCAAATTTGCTCCAGTTTTACAGCTTCTGCTGCTGCACATTTCTGAGTTGAGGCGCAACATCAAATTGGTGGTGGGTTAAGTGCTAAGCTTGGGTACCCATCTCCTAAACTGGGTGTCTTGTTTTTTTTTTTTTTTTTTTTTTTTTGAATAAATAAAGTTAGTATCTTTAATATGTGCTTTAATGGGTTTTCATTTTTTTTGTTGTTGTGAGGTAATTTTGCATTGCCGTTTTGGATGAAGTTTTGCAGATTTGCGATGATTGTTCTTCTGATAAAAGCTCTTTTTTTTTTTTTTTTCAATCTTCTTATCAACTTGAGCTTTTTATGCACATGATTGTTGACTGGAGTGTGCTTTTGGATTTTTTGTTCTTCATATCACTTCTTCATCTTGAATTCTCTTTTCCGTTCTCTTTTTCGAATATGTATTTTTTTTTTTTTTATAAACTGCAAGAAACATTTCTTGCAAATCTGCCCCTGTTTTTTGGAAAATAAATTCTGACTCCAAAATAGAATAATTGAGGAAATAGGCACTAAATTTGACAAAATATACCAACATGAGGCACCAAAAAAGAGAGGTGCCAACTTGAGGCACAAAAATCGTAAAGTTGTCAACTTGAGGCACCAAAGTTGAAAATTTCTCGTCTTCTTATTTAAGGTTTTAAAGCATTTAAATTGAACTAGAAGAAATGGCATTTGTATTTAGCTTTTGAATTGAAATATCTTTCAAGAATGGAGAATATTTCCTGTGAAGCAAGAAACTATTGCCAAATAAATTAATACATAATTTCCCACAAAGAAAAGGACCACAAAGACATCTTTAACTAGATATTCTTCTAATTTTTTTATTTATTTAAATCAATAGGTTGTGTGGTGAAATTAAATTATTTATTTAGGTCTTAAACAAAATACTTGTTCACATAATTTATCTACTATCTTTATATAAAAAAACATACAATCTTTCCTAATCATAAATAGGAAAGAAGAATGTTTTAGAAAGTTTCTAAAAATTCTCTAAATCAGTTATTGGTTCTAAAAAGGAAAATGAATCTACTATTGATTTAGAAGGGGTAAACTAGTAAACAATTAGAAATTGCTCTGTATTTAGGGATTATATATCATCTCACCTAGTTTAAGGTTGCTATAATTAAGGGATCGTAACTAAAAAAAGATTAGATATTAGGAGATTGAATTGCTATAATTAAGGGGTACGTAACTGATTTTACTAGTTATGGAATTCAGAAAGGCCGAGATATGTGCCCTATGAATTTAATTGGAAGAGATTGCGTACGCTCATATTAGTGATTTCACTTCTCAGTCGCATTATTTTCATAAATCATATGTAACCATGATCCAATTCTTAGGAAGGTTAATGCAAAATACCCTTGTAAGATAATCAATCACCATGGCAAAGAAAGAAGCCAAACTCCAAAGACTAGAAGAACCTACAAACAAATCTCCGCCATGGACCGAACTCCCCGTGGACATTACAATGAATATTTTGCAGCGAGTGGGCGCTGTAGAGATGCTCGAGAGTGCACAAAAAGTGTGCACAACTTGGCGTAACATGTGCAGGGATCCTGCCACGTGGCGTGTGATTCACATAAAAAAGATACGCTCCAATCTGCCGTACGAGGCTATGTGCCGTCACGCAGTAGATCGCAGCCAGGGCCGACTGACCGACCTTAATTTGATTAATTTTGGCACCGATGACTTGCTTCAATACATCTCCGAACGGTATAGCTTTTTTTTCGATATTTCATGCAGATAACATATGTTGTGATTTCTATGTGTTTTATTACCTTGGTAGATGTTTGCTTCACTTTCCAAAATTTGTGTCGGTTTACTGGGAGAAAATGCATAAGCCCCCTCGTGGTTTGAAAAACATGCACTAAATTTTCGTATAGTTTGTTAATTGTTTAAAGTCGTTTTGCGCTTTGAAGTACTTGTACTCCGGCACGCAACTCTTTTCGGTCCAGCTTCATGTGTATCTTTTGACAGCAGGCCTGCTTAATTTTTTTATTTTATTTTTTACATTTTCTATTTGACAAGTCTAATATGTCCCTTAAGAGTATTAACTTGAAATCCCATGATTTTTCGTTTTTTTGTTGTTATTAGTTTTAAGAGTAATGAGGCCAGGCTTGCTGAAGCATGCAATTTTTACGTTTAAAGTGGTGAAGACTTTTAGCTCAATCTGCTAAGTTGTTATAATATTGCTTTCTTTCTATGTTGCCCTCTATAGCGTTGGAGTAATGCACCTTATTCATAGTATCGCTACGCAATGGCAATGCTCCTACCTTTCAAAAGTTCCGTTGATGTATTTTAATATGCTATCAATACATACCGTGTTTTCTTGAATCTGAAATCTCATCTATTGTTGCACAAGTTCTACAGATCGAGTGAGCTCAGGCGTCTTAAACTCACAGGTTGCTGTGATATATCTCCCGAAGGTCTGACTGAAGCAGTGTTATACTTTCCAAATATCGAAGAGTTGCACCTGGTGTTTATGCCATCAGTTCTTGCTGAAGATATCGAGTCCATTGGCCAATCATGCCCCACGTTGAAGTCGTTTACGTTTAAACATACATGGCACTGGCATGGTCGTGAATATGATGACGGGTACGCATATGCTGTTGCGGGTTACATGCCTGGTTTGCGCCATCTTAGGCTTTCTGGAAATAAGATAACAACTGACGGACTAGAAGCCATTCTTGATCATTGTCCAGAACTTGAATCACTTCATCTGCCAGAGTGCTTTAATCTTCATATAGAAGGGGATTTAAGTAAAAGATGTACCGAGCAAGTAAAGGATTTTGTACCTCCGATCGACTACACAGATTGGGATGGTATTACATCCGACGATGAATCATTTAGTGATCTTGAGTCTTCTGATCATGAATACCCTGCTGACTATGATGCTAATGCTTCCGACGATGAAATGAATGATGATAATACTTCCTACAAAGAATCGACTGATGATGATACTACCGAAGACGAAACGGATGATGATGATACTACCGAAGATGAAACGGATGATGATGGTACTACCGATGAAGAAACGGATGATGGTGATACTACGGAAGGCGCTTCATGATGAAAATTTTGATGTAACACATTATCTCAAAAGTCATAGTCTTGGTGAAGTGTTCTGTTATTATTTTCCTAAGTTCTTTTTGGTAAGTTCTGCTAAGGGAGGATTCAGATTGTTTTTGATAGTCTGTGGGAGTTTTGTATGGGAAGCTTATTTGCAGTTGGTTCATCTCTATTAACACTGCTATTTCGTTGTTTTGTTAAATCTGCTTATGATCTTGAATTTTAGGCTCCTTTTGATAGCTAGGCATGTGGTGTGTACTTTTGGGCTGGGCTAGTTTTTTGATTCAAAATATTAATTTATATGTTAAATTAAAAAATAAAGGTTAATCAAACTCTTGAAAGCTTATTATAAACTATATATTTTGAGTGTTATCTAATAATCAGATCTTGTATATGTTATCTCTAAATCTGAGATTTGAGAAATCTTTCAATTGTACTTTATCTTTCTGTGTAGTATTTTTGAATTTTAATATTGTAGCTATTAAAAAATGTCATAGAGGGCACCATAGAAAATGCTCCAAAGCAAACAATACCAAATATCCACGTGAATAAAAAATATAAATAAATGGAATCATATAAGTTTTATTTTCTAACCATGATTTTTATCAACAGTTTCTATTTCATCTTATCAAATAAAATTTAATAAAGTTGCTCACGATCAAATCTAGCCGTTGATTTCAGTCAATGGATACAAACGTGTGTTCATCACATTTTCCAATCCCGATTTTTTCACGCCAAACCAAAACCCTAACACACAGTCAAAACCACCAATGGAGAAGAAAAAATCGAAACTCGGAAGACGAAAACCGGCGAAGAAATCTCCGCCGTGGATCGAACTCCCTAGAGATGTTACGGCGAATATCCTGCATCGATTGGGCGCGATAGAGATACTGGAGAGTGCACAGAAAGTGTGCACAGCTTGGCGATCTGTGTGCAAGGATCCTGCGATGTGGCGAGTGATCGACATGTGGAACCTAGGCGATCTCCACGATATGCCGTACGATCTCGAGATCATGTGCCGTCACGCAGTGGATCGAAGCCAGGGGCAATTGATCGACATCAACATTCAGTATTTTGGAACCGATGAGTTGCTTCACTACATCTCCGAGCGGTAGATATTTGCAATTTTCGTTTTGTAATGTTTGTATCATTGTTAATTTGATTATGTGTTTTTTCTTTTTGAGAAAATTTGATTATGTGGTTGACATTTGCGTTAATTTCCCCAAATTTGTGTTAGTGTGTTGGTGAGATACTTCAGTGTTAGAGCCTTTGGTGTATAAGATTTAAGTAGTGAAGCAAGGTTTAAAAGTAACGTATTTAGTAAATTGATTTTCGAAAGGATTTACCCTGTGAAATCTCTGTCGGCTGAAGCATACAGTTTTGTTTTAATTTAATGAGAAATAATTTGGTGCTGGTGAGGCTAAAGATTAATAGACACCTGCAAATCGTGCTTATTTGAGGATGGTTGATTGCTGGATTGGAGGAAGTGTCTTTAGATGATTAGAATATTTTCTATTCTTAAGGCAATCTTTCGAATTTGGTGATCGGTAGAAGTACCAGGATATTGTCTGGTTTCGAATCTGTTCTTGCAATATTCAAGGTCTTTTTTCCGGGGTTGGGGGCGTCATTTGCCTTTCTCTTGAGTAATTGAAATGAAACTGATTCCCTGTTCTTTTATTGTTTATCAAATTAAGCATAATTTGAGGATGTGAAGCAATGCTTTTCGTTTAACTGTTTAATTTCTCAATTATTTATTGAAAAAACAGGTTGTGTTGACAACTTTTCTTGCTTCTCTTTGTTCCGTTATTGATTACGTTGTCTCTAGAATTAGCATAATGTTTAATGTTCTGAACCATTGCTTAGGTTCATGTCTTCTTCTTCAGCATCTGTCGCTTGTTTCAGGATTCCATAATTAAAGATTGTAAGTTAGATCCATTTAGTTCTATTTTGATGGTGCGTTAATTTGTAGTGTCTGCAGTAATACAACTTATGCATGTTCTTGCTACGCATTCGCATTGCTCTTGATTTTCAGAAGTTTCTTTAGTATATTTTATATACAATAATACACTATACTAGTCCTTGAATCTCAAATCTCATCTTGTGTTGTATAATTTTAACAGATCGAGTCAGCTCAGATGTCTTAGACTTGCATGTTGCTGTTCTATATCTGGGGAGGGTCTAAGCGAAGCAGTTGTAAAGTTTCCAAATTTGGAAGAGTTGCATATGATCTTTATGAAATCGGTCAGTGCTGAAGATATTGGGTCCATTGGTCGTTCATGCCGCCAGTTGAAGTCAGTTACGTTTAACCAACAAGGGTGCAAGTCTCCACGTATAGAAGATGATGAGGAAGCACTTGCTGTTGCAGGAAACATGCCTGGTTTGCACCATCTTAAGCTTTTTGGAAATAAGATGACAAACGACGGATTGCAAGCTATTCTTGATGGTTGTCCAAATCTTGAATCACTCGATCTACGACAGTGCTTTAATGTTGTTCTAGAAGGGGATTTAGGCAAAAGATGTTCTCTGCAAATAAAAGATTTGCGTCGCCCTTTGGACTCTACTGCTGATTATGAGTGGGATTCGACTATTTTTGGTGAAGCACCTTGTACTAATGGTTATGTTGATAATTATCCCGATGACGATTATGACAACTATTTCTTCTGGGGATGAAGCATTATGCCGTGTCTGAACCTGAAACAGGTTATGGTCGAGGAGGAGATCGATGGTGTGTTTTATGTCTGTTCTCCGATTCTCCTACTTGCTTTTTCCTAGTTTTGTTAGAACCGCCTCTGACCTTGAATTTGAGACTCTTTTGATTACTATAGTTCTCAATTCTTGTTACAGCGAAGAGGCATGTGCTGTGGAATGTTAAATCAAAACATGGAGGTGTAAATTCTGGTATGTTTAGAAAATTATGGTAAAGCACTATACTGGTGGTTTATGGTGAATTACACTCTTTTATTGCATGTTTACTGTGTTCTTTCTAGGTTCTCTTCAGGCGTTTGAACTGCACAAATGTTTAAACTTTAGAACAGAAAGCAGCGTGTATGGCCTATGGGGGTATATATGATATCAATCAATGTCTTAATTTTGAGGAAAACACTTTCAAGAAATCCTATATTTATGAGGTCTATTTTTGAGTCTCATGGAGTTATTTATGTAGCTATTCAAATGCATACTTTTCAGTTTTTTTGTGAATATTATCTGGCATTAAATTTATCATACAGCGCCTATATGTTGTTGCAATAGCCAATAAGTCTAGTGAATACTTTTTAATTTTTTTTTTTGGTAATTAGTCTAGTGAATACTTGCATATTATGGGTAACAGTTATTCTTCATAAATATTGTGCTTCATGAATGTTAACAATTGATCTTTTTGAACCATTAACAAATGATTTCAAGTTACTATTTCCGCAGTTTAAAAAATTCCAAATGAAAACAATTACAACGACAACCTCTTCATCTAGGAAAAAAAACATTTAGCAAATGATCTTATCAAACTACTCGATGAGTAACTATGTTTCGATTAGTTAAAAAGAAATTATAAGGTGTTGGTTTATAATTGTAAAGTTGCTAAATGAACCAACATTATTCCGAATATAGAAAATATTTATGCTTATTTAAATATTTAATCAATAAAATATTGATTATTTATAAATTTAAATCAATTCTACCTTGCAATAAATTCTGCAATTTCAGTGTTGAGTAGAAATTACATAATAGTCCTCCTATGTAATCATTGAGACATTGACTATTGATCAAATGGATGAAGAGGTAATATCTGAATTTTAAGGGAGTATTGATCAAAGATCCACTCCTCAAGGAGGTCAATGCAAAATACATTGTTAAGAAATTTTTTTATAAGGGTTTCTGACAATTTACTCCATGTGCTATACCAAATTGATAAATCACCTCTGTGAAAAATAAATAGGCAAATTATTTCCTTTGATTTCAAAAATTGGCACACCAATTCTGTATTCTTTTAGTATATTTTTTTTATATTTAATGTCTAAAATACGCTTGTAATTTTTAATATTTTATTTTCTGTAATTTTAAATTTAATTATAATTTTTAAGAAATAATATTAGTAGAAGTATAAAAAGTATTATAAAACGTACATATTTTGAAATCATATTTAAATTTTAATTTTCTTTATATTTTCTTAACAAGTTAAAGTATAAAACTAAGTATTTATTTATTTTTTTTAAAAAAATATATAATTATCCTTTTTCGCCTAAAAACTATCTCACCACTGTCAGAGTAAATAAACTAAACTACTCTATGTAAAAAGATAATTTACCAATTTTTAAAACCACCTGAGCCCAATTTATTTGCCAATTGATTTGCAGCAAAATTGATTTGCCAATTTAACATAACACAACGTGTTTGTATGTTCTTCTCTCTCTTATACGTCAAACCAAACCAAACCCTAACCCTAACCCTAACCCTAACCCAATCAAAACCATGGGAACCGGAAGACGAAAATCAACGACGAAATCTCCAGCATGGACTGAACTCCCTTTAGTCATTACGGAAAATATCCTGCACCGATTGGGCGCTATAGAGATACTCAATAGCGCACAGAATGTTTGTACGACTTGGCGTAGTGTGTGCAAGGATCCCGCCATGTGGCGAGTGATTCACATGAAAAACGTGGACGGTGTGCCGCACAATCTGGAGATCATGTGCCGTCATGCAGTGGATCGCAGCCAGGGCAAGCTGATCGACATCAACATTGAGTGTTTTGGCACCGATGAGTTGCTTCACTACATTGCCCAACGGTAGTGTTTCTTTTTGTGATTTTCGTTTTCTAATGGTAAAAATTTGAAGCGTGTGGTGCTGAGATACGTATTATATTTGGTGTTTGATTGTCGAGGTATTCTCGTTTGTCCTGTGTGCTATATGGTTTAATAAGAGCATTGAAGCCAGGTTTAAGGGGCAGTCTATTTTGGTAGATTGATTTTCAAAAGGATGGATGATACGAACCAAGCCTGATCATTTGTGTATTTAGTAAGTATTATATATTATTTATTAGTATTATTAGATGGATAATTAGTAGTGGTTTGTAGTAAGTTAATTCACTGTTTTTATCTGTAATTTTAGTAAGTAATGATGCCTATGTACAGATTATGCATATATCGAAAATCGAACAACTTTTCTTCATCTTTCTTCTTGGAGTTGTGTTCTGACTCGAATAGGAACAATTATTCTTACATTTGTAACAATGGACCATATGAAATCTCTGTCGGCTGAAGCATACAATTTTATATCTTTAAGGTGTGCCTGAACAATAAATGCAAATTGTGCTTATTTGAGGATGTTTGATTCTGGAATGAAGGAATTGTATTTATATGTGACTTTTTTAAGGCTATCTTTCACATTTGGTGCTGGTGAAATATGCCAGGATATGGTCTAGTTTTGGCACAATAGAATTATATTTTGTAATCTTCAAGGCTGTGTGTTCGTTCTTTTTTCTTTTTTTTCTTTTTTTTTGTGGGGTGGGGGTGGGGGTGGGGTCGTCTTTGTTAAAAAATTAATAAACCAAACTGTAATTGTGAAGCAATGGTTTTTATCATGCAATTGTTTTAGTATCTAAATTTTATTTAATTTAAAGAACAGGTCTTTGTTGGCAACTTTTCTTGTCTCTCTTCTTTTCCCTTATTGATTATCCTGTTCCTGGAATGAGCATAATGTTGCATGTTTCGCGCCGTTGCTTAGGTTCATGCCCTTTTTCTTCAGCAGTTTTACTTTTCCAGGATGAATTAGGTCCATGATGAAGATTGTTCCTTCAATCTGTTTTGAGGGTACTTTCTTTCTATGATGCCATCTGCAGTGTTTGTAGTAATACAACTTGTGCATGTTCTAGCTACGTATTGGCGTTGCTCTTGCCGTCTAGTCAGCTTCTTGAATGTATTGCTATGTACAATAAATACATTCAACTATTCCTTGAATCTCAAATCTCATGTCGTGTTCTATGGTTTTAACAGATCGAGTGAGCTCAGATGTCTTGGACTAGCATGTTGCAATTATATATCTGGCAAAGGTCTGAACGAAGCAGTTGCAAAGTTTCCAAACTTGGAAGAGTTGCATCTGTCCCTTATGCCATCAATCAGCGCCCGAGACATTGGGTCCATTGGTCGTTCGTGCCACAAGTTGAAGTCCTTTTCGTTGAATGAAAAATTGTACAACTTTCCACATATAAACGAAGATAATGAGTACGCACTTGCTGTTGCAGCAAACATGCATGGTCTGCGCCATCTTAAGCTTTTTGGGAATAAGATGACAAACTACGGAGTACAAGCCATTCTTGATGGTTGTCCAAATCTTGAATCACTTGATCTACGACAGTGCTTTAATGTTGATCTAGAAGGGGATTTAGGCAAAAGATGTACTCAGCAAATAAAAGGTTTGAGGCGTCCTCTTGACTGCACTGATGATTATGAGTGGGATTCTATAAATTACGACTTCTATTCAGTTTATTATTACTCTGACGATGATTGTGAAGACTTTTTTGACCTTCTCTGATGGAAATCAAGGATATATTTCCTAATGAAATTTAGTAATGAGGATGATTTCCAGGTAAATTAGTACAATAGAGTTTTTCTTTATTTAGAATTTGTTTTTATATTGGATGTTATTAGGTGAGGATTTTATATTTTGGTAAGTTATTTCTAGTTTATCTCTCTTCTTTTTTTTTTGTTTTTTTTTTTTTCTTTGATAGGAGCATTCTCGTTTATCTTGTTCGTTAAGAATTTCGGCTATCTATGATAAATTTTTATTTCTAAGCCTATAAATATGAGCCTAAGGCTTACTGTTAAACAACTTTTGATCATTATTATTTGCAATATTCTCTCCTAATCTGATTATTATTCAATCGTTGCTAACAAATTGTACACAGTTTGGTGCCCTGCTTATTCTTTCCTCTTTAAAATGGAGTTAATTTGTCAACAAGAAATTACCGTAGTTACATCTTTCCAAGTCGTAAACGATGGATGCTTTTACTTCGATTAATTCTGTAAAATTTAACCACTTTTGTCATTTTGATGATTGATCCCCCCCAACATTCCTTAATTTCCTTTCGAACGTTTTGGACTACTGTGCTTCCTTCTCATTTTAATGCAATCGCAATTCATCAAAATAAGAAGAAAAAGAAATTAAATTAGTAGACATGGTTGGTGTGATCAAAAGAAAAATTAAGAGAAAGTTGAGTGTTGTCTTAGAATTGGAAAAGGCACGTCTGCCATTGAGAAGTACGAGGTAAAAAAGCTGACACCTAATTACATAAATTATAGTGTGTAATGAATTCTCTTCATTAATGCACTTGTAAATTTAAATTTAAGGCATTTTTTATTATTATTTTAAGATTATTGCACCCATATTTTAAGATTTGAATTACTGCACAAAATGTGTATGGGTAGTACGACATAATTTGTAACTATATAAAGTTTATATATTGACTCCGTTCACCTCCTAACTATATAAAGTTAACACGTATTATGGTCCAAATTGTCGAACTTATTTAATTCTTTGTTTTTCGTGAAGGTCCAACTTATTTGATTTGAGGGTGCAAATTCGTATTGTTTTCAAATTTTGGGACTTTTGCAATGATAGTCCTATAGTTTGACATTTTTTTGAAATTAGTCCTTCAACCTTTTTAAGTACAATTTTAGTTCTCTAACCAATTTTTGGCCCAATTCTCGGCCAATTTCTCCGGAATTTGCCATTGTTTTATCCAATTTTCAGCCAATTTTGAACAAACTACAAAGTGACTTCCTTGTATTTAATTTTTTAGTAATACTAAATTAAATAAAAATAAAATAAAAAAAGAGCAAATTTCGCAAAAATTGGCCGAAAATTTGTCAGATGACCAAAATCGTAGCATATGCCAACTTAAAGGACTAAAATTACAGTTAATAAAATTTACCGGACCAATCTTATATAAGTGCCAAGTTATAGGACATAATACTGCAAAATTCCCTTTCAAATTGGGTGCAAAATCCCAATGACTCGCATAAATTGATAAAATTAACACACCACCATGGCTCAGTCATATTACACTCTTCGTAATCCATCACCGCCAAATCGATCAACCAATAATGGGAAAGAAAAAAAATAAACCCCGAACACGTAAACCTAAATCGAAAACTCCGTCCTCATCCTCCGCCGTCGCCGTGGACCGAACTCCCCGGCGACATAACGGCGAACATCCTGCACCGTTTAGGCGCCGTGGAGATACTCGAGAGTGCACAGAAAGTGTTTACTACTTGGCGCACTGTGTGCAAGGATCCTGCGTTGTGGCGAGTGATCGACATGAAAAACCACGGCGAACCGAACGACTGGCACAGCCTCGAGATCATGTGCCGTCACGCAGTGGATCGCAGCCAGGGACAACTGATCGACATTAATATCGATTCGTTCGGCACCGATGAGTTGCTTCACTATATCTCCCTAGGGTAACAATTTTTGTGTTTTTCTAATGTTTTACGTCGCGATTTGTGTGTTGTGAAGTATGAATAATTGATAGTTGTGATGCTGTGATTACCTATTGTTTGTGGTGTTTGATAATTGTTCACTGTGGATAATATGCTTTCGTTTATCGAATTGTATTAGTTTGTTGATTAGATATTTGATGGTGTGTTGGTGGCCTTTGCGATCAGATATAAGAGTAACTAATGAGTCATAAAGCGGCTTTCAGGAGCAATTTATCGTTGAAAGTTGATTTTTGAAAGGATTGATTCTATAAAACTCATATAAGCTGAAGCATACAGGTTTTGATTTTAAGGTATTCCTTTTGTTTTGTATTGTATTGGTGCTCGTAAGCCTAAAAATTAATAGACACGTGAAAATCGTGCTTAATTGAGGATATGATTGACTGCTGCAATGAAGAATTTAACCAGGTTGGTTATCATAGTAAGCATTAGATATGGATGTGAAGAATGCTTTTTGTGTAATTTACTTAAATTTCTAAATGCTATTTAATTAAAAAAAAAGAAAAAAAACAGTTCATGTTGGCAACTTTTCATTTCACTCTTCTATTCCCCTTGTTGATTAAGCTGTGTATAGAATGAGCTTAATGTTGCATGTTTTGAGCAGTTGCTTAGAATCGTGCCTTTTTCTTCAGCAGTTTTGCTTGTTCCAGCCTTTAATTCACTGTACAAGTTTAGCCAATTATGAAGATGGTGTGTTCGATGTGTAGTTCTGTTTTTATGGTGCTTTCTCTCTATGATGTATTCCATAGTGTTGACAGTGATACAAGTTAATGTATTTTCTGGCTAAGCAGTGGCTCTGCTCTTATTTTTCAAAAGTTTCTTTTAGAATTACACAATTCATACATTCTTCTTTTCCTTGAGTCTCAAAACTCGTATTGTGATGTATGGTTTCAACAGATCGAGTCAGCTCAGACGTCTTAGAATTGTGTCGTGTTATGATATATCTGGCAAAGGTTTGAGCGAAGCAGTTACAAAGTTTCCAGATTTGGAAGAGCTGCATTTGTTCTTTATGCCATCAGTCGAATTTGAAGACATTGAATCCATTGGCAATTCATGCCCCAAGTTGAAGTCATTTATATTGAATGATAAATGGTACACTTCTTCACCTACAGAAAGTAATGAGTGTGCACGGGCTATTGCAAATAGCATGCATGGTTTGCGCCATCTTAAGCTTTTTGGAAATCAAATGACGAACGACGGGTTACTGGCCATCCTTGATGGTTGTCCATGTCTTGAATCACTTGATCTACGACATTGCTTTAATGTTGTTCTAGAAGGGGATTTAGGCAAAAGATGTTCTCAGCAAATAAAAGATTTCCGACGCCCATCGGACTCCACTGCTGATTATGAGTGGGATCCTGATATTTACGACGATGATGCATTTGATGCAGACTTCTCTGAGTATTCTGATCACTACTCTGACAATGATTATGCAGAGTATTTGGACTCTTTCTACTATGAATACTTTTCTGACGATGAAATACCATTCTTCGGCATGGACAATTTCTGAATGTAAGATATGTTGTGGTCTAAGAAATCAAGGATGTGTTTTGTGACTCGTAGGCAAGCATTCTGGCTTTCTTTGTTGTATGTTTTGGTAAGGGAACTGTGGTGCTAGTTTCTTTGGAAGATCCGGTTTGATTTTCAGAAGGTTTTTTCGCACTTGGTTCGTCTGTACTGCAGATGTTCTGTAATTTAGTGAAATTTGCGTCTGATCAGTTACAATTCTAAACAACTAGATTGTCTTAAAAAGTTTCAATATCTATATTTTTCCCTTCTGGATTCCATTAGGCTTTCTCTGGTTCCCCAAGTAATATTATTCTCTCGTCTTAATCAACTGCTAGTAAAATGAGGCCCCAATGATGATGAGAGATGGCCCTTAGCATTTGCCTGATTACAAGGTTTTGGAAATCTGCAATGCATTGTTGAGTTATTTATGTAATTTCTTTCACCATACTATTCAAACTTTATACTTTTTGTGAAAATTATGACCTTAAATTTTCTTATTAACAGTTTTATATGTTGCTGCGATAAATATATTGAATACTTTGAAACTATGGATAATCATAATTCTTCAATATCAGTAATATGCTTCATGAACGTTAGCAATTGACTTCTAGCTTCTCTTTTCTCAGTTTCAAAAATTTAACCAGATGAAAATCCTTAAACGAAGAATAAACAAACCTTCAGACTCCTGCAAATTAGCATGTACACATTCAACAGTCAGATTTATGTTCTAAATAATGGTTTTATAATTAAAACCTAATAAATAGATTTATCCCCAAAATGTTCAATTTTACATTATTGGGGATCAAATAGCTCAGACTTTTCCCTCATACAGAATCTGCCCAATCTCCAATTATCACATGATTATCTAGTAAGAAAAAAGTACAGTATATATCGCAAAAAATTTCCCAACATATTAAAGCAAATTGTTGTGAGTTAAAGCTACAACATGGCTGCAAAAGTGGAAACCAAATGTTGCAAACCTGCAATTAAATCTTTCATATCTACAACGACTATTCTAACAAAGTAATCTTCAAAAAGTTTACTTTCCAACTTATTTAGACACGCTGAAATTATTGTTCAATTCGTGCTCAGTGATACTACACGCCTTGCATATTGAAGAGGTTAATTATCATTATATTCGTTGTTCTTTACTAATTTTTTGTGATTTGTTTTGTTTAAATTTGAAGAAAACATTTAACTATTGTTTGCCATTGATCGTGTCAAGTGTATTGAGTCTAAGCTACACAAGCCAAGAAATAAATGTACAAGACATTTCTATAGTGTTCATTCCTACGTTTATCTTCCAACAAGTCTTAACACATTTTATATTTGTTGCTCTAATTAGGAAAAAAAATGGCAGGAACGTCAAAAGAAGTCTTTGTTCGTCGTTGTAGCTCAGAGGAGGTGGCGGGAAGAAAAATACATGCACTTGTAGTCGATGATGACAACCTCACTCGTCGAGTTCATGGGGCGCTTTTGAGAAAGTTTGGAGTGGAAGTTGATGCGGCAGAAAATGGCAAAATAGCCATTGACCTTTTTGCTTCGGGAAAATATTATGATCTCATACTTATGGACATGGAGATGCCAATCATGGATGGATCAAATGTAAGCATTCTCCACATATATAAAGAGAAATTATTCATTTAAAAATAAAATTTACTTCAATTTTTACTTGTTCAAATTTAACAAAACATGTGCTTATAATTTTGTAATTATGAAATTATTTCGATTTTTTTCAACAGGCAACTAAGGAGCTACGAAGGATGGGTATAAGTAGTATGATTGTTGGAGTAACAACTTGTAATTTGAAAGAAGAAAAACAGGCATTTACGGGGTCTGGGTTGGATTTCTGTTTGAAGAAGCCATTGACCAAAGAAGGGGTCATCACCATACTAGATGAGCTTGCCAAGAAGTTACCATAGATCCTTTGCCATGAGACGATTTTGATATAATGTCACCTTATCATAGATATCATATCGTCAAGTTATATCATAACTTAAATCGTGGAAATAAAATTCAACATTTGGGAATGAATAAAAGCTTAAAATGTTTAAAGAGATAATTGGTTAATTTATGACTCCAAATATTGCTCTTGTTTGTCTCATTTTGCAATTTACCTTTTGTTTTGGTGTGGCTCAGCCTAATCTCGATTTTGGCATGAAATAAATATTCAAGTGTTATAATAATCCGTCTTGTTCAATTATTCTATCTTTACTTCCTTGAAACTAGAGTTATTAAGTTTTGAATTTCGAAATGCATAACAAAGAGTTCTTTTCCAAATTCATTTTTTTTGTCGAGTTGTGGAGTTTGTAGTATTGTACACAATCCTTGATTGATTCAATTGAAGGCCACATCCTTAACATAAATGGTCTATTTATGTGTTTATAGTTGTAGCCTGACCCATAAAACATAGTGAAAATTTTCAGCTTGAAGATGTTCCCAAAATAATCAATTACGAAAACCCGTCACTAAACAATTCTTTGTGTCTTAGTTGATAGATTTAACGACAACAACGTAATAATTTATTAAAAAATTATTCGATGCAAATTAAAAATATTTAATCACACTATACATCAAAAGTTCCGCGCCTAAGTTTTCGTATATCATCAATCACACTTTTAATTGTAGTTTGATCATCATATAGCATAAAATAACATGAAACCGCAAATAATTAGTGACAACAAACATCACTCACTAATATTCATCAACTTTCACATATGACTTCGAACTTTAATAAACATATCATTAATAATATAAAATCTTAAGAAATGTGATATAACTTAATTTGCTTATCACGTGTACATATCAACTCATGTTATCTATCATAAAATCTTAAGAAAATGTGATATCACTTCTCAAGGAATAATATTTCGAAATGATGACGTGCTTGAGGCGGAGCATGACGTTGCTAGAGCCTGTTGTAATTCTGTTACTTTTTCAGTTTATTCAGTTATACAAAACAGAGTAAAACAGAGAAAAACCGAGCTCACTTACAATATTCTTGATTCGAAGTGCAACAGTAAAACTCTCTCGCTCTTTGCTCTGTCTTTTACACGGTAATTTGTCTATCAACTGCATTTTACATTCATGATGATCAATGTTGTTTTTTCATTGTCAATTTGATGTGAATATGCAAAATCTCCATTCGTTTACATGATCAAAGCAGCAAAATGTTGCGAGTTAAAGCTCCAACTTATTTAGTTTGTCGCTCTGAAATTATTGTTCGTTTTCGTACTCATCAGTGCATGATCTTACGTATACAAGAGTTGTTTAATTATCGCTGTTTTCGTTGTTTTTCGCCAGTTTTTCGTGATATGTTTTGTTTCAGTTTGATTTAACCATTGTTGGCCAATTGCCATTGATCATGTCGAGTTTATTGAATTTAAGCTACACAACAAACCAAGAAATATATTCGAAAATGTTCATTTTCGTACTGATCAGTGCATGATACTGCAAGCCTTGCGTATACAATGATCGCTGTTCTCGTTGTTCATCGCCAATTTTTCGTGATTTGTTTTGTTCCAATTTGATTTAACCGTTGTTTGCCATTGATCATGTTGAGTTTATTGAATTTAAGCTACAGAACTAGCCAAGAAATATATATATGTACAAGAAAATGTTCATTCCTACGTTTATCTTCGTATGCGTTTCATATTTGTTGCTATACTCTTAATAGAAAAAAGAAATGGAAGGAACGTCAAAAGAAGTTTCTGTTGATCGTCGTGCCTTGGAGGAGGGACGGAAAATACGCGCACTTGTAGTCGATGATGACAAGGTCACTCGTGTAGTTCATGGGGCGCTTCTGAAAAAGCTTGGAGTGGAAATTGAATCAGCAGAAAACGGCAAAATCGCCCTAGACCTTTATGCCTCCGGAAAACATTACGATCTCGTAGTTATGGACAGGGAGATGCCAGTCATGGATGGACCAAATGTAAGCATTCAACTTTCAGTACTATTTAAATTTAACAAAACATGTGCTTATAATTTCGTAATGATCATGAACTTACTTCGATTTGTTTCGAAAGGCAACTAAGGAGCTACGAAGGATGGGTATAACTAGTATGATTGTTGGAGTAACAGATTGTAAGTCGGAAGTAGAAAAACAGGCGTTTATGGAGTCTGGGCTGGATTTATATTTGAAGAAGCCGTTGACCAAAGAAGGAGTCAACACTATAGTAGCTGAGCTTGCCAAGAAGAAATTGCCATAGATCGATCCTTTGGAGAGTTACAATGTGTTGAGTTGTTGACATATGAATTGCCTTATCTTACACTCATATCTTCGAGCTGAGTACTTAAGCAACTGTAGTCCATTTTGTTCAATTGTTGTTCTATCTTTACTTTCATCAAACTATACTTGTTAACTTCTGTTTCTCTAGATATGCGACAAAACCTAATTGTTTGTAAGTTCCTTTTCCAAGTAGACAATTCATTTTTCTCGTGGGTTGTGTTGTGGAGTCTGTATTTGCATGACATAATCCAATTGAAGGCTACCTCCTTAATATCAATAGTGTATTTATTTATGCATAGTTGTAATTTGACATGAAGAATATGAAAATCTTGCATAGTTATAATCAACATGCATGACAAACATCCGGTGTCAAACAAATCTTTGGGTAATAGTTGATAGATTTCATGATAATAGCATAATAATTAATCCAAAAAAATAATATTTTTTGTTACACTTTTGATCGTTCAAGTAATTAATTATTTGTTATTACATTATTTCTTTATTTTAATATTGTAAGTTTATGTTTATGATAAAAATTATTCTGAAAAACAATGAAATATTTTGATAGTAATTAAAGTTTTAAATTGAATATATATATATATATATATATATATATATTTGATTTTGTTTTGAAAATTGAAACAACCCATCTAGGGGCAAATTATATCATCAATCACACTTTTAACACTAATTTGGTCAAATAACATAAATCAAAGTGAAGCCGAAATATTCAGGGACACCAACATCTAATTCTCATCAACTTTCACATATAACATCGAACTTTCATTAAAATCATTAACAACATAAAATCTTAAGAAAAGTATTTAATATTACGTCAAACCTAAAAGTATTTTAAATAATTCATATCTTTCATGCCCAATAAGTAATAGCGTTGAACATCGAACCGTAGAGAACCGCAGGCAATACCCCGCGTCTTTATAACGCGTCAAATCACACTATAGCACTTCCGTCCCAACTTTCGGTCGCAGAAAGAGTCGTTTCTAAGAAATAATAATAGTAAAATAAAAAAAAATTCACCATATTATTATTTTTCCTCTTCTTCGGTGCGTGCCCCTTTTCTTTCAAAGACGGACAACATTTCTTCAAACCCATTTCTCTTTCGAAAATTAAAAACTAAAAACAAATCCAAATATTTCAATTTCAATTTCAATTTCCATATTCAATTGGTCGTGTTTGATTATCAACAAACTTTGATAGGTCAGAGATCTATTCTCCACATTTTATAAACAACTTGGATCTAAAACCCTCATATTTATTATTAGATCCGATTTGAAAAATCTCAATGCAATGGCGACTGAGAAGAATGAAGCGGAAATAGAAACTTCTGACGATAATAATAATGAGTTTTCTGCGGGGAGAGGTGTTGGCGGCCGTAGATACAGGCCAGTTTTTGCGCACGATGAAGATCGAGCCGTGCTCGAGATGTCGTCAATTGATCCTGCCGCATCTTCATCGGCCAATCGGAACAATCTCAAGTTAGTGTGATTTTTTTACTCTCATCGGTAGATTGTTTTTTTAGTTAGTTAGTTAGTTAGTTAGTTACGTTTATGTATCTTGGGCATAGTGTCGAGCATGTTATGTGCATTTGTTGATAATGAGATTCTTAGGTTTAATGGATTGAGTTGGTGTAGTATTCGTTGCAGCGTCCGTGGGGATTGTGTGTATGCGGCAAGAGTGATTACAGTAAAATGTTTGGGTTTCAACATAAAGGATTCTATAAGAAATATTTACATCGTAGTAGTACTATGAGCATAGCCCTTCCTGATTGACCTGGTAACAATGCATTGACTATGTATGAAACATCGAGCCGCTTTTCCAATAGTAAGATACTTTGTAGGGTTGGGAATTGGTAGGTTTGTAAAACGTTTTCTCCGTCGTATATAATTGTAGGGATAGAATGTAGCAAGATCCCTTGCATATACTTCTCTTTGTGCAGTTTTCTTTCTTGATTTATTTTGAGCGATTTTGCTTGATATATGAAACAACATAATTTGATTGGCATTCTGTTTTTATAGTTTAGTTGAAGCTCTACATAATAACTGCACGTAGTAGGTATTCTGGCCCCAACTGTGAGGGTCCACTGTTAATTATTCAGACTTACATGTTAAGCACCATAAGAAGAAGAAACTCTTATAGAACTTAGGATTGTGTAATCTGGAAATTAAGATTGGAGGGAAACTCAATTCATGCTCGACTAACTTAACAGTAAACTGCAGAAATTCATGGTGGTATGAGAGGTCCTAATGCATTTAAGGTACATATGGTGGTAGTTGCTTCATTTTGGTGCTTTTGTTGTTACAGTGTTTGTAATCTTGCTATATTTATAATCCAATGATATTTTTGCGCAGTAGTTTGCATCTCCTTGTGCTTATTTTAGAAATTATTTTCTTATTCGCAATAGACAATAACTTGTACATTTGCGTTGACTCTTATGCATCTGTAGAAATATTAAAGTGGGCATGCAGCCAACTCCGACTTCTGGAGGAATTAATGGGTCGCTTCCTGATCATGAAGGTGTAAATGACTCTCAGACTGAATCCAAGTTGGAATTATTTGGTTTTGACTCGCTCGTTAATATCTTGGGGCTTAAAAGGTAAGGGATAAATGACTATCTCTTTGTGCAAATTGATACAAACTTTGGCTGAGAACTTTAAAGGCATCCGATTGATGTTTTTCTACGTAATTAGAGTTTTCTTTCTTTTTTGTTTTCACATGGAAAATTATTGTTTTTCTGTAATGAGCATTTTTGATAACATTTCAACGTAAAGCTTCATTATGGTGCTTGTGGAGTATCAAGTGTTTTGATGAATGTTTATGTGCCAGTATGGCGGGCGATCAGATAGCAGCACCATCTAGTCCTAGAGATGGAGATGATACAACAATCAATATTGAGGCTCCAAAGGTACCGGTTATATGTATCTTGCTGTTTTACCGTCTTTGGTTGTAAGCTGATAGTTGCAGTGACTGGTCCATGACTGTTTCTGTAATATTCTCATACTCTCAGTACTTTTTAGATCCTTCTGCCAAGACCTTAAATTTATAAGATGTAGGAGCAGCTTAGCATTAGATTCAAGTGTTGGAAAAGTATGTGAAAGCTCGAGGTCCTGGGGACCTGGGGGGAATAATGTCATGCATCTGATGAACCAGTGTCCTGTCCTAGTGAAGCACCTCCAGTTACTTATGTATTTATGTAGGCATATACTAAGTATGTTTTTGATGATTTATGCTTTTAAAACTTTTAAACATCATGTCCTTTCTCATATGACGCTCTACGCTAAAATTTTCAGGATACTTGTTGCAGCTGGTGCAATATTTACATTCTCTTTCTTTTGTTGAATGAAAATGTAACTGGTGTCTTTTAACCCTTTCGTCAGTTTTGTCAGTAACTTTAATGTTAAGCGAGTTTTTCATCATGCAGAACAGCAGCATCAAAATGGGGACAATGATGGGTGTGTTTGTGCCTTGTTTGCAAAACATTTTGGGGATTATTTACTATATCAGATTTTCATGGTGAGTTCTGTGCTATAAAATATGTTATACTGATTGTATTTGAATCCTTCTCCTTATCATTGTCGCCAAAAATATAAATGAGACTTGTATGTTTTGTACTTTCACTAGAGACATCCTATTCGTTTGTGTGAACTTAACTTTCCTTTCAGGCTGTAGCTAAGTAACTTCATCTCAATTTGGCAAACTAAGATATCAGATAGTTGGTGTATATGCCTTAGGTAGACTTGTAGAATCATGTAGTTTTGGCCGTTGTTGCTTCTTTCTCTCATTACTTTAATACTTACGGAGCCTTTATACTACAATTTTGATTAAATGATTCTGGACATGTCCCATCAGAACACATGTGGAGCTTAATGCATCAGGAATTTAAAATTTAATACGTGATTAGATTCTGTTCTTTAGCGAACCAAGCCCTATTTGGGATATGTGTGAGCTTGGTATAGCTTTTCAATTAAGTTCAGCTCATTTGAGCTTCCCTGATGTATTCCCATGCTAATTAACTTGATGCCTTTCCTAATCAACTTAATTTCTTATGCATAGTTATTAAATGGCTTTTGTTCTCTTGCTGATCAGAAAATGTTATATGATGAATATAGGATCCCGACTTGAGTTGCATATGATTATGTTTCTTCTTTTGGATGCTTTTTAGTTTTGTTAGTATTTTGTGATGTGCTTTAGGTGGACCGCTTGTAACTTATGTACGAGAGGAGTTACAAGGTAGGTATGAAAGAAAGACCTGAGAATGTTTTGTATTTTCTGGGTTTCTGTTTGAAAATGCCAGAAGATGTATGCCAAAGGATCATGAAAGTGTAATAGAGCACTCTTTTTAATCTGTCGAGAGGAGGCTAGGATGTTGTAATAAACCTATGTGTTACTATTTTCTTCTGATTTTTACTGTAAGATCTTTTTCTTCTTTTCAACTTGTACAAATCATATCCTTGTTCACATTTTATAAATGTAGGATTGTGGGTATGGCTGGGATTGGTGAATCGTTATTGCTGGTTGCCTTCTGTGGTGCTTGTACTTTTCTAACGACTATATCTCTGAGTGCGATTGCCACTAATGGAGCAATGAAGGTGTGACATCAAATCTTTTATTTTAGAAAGACGTGTCTGTTCTCTAGTAAGATAATTGAATGACAATTGCCCAAATATATTAGATTTGATCTTAACGTAAAGTTTAGTTATTAAATTTGCACTCAGATAAATTCTTGAACTATTTGCCAAATATAGGGCGGGGGACCTTATTATCTCATTGGTCGTGCCTTGGGCCCAGAGGTTGGAGTTAGCATTGGGCTCTGCTTTTTCCTGGGCAATGCTGTTGCTGGAGCTCTGTAAGTATACAGATTTGATGATAGTGTGGATGGCTGTTATCCTTATCTATCTCCTTATTGTACATAAGAAATTATGCTATTACTAATGTTTGATGCTTTTATGTTTTCATTAAACATAGCTACGTTTTGGGTGCTGTAGAGACCTTCCTAAACGCTGTACCAAGGGCAGGACTTTTCAGAGGTAATAACCTTGGAAACTGTTAAATCAAATCAACTGTTACGTCTCTGAAAGTTGAACTGTAAAGATTTTATCTTAGTTTGTTTTTATTAGACCTTCTTTTACTACTAGCTTTCTTCTTCTGTACTTCAATTTTATAAGAATACAAGCTTTTAACAACCCTGTTCTGAAAACAAGCACAAAAGAGGATCACAAGTACAAATTTTGTCCTTCATATATTGCATGTGGATCTACGCGACGATCATGGTTGAGGGAATCATTTTAGTGTCACAAGTAGTACACCCCCTTTGTAATTTAACTCAATATGTTGTTTGAATATACTACAGCTTGAGTGTGGGCTGCGGATTTTTGATCAGTTATTTGGGTTTTATCATTCTTTCTAAAATCAATAAGTTTATTTTATTTTCGACAAAAATGGGGAAGGAATAGGACACTTTAACTTTTCAATACCCCTTTTAGAGTGAATCGAGACATCAATTTGGAGTTATTAACTAATTCTACAAGTCATTTGTTTGAAGCACATATAAAAGATATATCTTACTCTTTTTGAAAATTATTGTAATCTCCAACCCTGTAGTACAATTTCTTGAGGTAGTCTGAACGAAAATCACGATATCAGGCACTTGAATTCTACTACTTGGCTTATTCAGGTTGAGAATAGCGTATTCATGAAATTCTTTAGCTA
Source organism: Misopates orontium (assembly GCA_946800315.1). Classification (NCBI taxonomy): domain Eukaryota; kingdom Viridiplantae; phylum Streptophyta; class Magnoliopsida; order Lamiales; family Plantaginaceae; genus Misopates; species Misopates orontium. The sequence goes on from OX326947.1 coordinate 6,470,722, forward strand.
GTATATCTTTCCTTAACCTCCATCCCCAGTTTCTGTACAGTTATGTTTGATACTTATGGCCTATCATATAAATCAGCAACTACTTGGAGTTTTATGTTTTGGATAACATTGTGATTTTTTTATGCTCCAAATTAATCTTATTCCTGCAGATGCGGTGACTATTGTGAGGACAAATGGCACAGATGTTGCACAGCCGGTTACCAGCCCAAGTTTACATGACTTGCAAGTATATGGAATTATAGTGACTATCATCCTATGTTTCATAGTCTTCGGTGGAGTAAAGATGATCAATCGTGTTGCTCCTGCCTTTCTTATACCGGTTATATTATCATTTTTCTGCATATTTATCGGGATATTTTTGGCCAGGAATGATTATCCAGTTGGTGAGTTTCTTCTATTTTGTTATTTGAATTTTGATTTGAGATAGAAGTGAAGTTTACTGCCTTTGTTGCTCTTGGATCTTTTTGCTCTTGTTCGGAGTGCTTTTCTGAGAGTAAATATCGAGATAAGAGGAATATTCTGGAAATTCGTAGGTTTCCGTGATTTCAAACGAATGATAAATGGCCATTCTAGACTTCGTGTTCTTTAACAGTCCATACTATTCTCAAAATCAAAATGCTTATGCTGAAAACTCAAAAATGAATTTACTTTAAGCCTTTGTTGAATTTTCTTTACAATGTAGACATATGCGTGTGCGTGTATGCACTTCCTAACACTTGTTCAAATTAGTATCATGATAAGCATGGAAGGAGAAATTTTTCTTTGAAGTTCAGAAAAAATATGGAGCACAGAATTATCCTATTTGAAGACTTCACAAAATTCATGCCAGTGGTATCTCTACTTGTTTTATCTTCTCATATATGATTATATATATATGTATATATATATATATATAATATATATATATATTTGTGTGTGTGTGTGTGTATGTATACACACATTGCATTATTGCAATCATCTTCACTTGTTTTAAGACTACTACAAGTTAGGACTTCTTCTGATGTTGGGTTGGGGCTTATAGGCAGTCGGATTACGCTTTAGCATATAACCTTTTCTTTTATGGATCGTTTACAGCTGGATTTTGTGCTCCTTAGTCTTTTTATTTTAGTATTTGACCATAAATTCCCTTTGAAAAAGATGAACATATATTGTGTTTTTATGCATTTTACAGCTGGATTTACTGGATTGAGTCTCAGTTCTTTCAAAGACAATTGGGGCTCAGCGTATCAAACAACCAATAATGCTGGAATCCCGGATCCAAATGGGAAAATATACTGGAATTTTAAGTAAGCTGTCTCGACATTATCTAATATCCCTTTTAGTTTTATTTATTTACTTAGTCCAGTTTCGTTTTTAAGAATCAAATTCTCATCGCTCAATGTAACTTATGATGATGTTATTCTTGGGTTATGATTGACGAGACCCTTAGTCAAAGTTTCTTCTGCATATTAGTTTGTTTTATTTTGCACATTCTTGTGTGGTGTGCATTTTTCTTATATTAGCTATTGAGTATTTGAAATTATTCAAAAAAATTCTTAAGATATTTGAGGTGGGATTATGATCATGACCTGTTTTTAGTTCTGTCATTATGTTGTTATGTTAGCAGATGCTGTTATTAGTTCGATGCACATCCATGGTCAAAATATCCCTGGGTCATAACGAAAAATGTATGGCAGTTTTTAAATAGCATATTTTGGCCAAAACTTCGTCTCTATGTTATTTGTCATGAAAATTTTGGTAAGACCTTTTGAGAACCCGGTCACTATTTTACACGATAAACTGTAAAAGTTAATGATTTGCGTTCTCTGAGATGACTTGCTAGTGTTTACTTTGAGTTGACCGTGGTGAAGTCAACATAATATGTCAGAGGTGGACCAAAAGAAGCCATATCTCTAACTGCTAATTTTTTTTTTTTTTATTGTTGTCAGTGCATTGGTAGGTCTCTTTTTCCCTGCTGTAACGGGGATTATGGCAGGTTCAAATCGGTCTGCATCACTTAAAGACACCCAACGGTCCATTCCTGTTGGGACTTTAGCTGCAACTCTGAGTACTTCAGGTCTATACATTGTTACTGTGCTATTTTTTGGGGCTCTTGCAACCAGAGAGAAACTTTTGACAGACAGGTACCATATACAACTTTTGCTGGCTTTCACATTTGGTGCAAATCCCTGTATAATGTTGCATGAATTACAATTTATTCATTTGTGTTTTATTTGAAGCATTTAGTTCCATGTGATCTACATAGAGATATTCCACACATGACCCGGATAAAGAAGTTGTTTGTGAAATGTCAGAAAGATTTATTATTATTATTATTATTATTATTATTATTATTATTATTATTATTATTATTATTATTGTTGTTGTTGTTAATATTGTTATTATTATTATTATTGTTGTTGTTGTTGTTAATAATAATAATTATTATGATTAATATTAATATTGTTAGGGAAAATTGCGGCAAAGCCCCCAACCTATGAGGGCATTTGCAATGTGCCCCCTAACCTATCGATTCATGCGATATGCCCCTTAACCTATTGATTATTGTGCGATTTGCCCCTTGAACTAACCGTACATTTTGTGTTGATATCCTTCTAAAACTCCCCAATGGTTTCGAAATCATGCACCAATTATCCTTGTGGTTAGTAAATTATATAAAAACCCCCCTCGTAGTTTCATAAAGCACTCTCTAAAATACTCCTTTGTTGTTTCATAAAAAGAAGATTTTGTGCAAAGTTTGTGAAACTAGAAGGTGGGTTTTTGAAACCATTCAGGAGTTCCGGAGGGATATCAACGCAAAATGAACGGTTGCTCAATAGTTCAGGGAGCAAATCGCACAAAAATCAATGGGTTGGGGGGCATATCGCACGTTTTCATAGGTTAGGGGGCACAATGCAAAAGCACCCATTGATTGGGGGTTTTGCGGCAATTTCCCCATATTGTTAATCACATTTGTGTTTTCATTCATTATTGTAGTTTATTTTTTCATCTTAAAGGAGATATATTTCAAATATAATAGATGCAATATATATATCCTTGGATGCCTATTTAATCTATAGATAGATTCTTTGCTCGAGTCCTTCTGAGTATGTTGAGAGTAGCCAATGCAGTGGGTCAAATCTCTTCACTTGGGATCTGTTTTCTGTATCATTTTGTTGCTTTTGTGAGTATTAACCTTTTGAAATGTAATTGTATTCAAAAGAATAGTGATGCTTCAAATGTTCTAAAGAGCAGTTGTGGCACTCTCATTACTTCCTCTCCTAAATTTTCAAAAAATGAACAGATAGATTAATATCCACAAACAGTTTGAAGAGTGTGTTAAATCAACATATTTTGCTTATCAGGGCTTAACTAAGCTGCTCATGTAGGTTACTCACCGCTACAGTTGCTTGGCCTCTCCCTGCGATCATTTATGTTGGTATCATCCTTTCAACCTTAGGTGCAGCTCTACAGAGCCTGACTGGTGCCCCCCGTCTTCTTGCAGCCATTGCCAATGATGACATCCTCCCTGTTCTTAATTATTTTAAAGTGTCAGATGGGAATGAACCTCATATTGCAACTTTGTTTACGGCCTTCCTCTGTATTGCATGTGTGATTATTGGCAATCTGGATCTTATTACACCAACCATAACAATGTTTTATCTTCTATGCTATGCCGGTGTCAACTTGTCCTGCTTCCTATTGGATCTTTTAGATGCTCCCAGCTGGCGTCCTCGGTGGAAGTTTCACCACTGGAGTCTCTCCCTTGTTGGAGCATTAATTTGTATAGGTCAGTCTCCATCTTGTATTGTGGAAGTTGTTATTTTTCTGCAATTATGTTAATGAATGGACGATATTGGTTTCGAAGATGCCTGGGACTTGAATTTCCTCATCCTCTAATTTAAGATTATTTATATTGCTAAATTTAAATAAAATTGGGAAGAGCTTTTATTTGCTAGCAGAACAAAGTTTTGAGGGGGTTAAAGCTGCATGGTGTAACGTATTGTTGTTGCTATATCTTAAGTCTCAATGGTGGGCGTGGTACTTGATTTAGATGCTATTCATGTATGCTAAGGGCAGACTTCTTGGCGTCCTTGTAGTTTGATAGGGTCGGGTCCATGGAACAGACAATGGGTTGAGTTGCACCATTCTAAAGCTTGAATTCAGTTGATAAATACTTAGCTGGAATGTGAAAATTTAAGAGACAAAAGAACAGAATCTCTCTTATCCCTATTGTTGTCCGTGGCACCTTCACTTTCTCCGGGATTCTGAACCAGTCTAAATAACTTACATTGCTAACTTTCATGAAAAACCATTCTACTACCTTCTTTACTTCTTTCTCTTGATTTTCCCCTTCCTCCTGAAAACTGATCAGGATAAAGGTGGGAAGAATTGATTGATCAAATTGGAGATTAAATATGTATGTGATAGAATGAAAAGAAAATATTACTGTATTTCTCATATTTTTGGGCTAAGTATGGTGCTGGAGATTTTCTTCGAGATTGAGAGGGCAATTTTTGGTAGTACTCTCCGTCTCCTAAGCCTAACCTGCCACACTTCCTCCTGGTAAATGCAGTAGAAGAAAAGCAGTAGAGATAACTTGACCAACTTCTGCAATCTTGTGCAGAGATATATTATGTTTTTGTTTCTTTTCTTTTTGCATTGCAAAATTAACTTATACTTCTTTTTCTCTTTTACAGTGATCATGTTTTTGATTTCTTGGTCATTCACTGTGGTATCTCTAGCCCTAGCGAGCCTCATATACTATTATGTAAGCCTCAAAGGAAAAGCTGGGGACTGGGGTGATGGTATCAAGAGTGCATACTTTCAACTTGCCCTTCGAAGTCTGCGAACTTTAGGAGGTTTGTGTGTGCTTATATTAACCACCATATACATTTTAAGGGCAGATGTATATGATCATATTTACCTTTTTCGGGTATCTATAATTGACATTGTATTTCTAAAAGTTGCAATTTTCTATCCAAGACCTACCCCATTATTCAAAGTAAAACCCCCAACTCCAATCTTATTTTTTTCCCCACCTTTTCAATGCTAAATTAAAATTCTATGCCAATGCACCATGAACATTCAAATTGGGAAGTGAGCTGTGCTACTGAATGTATCATCTTTCTTACAATTTTCATTTCTACACGATCCTGGAAATCCTGAATACTTTTTTTTTTTTTTAAAAAGTAGTTTCATTGTTCTCTTTTTCTTGTTGGACAAACATTTGTTTGTGCCACCATTCTCATTATGCAATTGTCTATGCAGCTAACCAGGTCCACCCGAAGAACTGGTATCCTATCCCCCTCATATTCTGCCGACCATGGGGCAAATTGCCAGAGAACGTCCCTTGCCATCCTAAACTTGCTGATTTTGCAAATTTTATGAAGAAGAAAGGCAGGGGACTGTCCCTGTTTGTCTCTATCCTCGACGGAGACTATCATGAATGTGCTGAGGAGGCCAAGGCTGCATGCAGGGCGCTTAACACATACATTGAATACAAAAAATGTGAAGGTGTAGCCGAGATTATCGTTGCCCCTTCCATGTCTGATGGCTTCCGCGGCATTGTTCAGACAATGGGCCTTGGGAATCTGAAACCCAACATCATCGTGATGCGGTATCCTGAAATATGGCGGCGAGAAAATTTAACAGAAATACCCGCCACATTTGTTGGAATAATAAATGATTGCATTGTTGCAAACAAGGCTGTCGTCATTGTAAAAGGTCTCGACGAGTGGCCAAACGAGTATCAAAGACAATACGGCACCATTGATTTGTACTGGATAGTACGAGATGGTGGTCTTATGCTTCTCCTCTCCCAACTTCTCCTCACTAAAGAAAGCTTTGAAAGCTGTAAAATTCAGGTCTTCTGCATTGCAGAAGAGGATTCCGACGCGGAAGAACTCAAGGCCGACGTGAAAAAGTTCCTTTACGATCTTCGGATGCAAGCCGAGGTAATCGTAATTTCCATGAAATCATGGGATGCACAAGCAGAACAGCAAGATGATTCGGTGGAGGCATTCACCGGTGCCCAGGAAAGAATTTCTAGTTATCTTACAGCGATGAAGGATAAGGCGCAAAAAGACGGGACTCCCTTAATGGCTGATGGGAAGCCTGTTGTGGTAAACGAGCAGCAAGTCGAGAAGTTTCTGTTCACTACTTTGAAGCTAAATTCGACAATTTTGAAATACTCGAGAATGGCGGCGGTTGTGTTGGTGAGTCTTCCGCCACCGCCGCTGAACCATCCCGCGTATTTTTACATGGAGTATATGGATCTGTTGGTTGAAAATGTGCCCAGGATTTTGATGGTCAGAGGATACCGTAGAGATGTGGTCACTTTGTTTACGTAGTTTGGATACTCATCTTTTTTTTATCGAAAAAGTTTTACTGACTTGTTAATAGTAACATTCTATTACATTGCCCCCCTCTTTTTTTCTTCACGAGTACTCTGCTATATTTTTACTTTGTGGGGGTAATAGTAATACCTGTGCCAATATCTTTATTCTTCGCACGCACCAGAATTGTTGTAGAAAATTTTGATTAATGCAGCGATACGAATTCAGTGGCTTCCGTTTTATTACAATGTAGACAATTTAGCAATACGAAATTTACGATTTTCTTTCTATGAGATTATTCAAGTAAAAGATAAGAGATAATATTAAAACGTGGGGAGAGTTTAATTCCTAAAAGCAAAACAGTATTTGCATATTCAGAATTTTGAAATAAAATTTTGGGATGTCAAACTACTATGAGTAGATTTCGTAATATATATATATATAAAAGGTTGATCTCAGTACAATACTAAACACGCAAAAAAAGTGTCATTTATGTAATGAAGTGGGTAGAAAAACCAAAATCGTAAATATTACAGAAAAGATAGTACGAAGAAAAATAATAAAATCAAGCATCAATTAACTAACACTTCTATTCCGTTAATTAAACTAATTTTATTCTCTCTTACTCTCAAATACTACAAAATCCGTCCCCAAATCTCACACACTCGAAAGCCCTAAATTAGTTGTACACAATGCTAGGCGGATTGTACGGCGATCTTCCACCACCGTCTTCCTCAACGGACGACAGCTCCACCGCCGCACCGACCACCAATGTCTGGTCCAGCAGCGCCAAGATGGCCCCACCTACTCTCCGCAAACCTTTTGCCCCTCCGCAAACGATCCTCCGCCCACAACACCCCAAGCCCAAGCCTAAAAACCCTAACCCTAGCGCTTCAATTCACCTCTCATCAGACGAGAACACGAACCCTAACCCTAGCAGCACGGCGTCGTTTCAGCCGGCACTGGTCGGAGTCACAAGCTCCGTCACGGAAGAGTACGATCCCGCTAGACCGAACGATTACGAGGAGTATCGACGTGAGAGAAAGAGGAAACAGGCGGAGGCGGAGGTGAGGAGAGAGTTGGAGGAGAGAGAGAGGAGAGAGAGGGAGAGGGAGGAGAGAGAGAGGAGAGAGATGGTTGATCGTGATAGGGATAGGGATAGAGAGAGGGAGAGGGAGAGGGAATTGAATATTTCTGGTGAGGAGGCGTGGCGAAGGAGGGCGGCTATGGGTGGTGGTGGTGGTGTGCCGAGATCTCCGTCTCCGCCTCCTGCAGGAGGGAATGGTGGTGGTGGAGGAGGAGAGGGGTTTAGTATTGGGAAGTCAGAGAGTGGGGGGTTGGGAGTGGGGGCGGAAGGGAAGATGACGGCGGCGCAGCGGATGATGGCGAAGATGGGGTGGAAGAAAGGGCAGGGGTTGGGGAAGCAGGAGCAGGGGATTACGACGCCCTTGGTGGCGAAGAAGACGGATAAGAGAGCTGGGGTTATTGTGAATGCTAGTGAGTCGAATAAGAAGATTAAGAGCGTTAATTTCAACGGTCCTCCGACCAGAGTCGTGCTTCTTAAGAACATGGTATGGATTTCGTTTTGTGTTTGTAGTGATCGAAGGACTTGTTTTGATTTGCTTGTGTGGTGTTGTTTGTGCCTTGATGTTTAGGGGGTTTGAATTGTTAGATACGTGGGATGGTTTGGAAACTCCATGATTGTTTTAACTTCGGTTCCTGCTATATTGTTTATGGACAATACCTTAGGAATTTTTTTGGTAGCACCAGGTTAGATTAGATACTTATGAGCTTATTTGAGTACTGATAGAGAGATGAGTCGAAAATTAGTTACACTGAGGTCATTGATTGACGACTTTAAGCATAGTATGTGAATTTCGTCATAGATACTGAGGTCACTGACAGTATATACGTGATTCTTTTCTCTATTTAGCTAATGAGACCTGAATAACTTTCTGATGGTAAAATCCATCAGTTGGCCTGTATTCATGCATGGACATCTGAATTCTTGGTCAGAAAATAGATGCAGGAACAACTTTTGCCTATTGAGTTCTAATTCACATTAGCATTGTATTGGATCTCTTTAACTGGGACCTAATCGCACCTTAAATACTGTATTTCAAGTTTGAGTACAGTTCCAATTCGGATTACTTGGTCCAAATTTATGCTTTTTCACATAAGCCTTTGGAATGGTGTTATGTGTTCGTCTTCTTTCTATGGTTGAAATGCTAAACCAATCCCGAAGTGTCCAATAGTCTTCTTTGTTCTTGCTAGATTTGTTTAGCAATCAAAGCATAGATGATTTGTGCCAAACCGTACTTTTACCAGTTCTACTCCATTTTATAAATATATGAACTAGTGTATTAGTTAAACTTCTCAAAACCATATGCTTCACAATTCATTGGCTGGATTAACAAACTTCACTTTTGGTTTTCCTGCAATTATTGCTGAAGTGGGTTCATCCTGTGACCTATTGTAAAATATTTGCATGTGGCTCAAGTAAGGCCCAGTTTCCTGGTGGTGTTATAATGTATTGCAATGTTCAGTTTTGAAAGTGCAGTGTTCGTCCATATCAGATTTCCTGTTTTCTTTCTATATGTTTTTGTTTTTATACACCTAATGCAATATAGGGTATTGTGAACCTTTTGTTATCTCTGAATGCAGACAAAGGTTGCTAATTTAGTCTTCACCATATTAAAATGCGTTGGACATGAGAAAATTATTTGTATGTATGTGGAGATTCGAAGTAATGCATTTTACCATGTTCATTAAGTAGTTGCTTATGCGACAAACGAAAAAGTTTGGATGCTTCTCTTGTATACTTCAGACTTCCGTGTCCAAATTTGCTTGGATATTGATTGAAATATATTATATGCTTCACTTTCTTTTGAAATCCACTGATGCCTTTTCCATATTATATGCTTCACTTACTAGCCTAGAGAATTAGCATGTTGAAAGTCTACTTACCTGAAAATTGGTTATTGTACTTTCCAGATATAACATAAATACATGATTTTGAGTACAGAACCTGTGATTTTGCTGGTTAAACCAGCTCGCAATTGCATTTGTTGTGCCATGAAGTTAAAGTTTCGTACTTTAATATGCTTGCAATGTCCAAGTTTGTTGTGATTAACATATTGTGGCTACTTTTTGAAGGTTGGGCCAGGTGAGGTAGATGATGATTTAGAAGGTGAGGTGGCAGAGGAGTGTGCTAAATTTGGTACAGTTACTCGCGTCCTGATATTTGAGATTACAGAACCAAACTTCCCAGTTGAGGAAGCAGTGAGGATATTTATTCAGTTTGAGAGATCAGATCAAGCAACTAAAGCCCTCATCGAACTTGAAGGTCGGTTTTTTGGAGGTAGGGTGGTTCGTGCTAGTTTTTATGATGAGGAAAGGTTTGCAAACAATGAGTTGGCTCCCAAGCCAGGGGAAATTCCTGGTTTCTTCTGAGCATCTCGCTTCATGGTTGGCTGACTAAAGTTGGCTTCTCTCGAAGTCTGGGTTAAAGTTGTATACGTTTGTATCATTAGCGGCACATGGTGAAAAAGTTGGGAATATCTTTTTGTTTTCATCTTTTTAACTTGGGAAGAAATGCTTTTAAGAAATATTTAAGTAGTTGGGGGTATGCTTCTTGCTCTGATAAGTTATGGTTAGTTTTGCATACTTTACATTGTTCAAATATGAAATCAGATGTGGTTCTGTTCCAAATCAGTATCATAATCTGTTGTTCCCAGTTGCTATGAATTTGAATGTGTTTCTCAGTATTACGTTTGAGAAGCTAGAGTTTGGCAGGTTTGCAGCACCAGGATTGAATGTATTAATTACTCTTGCGATTTTTTTCTGAACTTCCCGATATTGGGTACTTGTCTTTAAATAATGGGTAATTATTTTTAAGATGAAGGCAAGATGACAAAAACACAGATATTATTACCAGATTCTTATAATTAAAATTTTCAGAATTTGAGATTTTAGTTATGTCACATGTATTATAAATCAATACGAGTGAATTGCAATCATATGGTTAATTACCAAAAGAAAATCATAAGGTTTGGTTTTCAGATAACTTTCATATGGAAAATTAATAAACCTAGACCCTAAGGAAAATATTTTTTTTTCAGACCTCTAAAGCTCAATTTCCTCATTTAGAGAACACTTTCATCACATTTAAAAGATATTTTTAATTAACGACATCAGAAAACCCTGCAAGTTTATATAACATTATACATCTTCTTCTACTCAGTCAGGAGCCAAAATTTAAACGTAACAAAATCAAATCACTATCATCATCACCACACTTTTTTAAGCTAAATCGGATCCAAAACCTACACCGTTTCTCCGCCGGCTGTCCTCTCCACATCCGGCAGCCGGCCATTTTCAGTTCTAAATTATCGATAGAGTTGCCGAAATGTCGATGGCAAGCGATAATACATGGGTGGGTAAAAAACCACTGAGAAGAGTTGGAGGAATGTCCGATGCACTCTCAATCGCCGCCGATCTAGGCTTCTCCGTCGCACCTCCGCCTTCTCAGGTGCGTTAATTCATCAATTTGATTCTCGATTTGCTAGAATTTGTGACCTAATTTTGACTTTTTTCGGTGGTTTTTGTTAGGAGGATATTCAAAATTTAACCACCGGTACTGGAGAAAAGGGGGATGACTTGATTAGGATATTGAGAGAATTGACTTCCGTGCAGAGGAAAATCGCGGATCTGCAAGTGGAGCTTCAAGGGAGAAAGGTTACATGTTTGATATTGATGATTGATGTGTAATGTTGTTTTGATAATTGAGATACTTAATCTTTGTGATGGTTTTCTGGTTTGGGGATTTTTAGGAGGACAAGAATGTGGCTCATTTAACGCATGTTAGTGAAATGGAGAAGAAGATTGAGACTTTAGCTCGAATCACGACTATATTGAAAGATGTCATCCAGAATAAGGTAATTTTGTGAGTTATGGTTTCATAAGATTATTCATGCTCAGTGGATTCACTTTTCTTTTGTATGCGTTCCTTGGTTGTATTACGTTCTTTTTAGGATCGGATTATAGCTCGCCTACAGCAACCGTATTCATTAGATTGCATTCCGGTTGAAGCTGAGTTTCAGGTATATTGTCCGATTGGACAAATCCAAGTACATTTCTTCTGGTTTAAACGCTGGGTGCTTCATTTATTTACTTATTTCTCGTTATCAATTTATGTTTCTGAATATGGATTGATGTGATCTGTCAACGGTACTCCATGAGTTTAATAGGTATAAATGAATCAGTAGCAATATATCTTGTAGCTCGTTAAGACTCTTTTCGCACTAAACCTCAAAACAGAGCTTGCACGGTTTATTCCTGCAGGAATACTTGTTAGTTTCTCCTGATGCTATTGGCTTAAACTTCTCACAAGTTTGATTATATAGGTGCATGGATCTCCATCCTCACTTTTATGTAGCCTGCAACTTGCACATAACTTTTCTTTTTTGTTGTTGATGTAAATACCATACATGAGATTCAGTTGTGTATCATGGTAATGCAAAGTTCACTATGAAAACTGGCGTCCTGTCCCTTTCCTTTAATTTTTTAGCTTTAGTTGCGCACGTCTCCAAAAAACTGATTTTAGCTGTGGGATACATGTATAAATTATAATTTTCTATAGATTGATAAAAGAAAGGATAATCTTGTCGTTTTCCAATACCTTCCAAGGATTATGGCTGGCGTGGTGTTCAGGTTTTGACGTCAGCTATTACCATGCTCTACCTTGAACAGAGATGATTTTCTGGTCAAAATTGTGTTTGCAAGCCCCCTAGATAATGTGTCATTCTCCTACTATGCTGGTTTTTCTCATTTAATTTTTATAAACATTTGTTGGAAAATGATATTATGGCTTATTTAATTTAGCCACTCATCTCTTTTACTTTTGGGTTATTGCCTAAGCTGATAATGACTGAGAGCTCTCTAATTCTTCTCCGCTTCTTCCTGTTTTAATACAGAAACAATTTTCAGAATTGCTGATGAAGGCAGCAAGTGATTATGGTGCCTTGACCGCTTCTGTGGCTGATTTTCAATGGAGCCAGAACTTTAAAGATCCACCAACAGTATGGGGGGTAAGTCAACTGCTTGCTTTTACACGAGCTTTGTTCCCAAGAAAACCTTTTGACAAAAATACATACTTGTAATTGTGTCTTATCAGTCTCTAAAGGTATGCGAAGAAACGGTGGGAAAATCTTAATGTATGGAAATGTGAATTTATCACCTGTCGTACGAAATTTGGATTAAATATTCTTGCCCCAGTTGCAAGGATCATTTGGAAACTTGAAGCCACTGTTGCAGTTGTTGGTTACCATTAAAAGCTTCCTGCTAACTTTACTTGAACCCATGTTTTAGTTATAGAGAGAACAAGGATAGTGAAGGAAAAAGGGAAGGGGAGAGGTCAAACAAATGGTTTAAATTCATATTATGTGTGACGAAGTCATTCAACTTTACCATTGGAACATTTTTGAAAGTCACAGCCGATACAAAATAAGTTGTTCACTGAGGAGAGTAATAGAGATAGCTTTTATTAACTGTCTTTATTTGTGGTTGCCTTGTTCTTGTGGTTTTAAAATGAGGAATATCTTGTCATACTTTTCCCGTATGATAGAGGGTACATCAAGTTTTCTTCTCTTAAATTAATTGCATTCTTGAGCTTTATTTTTCCCGTCATTTAGGAAATGCTCCGTCCAATCCCTGTTGCTTTGGCATCTTGCACTCGATTCTTTGAAGCTGTCACAGCTATGAGAGAGTCATTTGCCAAACTTCAAACAATAAGAGTCGGACACTCCTCTCAAAGACTAATGCGAGGAGGATCTGACTGCATTACACCCCCTCCTTGGAGAAGTGAATCAAGCTTTGACGATTCAGCTGTTGGCAGCCTGAGAAGGCAAGGCAGGGAGCCGCAGGATGACAGTGAACTAGGAGATTCAAATTACGCTGATGGCACGGGCCACAAGAGACTCTCATGGCCTCCATAAGTTGAGAAAAGTGGCTATAACCGGAAACTGTCATTTTGCAAACTGTAAATCTTGGAGATCATTACTTTAAATGTTGACATTTCCATTACGGTGTTATTTTCTTGTATAGTGTGAGAAGTTGTTATTCTGCCCCATGGTTGATTGATTTTGATTATTTTCTACAATCCATTCTGAATTGTTTGTAACATTGCCTCCGTGAAATATTGATTGTGTATGCAGTTCGAAAGTTGCAAAAATATAAGAATGCAAAGGCTGGCAAATAACATGTAAACTGCTTTTCTGAATAAGTCTCAGTTTCCAGTTGTTCCATTAATTCTGATCATGAAACGACACTTTTTGACCAGTTATGGGAATTTGATACGGTGCTTAGCTAGGAATTCTTTGAATATCGACTTTTTCAATAACATGATCAAGGCATCATAGTACTCAACAGATACGGCATCTCATTGTACTGCAGGGCAATCATATGGCTTTTCATGATAAACAATGGACCCCTGTCTTATCTTTGTATTGAGGAATCGAGTGCGTAAAACTGCGCTACACAGCTTCCAACTAATTTCAAAACAAACCACATGTGATAAGCATTAAGACTCAACTTTTTGAGCTTTGACTTAATATTTATCTTTTTATAGTAAAAAGGGAAGAACATAAATCTGTGATGCAAGTACTTAAAAAGTAACTATATTAGCTCGAAAATGGAAAACTAATTGCCATATGAACTATACTTCACCAGAATGCTGAAAACATGAAAAACTGTATTTTGATTTGTATTTCTAGACAAGAATACATAAATTCTTCAAACTAAATTCTAACATTCAGCGTCCCCAAATGCCGGAGCCATGACAGTCGTATCCTTTCCCTGAAAGTGAAAACAAAGTTTTCAAAACATGGGTCGACAACAAAATTATGAAAGGTTAAGAGTCGAGTAATGGACAATTTGCTCTCTCAAATTTGACGTTTTGCACCTTCAAATTAGCACGTCTTGATACTTCACACTTTGGAAAAAACATGTAATTCTTCAACATGAAGCACACCGATGAAAATTCTTTTGATAACTTACACAGCTATAAGACAGATTTTAACTATAAGCACATGTGAATCTTCAAAGAAGAAGGTTTGAGGAGTATTTTAACAGTTCAAGATGCTTTCAAATATGAACAGAGCATTTGCATGCCTTTTTATGCAACACCATAAATTATAGGCAACTATATAACATCACTACCTAACAAGTGTGTTTCTCGTCACTGGGAATGTACTTTAGATTTTTATTTACATACGAGAAAACTAGAAAACCATGATTTTTTTAGGGAAAAAATGTAGCCTGCTTCTGATCCATAAGCAAACGATTTTCTTATAACTGATTATAAAAAGTTCCCTCTACCAATACATTAGTGGAGGGAACTTTTTAATACTTTGCAGTGCACAGTGTAAAAAGTTTAACTGTCAGGCTACATTACAAAGCATGATACAGGTTGGAATGTATTTGCAAAAAGGAAAATGTTGGAATAACCCCAAACACTTAAAATTATAATCATCCATGCACTAACTTTTAGACATAGCTAAAGAAATAAAAACAAAAAGGACCAAGAAAGGTGGCTTATCATATAAATCATACTTCATACCACATGAATCCTTTTCCTTTGACCCTTCTCTCTTAAAAGACACAGGACCAAACATGTAAAAACATATTTAAACACAAATGAGAAAAAAGGAACAATTCAACAAACATTACTATTATTACCTAAAAATTATTTCATCAACTCAAAAAGATTGCTTTAGGGTTGCCCGGAGAACACTTATTCAAAATGGAGGCAGCATGATTCCCAGCCTTAGCAATAGCATTGGCATCTGTGGCAGAGGAAATTTCCAAATGTTGTAGGCCTAACTGTCTCTTAATCAGTTCTGAATACTCAGAAAGAACTTCAAGTTCACCAAAGGGCAACTTCAGATCCAGTGCTTGGATACAACCAGACTTTACCTCATTCTTCTTGAACCTCAAAAACGGCATACACAGCTCCTGTATTTGTTTAAGATTGGCTTCCTGAAAATTTTCACCTTTTTGCAGCTCAGATAGGATCTCTTGATCAGGGGCAAATGTGCAGGTTGCAGAGTCAAATTTCTGTTGGAGAATGTTCAAACACTCCCTTTTCCACCCAAAAAACTCTTCGTTCACGAAAATCAAGCCCGTTGTTGGCTTATTCTGACCATTCGAGAGCTGACTCTGCAAAAGCTTCCTCATCGACACAATTGTATCTTGCACATATTTGTTTGCCTTTTGCAGGATAGGATCCGCTGGATCAGCTTCAGGCCACCCCGCTTTGACGACATACCCATCTTTCTTCAACAGCACCTTCCATACATATTCAGCATAATGTGGGCAGATTGGTGCAATAAGACGTGTCTGGACATCCATAAATCGCCATAATAAATCACGATTCATTCCATCAGAGCCATCATAGCCATAAAAGAGTCTATACTCATCCCTTGCCGCCTGAAGATTGTAGAAGCCACTTATTAAAGCTTCGCGGAACATGTATTCGCTGAAGTTCTTCTCTGTCACCTTGACTGCTATGTTCATTTCATTAGCAAACACACGATCTGCAAAAGTGGCAGGTGGACCACTTCGCCAAGCTGAATCGGCTGCACAAACCTCCTCCATCCATGAGATCTCATTGGTAAGACGTACAATTGCAGCATCAGCCGTAGCACCAAGAAAGTTGGCATCATCCATCCCGTCACCAGCATCTGCGAGTGCGAATCTCGTTGCATCAGCTGAATACTCTCTAATAGCTTCACGAAGAGTCTTGAAATTCGACGTTGACTTAGACATCTTCCGAGAATTCAGCATAATGTGCCCATTGCATCTAAATCCTCGAGGCCAGTGATGTTTGGGCATGATTGCCGTATGGTTGTATATACAAAATGTTAAGTGATTCTGAATTAGATCCTTGCCAGATACTCTGAGATCAAACGGATACCAGTATTCAAACTCACGCTTCATCTTACTAAGAAGATCGGAAGATATTTCCGAGGATTTAGGATATGGTCCATCAACGAATAAGAAATCCCAAACCTCATCTGTTAGCTGCTCTGGTTCTATTGAAGATTTATTTGTTCCATGCAAATCCCCTTCTTGGAGCATATGAGCTACAGTATAATACGCCATGTATAGCGTTGAATCAGACAGAGACTCAACCAAAAATTCCTCATCCCACGGAATGCGAGTTCCAAGACCAAAACTACGGGAGCATGCCCATTGATTCAACCAGCTCAAGGTGTGTTCAAAGCCATGTCTCGACTCGTCTGAGTAGAGATTCATGCCAGCCAAGCACTCTTCTGCAGCCTTTCTCCATTCTTGTTCCCCATAACTGATGTACCATTGGTCAGTCAAAGCCACAACACACTCATCCCCAGATCTTGACATGACTTTCTTTTCGGGCTCACTGTAGATCACAGCTTGCCCTGATGAAAGGAGCTTGCTCCTAATTAAATTTTTAGCCTCCTGAACTTTCATTCCGGCACACTCACCAACAAGCATTGTTCCATCGTAGAACCCTCCGTTATATATTATCTTCTTCGCTTCATAAAGCTTTTCCCTCTCATTCTGGCTCTTAATGTTTTTCTCAATGCATATTCTCTCTGCAGACTTATCTCCGAGGTCAGGGTGGTTGATGATTGGGATGATCTCAAATGGCAAAACCCATTCATCCTTCAAACCATACTTCTCTCTGAGTTTTGGCTTTTCTTTCAAATCGTGGAGGGCCATGTAGTCATCTGGAGAATCACTGGGAACACTAGTAACAATTCCGGTGCCCTTATCGGTGAGCACTGATAACATGGGTAGAATGTATATTTTTTCATTAAATGCGAAAGGAGACCGCAGTGGCAGTCCGATAAGATCTCGACCTGTCAACTCAACCAAACAAGTTGGCTTCAATGGAACACGCGACAGTTTCTGATAAGCCAAATTGAGAGCTGCCCTGTGGGTTACTATGAACACATCAGTGTCATTGATTTCAAATGCCCCATACTTTCCATCTGGCAACACCCAACAGTTTGTTTGGCCATACATCGTCTCTGGTCTCAAAGTAGCGGCAGCAAGGTACACATTCTTTCCCTCCAAAGCACTCATCTTCGGCGGGAATGGTGAAACAACTTTTATTTTGATCAGGGTATACTCCTGCGGCAGAACACCCTCCCCTGAAGCCCGGTCATGATCCGCGCATGGTTGACCATCTCGTGGCGAGTATATCGTGTACCTCAAGTCCTTGACAATCTTCCCCATTGCTTTCAATTTCCTCACCTGCCAACGCACAAACGAATCAAAATGCGGATTCATATCAGTGGTGATAAACGTGCGCCTCCAGTCACATCCCAATCCAAAAGACTTCAAGTCTTTCACAGCCAGGGGTGGAAAAAAGGTCAACCAGTGGTGTGGGTCTGTGAACCTGGCAATCTCCTCGTCAGGCAAACCATACTTGTTCATGATCTGCCATTGGTACGTGAGGCCATCAGATTTAGCAACAGCCTTTGATTTTTTACCCTTAGCTGTTTGAGTCTGGTTTTCATCACTTTCACCCACTGATGCTTCCTTTTCTACGACAGGAAAAACGGGCGGGTTCCCGAACATCTCGATTTCCCGGGCAAGCTTATCAGCAGAAGCCTTAATAGGCATCCCAGTGCAGTGGAAAGCAAAAGGAAGCAGCACATTTGCTCCCCTCAGTCTATGATATGCAGCTGCAAATTCGAGCTTCGAGAGGGAAAACGCGTGACCCAAGTGGAGATTACCATTCATGTAAGGAAACGGAAAGGTACCGAAGAATTTCTCGCCAGGTTCGGGCTTCGACTCTTTTGCATCAGCCCGGAACACGTTGCCTTCTTTCCACTTCTCTTGGACCTCTAATTCAATTCTAGCAAGTTTGTCTCTCCTTTTTCTTTCATTTGGCTTGCTTTCTTCTGCCATCTCCGATCATGCAAAACTACAAATTAACAAATGAAAGTGATGATGGTAAACCAACGAATCTAAGATTATAATAATCTGTGTCTTCTATTCATGCACAATTGGAAAACCTATATATACAATGAAAGTCTTCAATAAGGAAACTACCTAAACTAGGATAATGATAAGGAAATATATACAAATTATTCTAATAGAATCAATAAAACCAAACTCAATTTAAATAACCTGCATGCATGCCTGTTGTTTTTTTTAATAAGTAACCTGCATGCACGTTGTTTTCAAGAATAGCAATGCAAAGGGATACTTCTAAAATAGCAGGACTCTACAAGGCAAAAGTAAGAAGAAAACCTGGATATTGAATATCCTACGGGGGATAATAGCCCCCCTGTTGTTTCTAATTGGCAAATACCCCCTGTGTTATTTTGAATATTCTATGGGTTTCTTTTATATATATATAAATATAAATATTGTTAATAAAAGTAACACAGGGGGTTATTTGCAAATTAGGAATAATAAAGGGATCAATATTGCAAGACAATCTTTATACTCAAAGAGTGTAAAAATACAGAGCAAAATTTTCCTACCTTAATCTTATCTCGGAGAGTATTATGGGATATTATTCCAATCCAATAAAATCCTAGTAATATTCCTTATATATTCCTTAGCATTAATTTTTTTAGGGTCAACCCATATTCTAACCCACCCAATTCGGTTTGATCCATGAAATCATCAGAACAGTGAAGAAGATTTTTGTCTTCTGGATTTGTTGTACTTGTTCATCACTTTGTATAACATTTAATGAAGGGTATTATTGTCTTTTCATTAATTTTGTGTGGCTGTAACTTTTCCTAATAAGAATAATAGGGTTGGGCCTTTCGATTAATCAAATTAGCTTGGATCATACGATTTTGGTTTTGGAGAAACGACAATTCGAAAAATTGAAACGACAATCTGATTCGATTTCGATTATGAGCCTTTTATTTATTGTATTTAAATTTCATAAAAGGAAGAGGAATATAAACAACGTTAACTAGATAAACATGTATGAAACACTACAACGATAATGTACGCACTCTCTAATTCATCAATCATAACAAAGTCAAAATCCAAATATATTACTTCTAATCAATTTAAAATTCATATACATTTAGTAAATCATTAAACTCATCAATTCTCCCATTCCTTAAAAATGTATATGACAAATTAAAGACTATTTATAATATGTGACAAGTAAATTATTTTAATGTGTTACACTTATATTTAAAAAATAATTAAAAATAGTTTTGATTTTTGAGTCGATACGAGATCGACCCGTAAAATCAAAAATCGAATCGAAGTGAGTTTTGATTATTTCGTGACAACCAATAATCAAATCAAAAATTTGATTCGTTCTTTAAATAGGGCCTTTCAATCGATTTAATAACGATCCACTCAATTTGATTATGTTTGCAAAGCCCTAAAGAATAATAATAAGATAAAGAACCATTAATATATAAAGAAAATTAGAAAAGTACCTGAGAGATGTACAATAGATTTCTTGGACCCTTGGGGTTTGTAGCTGTGGTCAGAACTAAGATTATGATTCAGAAAAGATGGTCTGGGATGACTTAGAGAAACAAGAAATTGTGTTAAGTTTTTCTTAATACTTTCCTTAAATAACGCGTCCTATGACAAAATACAGCAGGATTTGAGTAGTACGTACGTGTTTTAATAGGATTAGTATTAAAGACAATAGTACAAAAAAAAGAAAAAAAGGGGAAAGAATTGCGGCGCAAGTATTCGGTTCGTCAATATACTTCTTTATTGGTCGGGTACGTACATTACCAAGCAATATTTGTTATTGACATATATAGCAATCTTTTTAGATTTTCTAATTCACCCCTTTTACGTCAAAAGTTATGTAAATTGAGTATTTATAATTTGTTAATGATAGTTTTTTACTTAAACATTCTTAAATTATAAACACTCAATTACCTCTATCATAAATGCAAAATCTAGTTTATTGGAATTTGGAACACTACAAAATATCGGAAGCTTTTTTTTGTTTCCTTGCTAGTGGCTACTACATAAGAAACGGTTAATGACCCTTTTTTCCTTGGTGTCTGTATTTGTTGGTATTGTTGCCATGTCTATTGTTGACTTTGGGAAATGAGAGTGCTGTTTGTGCTGATGGATAACAATCTTCCAAATCAATAAAGATATAATAACTAGGTTGAGTGGTGAAAACGTGTCTATGCTCTGTAATTAAGAATTATTAGGTTGAGTTTTTGAAAGTTTTGCTGAGTTGGGTCAAATTGTGTATAAAGTTTTCTCCATATTTCTTCAGTTAATCGGCGCATTTTGATGCAGCTTAAGTCGCATTACGGTGAATTAAAGTCGTCCTGAGTTTTGGTAATGGGCCTTTTGCAGCTAATTGATACACTTGAAAGTGCTGCAAGAAGAAAGGGGTTTGTGAGCTACCGTCAATACAGACGTTTACACACATTTGTGCTTACAAAGATTGTTTTGAGTAAGTATGAGGAAATAAAAGGTTTAACTAGCATGATTATACAAGAAATCTCAAAAACTTTGTTTAGTGGTTGCATAATTGTTTAAGTAATTACTTTATATAGTGTCACTATGCGACCTAAGAAAACTAAGATGCATTCGCTTACAACTCGAACGTATGAAGTGGCTCTAAGATGCATTCGCTTACAACTCGAACGTATGAAGTGGCTCTGATACCACTTGTTATAACCGGAATAAAATCCAAGAGCATTCATGTGAATCATCAAGAATCAATAGAACGTAAAAGTACGAATACGGAAGCGTACCTTACACCAATGATTAGTTTTTTCGGGATTGACCCGTGGTTGGTCTTCCAAATCAACACGAAATCCTTGTTTCCTGATAGTCCCTTTTAATTTCTCTCAAGCTCTAGACTACCAATGGGATATAGTGTAGAAAGTGTAACGTGTGATATGGTGACCATGACCACCTATATATATAAAATACCAAAACCCTGATATCCATTTAATAATTATATTTCAGCCCATCATTAAAATATAATTATTCTCGAGTCTCTACCCATTAAAGGCCCACACCCTATTAAAATACATTAAGCCCGTATACCTGAAACCTTAACAAATCAGTTTTGTTGGGCTTATCTTTAATGACGGTCTGCATCACATAATTATTTAACATATAAGCTCAACACTGAATTAAGAATCCAACAACATTGGACAAATGTTCCAACACTCCATTGACTCATCCTCAACATATATCAATGACAAAATCAAAATCTCTATATCATAAATAAATTATAAACATGAAAAGTCAATATTCCAATATATTAAGAAGTTATAATTTACCTTTTAGCGAATCATGAAGAAAAAGCAAAATAAATAAGGACATAATGACTCGGTGCCATCGAAGTGGAGAGAATATTCCATGATCCGTGAGTACTCCATGTGATGCTTGCCAACTAATCTCACTTTTATCGTTTCGATCACTTGTGATGTTTTACAACAGTTGAAAAGGTTCATATATGTGAAATCTAAAGGGACTTTTCTCCCAAAGTTTCATATCAAATATTGTTCCTACTTTATACGAACTGATTGGTGCTTATAGTGACAAGTTTTATACGATAATAGTCATGTTAGGGAACATCATTTATTTCGACTTGTGACATGTGGTTTAACACATGCATGCTGAATTGAATACGAAAATTAGTGTTAAAAAAAATATAAATATTACCCTTATGAAATTGAAGATAAATTTGATTTTCCTTGACATGGTGCTAATATCTATTTCAATTTACAAACTCACATATTATGACAATTTTTTTAAAAAAAGAAACAGAAAAATTAAGTTAATTAAGAGGATAAAAGTTATAAGAACCTTCGAAATCAAAATTGATCAACTGAAAGATAACCTGCATATTGTTCGTAAGTTTTTAGTTCAAGTTTCTCTTTTTCTCTACAGCGAGCGATAATAATAAACTTTTTGTTGTTAAAACTATTTTACGATTCTAAAAGATAAAAGTGCTTCTCATAGTTACTGCAAACAAGATAACAAATAATTAACATCATCAACAAAACGTTAGTTTAAAGCAAAAAAAAAAAAAAAAATCATTTTTCTTATTTTGATTGAATTTCTTAAAATAACCATACATTTAAGAATAAATTGACATTACATATTTCGCGAGTTATCTAAACACAATATATATTTAATAAAAGTAGATCAAAGATGACTGTCCTCTTTTCTCAAACCATGTTAACTAAGATAATGTGCAAGTGATATTACTACACTAATCTCAGGGTGTTTTTTTTTTTTCTTTCTATAAAAGAAAGATCTCAGTGTGTTATTATCCCAAAGAAATGATACACTAAAAAGGTTAATGACTTTAGTAAGAAAATTCCAATATACCTAATAAATGATGAAATCAAATCAAATAGACACAAAGTTGTTACTTTTAATCGTTGGATTCCACGTCAAATAAAACGGCACCCATAAGTTGTTCTCTATCTATCCTATTATTTTAAAAACGCCAAATCAATAATTAGCATTTTTCTTTTTCTTTCTCAATTCTCTGTTCTGTTCTGTCTATTATGGAGATTCCAATTAGTGCAATTCCTCTGACAGGTAATTTTTTCTATCACTCATTTTTCTCAGATCTTTACTTCGTTTTTAGCTACTAAACTAATTAAACGCATAATCCGAGTTCTATTCATTCCGTTGATGTAATATATAGTTGCTTATTTTTTCAATTTGGTTGATATTCCAATTGCCTCAATGACGATTCGTTCGTCTTTACACTGCAGAGGATATTTAATATATTCCAAGATTGAATTTTGGTACCACTTATGGGTCCAATATCTAGTTTGTTGACATGGGTTGATGTGAATCTTTTGAAATCGTGTGAGTTTTGATCATTTGACCAAATTTTGATCCTCTTAGTATATGATGTTGTATCAAGATAGATTTTTTTTCAGGGATTTTTGGGTTTTGTACTCTGAATAATGCACGATTATTTACCTTTTTAGTAATGATTAATTGGGTTTCGTTTAGAAAGTGAAGATGCTGGACCTGGATTATAATTTTGTATTTAGCATGTTATGGACTTCAAAATTGTGTTTATTTTCTAACTGTGTGCAGGTTTCTGATAAAGAGTGGTTTATTGGATGATTGGATTTGTGTAGACAAAAGAAATGAGCCACCATAGCCTAGGGAGACCATCTTCAGGTATGGTTTTATTATCTTCTCCGAATTGGAAGAACATCGTTGAGTTCTGTGGTTCAGTGAGTTTTTTAAGAGATTGAAATCTTTATACATCTTTCTTGTGTAAAGGTTTAGTGCACATTTGTTTTGATCAATTCTGTGATGGACATTGCTCCGGAAATTGTATTTAGAAGGGGGAAACTGAATAAGCTGCATAAGTCAGCAAAGCTTATATTATACATGAGTATAAATGCAGTTGCTTAACCAATCGTATGCTGTCAATTGTTTCTGGTATTTTTTGATTAGTTCGCCTTTCATTATTTATGCGTGAGAATACGTTGGAAGTTCATTACTGTCTGAACGGATGTGCTTCACATTAATTCATACAGTGTTGTGCTTCACACGGTGCTGCTTATTTTCCCCTATAAATTTAAAACTGAAAATGAATAAAACTCTGATAATTCATTGTCTAACTTCCTTTTTATTCATTGTGGGTTTACCATTAACTTGTGGGTTCTCCATGTTACGACGATCCCTGAATTCTGTGCAGGTAAAAGAAGATTGAAAGATCTTTTGGCTCAACGAGATAATCGTGCATGCGCAGATTGTGGTGCTCCAGACCCAAAATGGGCGTAAGTTCCACTCCTTGGATTCCTTCAATGTTTTCTATCTTCTTATGTGTAGATATCAATGTTCTATTTCCATGATGCCTGAGGAACAACTACATGTTAACCCCCCTGTAACATGGATTTTTTCTCGTGAATATAAGCTCACTTTGCCAGCAGTCAGAAAGAAATAAGTATAAATTGATGGTTAGAAAAAGAGAGTTTTATGCGTGCATAACATTGGCATATTTCACAGAAAAAAGCGTTCAAATGAAATAGGGTGAGATACAGGATAAGGCAAGAATGTTTGATGGAAGTTGCATGAATAAGGCCTGAATGGCTATAAAAAGCTTCCCTAACCACGATATAAGTTGAAAGATAAGTTACTGAAATTAATTAATATATTGTCAATAATCCATATTTATCCCCATCGACCAGCCACTCTCACTTTCTATAAAACCCATTACTCATTTATTTTAAATTGAATCCGAGAAACTAATGTGTCATAGAGCTGTGAATAAGAATGTGAAAATCGACTGTTTAAGCTTCCCTGAGCAGTATCTCATCTACCTATATTTTGTTCACCTACTTTGAGGTGTTTTTATTAACATTTCAAGCTTCAGGTCTGCAAATATTGGAGTATTTATATGCTTAAAGTGCTGTGGTGTTCACAGAAGCCTGGGCACACATATCTCGAAGGTGATTGCTTCAGGGCTTTGTGTCCCCCCTGAAATTTTCTCTTCACTTTCTGCGGTTTGATTTTTTTTTTTCTTTCTCTACAATTCACTGCACATTTTCTATCCTGCAGGTTTTGTCTGTGACATTAGATGAATGGTCTGACGAAGAGATTGATTCAATGATTGAGGTTGGTGGAAATGCAACTGCAAATTCTATATATGAGGCTTATATTCCCCAAGGGGTGAAGAAGCCTGGACCAGATGCTGGTCATGAAGAGCGTTCAAAATTTATTAGGTGAGAGCAAATGTAAACTCTTGTTACATTTCTTTTGATCGTGGTGGTTCTCACTCTCCCAATTGATTCTCCAATTTCTTTTAAGGTGAATTAATCATAGTGTTTGAATAATTAGAGAAACACTCCTTGAAATATTATAATTTTTATAGATAGACTCCTTCGAGGTTGAAATAGCTACAGAGAAGCCCATGATATTTGAAAAAACATTTCAGATAAGCCGCGTGTTATTTCATATTTTTAGATTGTCGGGGTGTCACCGTAGTTGTTAAAATCTCAAGGAGGTTTCTGTAATTAGACGTAACCTCGAGGAGATGGAGATGTAGTTTTCCACCTTCTTTGTAATGGACCTTGTTGATTAATCAGATGTGCAAGCTATACACCTGTCAATTGCTGGCAATTGCTTCCATCTTACTACTTATGTTTCACTGCTTTCTTGTGTTTTCAACTCCTGATACTGTAAATACATAACATAAATGCATTCATATTCGTTTTTAATTTTTAGGTGTAAGTACGAGCTTCAAGAATTTTTGAAACCTAGCCTACGTATTCTGTCCGGTCCTTCAAACAAACATTCTTTGGAACCAAGTTTATCCAAGAAGATTATGGATAGCTTTCGAAGTTCAACTTCACAAAACTCAGTATGTTTCCTTTACTTCTTTGCTCCTTTTGAACCCCTATCTCATGTTCTGAAGATAATGTGACATCTGATTACAGGAAGGCATGGTGGAGTTTATTGGGATGTTGAAGGTCAAAGTACTTAAGGGAACAAATTTAGCCGTTCGAGATATGCTATCAAGTGATCCATACGTTGTTTTGACTCTTGGAAAGCAGGTAATGTTTTTTCTTTCTTTTAGTAAAAGAAATGGCAAGAATATACACATTTGAGTTGGTAACTCATCATAAAATTAAATTTGTATCATTAGTATTAATATTTACGTTTCTATCTCATGGTTTTCCAACTCATTGGTAAGTATCCAGTGTCTGGAAACTGATGTATCTCTACATTGCATTAGTTTCAATTGCTTTAGATTCTTGATTTGGTACTTGAGTTTGCTCTCTTGTTCCAATCATGAAGCAAATTTATCGTGATCAGTTCAATTACAATTGTGTCATCCATTCCCTCAGCCAAAAAATGAATATATCATCTCCCTTGTTTTATGCCTGACTGAGGGAAAATTAAAGATTTTCATCCACATAAGCTTTAGTTTGAACGAATATTTCCAATTTTGAATTATGTTACCTCTCTAAAAATCCGCGCCTCTCAGGACAGTATTATCTGAAGTTCACAACATACTGTATAGAGCTCCTCTTACTGGTAAATCCAGTTAGTTTCATAATTCCTGTGGTGTAGCACCATTTTCAGTTGTTATCCATCTCTTTGTAATTGAATAATTTGGTAAGTCGAGTAAAGGCTGCTTCAGGTTGTAACTGGCGACTACAATGATTTCTGCTAGCTCAAATATACTAACAACATGAAGTATTTAGAAATATTTTCCTGATACAAATAATATTGTTATGTTACACTTCTCCTTATTCTTTGTATTCTTGTTTATACAGCTCAACAAAGTTGATTTTGCATTACATAGCTCCACTTTTCACTGGATAAATGATAAAATCTTAACGCCCCTTTCAGCTTATCATATCAATATGTGAAGTAATATGTAGCGTTACTAGTAAACTTGTTGACTTAAATACCATTGCAAACATGTAATTTTGATGTTTTAAGGAGTTTAAACCACTAATGCTGGTTCTTTTTTGTTCTAGAAAGCGCAAACAACAGTTATGAAGAGCAATTTGAATCCTGTCTGGAACGAAGAACTCATGCTTTCTGTTCCACAAGATTTTGGCTCAATTAAACTGGTAATCCTCATTTCTGCTTTTCATTGATCGCTAAATCATTTTTCCATGCATTTGCACTGGGATCACCTCTTCCCACTCAAGTTAATGGTGATTGTGTCTAATCAACTTCACTATGATCTTGTTTCTGCTATACACAAACCTTCGAACCCCTTGTTTGCCCCGATCATCTGCATCTAAGTTATTGAAGTACCATACAACTCCCTTAAAACACCACGATTGATGGTGGGACGAGGGGACTCTGGGCCACCTCCCACGAGGTTGATTTAGTGGAACCCACGTAAATATGACAAGCCAAATTAAGAATTTTGGGTGTCAGGACTAGGAAAATATTTCATGCAGTTGCTGCATGATAACACATAAGGCATTACAAGATCATCATGATATGTCGATGCATGGAATAGTTATTCCAGAGGGTGGGAGTGGGGGGTGTGGCGGTGCTCTCCAGTACCCCCCTCCCCCACAAAGAGATCACCAACCTTGGATTTGGTTGACCCACGAAATCCACTCAAAAAGTTACCCCTGGGTCGTACTGATAAAATCCATCTTTACTTTCTGTCTAAATTTGCAGCAAGTTTATGATCATGACACGTTTTCTGCGGACGACATCATGGGGGAAGCAGAGATTGATATTCAACCTATGATAACTTCCGCAACGGCTTTCGGGGATGCTGGAATGTTTGAAGACATGCAGATTGGCAAGTGGCTGAAATCAGATGACAATGCGTTACTAAAAGATAGCACCGTGAACATCGTTGATGGTACAGTGAAGCAGGCAGTATCACTAAAGCTCCAGAATGTGGAGTCTGGAGAATTAGAACTTGAGCTAGAGTGGATACCTCTAGACCAATGATAGTTGTGTATAAAATTTACCATTCTTTTCCCCCTTCTCATTGATTTTTTTGAGATTAATTCATTGTGTGTGAAGTTTTTGGTTTTTATGAATACTAGGAAGAAGCATGCAATGGTGTATAATTTCACCAATGTTCAATGTATTTCATCTTTATTTATCAGAATATTAATAATATAATCATACATAGACTCTTTCTACTTTATTGTAGTCTTTTTTTTTTGATGAAAACTCTTTTGTAGCCTACTCATTCTTAAAATTGTCGTATAATGCACATTCCGCACACACACACAAACATTCCAATCCAGATTGTAATAATGAGGTTTTGGCTTGATATTACGAGAGCCATATACTTCATGTCCACCCGTGATGTCGATCCTTGGATGTAATTTTTAAGATCTCACTACGATATGCCTTTAGACTTTATTGGCCCATAGAGCTACACGTGATTACAAAATTTATATAGAGATAAACTAAGCATGGACTTTCACACCACAATAGCAATTATTCATCAAATTAGTCGTATCACAACACTTTGACATCATCTCATCTCAAGCATAAAAAATTGACAAATAATAGGGTTGATTTCTCTTATCCAAAGAATGGGAAACATTTGTCAATAGTCATGTGTGTGTGTCTTTACTCTCCTTTCCTTTTCAATTAACTAAAGAGTGTCGATGATCGAACCACTACATGAAAGGACCTTACATTCAATTTCTATCAACTAGAACGTGTTAGGTATGAGCGTCATTTAATTTAAAGTTGTTAAAAGCTGTAAAAGGCCCTTATATTTGCTTTATCTATTATAAATATTCTAACTTCTAAACTCTAATTGATAAAGGGAAATGTAATTTTATTTGTAAAGCAGGGGCATTATAGGTATTTTTGGCGAAGCTCCTAGCGATTTGAACGAGTCCAAAAACTGCACGAACCTCGCTCCCCATGTAGCATGTTCTCCATCAAAGAAGCAACTATTGTCTTCAAATATATATGCCTTGCAACTGCATCTCACTATGTAATAATCACCTATTAACCTGCTTAAAAATGACAAAAGTCTCCTCACCATTGCAAAGTTCTTCTTCGGCCAAATCATAGTCACCATCCGAAATTATCCTCAAGTCCTGATTCAGCATCCGCCTTAGCACATTGGAACAACGTTCAAAATTAACTCATTGTGGTTTGCTCGACCAAGCTTCTTGTTCTCTAAGTTGTTTGTCATTAACCATTAAGCAGAAGTAATAATTCAGGTTTATATTTGATTTTATAGACATTGTTGCCATATAATGATGATGATAAAATTTGTGATAATTAATACAAAACCGAAAAACCGAAAATCACGACTATAATTTTTTTAGAGAAAGAATGATCTAGCTAGAAAACATTTTTCCCTCAACGATACACGACTATATAATGCAGCAATTAAGAACCCCTAAAAAAAGTCACATGCAACACCACATTTGTCATCATCAAAACATAATTTTACAACTCTTATAATAACAATCAAAAAAATCGAAAATAAAGAGATTAGCAAATATTACTTCAAATCAATTACGTAGTCAAAATCAAGTAATTACCACTAATTAACTACAACTTCTCAGTCACATAATTTGCTGCTGACGTGGACAATGCTCCTTCGCTTTGCTTGTACTTGTGGAGCCTAAAAAGGTAAATAACTGCAGACACACTCAGCAAAACGACGCCGGTTAGCCCACACACCGCACTGGCCACCAGCAACGCCGTCCTCACGTGATACCTCCCCCCTCCGTCACGTGACCTCTGATCTCCGTTAACTCTCCACCACGTGTCGTTTATGTTCTGCGCCTCGGGCAGCGGAAATGACGGCGACGCCCTCGCCGTAGCGCCGCCGAAGAACGACAGCATTTCCTGTCCGTCGTGGTTTTGAGCCGGCGGCAGCGTGTCCTCCTGGTACGTCAATCCGTGATCCGACGGCCGGAGTTCCCTGCCGCCGGCGAAGTTTCCGGTGACGACGGCGGCGAGGACCAAAACGACGAAGAGATTGTGAGGCATTGTTGTTGTCTGAAGAATGTTTGTGTGACTGTGAGCCAGCTGTTTGTTTGTTTGTTATATTCTGTTAGATGTTTGTGTGTGTGTGAAATTAATGTGAGTTTTGTTTTTATTGATGCAATTGTGAAAATTGGGGCAGGTAACGCGTGAGTTTTTGTCGGGTGAACAAAAACAAAAGATAGATAGATAATTTAATTATGTAATGTGATGAATGATGATAGTGAGGGCAGTTAATTGGGAGAGAGAATAGTTTCATTTACTTTATGACGAAGCTATGTGACAAACAAGTAAAATTTGATTCCGTTGTGGGGTACTTTGTCTCTTGTGTTGTGAATATTATGGTGTTTTGGTTCAAAGCAATAATTTGTTGATAGTTGAGACTCACGGGACAAACACACATTGAGAGATCTCGTTTTCGTGTGATGGATCATGTAATAAGAGCCACTAAAGTTACTATCAAAATGACTAGAGTTATGGGTCTGAAGAATGGTAACATACATATATGTACGTTATTGACGTGGCTTATTGTTTGTGATTTTTAGCATGAAATTGGGTTCATGTGTTAAGGGCAATAAAACAATAAATAGACAAGCAATTTACCATCCCAAAAAATACTCCCTTTAATATGCAATTGTTTTTAAATTTTAATGTCTTCTTCAACGTGCATGTTCACCGTAACACGCGTGTAGATAATTTGCTAGATCTTTTAAGTGGCGTGACAAATTTCTATATATTGGTGCTATTGTTATCCCTATTTTAAATCAACGGTTCAGTCCATACTTGGCCCAATTTCAGCTCAAGTATCCTTTCACAAGCTGGTGCCGGTCATTACATAAGGTACTTTCTAAAGTTGCAAAATGTCGTGACAGTACTGTTAAAGATTTTAACATTATCATTATATTATATAAACACATTTGGAAATCCCACATTGACGTAGAAATGGATATATATATATATATATATATATGGTGTTAGTTTTGGCATTAAAGTTCCGCCGGTCCCGGTTATATAAGAAACATCTAAGCATACCAAATTACAAATGTCTTGTCTAACCTCCTAGACAATATTGTTCGACAAGAAGTAAAAAGTTTGAGCTAAAAGCATGTAACTGGCCAACTAAGTTGAAAGCTATATGTCCATTATTCAATTTGGATCTATATATGTTGTAAGAAGAGTCAACGCGATCAGTACAAATCTGACAATTACTAAACACTTCCAAGGAACCCAAATCTTTATGAGACAATTATATTAGGTTGCCGCATTGCGTTACCAGGTTTCATAATTTTATGGTAAAGCCACTAATTAAAAAGTTTAATAGATCTATACCTGCATTTTCCTCTTAAATAGTTTTTTTTTTTAATAAATTGCCTAAACTTACTGATTAATACAACTTTACTCCACAAACTGAAATATACTCATTAGCCACCTAAAGTTACAAATCCGAATAAATTTACTTACTAACTCCTTTTTTTTTCCTAAAATATTTAGTTGAGAACATCATATGTAGTATTATATGTTTGTCTCTAAGAAAAAATACATCAATTTCTTATATCTTGAATAGGGGAATGTAGGCAGAATACGATCCAAATTAATCATTTCGGATGATTTAGTCAAAATATATTTTAGTTTATAACGTCTAAAGTAATTCAAATTAAGTGAATAATTAATTTAGAATACAAAATAAGAATTCATTTAATGTTTAGAAGAGAGAGTGAAATACTACACATTATCTTACACAAAAACATTTCGTCGAACGTTACCTACCCTATTCTTTTACTTCAACCCTAGCTTCTATCCAAGACAATACAACGTTAAATACTTCTTGTACACTATCATTTGGTTCACCAATCAACAAGTGCCACATACCTTCAAAAATCTTCAATGTCTTGTCCTTGCTAGCCGCCGATTCATAAATATATTTAGACCCGTTAGGGTCGCAAATCACGTCATCTCCACCATGCAAAACTAGCAACGGAACTTCCAATTCATGGCACTTCTTTTTTACACTTTTGCACAAGCTCACAAACTCCAACGCCGTGCCGATAGTTGCCTTGCCATTCGATCGCCGATTCGGCGTCCTTCCCGCAAGCTTTCTCTTCCACTCCTCCTTTAGCGAAAGACTCATAGCCGGACTCATAACAAGTATCCGCAACCGTGGCGCAACACATGCCGCCAGGGGAAGTAGCTTTTCCAGCGGCCACACGGGCTTGGGCTTGTGCTTGTTCGAAATTTCGCACATCGGCCCGCTCAATATTAGCCCTTTCCACGCCTTTGGATGAAAAACATATAGACATATAAATGTTAAATCTCTCGACAAACATAAATATATGTAGGTTATACGACAATTAAAGAGTTAAATCAAAAAGAAGTTTATATTCTACCTTCATCCATTACTTAACAAAAGTAAGATGCATGTATATGAGGTGTCACAAATTAACGAAAAAAAATTACATGCCTCATATAAGTAGGTAATTAAGTTGAAAAATCTAAACAAAAATCATGAGATATCTTTTAAGAAGCGAGGCATTTTATTTAATCTAAGGTTGGGCCTAATCCCAGAGGAGCAAGGGCATAGGTCCCACAATCGAAAACCATTTGATGATTGCAAGAAAATATAAGATTAAATATTATTCAAATAGCTAAAAGAATATTCGCAACAATAAACAATAAATGAGATATTCAACTAATCAGTGAAAGTTTTAGTAAATTTTTAAGATAGTTCTAATTTGGAGCTAATTACGTTCCAAATTCGAGGTGTAACGAATCATGAAGGTACTCAAGAGCTGCATGTTTCTAGACGTTTTTAGGCCTAATTTCACCTGGGAGAGTCTCGTCGCATGTGGCTCGAGGCACATTTTCTAAAACTTTGACACAAATATGAATACTTAATCTCTTGACAAACCTCATATAAAAAAAAAAAATTTAATATTCTTGACAAACCTATATAAACTTTGAAATTAAACAATCCAATACCTTTTTCTGCTCCACACATACAAGTAAGGCGATGGCACCACCAAATGACTCGCCGTAAAGGAAATGCGGAAGGTTCGGATAATGAGCCCGTTTGGAATCGAAAAACTGGCGGCAGTCATTTATAAACGGTTGAACATCAGGTACGTCGTGAGGGTATCCTTCTGAGAAGCCATGGCCTTGAAGGTCGAGTGCACATACGAAGAATCCGGCTTTCGCTAAGGCTACTGCGTTTAGCTCGAAGATCCATCCGCTTTGGTCGGTGTACCCATGAATCATGCCCACAACACCTTTTAGCGGGCGAGTTGGATCCGATGGCTGCCATGATTGAGTGGAGATTTTCATGTTTTGTTGGTTGATCATGAAGCTTTCTTGGTGGAGTATTTGGTGTTTTTTGTAAAAGTCCTTCTTTTTAAGGGTTCCATAAGGGCTGTTCTCGTTTGCGTCATGTATTGGATGAGCCATTCTCGTTTATTCTGTTTTTGAAAATTTTATGAAGTTTATGCAAATCAATATCCAATATATTTGTGTACGCGTACACACGATATGTACAGTATAAAGAGAGTTCGAGTGCATGCAAATACCTTAATTAGTATCTTGCCTTCACCAGTACGAAATCATAGGTTACAAAACATATATAGTCGACATAATTTCTCCCTTTTAAAGATAAACTTATGCGCAAAAAGTCGGGTGCTTAATAGTTAACGACAACCGCTCATAGCATAGGCTAACGAGCGTAGCGGCTGCACGGGAGCGATAAATGACCTTTTTCTTAACTTCAGCTAGCTCCATATAATTTATGGTCATAAATACCTAACTTTCTTTAGATTATATCACAATTCTGTTATTCTATTAAAAAATTATGATAAGAATATTATATGGTGTATTTTGATATCATAATATTGGAATTCCGTAGTAAAATCACATATAATGTTAAAGGAAAATTGCGGCAAATCCCCAAATTAATAGGGTGATTTGCATTTTACCTCTTGACCGATTTGTCACGTCAGTTCATCGTGTAGGGCTACACGAAATAATTCCTCCCCAATGAAGAAAGCCTCGGTTAACTTTCTTGGCCTGAGAGCCGCCGTCAGCATTTTTTCAGAATTAGAATAACGCTGTTGGTACGTAATCTCTCCTAGGTGTCTCATTGCCAACGTGTGACGTGTCCACTTGAATGATGTACAACGCAAACTTTAGTTCTGAAATTTCTTAATTTCATTCCACCTATTTATTGTTAATACTATTCGAATTGGAAATTGGTTCGGACTGGCCGGACCAGTCCAAGCCCGATTGTACCGGACTTGTGCCGGGCCAGAGCTTCAACTTTCGGTCTGGGCTTCAGGCAAGCACAAAATAAAACCCCAGCCTTGGGCACATAAAAAAGGACTGGGTCGAGCTGGCTTGGGCTGGGTTTATATTGTCGTTTTCTTTTCACAACAATATTGAAAATTAAACTTCAGTTATATGAGGCACTAAGCAATTTAATTACATAAAGTCATAAAGATACTTGGAAACTTTTCTATGAAAAAATAAATACGCAAACTAGATGCCCCCTGATATTTGATCTAGTTTTCTTTTATTTTCGATTGATTCTATCCCTACTTATCTACAATGTCCAATATTAAACCCCACTTTTTGCGAGTTTCTTCCGTCTATCAACCAATTACCAACAAGCAAAATGTATGGGAAATCAGAACTAGCAACTCTATCCCTTATACCCTATAGTATTGTTCAATTAAATTAGAAATTAGAACTAGCTATTACAATTTTTATTTTACATTTGATGCAAGAAAACTGTAAACTAGTTCTCAATTCTCATATATATATTTGAAGCCCATGTGGGTCGAGTAAAGCATAAGGTGGGCGGTTTACTCGATATAGATGCTCTATGCCACTTTTATGTGTCACTTTGTATGTTACTTGTACGATAATGCTAAGTATCTTACAAAAAGACATGAGATGGTGGTTATACATTGAAATTTATGTAATTACATTAAATCAAACTTCAGGGAGTAAATATATTATCCATAGAATTTATCATTCAAGATTATGTTCTCTTAGTGGCAAACAAGCTTGCTTATTTCACATAATTGTAAACCATAGAGGGGTATACATACCTCCCCTCAGCTACAACATTTCAACAGAATAGGAAGATAGAAACCTTAACCTTATTGAGCAGAATGATCAGAATTACTCGACTCTGCCTTCTCAATTCTTCTGCCAAATATACTTTTCAACCACAATGCAGAGTGCTTAGGATATCTTCTAAACAGCTTATCATTGAAATCCACATAATATATCCCAAAACGAACTAAATAGCCAGCAGCCCAGTCATAATTGTCTGTTAATGACCAAGCAAAATATCCCTTCACATTAACACCATCTTTCCTGCAAAATATTTTATTAAGGTAAACTACGATGTCGCAAAACTGCAAGTAAAGGGACGGATCGAGGAAAAATAAAAAGAACTAACTCGATTGCTTCGCGTAGACAACAGAGATGCTCATAAATGTACTCCTTCCTCTTCACATCTTTCACTGCTTCTGTAATCGATATACTATCGTTTCTGGCCTCATCAAGCCCTGAAAGAGGTGAAATTAGATAAAGCTAGTGATTAATTGAAAAAAAAAAAAAACTTGCACAATTGTGATCATAGAGTGTCTAGTTTATTCGATTGAATTACCATTCTCAGTCATGTAAATCACTGGATTGTTATATTTTTCTTTCATGAGTAATAAAAGGGACCGGAGTCCCACTGGATAACTATAGTAACTACTAAATTGACGTCCTTGTTCTCCAAGAGGTACACCATCTCGAATACCTGTGAAACATAAATTGTTACATGATCTACTAAATTTTATGAGGTAATTAGTACAACTGATAAGGACCTTTGAAGACTTTCGGTCATACCTGTCTGAATGACCCCAGAATCCGTTACAAAACTCAATTGGGAAGAAGTGGGACTATTTTTTGCATACATGCCACTGTAATAGTTCAGCCCCAGGAAGTCAAAGGACCCTTTCAAAATGTTGGATTCTTCTTCTGTGAATTCAGGCAATCGGGCCCCGGCACGTGTTCTCATACTCTCTGGATATCGACCGAATGTTATAGGATCCATGACCCTGGACATAATCATGAATGATGCTTCTAATAAGATTGTGTAACAAGTACATGCAGCATGTATATTACCTTTCAGTTTTCATTCAAGTAAAGTAGCTTTACATGCAAAAGCTCAATCTCAAGTTCACCCTTAATAAGCAACTGAAAATTGAGAATGTAGCGAAATTAACGTGATTTTAAAACTAATCTTGTATAACTAATGAATCTGGATGTAATTTCCGTAGTAAGTACCGGTATACATTTGAATTAATCAAAATGAAGAGGCATTGGTAAACTGTGAACTTATAATTTGAGCAAACTTATTACGAACTTGGTGACATACTCGTTGCTCAATCAAAAAAGTCCGAATGAATAAAAATACAGAAATAAAAATGAGATACTAACCAAAACCTATAGTTATAGCTTCTCTAATTAGATTAAGAGATTCATATAACCATTCCATTGTTTCCGATAGAATGATGAAAGAAAATGTGCTCTGATATTCAACGACAAGAAGTAGCAATTCAATAAGCATATATATTAGGTTACTTACCATCCAAACATGAAATCAAGTGCTCGATCTTTAGCCTTGACATGTTCATCCGTTTCCCGATAAGGCACAAACCAAAATGTGTTGACAATTAGGCCAATCTTTCCCTTTTGCAATCTCTGCATCATTGTCAAATTCCAGGACAATCAATCTCATGTAGCAGAAAAAACTCAGAAATATATTTTAGAAAATGAAGTAAATTATAAGAAACCTGATACTTAGTTTTGTACAATCTCACAACAGCAGCATGGGCAAGAAGTTGATTATGAGTAACTATATATGGCTCAGTGGCAGAATTGCCACCAATACAATTGTTTCCTGACCATTCCGAACATCGACCAGGTGCAAAAACACCTAATGCATAACCAAGAGTACTTATGCACCACGGCTCATTAATAGTGACCCACAATTTCACCCTGTCACCGTATTCTCGAAACAAAAGGTCCGCAAATTCCTCAAAATGAGTTCTGCGAACAAAAACTTAACTGATTGATCGATCGATATCATACCAAATTTCTTGTTTCGTCTTTCATATACGTTTTTTTAATTTAAAACATATAAACCAAACCAGGTGCTGGCCTTACATAATTTGAGAACTCAAAAAGCCGCCATATGCATCTTCCAATGCCTGTGGAGCATCCAAATGCAACAATGTCACAAATGGCTGAACTCCTGCATTCACACAGTCACAAGAAGCTATTACATACGGTGATAGTTTATATAAAACATCGGACTTGATCATCAACGAGCAGTGCGCCATGTATGTTTCACCAATTAAAACTTTTATTTTATTAACATTACTGATATTTTACTAAAAGAAAACAATTCACTTGGTACATTGTGAAAGGATTGACCCCAAATTAGGTGATGTATCATGTACACTCACCAATACATGATCAAAATCTCCTAATACCTAAATTCCAGGAAACCCCTACGTTTATGTTGGTATGTGGCATATCTCGTTCTAAGTATGTATAAGGCATAATAAATTGGGATATAGTTATAAAATATAGCACTAATTAGAAAGAAAAAAAAATGTCGCAACCGATGGCTAGGAGCTCGTTGATGAGGTTGTTGTAGTAGTTGATCCCATCTTGATTCACCCCTTTGCTTATAGTTCCCCCTGAAATTAATTAGTAGTGCAGTCCGCAATTAGAAAAAGAAATCGGACAGTGATCCGTTAGTAGGATTTTTCATCAATATATCTAAAACACATGTTCAAAATGTCACGTGCAAATAATACCTAACCTGGCAATATTCTGGACCATGATATCGAAAATCTATAGGCATCAAGACCCATGTCTTTTATGATTTTCACGTCATCCTAATTACAAGTAAAAATTGAATTATTGAACCAGTTAAGGAAAAAAAAAATTTGAACTAATACTATATATTTCGTAATCATTTGAGATTTCCATACATGCAAAATACCTTATAAAGGTGATAAGAATCGATTGCCACGTCTCCGTTAGTCCTGTCCAGTATCTTATCTGCAATTTCAAATATCGTAATTAATACTTAATTATATATGTCTCATAGCTTTATTGATGACCCAGAACTCAGAAGTTTAAGTGCCCTGATCCTATAGTCAAGGGAACCTGGGCAAATTAAGAATTAGATAATGCGTAGACCCAGATTATTTGTTACGTACCTTAACAAAAGATCCATCAACTATATATATTCTTTTTAAATGTAATTAAATACATGGTTCGCGTGAATAAGGAAAACTATTTTTCGAAAGAGTTTTCTGTATGATAAGTGAGCTAATCAGATCATCGGTTCAAAGAGAGATAGAATAAATTCATCTCGAAAATATGTCACAATATATACCTGTCCAACTCAACGATCGACGAAATCGAAATTCTTTTCACTTTATATACACACATAATAGACTCATATATACATTATTACAGATCCTAGCTAACAACTTTAACATAATCTGTTAAACATCTCGTCACTAATATATACTTTATTTGTGGTAAATAAGAGATGAACTTGACCTGGATACGAGTGGGTGAAATTATCCCACATGCTTGGACCTTTGCCATTTTCACTGTACGCACCTTCAATCTGAAGAAAATGCAATAATACCGAAGAAACACACATATTAATTTTATCTTTTTTGTGATCAACGTAAATATGAATCCATCAAATTTTTAAGTTAATCTAAATGTAAATATTTTTATTCTTGAACTACTCCGTTAGTTATAAGTATTACACTTATATATTTTAAATAGATATTTAATGTTAAATGTAAACTAATTGATATATCTTACTATTACCTAACACGAATCAGTTCTGCAAATTCTACAAATGTGCGAAGTCATTTCGATACGTGTAAATGTTAATTTTCACTATAGTTAAAAATAATATTGAAACTTCTTGTAGTCTGCACAGTAACAAACTTGTATGTGTTTATATATATAATTGGTTGTGAAAGGGGTTCTTCAACAATTTTCAGCTTCAATGGATCGCGGGAATCGGGAACGGAGGCGATTCGAAGGAGTGGAGGTTGAAGAATGATGGAGTCTAAACTGACTGGAAAATATAATTGCACATCAAGCCGATTTATCTTCCGGAAACAGACCTAAGATCTCTTGGCTATGATGCACGGATACGGATACGGGGATACGGGTACGGTACGGTACGGGTACAGCGACACAAATTTTTCAAAAATATAGGATACGGGTACGCCGAGGATACGGCTTTACATATTTGTATTAATATTTATATTAAATACAACATATAAAAATCTAACTTATAATATACAATAATACAAGTATAAATCATGAGATTATATTAATATTATTTCAAGCAAATAACTTCGACAATCATTTAAAATTGAATATGCAATGCATTGAATCTCCTAGCTAAATCTTACTACAAACTACCATAGCAAACAACCAAACACATTACGATTTTAAGTCAATAACAAAGGGCTGCTTTGTTCTCCATTTACATCAATTTTTAATTTTAGATTTTTCAAAATAGACCATAGATCATAAATTGAACTGTAAAACTACAAAAATATAACAAAGTTTGAGCGCCAAGATGATGAAAGAACAAGAGTACGATAAACTTTAAAGATATTCCTAGCAATTGAGTGTTGTTGGTTTCGATTGCCATTCTTAAAAGGAAGTCAGAAACGAAAAGAAATTTCATGCTTACACAATATGCCTATTCCTTTTTTCTTCAGTTTTTGTTCTTTTTTTGTTATTTACAATATATTTGAAGTTTTGAAAATTTTCTTCTAACCCATAAAAATTACGTCCCAAAAGGTGTTGGATACGTCCTCCTAAAGTATCCGATACGTATCCGATATTTTTTATTTATTTTAAATAATTCGATACGCCACGTGGTGTATCCGATACATATCCGAGGAGTGTCGGTGGAGTATCCGATACGTGCACGGGCCAATTTTTTGGAGTATCCGTGCATCATAGTCTCTTGGCAATCAGAGAAGGAAAGACCTCCAGATCTGATTAGAACCGAAAATAATAGGGCGTGATTTTTTTTTTTTTAATTTTTTTTATAATAGTAATTATTATTATTTTTAATTACCACTTAAGGTTAAGTAAACTAGAGTTAGAATTCCCTTACCATTTTTAGTTGTGGCATACCAAGTGGCACAAAAATTGGCACAGAGGATCCTTAAAGAGGAGAAATCGACTAGAGGAAGGGTTTCATAGCAAAAAAAATAAAAGAAAATAGAGGAAGGGTACTTCTTCTTTAGAAAATCTTTACACACGAGACCTATTTGAGAAAATCTTATATATAAATTACCCATTTTGAATCAAGTTTATGAAATGTACCCCTCCTCTAAATTTAGGTAAAATCTGATGTATCAAATTCCTAAAAAGAGTACTGTGATTTGGCGTTCTATCTCTTGAAGACAAAAAGTGACTAATACTATTCTGGTCATATTCCTTGAAATTGAGATTAAAATTAGTTTTTATATAAATAAGACATCTAAATAATAAGTTAATTTTTACATGAACAAAGACATTTGCTACAGTGTTTTTTTTTATAAAATGTAGATATTTATTTTACAAAATCCCCAAAAACTACTAAAATTAAGGTTTGCAAGAATGCGGCAATTCGGTCATACTGTGAATATAACTTACATAGAGACACTTTAGTTATAACAATTAATACAAAATTGTAAAAGAATTTCTGATTTTAGAAAAGAATTGAGATGAATTATCTCACCATGTTATGTTTCTTCACAGCTTAGATTTGTCAATTTTCATATAATGGACAAGTAATTTTTGACGCCGATCGACTTTCACACACACACACATGAAACATGCAACCTCAGAAGAAACAATTTATAATTTGTAAACCTGATAAGCTGCGGATGA
The DNA here is from genome assembly GCA_946800315.1 of Misopates orontium. NCBI lineage: Eukaryota > Viridiplantae > Streptophyta > Magnoliopsida > Lamiales > Plantaginaceae > Misopates > Misopates orontium. The sequence continues at coordinate 6,511,485 of OX326947.1, forward strand.
AGAGCCGAAGATAAATCCTTGAGGGAATCCTCCACGGTTGATTAATGCTTCATCGCAAGCACATTTTGAAGAAGAATGTTCTCCACTTGAAATAGCAACAACAACTAGCATTAATTTAATAACTGCACAAAACGCCGACAAAATAATTTTTTGGATAGACATTTTTGTGCAATGCCAGCTGCTTTATTTCTTCATCATTCATCATTATGCGTTCTTTATAGGAATATATAGAAACGCTTTTTAATTGTACAGTAAATAAGTACGAGGATTATTAATACAGTTCGGTTGTGTAGTCGGGTCATTGTCTGTCTTGACTATATTTTCACGGTTATTACATGTACCGACAGCCTTGCCGTACAGCACATGGTTTGAGCTCTATCGGTAATAATTGTACTACAGTTTCCAAAGGGTATATTGTCACGTGCCAAAACTGATATGCTCCTCTATGCGTATGTATATGCCTTAAATATAAAACGGTGTTTATCTCACAGATTTTATTACGTGTCAGTCTTAGAGCTGGTTAAATTGGAGGAGTTTCTTTCGTTAACTTGATCTTATGCTCCGATGATAAAAGGTTTCATATTTACTGCAAATAAGTCACACTAGTCTCCAATATCATCAAAGAGATCCAAAGGTTTATGTAAAGTGCTAGAATTCATCCCTTTTTCTTTTCTTTTTTCTTTTTGAAAAAAAAAAAAAAAACACATCTCTTTGTAATAACTAACATAATATAAACTGCTAAATCCCAGACCATAACGATTTTCCACTTTACTTTCTATACTATTTTTTATTAGCCTACAGTTCTGCAAATAATTTTATCAAAAGCTTGTCATATGTAGATATATATCTCCGGTTTCTTTTGAGCAAAAATATCAATTTAATTTCCATCTCTCTTTGTTTTTTTTATAAGTTCATTATATTATATCTCTCTGTTTGCTTTTTTCTCTTCTTGTTTATAAAATTTACAAAATTATTTGCAATTAGTTAGAAATTCTAAAGGAGGGTGCTTTTCTTTCTTGTTTTCAAATTTACAAAATTATCTGCAATTAGGTTATAAACTCTATAGGAGGATTAATAAAGCACGTAGAAAAGTGAGAAAAGATTACTTGTACAACAGTACAAGTATATTTAGAAAGAACAAAATGTTTGTATTTTATAATCTCAGTGTATTTTGATAGTATAACACTAGTTAACCTATATCTATAGAACTCTATGTTTTAAAGATTTGAGTACAATATAGATGTTTATTGTTTACCATATCGAATTTAAATAAAAATAAAAATTCACACTTGTACGTAGTTGGTAAATTACATTAATCAAATGGAGATTGGATAAATCTGATTAAGTCAAATGCAAAAAATAGAGAGAATGGGTACTAAACTCAATTATAGGGGAGTAATATGAATTAACTTAATAAGTAGCTGGTTGACACAATAGAAATCTATTCCTTAAGAATTGGTTGTAAGCTTATAGGAGCAGTGAGAATAGCATTTTCCTTTAGTAAATTACTACCCCGATAGAAAGGGTAAATTACTCCTTTTATGTGGAATCAACACCTATGAGTGGGGTGTGTAGGTTTTGCGTGAAAGAAGACATCTATATTCTATACCTTATCTTTTCTTTCATATATATATATAGATCACAAACACTGTATGAAATAACTTTTTAATATTAATTCAATTACAATTTATGATATATATGTTTATACCTTGTTTTTATACTTTTACTTATAATTTTTTAAAAATAAAATTAGAACCAAAATTAATTAAAAATATTTAGTAAAGATATTTTGGTCAAAAAAGTAAACTAATACTCTATAAAATTCGAGAATAATGTGTTACTCTTTGAATTTACACGAGTAATTGCCAAAATCCCCCACTTAATTTACAAGATACAATTTAGGCCAACTATCTCCACCTCTACTTTTTTCTGCGACGTCCCATCCTACCCCTTTGTTTCCAACTATTGGTCCTTTCTTGTCCCTAATCATGGTCACTTTTACTCGCACCTTTGCAGCCACAATTGGAAGCTTTTCTAGAACCAACGATAGTTAAAAAGGAAATTAACAACGAATGTAATGAGTGGCACATCATAGCTTTCATCGATTGTAACATATAGACACTCAAAAGTTACAAAATACGATAAATATCAAATTGTCGGCACTTACCTATGTTTGGGTGCTTCACGATGAAAGTTGAAACAGCTAGAGCATGCCTCCACGTTCAGAAGTGGAAAAATATTTATATGTTTGTCCATTTTTATGTTATCTGCTTGCAGTCGTTGCTTCCGGAATTAAGAAAGTATAGTTATGTATACTGAATTAAAATCATTTAGATTTTAGGAGATGTCTAAGACTTTCTCATTAGCGTCATTGCATATTGAAAGAAAATTAAAATAAATGCGCCCAATGGCACAAAATAATTCCGCCGCTTAAGAATTATGTTGATTACGGTGTTTAAATTTCACAACATCCAACATGAATTTCCAGATTTTGCAAATAACATACAAACAATTCTACCTCATAGACAAACACGTAAATATAAGATTAAATGAAATGATAGTAGGATAAAAAATTAAACAAGATCAACCTCTAACAATTGCAGATTCTTTTGAAGATTTAATTTAGATGAAGCAAGAATTTTATCCTTTTCTTTAAACTCAATATGTCCGGCAAATAGCCCAAGCTCCGTAGACACTAAACTTTTAAGATACAATATTGTTGTTTGGAACAACCTTTTGAAACTCAAGCCCGCCCCCTTTCAAACTCAGTGATCTTACAGAAAACTCTAAGTGTTTGTTGTGATTATGCACGAAAGATGTTCGATTCTATATGCTTAACCTTCAAAGCTGAAGGTCCTATATGCTTTAAAAATATTGTAACAACACAACCACATTAAGAGAGGATTGAACTTCGCCATTAACTCTTACTCGGGCAAAGGAAAAGTATGGAGCTTTTTTTTTAAAACGTCTGAAACATTTAGGCCATTAATCACAATATTGAGGCGTGTAATTATTGGCTTTAAGTAACTAAACCAATTTACGTATTCAAAAAATATTTAAATATTTAATTTTGAATTGTTTTACCTATAATTTAAATAATAAATAAAATTTCACAAAAAAATTAATACCGTCATATCAGTGCGCCATTACTTTCAATGACAACGACGCAATGAGCCATTACTTTCAAGTAGTTTCAACTCCTCTACACCATTTTGAATCAATAAATACTTTTAAAATGTGTATATTTTTTTTATTTTTTTAGTGTGAGACAATTTTCACTTACACTTGTCTCAATTTGATGCAACTTCATTCAAACACCTGAATTTGTTTTGGGCTGCCTCAATTAGGCCCAACCTTATTTCTGTTCCAATTCCATTCACCTCCAATTTAATTAAATCATTTAGGCCTCATTCCCAAATAAATTCCCAAACATGGAAAACACAAAGTGGAATTAATGTATGGCACGAAAATCCCCCTTTACTGGAAAGGAAAAGCAAGATCTCCATCATCTCTTACTCCTCTTCCTAATTCTCGTTAATATTCCTTATTTTTTTTTTAATCTCAATTCCAACATTTTGCCGTCTATAACAACTTTTAAATTAGAAATAACATTATTTTAATTTCAAAACATTCAACCCATCGACATAGTTCAAAACTTCAATAATTTTCTCGAAAAGCATCAAAAACATTTTTATTCGACTATGTGAAAATCAAACATGAAAGTATTTCTCATATTCATAACAACAACGTTTTTCAAGAATTTTTGAAAACATATCAAAATAATTCCGAAATATCGCAAAAAGTTTCTAACATTTGGCGGCATGAAATCGAAATTTTGATTATCAACTTTATACCCCACAAACTAAACAGACCCTCAATAGCCCCATCATTACCCAATCAACACGTTAATCATTCTTAAAACATATTAAACTACTATGATTTCTGTAGCTTATGAATAATCTTCTTGGTGACTACAATTTTACAAAAAAATAAAGCAAGGAAAATCTATCCAATCGGTACCAGAGTAAGTGTTACTAAGTTACAACGCAAACCACACTGTATAGATATGTATCTTTTCATATTTTATCATATAACGAATATACTCGACATATTAAATATCTATATTAAATTACTATTATATAGAACATATATGACACTTTCGTCTATAACTATTCATCAATTTGAATCGGAGTATCGGACCATATTCTTTTTTTTTTCTTTTCAAAACGACACTAAATAATTTGGTCACAATCACATGGAATTGTCTGAGTTGTGAACGTGGGCCTGCCAGTCTGGCAACCGTTAGAATCCAACTTGAATATCTGCTGGCCGATACCCTCAGATCTACGGCCACGATCATCTCACCCCTTTTCTCATTCAAATCGGCTTTTAATTAGAATAAATAATAACACACTTTTCACTTTATATCACACACTATTATCATACACTTTCAACTATTATACACTTGTTTGAATCTTTCAAATAAAATCAGCCGCTGGAGCAAAAATTTGACCGGCATTCTACTGGGTTAGTCTTTGTTCTCATTGTAATCTTGAAATTAAACGCATCTTCTTGATAATTAGCGTTTGGATCTGTGATTTTTGTTCGTGATTTTTCATTTTTGTTGTTGTTGTTCATGTTCTTGTTCTTGTTGTTGTGTTGTGTTGAAGTGTGAAATTATATGTGTGGTTCAGATTTTGTATTTAGCATATGAGGAAATATTTGATTTCTCAGTGTTGGGGTTTTACTTGTAAAAAGATGTGATTTTTTTTTTTTTTTTAGTTTATTTTGGTGAATGTGATTCTTAATCTTGAAATTTATTTGATGGGGTTGCTGTGTTGGTGAAGTGGAATGGTGGGTGTAAATCAGTTTTGCCTTTTATTTTCATCGTCAGTGATTCGGTAAATTCTTTGAGATGTAAAAGAATGATTTTGACATTTAAATCAAGATTGATGTTTTGCAATTTCTTGATGCAGAGTGGTGTTCACATTTACGACTAGATTAGTGTTCTTTGGAAAAGTTTGAATCCCATAAGATTGTTGAATCTTTTGTAATGCAATTAGTGACATTTATTTTTATTCAACCCTATGCTTGAAGTAACATCAGCATTTGCTAGTTGTAATGGTATGTTTAGATTTTCGAGGTTATGCTTCATTATTGGTATAACTTATAGGATCTGAGAGGTTGCTTAAAACTCTGGTGTGTAGAACCCTCTAGAAGTTTTCATTATGTATTGAATGATTAAAGATAACACGACTCAGTCACTTTTTAATTTTATCGTAAATGACAAGAAAATGCAAGTTGGAAAATGTCTGGTTGATTCAGAACTAAAGTGTAAGTGAAAACGATGAAAGACTATTGGCCCTCTATTTGTGAGAAGGGTTCTTCTATTTTCTTGTATTACAGTATATTAGTACTCTTTCGCTTCAGACCCTGGGTAAAAGTACTGGCAGCCCACGAAGTTCCATAATTGAACATGCAAGAACTTATCCAAAGTCTTGTGCGTGAATCTTCTATACCTTATAGCTAGGTTCTACATTAAGTTGGTTTACTAGTGCCAGAAGTATTACTTCACTTTATGGACAAAAAATTAGTTTTCACCAGTTATGTATATAAATCACTCTGTTTTTCTTGTTTTTTTTTTTAACATGTGTTTGAGTATGATTGAGAAACAAAATAGTGTAATGCATTGTGAAGTTCATGGTTCTAACTTATAGTATGTGGCATTGTTTGAATTATTTCAAGGCTATTTGTATCTTCTGATAAAAACTCTTGACATTTTTCTGCCTAATACTTACACTTTCTTCTTAACTTTGTCAACAGTCATATTTGGTACACCAAGATGGTTGCACAGGGCTTTACAGTGGACTTAGATAAACCCCTCGTCTTCCAGGTACAATAATGCAATTTTAAGATACATTTCTTGTTTATAACATGTTCTTGAAATTTTACACCCTGGAGCATGAAGTGGCTTAGCTTGATTGATTTTCCCATCTAATTTCCCATCTCCGATCATTCCATCATTTTATTTCATGCATTTAATGGATATATTAGTTGTATTTACAACATGCTCCATTTGTGGTACTTTGAAGTAAATGACATTTCTGCTACAACCCAGTGTTGTTTACTTTGCTGCAATATAATAATTTTCACAATGATCTTGTCTAGACTTATTTTATTCATGACTTTTTAAACTGGTATTTTTGGTTTTCCATATTTTGTGAACACGATTTGATTTGAACTTCTGAAGGTTGGCCATCTTGGTGAAACTTATCAAGAGTGGGTTCACCAGCCGATCGCTAGCAAGGAAGGACCTCGTTTTTTTGAAAGTGATTTTTGGGAGGTAATTTGTAAGTTAGGAACACATTGTGTAGTACAACAATTTTTTTCTCATAGTATCTTTTTCTATTAATTTTGGCTCTGAAGTTACTGATTTTTTATATTCTCCAAAACAGTTTTTGACACGCACTGAGTGGTGGGTGATTCCCCTTGTTTGGCTCCCAGTTGTTGCCTGGTTCCTCTCAAGCTCCATTCGTGTGGGTAACACAATCCCCCAGGTGGCATATATGACAGTATTTGGCATTTTCATCTGGACATTGCTTGAATATACCCTGCATCGCTTTGTTTTCCACATTAAGACAAAGAGCTATTGGTTAGAATTCTCGCATGCCTTTCTTTTCTTCTATCTACTCCATCTTTAAAATCCTTAATTTTGGATTCACTTCATTTTATCAATCTGTATTCTGAAAACTGTTAGCAACTTTCAGGACCAACACGATTCACTATCTTATTCATGGTTGTCATCACAAGCACCCGATGGATGGCCTACGTCTTGTTTTCCCTCCTGCTGCAGCTGCTGTTCTCTCAGTTCCAGTATGTCGCATTCCACATACTTTTTGCATTTATGGATAACTACACTCCATGAGGTTTAGTCAAATACAGAGACACCCTCTCGAAACTTTAAAAATTGGGGTCTATCTATAGAGTTTTTCAAACTTCAAGATTTTCTTTTCAGAACTATTCAGACTTCATGATAGCCTATTTGTATATTTTTAATCAAAAATTAGGTAAGTCTTTGTAACTAAACCAAATTTTAGCAATCTAATTTTTTTGCTGATGGTAGGCTGCTCTTATTTTTTTGAGTTTTAAGAAACTTGTCAAATATTGGCCCAGTTGCTCTGTAATCCCACGTGGCTCTCCCCGGAATTGCATGCCCTGCTTGCCACTCATGTGGAAGTCATCAGTCTTTTGGCCAAATTATGCACAAATTTCACTAACTCTTATTTCCATGGTCACACTATACAGCAAATTCACCATCTCCGAATTTAAAATAAATAAATATTACTGTTGGTGTCGGTTATCATGCTGCAAATGTATTTGCTGGCAATATACTCGGTTCCACTAACTCAATTTCATTATGAAGAGCTTGCTTAGGAATGTATGAAAGAATTTACTCCAACCAAAACTATCTCCCATTTAGTACATTTTATTCATTTATATGCGCGTTAAGTCAGTTAGTGATTTGTTTGCTTTTACTTACTTTCACGGTTAGAATAAGTAGCTGTACCATGTTTTTACTAAAAAGAAGTTGAACCATCAAGTTCTACAAGTTACTTGTCGTATTTTATCATAACTAATCTTGCTTTTACTTTCTACTGCATGTGAATTACAGTTATGGAACTTGGTAAAACTCCTATCTACTCCTTCTGCTGCTCCTGGTATATTTGGAGGTGGCCTACTTGGTTATGTGATGTATGATGTCACTCATTACTACTTGCACCATGCCCAGCCAAAAAGCAGTTTTCCCAAAAACCTCAAGGTAAATAATCCTACATTTATCCGACTTCGGAACCTTAATCTATTTGATAGGTCCTGCAAAGCGAACAATGAACTTCTTGCTGAGTCTACTTGAAACAAGTTCTTGTTTGTTCCATAATTTACCAGAAGAGTAAATTTTAAAAAACTGGTGTTCTTTACTGATTTCTATTAAGAAAATATCCTATGGTGTGATATTTTATTTGCATTTATCCTTAGAATGTAAAATAAAGTAATTAGCACCACAACTTCATTTTTGAATGGCTACGTCAATAATTGATGATGCTTATGGCCAAAACTTGTTTTCGTTATGTTCTCTAATCTACTAAATTTACATCAAAAATTTTGGTTATTTTCATTATGTAATTTTCTACAAGAAACTCAGGAACTTAGAAAGTCTTATATTAATTCAACTAAGGGGTCTTTTCTATTGTGCAGAAATACCATCTAAATCATCATTTCCGGGTCCAGACTAAAGGGTTTGGCATCACTTCGTCTCTCTGGGACAAAGTTTTTGGAACTCTTCCTCCATCGAAAGTTACGCAAAAGAGTAGATGATTTATTCGGTATATAACTTGTATCAACAATAGATCATTGTCGATCTATATTCATTTTATTAGTTTTATAACTTGTATCAATATATTTAAACAAATTTAATTTATTAAATGGATCTCTTTTTTGGATGTTTAGCTAGTGACCATCAAAACTCATAAAATACACACTTACAGCAATTTTTGTTTAGCTTTGCATCGCATTTATGTGTAAAACATCAATTCTACTTCGTTCGGTTCTAATCATATGTCGCTGCATAAACTGTAGTTTCTCATTCCGACACCAGTAGTTGTGTAAGTTCGATAAATTATGTTAACACTTCAGGAGGATGTCCTTCATGTAGTTTAATTAAAGAACATTAATTACTATTAATGAATATAACTGTAGTTATGACTTATGAGTAACTAATTTACCAAAAGATGAGGATAAAGAAAACGTTCACCACTTTAATAACCCTTCCTTAGACCATAAAGCTTCAATATCTTCCCAACAATTACTATTTCAGTAAATATCATGGGCCACTTAATGGTACTCTTAACCCTTCTCTTTCTATTAGTTCCACCAGCAATATGCAATACCGATTATCATGCCCTTCTCAAATGCATGTTCAATCACCAAACTGGTAATGACACTAAAATCCTGGAAAGATTTCACTTTCCAAATTCCTCTACGTATATATCCCTCCTGGAATATGCAACGCAGAATCCCCGATGGTTCAATGTAACAACTCAACGACCCCTTTTCATCATGGCTCCTCGGGAAGTTACCGAAATTCAGCCCCTGGTTCGTTGCAGCAAATCGATCGGCATGCAAATAAGGGTTAAGAGCGGCGGCCACGACTACGAAGGCCTGTCGTTCCGCTCTAAGACGCCTTTTGTCATGATTGACCTTGTCAATCTCAATGCCACCGCTATTAATGTTGAAGAAGAAACCGCCTGGATTCAGACAGGGGTCACATTAGGCCAACTATACTATGAAATTGCCAATAAAAGCAAGATTCTTGCATTTCCAGGTGGATTGTACCCTGGTGTGGGCTCGGGCGGGCATATCAGCGGAGGAGGGATAGGGACTTTGCTAAGGAAATATGGCCTCGCCTCGGATAACGTGATAGATGCGAGTATCATGGGCATGAATGGTGAGATTCTGGATAGGAAAAAGATGGGCGAAGATTTGTTCTGGGCTATCAGGTACTGAATTACTGTCTCACTTAAAATTGTTAAGCTTGTAGAAACATTAGGCATTTATATTTTTGTACATAATTCTAGTACGACCCTCCCCATGCAGGCTGACAATTTCTTGTAAGATTGACACATGACATTTTCTGATAAGTAAGTGAGGGTGCAATTCGAACCAGGACATCTTCTTGGGCTTGAGTTCTAAAACCAAATTAAATTGCCGTCTAATCTAAATATTTTGTAGAGAAAAATTAGGCATTTATATTTTTGTATATATATTCCAAATATCAGGGGTGGTGGAGGAGCAAGCTTTGGCGTGATACTCGCCTGGAAACTGAAGCTGGTTCGAGTGCCAGAACAAGTGACGGTGTTCACAATCCGTCGTAAAATGGATCCTGAAAACTTAAATCTCTTGCAAAAATGGCACAACACAGCGTACAAGCTGACAGACGATCTCTTCATAAGAGCCCTTCTCACAACAAATGGAGGACCGGAACTTGGCCTGGAAAAGATTGTTCAGGTTTCTTATAACGGTCTATTTCTTGGAACTGCTGATAAGTTAGTTTCAGTACTGAATGAGAATTTCCCAGAATTTGACCTGGAGACAAATGATTGCTTCGTTGCACCTCCATTGGTGTTTAATTGCTCCGACAGGCCGTGTATGAAGAAAGATTGTCACCAGTTGTCCTGGATACAATCTGTACTCTTTTTCTCCTATATCCCACCTAATTTTGCACCGGAAATCCTGTTGAACAAAGTGAAAAACCAGAACAATTTCCAAAAGGCCGCATCGGATTTCTTGAAGGCTCCAATTCCCGACCGGGGTTGGAAGATGATCCACGACATGTTACTGTCTGAAGACAGTAGTCCCATGATAATACTGGACCCATTCGGAGGAAAAATGGACGAGATTTCAGACAAAGAGACTCCTTTTCCACACAGAAAAGGGAATCTTTTCAACATACAGTACATGACGAATTGGGGAGTGAACAATGCAACGGAGGCGAGAAAACACGTGAAATGGATCAGAAGACTGTATAGGAAAATGAGGCCTTATGTTGCTGAATGTCCTAGAACTGCATATCTCAATTACAAGGATCTTGGCTTGGGGAAAAATGATAAAGATTTCAGCTATGATCAGGCAAAAGTGTGGGGAGAGAAGTACTTTAAGGGCAATTTTGAAAGACTGGCTAGAGTGAAGGGTAAGGTTGATCCTGAAAACTTTTTTAAGAATGAACAGAGCATTCCAGTTCTTGTGTAGTGAATGAAAATTTAAGTTTGGACAACAGTTTTTTGTTATAATAAATTTAGGTAGTGTTTCAAATGCTGATGTGAAGGAGTACTTATTGGCTTTTGTTCCCACTGAAAGAATTTTTACGCGGTTATGTAACTGGTTTATATTTTGGCTTATGTTTTGAAGAAAGCAGCGAAAAATTTAAGTCCAAAAACTTAGACCTGTGGTGTTTTTGAGGATATAAATAGTTTTCTTACCTTAATATGTTGATTTACTATTATAATAACGTAATAAATACTTTGGAAAAATATTTTCAAGTATTTTAAAATATTGTTTTCTTGTTTCAAGTAATTTTTTAAGATGTTTAGCAATCAGTACTTCTCTATCAAGTAACTGATAGAATAACTTTAAGCAAAAATAAAAGAACAGATTGTTATTTAAACTTTGGCAAACACTACCTTGATATGTTTCTCGGTAAACATTCATTGAATTTTCTCTTTGTGGTGTGGAAACAAGAAGGCTAAGCTGATGGGATAGTTCTTATAGAGTTATAGTTTAAAAGGTGGAAGTAAAACTATATCACGGCTCAGTTTGCATTTAGTTCTTCCTAATCAAAATTACTTAATATGTGTGTAATTGTTGAGTTTCGGGTTATTTCTCTTCGTGAGAAGTCCGAAGATTCGATTATCCTTAAAAGGGTAAAATCAAAATATAGTCCCTTCAACATTAAATAGTCTCAAAATAGTATAAGTTTAATATACTAATAAAATTAGCCTATTATGAATGTTGAGCTGGTAATCTTAGTCATCAGCCGAAAAATTACACTAAGAGGCACATTATATGTATATGATACAATAAATACCATATGATCACTAGTCATACAGTTCTCCCATTACACAAGAGGTGGAATGCTTTGCTCATTTCTGAAGAAGTTAGATGGATCAACCTCAGTCTTCACACGCACTAATCGATTGAAGTTGTTCTTGAAGTATTTGAATCCCCATACACTTGCCTGTCTATAACTCGTGTTTCCTTCATTATTCATCCCAATGTCAAGATCCCTGTAGTTAAAATACGCTGTTCTTGGAGATTTTGAGACATAAGGAGCCATGTAACGATAAAGCCTCCTTGTCCAGTTTACATGTCTTTCTGATTCTGTTTCTTTTGTTGCATCCCAATCTACCCTGTAGTGAATCATGTACATGTTCCCAGACCTATGAGGGAACGGAGTTTCGGATTCTGAAAAATTATTCAGTATCCCTCCATATGGACTGAACTGTAACTCAGCCAGATTTTCGTCTTCTTCGTTGAGAAATTCCCATATTCCTTTCAAACCATTTTCTGGAATTGGTTGTCTCACGTAATCAGATTTACCTTTGAAATATGTCGTATGAGGTAGAGTAGTGTTCAGCAAAACATCGAGTGATTCGTTGTGTAAACCTGGGAAAAAGAGTGTGGATTCTATCCAACTCATCTCAATGCAATCACGTTCTCTCAAACCCAACTCTGGAAAGTTTTCTTGCATAATTAGTAGGAGATCATGAACTCGACCCACGAATAAAGCAGTGAAAGAGGCTTGTATTGTCCTATCCCCGTTGGTAGATCTGGTACTTTTCAAGAAAAGCCGAATTGAAAGATTTTTGTCGATCTTACTAGAAATGTACTGCCACTTGTGGACTAGTTGAGTTGCATTCTGTTCCAATGTTCGTGAAACATTGAAAACAGTCATGATTTCAGGCACGACAAATAACTTTACCTTAAATGCAAGAACAATCCCGAAACTAGTACCTCCACCTCCTCTAATAGCCCAAAAAAGATCCTCCCCCATCATTTTACGGTCCATAACACGGCCTTTCGCATCAATTACTTTTGCATCAATAATGTTATCAATAGCAAAACCGTGTTTACGAGACATCATGCCGTATCCTCCTCCACTGAAGTGTCCTCCAATGCCTACAGTCGGGCAAACGCCTGCTCCAAAAGCTAGAGTCCTGCTCGTTTGAGCAATCGTGTAATAAAGTTGCCCAAGCGTGGCGCCTGTCTGAACCCAAGCAGTATTTTCTTGAGCATCTATTGATATTGATCGAAGGTTTCTCATGTCTAGAATGAAAAAGGGACTTTCAGAAATGTACGAAAGTCCTTCGTAGTCATGCCCACCGCTTCGTACTCTGAGCTGCAAGCCGTGTTCCCTCGAACAGTAAATCGCTGCTAGAATTTCGGTTTCATGGATCGGAGTGATAATGACAAGAGGTCTGCGGGTGGAAGTCGATGCAGCTCGAAGATTTCGAGCCGAAGATAGGAAAATGGAAGGGTATGATTCATTTCTAGGGGTGTATATCACATTAGAAATTGAGTTTTTCGAGCTTCGAAATTGAGAGTTAAGGCATTCAAGAAAATGATCAGTGTTATGAGAAGAAGAAGCTCCCAAGAGAAACAGGCTTGCTGAAAGAAAAGATAGAAATGCAATAATAGGAAACTCCATTTCTTTGCTTATTGTTTTGTGGTAATTAAGGATAAATTTATAGATACTGCTTAGAGCAAGAAACCTAGGTTTGTTTACTTCTCCATATGTATAAGATGATTAGGTAAAAGTTCTTAAGCGTGTACGGCAGCTTGGTTTCTAATGTTATACTTGTACTCTAGATGAATGGCAGGGATGCAGGACTAATAGAGCAAGATTACATCTAGAAAGATTTTATGATATCTGGTGAACTTCCAAATAAAAGTAATTTACTAATCTCTACCAAAGAGTTTTTCAACATGGAGAGTTTCATCTACAAACCTCCTTATTTTTCATCTTCTAAATGACGTGCCAGTTCTTGTGTCATTGTTCGATTTAAGACACATGTACATAACTCGTGGTGAAATCTAAATGTACGCAATGGCGGGCGTTAAGAAAATTAATTTGAAATTTAAATTTTTATTTTACAATTATTACACATAATAAAAATCTATTTGTGGCATAGAGATTGTCATACTTTTTAAGTACGAAAAATGTGTTTTTTCTTTCTTTTTTAAATAGTAAGACACAAATGTAGTATATATATCAAAGATTAACAAAGTATACATTTATTATTTCATGGTCCTTATTTAATCTATACTTAGAGGACACTTTATTTGTATATGATACAGTAAACAAATTAACTGCCACCAACGAACATTCTTCTATAAAACCACTATACACGAGGTGGAATGCTTTGCTCATTTCTGAAGAAGTTAGATGGATCAACTTTAGTCTTCACACTCACCAATCGATTAAAGTTGTTCTTGAAGTACTTGAATCCCCAAACACTCGCTTGTCTATAGCTCGTGTAGTTTCCCTCATTGTTCATGCCAATATCAAGATCCCTGTAATTAAAGTACGCTGCCCTTGGCGATGTTGAGACGTAAGGAGCCATGTAACGGTATAGCCTCCGGATCCAGCTTATGTGCCTCCGTGATTCTGTTTGTCCTTCCGCAATCCAGCCTACTCCATAATGGATCATGAATATATTTCCCGCCCGATGAGGGAATGGAGTTTCGGATTCTGAAACAGTACTCAATATCCCTCCATATGGACTGAACTGCAATTGAGCCCGATTTTCGACTTCTTCATCAAGAAATCTCCATATCCCTTCTAAACCGTATACTGGAATTGGTTGTGTGACATAGTCCGATTTACCTTTGAAATATATCGTGTTGCCTTGGGTAGCATTGAGCAAAACATCGAGTGGTTCATTTGGAAAACCTGCATAGTAGAGTATGGACTCTATCCAACTCATCTCAATGCAATCGCGTTGTCTCAATCCCAACTCTGGAAAATTCTCTTGCATTATTGGTAAGAGATCACGAACACGACCAAGGAATAGAGTTGTGAAAGAGGCTTGTATTGTCCTTGCCCTGGTTCGCGGAGATCTGACACTGCTCAAGAAAAGGCGAAGCAAAAGATTTTCGTCGACCTTATTAGAAATGTACTGCCACTTGTGGACTAGTTGGGTAGCATTTTCTTCCAGTGTTCTCGAGACGTTGAAAACTGTCACGATTTCAGGCACGACGATCAGTTTCACCTTAAATGCAACAACAATTCCGAAACTAGTACCTCCACCTCCTCTAATAGCCCAAAAAAGATCCTCCCCCATCGTTTCTCGGTCCAAAACACGACCATCGGCATCAATTACTCTCGCGTCAATGATGTTATCAACGGCAATACCATGCTTACGTGACATCATACCGTATCCTCCTCCACTAAAATGACCTCCAACTCCCACAGTCGGGCAAACACCTGCTGTGAAAGCCAGAGTCTTGCTCGTCTGAGCAATCGTGTAATAAAGTTGCCCGAGCGTGGCGCCTGTCTGAACCCAAGCAGTATTTTCTTGAGTATCTATTGATATTGATCGAATGTTTCTCATGTCCACAATGAAAAAGGGACGTTCTGAAATGTACGAAAGGCCTTCGTAATCATGTCCGCCACTTCGTACTCTAAGCTGCACGCCGTGTTCCCTGGAGCAGTGGATTGCTGCTTGGATGTCGGATTCATTGGTTGGAGTGACAATGGCTAGAGGTCTGCGGTTCCAACTCGATCCAGATCCAGGTCGACGATTTCGAATTGATGACTGGAGAATGAAAGAGTATGATGCATTTGTAGGAGTGTAAATTGAGCTTTCAAATTGAGAGTTAAGGCATTCAAGAAACTGATCAGTGTTGTTGTTGTGAGATGAAGAATTAGCTCCCAAGACAAATAGAGTTGCTAAAAGGAAAAATAATGATTTGATAACGGTAAACTTCATTTTTAGTTTGTTTCTTGTTTTGTGATTATTGAGGATTGTGGTACACTTCTATTTATAGATATTTTTATACTGACTTTTATAAGAGTTTGAAGGGTTTTATTTAATTTGCTTCCCCATGTGAATCAGATTTGATGAAAATTCGTTAGCGTATACGTGAGTTTCTTATGAAATTCTTGTCTTCTAGATGAATGGCAGGGTTGCAGGACTAATAGAACAAGATTACGCCGAAAAGAATTTTACCATGGTAAACTTCCAATAACTAAAAAGTAATTTTTTATATGTAAATTTATGTTCGGCAGCCAAATATCTGTCTTGTGGTGAAAAGACAATCCAGCCTCTGCAAAGAAACGCGGCAAAATATACAGTTTTAATCATAACTGCAATTCATAACAGACTACTTGATAATATGACCAATTACACCCCAATGTGTTATGCATGATGAGTAAGTCATATTGAAATTTTCTTATTCAATTATTATGTTATTATTGAGTAAGTAGCAAACTGCATGTTCCTAATTTATTCGACAATAGTCTTTATTAATGGAGGATTTGGTTCCTTGATGGGCGATTTCAAATTCTATTTACATATTTAAAGAGAGACTTAGCCTGATCTGTACACTGGCCAACATTTATACCAAAAGAAGCTTGACAAGGCATAGGCCAAATATAATCCTCTTTATTCTTGTTTTGCAAATACTCAGAGTTTAATGATAAAACTCAAAAACACGATCTTGATCTAGCTTCAATGGAGGTAACAAATTAAATTCTTTCTTTCTGCTGCGTAATACGTACTGATGTACATATGATATGTTTAACATCTAGCATTGGGCAAATTATTTTACCTGAATTAGCTTTAATGGAGGTAACAATTATTTTCCTTCTGCTTCATTACATGTGATATACTTAACATCTAGCATCGGGCACATTATTTTACTATAGAAAAAATAAGCGAATAATGCATGCTTTGTGAATGAAAAATTTATGTTTGCATACTATTTTGATTATCTTTTACAACCCAAGATACAGAAAAAAGGTAGATAATGTTTTAATTCTTAAAAATCACGTACATTGGGAGTATATGTTGCTCAATTTTCACATGAAAGTACCAAGCCTAACTCCTAATAAGCATACAAGAGGCTAATTAATTTGCTATAATTAGGTCAGAATTGTAGCTGGATGTAGATTGTTGAGAAGTTCTAGTAAATAATTAAGTTTTAAGCTCTTAAAGAATTACAGTCAACGTTAGCAAGTCTTTCAATTCATTTATAATTAATTTAGAAACCATGGGACTTTTATGGTCATTGCTTTTGGTGCAAGTATTCATTTTCTTTCAGAGTGTATTATAATGGCCGGAGAAGTACCGGCCCTTTTTTTTTTCTTTTAGTGATTGTTCAATAAATACTTTTATATTCATCGAGAGAAATTCAAGCTGTAGAAGCTAGCTAATTGTTTAATTATAGTAAGTCATGAATAAAATAGTTTTATATTCTTAGAGTGGCGTACGTAATTCCCGTTGTTGATTTGATTTTTGAAACATCAACCTTTCTAAATTTGAAAATTCCTGTTCTGGAAATTTAATATTATAATTTCTCGTGTTAATTTCATGTTATCAAGTTTTGTAAGTACGACTCTTGAAATCTACTTTGATTAATATTTTACTGGTTCAGAAGTGGATACAGGTAGGCATGTCGACATGCCTACCTGTTAATATTGAAAAAACACTTTCTATATGGTAATTCTTGAAGACTTTTAAGTTCGTAATATCTTCTTGATCCGATTTGATTTCTTGAATGATCACCTGTTATATTTCTAATACTTCACGATCAAGACGTCAAGGAGTTGCTACTCGTGAAAGAGTTGGTGGATTTGTATAGTCATTTTCACATTGGGTCGTTGCATATTTTTGGATAAACTTCTTAAAGTAAAAAATTAACTTTGTCTCAAAATGTCAAAGATTTGGCGGCTGATTTAGCCATTTAATCTAACTTTATCATGGACAAGCGTAAATATTGATGGTGATTAGTTTAGTAGTTTTATGTTAATTTGATTTACGCACGACTCATTTTATTTATTTATTTATTTGTTTTGATTACTATGGTCAAGCATTATGTCATAGCACGACCTTTCAATCAATTTATAGTAAAAAAACATAATATACGAAGAGATGAAAGATCTTTTTCTAGTCAAGTTTTTCTAGATTTGAAATGTTGGGACAATATTCATCGTAATGTTCTTCCACCGCTTTGTCTGCCCTTTCCATATATGCATGAGCGGCAAAATTTGCCTTCTGCGATGAAAAAGTTCATAAAAGAAAAAGTAATTTTTTGTTGGGAATTGGAAAGAGAGGGTTTGGGTATCTAGCTATATAATATTAAAACTTATGGGTACATAGTAGTTTACACGATAAAAAATTAATGTGCTCGGGCTCCATGTGCCTAAGTTTCTATATTGCTTTCCTTGTATTGGCAGGAGAAAGGATTAGGGATGTCTGTGACATTTATTGTAACTACTGCATTACCATTTCATTTAGCGTACACATAGCAAATCTACTTGACAATGTTAATTAATGTGGCAATGTTATGGTTAACAATTCACTATGAATGTTAAACCGATTATAACATAAGATTTGAAGTCCTATATATCCCAATTGACTATAAGTTAAACATGTGATATTATCTCCACAGAGTTATGTTCTTCTCTCTTCTCATGTTATATATCATGTATTTGACTTTTTTCACATAATGTATAAAAATTACCAAATTTTGATTTCTAAGACAATAATTCACGATAATCACAAAGAATATAGCCTCTAAAATAAAGTGTAACTAATGAACTCAACAATTCAAGCCAGTGTCATTGAGCTATAAATCATAATTGCAGTGTTAAAACATTCTTAATGGGTCCAATTTTTTGCTGGAATCCAGATTATTGTAATTTGCTGTGACAAGAACAGACATATCTTATGTCGTACAAACTCTAAGTTAGTTCTTGGCTGAACCAAGGCAATCAATCACACATGAACGCAGCACTTTGGGCTGCAGAAGACATCCCACTACCCCAGTATATATAAGGTCTCTTCTTCCAGAAATAACTCAATTTACATGAAATTAAACATATTGTGATGCTGATTGATCAATTACAGGCCACTGCATTTTCATTGGTGATGCATTGGTCTCATGGAAGTCAAGGAAACAGCAAACGATGTCAAGATCATCTGTCGAGGCTGAGTACAGAATACAGATCAATGACGTCAACTGTTGAGGATGCTGGTTGCAAATATGACCAACATTCCCTATTGTTTTGTGACAATCAAGCGACTATTCACATTGCCTATAATCTGTCTACCATGAGAGAACTAAGCATATTGATATCGACTGTCACGTTGTTAAGGAAAAATTACAACAAGGATTGCTCAATCTCTTCCCATATGTCAAGTGAGGTTTGAGAATCAACTTGCACATGTACGTTCACAGAGGCTTTAATTATGAAGAGTTTTAATGAGATGATGAGCAAAATGCGTGTGCATGACATCAACTCACATCTTGAGGGAGTAAGAGAAATCACATACTACCAAAAGACGAGAGATCAAAGGAAATGACTCAGAATCGTAGAACTAGGATCATGGAGTTACATCTAGAAGAGATTGAGTCAAAAAAGGAATATAATTAGTTTTCTACATCATTCCTTGCCTTCTCTCCATTACAAGCACATTGCACACTTTGTAGTAGTATAAATATCACATTCAGTAAACACGTGTCTTTGTGCCCTTACCATAGCGTACTTGTATCGTTGTATCTGTATCTGTGCAAACATAGGGTGGAATGCTTTGCTCATTTCTAAAGAAGTTAGATGGATCGACCTTAGTCTTCACACTCACTAATCGATGAAAGTTGTTCTTGAAGTACCTGAATCCCCAAACACTCGCTTGTCTATAACTCGTGTTTCCTTCATTGTTCCTCCCAAGATCGATATCCCTGTAATTAAAATACGCTGCTCTTGGAGATTTTGAGATGTAAGGAGCCATGTAACGATAGAGCTTTCTGATCCAGTTTATGTGCCTCTCTGATTCCGTATGTCCTTCCTCTGCCCACCCAACCCCGTAGTGAATCATGAATATGGTACCCAATCGATGAGGAAATGGAGTTTCGGATTCTGAGACAGTATTCAATATCCCTCCATATGGACTCAATTGCAATTGAGACCGATATTCAACTTCTTCATTGAGAAATCTCCATATCCCTTTTAGACCGTATTCTGGAATTGGTTGTGAAACGTAGTCCGATTTACCTTTGAAATACATCATATTTTGTAGCGTAGTGTTGAGCAAAACATCGAGTGCTTCTTTGGGTAAACCTCTAAAGAATAGTATGGATTCTATCCAACTCATCTCAATGCAATCGCGTTCTCTCAATCCCAACTCTGGAAAATTTTCTTGCATTATAGGTAAGAGATCATGAACTCTGCCCAGGAACAGAGTTGTGAAAGAGGCTTGTATTGTCCTTCCACTGTTTCCAGGAGATCTGACACTACTCAAGAAAAGCCGAAGCAAAAGATTCTCATCGACCTTATGAGAAATGTACTGCCACTTGTGAACTAGTTGAGTAGCATTTTCTTCCAGTGTTCTCGAAATATTGAAAACAGTCACGATTTCAGGTACGACGACTAGTCTAACCTTAAACGCAACAACAATTCCGAAACTAGTACCTCCCCCTCCTCTAATAGCCCAAAAGAGATCATCCCCCATCGTTTCTCGGTCCAAAACTCGACCATTAGCATCTATTACTTTCGCATCAATGATATTATCAGCGGCAATACCGTGCTTACGTGACATCATGCTATATCCTCCTCCACTAAAATGTCCCCCAACTCCCACAGTCGGGCAGTCGCCTGCTGGAAAAGCCAAAGTCTTGCTCGTTTGAGCAATCGTGTAGTAAAGTTGCCCGAGCGTGGCGCCTGTTTGAACCCAAGCCGTGTTTTCTTTAGTGTCGATTGATTTTGATCGAATGTTTCTCATGTCCACAATGAAGAAAGGACTTTCGGAAATGTACGAAAGTCCTTCGTAGTCATGTCCACCACTTCGTACACGAAGCTGCAAGCCGTGTTCCCTGGAGCAGCGTATAGCTGCTTGGATTTCAGATTCATGGATTGGAGTAACAATGGCTAGAGGTGTGAGGATTGAACTTGGTGCAGATCCAGGGAGACGATTTCGAGTTCGAATAGATGACTGGTAAATGAAAGAGTAGGATGCATTGTTGGGAGTGTAAATCAGGTTAGAGTTTTGAAATTGGGAGTAAAGGCATTCAAGAAACTGATCAGTGTTGTTGTTGTTGTGAGATGAAGAAATAGAGTTGCTAAAAGGAAAAATAATAATTTGATAACAAGAAACTCCATTTCTTGTTAATTCTTGTTTTGTGGTTAATGAGGATCGTTGATACTTTTATTTATAGACATTTGTTGTTAATTAATTGTTATACTAACTTTTGTAAGAATTTGATAAAAATACTTTTAACTGGGGATCGTGGTAAGTGTCAATTCCATGCATTTTGATTATGTTTAACAACCCAAGATACAGTTTTATATTCGTCGAGAGAAATTCAAATTGTAGAAGCTAAGATATAGTTTCAATTAATTTAGGTGATCAATAAAATAGTTTTATATTCCTAGTTAGGGGTTATATATTCCTGAGTTCTGTATATAATAAAATCTCGCGTTTCACCATTTAAGAGGTGGATACAGCTAGGCATGTGGGGATTACTTGGTTGCGTTCAGATTTAATTGCAACAATACATAGACAATATTAAATAAAAAACATATTATCGTGAAAATGATTTCTCAAGATTAATTCTCCCCTCAGGTCAACAAATCTCATATGTATTGTTCCTTGGGGATAAAATAGTCGATCGTTTCTGCTAACAAAACCATGTGCAGTTTCCTGCCAATCGTGTATAATATAGTTTTTTTCATATTTTTTATTTTGTAGGCATAATTACGATATTGTGGTAAAAGATTTCTAATAGTTATAAAATTAACAGTGGAGAGAGAGATCTACACAGAACCATGACCATTCCTGTTGTTGATGATTTTCTAAAACTCAACACGCATAATTTTTAGTTTTTTAACATGTCTGAAGACTTTTAATTAGGTTGACATATCTTCTTCATCTAATTAATTTTGGTTTCTTGGAAATACCTATTATATTTCTAATAATTCACGATCTAGACGTGAAGAAGTTGATACACGTGAAGGAGTTGGTAGATTCCTAGTCATTTTCACACACTAGGGTCGCTATATATTATGGAGAAACTATTAAAGGCAAAATATTAAGTTTAATCTAAAAAATGTCCAAAATTGGTAGCTGATTTGGCCATCTCATATTTATTTATTATGTCATAGTATGACTTTTCAATCAATTTATAGTAAAAAAATCTATAACATACCAAGAATTCAAAAATTAGTTCTAATTCTTCTTCCCAACCGTGTTTGATGATTCACGATCAGATAACTAGTTGTGCATCCCTTATTTTATGTTTTTATTTTATAATTATTGTTTAGGTTATTAGTTTTACATGTGATCTTTTGACTTGAATGAGAAGGGGGGTTTGGCGTGTCGAATATTAAAACTTAAATTGGCAAGATAGGGTTTGGTTTACGGGTTTCTTATGTAATTGATGGATGTTAAACTATCTTAGCTCTAATTAAAGAGAGATTATCCTTGTTGATTTATGATTTATTAAGCCTCTATAGAAATGGAGAACTCTAATCAAGACCACTTGATCTTGAGAACCTTTGAGACAAGAATAGGTGAAATCAAATCCTAGCTAGACCGAATTACTTTTTAACCTTAATTAATGTACAACTAGAGAGTATAAAAGAAACCTTCATTTTTCTTCAGTAAGAAGCAAATGCTTAATATTTACAAATTCCTGTTTTATTTCTGTGATTGATTAATGGTATCAGACTCTTTGGTTCTAATTAAAGCCTACTTTTTTTTGTTAATTAAAGCCTACTCGGTTTTCTGCTAAAATTCTATCTCCAATAAAAGGCCTTTGCCCTATAAATGGGCCCAGTGGACCTTTAAATTTATAACCCATGCTATAATTTTGGTACTAGCTTCTCAACAATACCCCACCATAAAAGTAAAAAGAAAATGTGTATGCTCATATTGCTTTACTTGTAATTGAAGAAAAAAATTTGGTAGGAATACGAACATGTGTAGCGTCTATTATATTACTGAACTACCATTTCAATTGTTGTCCACATAGCAAATCCAATTGAAACTAATTCCTGTGGCCAATGGGTATGGACGTATGGTTAATGATTCAATACCAATGTTAAACCGATCGATTATAACATAAGATTTTGAAGTGCTATTCTTGACAAGTTAAACATATGAAATTGTCGCCACATAGTATTATGCTATCAGCTTCTTGTATTAAATTCATGTATTGATTGTGACAAAACTCTTGGTACCTTTATAACTATATATAGATTGTTAGATTGTGACGAACATCTTCGTGATAAATTCTCAACATAACAAACAACACAAATACAGTAAACATATCAAAGATTAATAAAGCATACATTTGGTGGACACTTTATTTGTATATGATATATACATCAAACACGAGGTGGAATACTTTGTTCATTTCTGAAGAAGTTAGACGGATCAACTTTAGTCTTCACACTCACCAACCGATCGAAGTTGTTCTTGAAGTACTTGAATCCCCAAACACTCGCTTGTCTATAGCTCGTCTGATCTCCTTCACTATTCATCCCAATATCAAGATCCCTGTAATTAAAATACGCTGCTCTTGGAGATTTTGAGACGTAAGGAGCCATGTAATGGTATAGCCTTTGTATCCAGTTGATGTGCCTTTGCGATTCTGTTTGTTCTTGCGCGAGCCAACCTATTCCGTAGTGAATCATGAATATGTTACCTGACCGATGAGGAAACGGGGTTTCGGATTCTGAGACAGTGTTTAATATCCCTCCATATGGACTGAATTGCAATTGAGCCCGATATTCAACTTCGCTAAGTAATCTCCATATCCCTTCTAGCCCGTATTCTGGAATTGGTTGTGTAACATAGTCAGATTTACCTTTGAAATATGTCGTATGAGGTAGAGTAGTGTTCAGCAAAACATCGAGTGATTCGTTATGTAAACCTGGGAAAAAGAGTGTGGATTCTATCCAACTCATCTCAATGCATTCGCGTTCTTTCAATCCCAACTCTGGAAAATTCTCTTGCATTATTGGTAAGAGATCATGAACTCGACCGAGGAACAGAGTAGCGAAAGAGGCTTGTACAGTGGTTCCCTTGTTTTGTGGAGATCTTACACTACTCAATATAAGCCGAATCAAAAGATTGTCGTCGACCTTATGAGCAATGTACTGCCACTTGTGGACTAGTTGAGTAGCATTTTCTTCCAGTGTTCTCAAAACTTGGAAAACAGTCACGATTTCAGGTACGACAATCAGTTTCACCTTAAATGCAACAATTATTCCGAAACTAGTACCTCCCCCTCCTCTAATGGCCCAAAAAAGATCCTCCCCCATCGTTTCTCGGTCCAAAACACGACCATTCGCGTCAATTACTTTCGCGTCAATGATATGATCAACGGCAATACCGTGCTTACGGGACATCATACCATACCCTCCTCCACTAAAATGTCCTCCCACTCCCACTGTCGGGCAAACGCCTGCTGTGAAAGCAAGAGTCTTGCTCGTTTGAGCAATCGTGTAATAAAGTTGGCCGAGCGTGGCGCCTGTTTGAACCCAGGCAGTGTTTTCTTGAGTGTCTACTGATATTGATCGAAAGTTTCTCATGTCCACAATGAAAAAGGGACTTTTGGAAATGTATGAAAGGCCTTCGTAGTCGTGTCCACCGCTCCGTACTCTAAGCTGCACGCCGTGTCCCCTGGAGCAGTGGATTGCTGCTTGGATTTCGGATTCATTGAGAGGAGTGATAATGGCTAGAGGTTTGCGGGTTGAAGTTGATTCGGATCCAGGTCGACGATTTCGAATTGATGATTGGAGAATGAAAGAGTATGATGCATTTGCGGGAGTGTAGATTGAGCTTCGATATTGAGAGTTAAGGCATTCAAGAAACTGATCAGGGTTGTTTTGAGAAGAAGTTGAATTAGCTCCCAAGACAAATGGAGTTGCTAACGAGTTTTGGGAGTAGCCTAGCGGTGGTGCCAACCTAGTTGGGATGATTAATCGCATCACGTCCAGTCTCCATTTCAAGTAAAAAAGAAAAAATAGAGTTGCTAAAAGAAGAAAGAATAATTTGATAAAGGGAAACTGATCCATTTCTGGTTAATTCTTGTTTTATGGTTATTGAGGATCGGGCGTTGTACTTCAATTACCGTACATCTATTTAAACATATATTGTAATATTGATTTTTTTTTAAGAATATGAAACCTGGGTAATAGCAAAACTACCCCTTTGTTATCTCTAATTGATAAATAACCCCCAATATAGTTTCATTATCAAAAAGTCCCCTATAAAATTAAAATCTCAGGAAAAAGAACCTTGTCGTTATATTTTTGGTTGACTATACCAATAGCTAACAATATTTTGTGCATTAAAAAGTTTATGTCAAGTGTATGCTTGTTCAAATAAATATCATTATAAGCTTTCTTTTAATTTTTTGAGATTATTCTTTGGAATTGTATGACAAAAATAGTCAATATTGTATTTTTGTTTCTATAGATCTAGAAAGTATAAAGTAATGTTCTTTTAAAAAGAATGACAAAAAACTTATATAAAATTCTAATTGAATAACACTAATTCTTCATACATCAAGTAAATACAGTAAAAAAGTTGTAATCAATTCGGGTAGTGCAGATTAAATAAGTATGTCGAATTTTAGTTTTTTTGCTATTTTTGGATTTCATAGGGGAATTTTGCTAATAAAAATAACAAAGTGTAATTTCTCAATTAGAAACACAGAGTTAGCTTTTGACCTTGCCTCTATGAAATCTGGGGTTCTATTTCATACACATGTGAATAACAATTGATCAAAATTCTTTAGCGTGTAGGTTAGTTTCTTACAAAATTCTGTATTTTAGATCAAAAGAACAAGATTACGCGGATAAGAATTTTACTGTATCTGGTGCACCTCCAATAACTACTAAACAATTTTTTATATGGGAATATATTTTCTGCAGCAAAACATCTTCTTTGTAGTGGAAAAACATTCCACTCCCTGCAAAGAGAATCTTGAACATTGTTATACACTGCAAAATATACACTTTTAAACATACTGCAATGCATTGGGTATAAGATTCTTTTGATTAATAATGATATTGAGATTTTCTTATTCAGTTATCACCTTCTTTATGTGTGGCTCATTTTTATTAATTAGCAAATTGTTCTTAGCTAGCTTATGTTTGACAATAGTCTTTGATGAAGAATTTGGTTATTTGACATCAAATCAACACCACCATTACCAAATGCTAAAAAGAAAATCTCTTTACTCTGTCTTGCAAGGCACTCAAATTGTAATGATAAAACGCAACATCCAACACATTTTCTTTTTTTGGCGCTGCATGATACTGATGTGATATATTTAACATCTAACATTGGGCATATCTTTTTAGCGTAGAAAACACAAATGGATGACTCATGTTTTGTGGAGGGAAAGTTTTCGTTTATATATAGGATTAAATGCATCAAACCCCCTATTTAGGAGGTCATTTAAAATGTTTATATATTCATTTTAATACTGAAGTTCGGCCCCTTTTTTCTTTGAATGATTTTTCTATCAAAAAATTTATATATTCATCGAGAATAATTTAAGTTTTAAGTAAGTTGGTACTCCCACTTAACCGATACTTTTCAAATATTATACTATTTTTTAAGCGTTAAGATCCCTTGCAATATAATAATACAATTTAGTTTTGGGATAAAAGCGTCAAACCCCCTATACTATAGGGGGTGTAGCGATTTGCCCCCTGAACTTTTTTTTTTGGCAACAAGCCCATGTACTATGGATAATAATACAATTTAGTTTTTAAAGTACTTTCTAACTTTCAAATTTTAGAAAGAAAAAAAGATAAACCATTATTTGAAACTCTATATTGTACAACTATGTTTTTATGTTATAGTTCAACATATAAGTTTTAAACTAAACACTGCTTGAGTAAAATTATTGAAGCGTTAGTATTCAATAATTATATTCTTTTTCAAGAAGGTCTGCAAATATATAATAGAAACTTTCAAGCTGAGAGAAATAAGAAATATAAAAGAAAATTAATAGAGCCACAAGGCCCACAACGAATAGCTAGCTGAAATATCTATTAGTACTAGTAGTATCAGCACTGTTAATAAAGAAACGAAATAAAGCATTGATACTTTCAATTAAGACAAATTATAATAGTTAAATTGCAGTATGTAAAATTGAAACAAATTTAGGATCAAATTCATTATCACATTTTTTTCACATGCCATGAACCCTTTTTTACTAAATTGCGACATTGCTTCATAAATGGATTTGAAGAAGCACGTGAAGCAGTTGGTGGATTTGTAGTCATTTTCGATATAAGTTATTGGGTTAATTTAATTCAAAAGTTTGGCAGCTGATTTAGCCATCTTATCTAAGTATATCATGGATAAGCTTAAATATAGATGATGACGAGATTTATGTTGTTTAATAATTAATACGCGAGTCTCATATTTGTTTATTTATTTTGATTTACTATAATCGAGCATCATGCCATGATATTAATGTTGGAACATTCATACTTCATAGTTATGTTTGTTTCACGTCTGACCTTGACATATGCGTGACACAGGCAAAAAGCAACCACTGGATCGATATATTAGGGGAAATGAAGAAAAAAAAACCCAGTGTCTAAGAGAAGCTGTACCGAATTCTATTGTGGTATATTTTTTTGCATAAAATTTTCTCGTGTTTTTGATAACCTTGTACTAAACCTCTTTGGATTATTGTTTTCATCAAATTTTCCTTGTTATTAAAAACTTACACAAAATTCCCTCATATTTTTAAATACATACCCCAAATCCCCTATTCAAATATGAATAATGAAATATCAAATTTACCCTCTAAACAAGAGGACATATGATGCAAATCTTAAATAACATGAAGGAGTAGTTTGTAAGTTTCAAATCACAAGAGAGGTCTTGGTGCGAACAAGATATATATGGTGCATAATTTCTTTTAGGAATAATATCAGTGACACCCCCTGAGGTTTGGTGTAATATCAATGACACCCCCTGAGGTTTGAATAATATCAGTGACACCCCCTGAGGTTTGATTTCTAGGGGTGTCACTTTTAAAAGGACACTTGTACCCTTTAATTTAATATTACCAAATACTCTTCATTAATTAAAAGACACAAGTACCCTTTATTGTTCAAATAATAAAATCAAATTAGAATATAATAAATTAAAACAATTCATATATATAATTATAAGAAGAAAAAAAAGGTCCCACCCACCCATGGGGGTAAGCCCTCCCAAGATATTTCTGCTTATTTATTGCTATATATATACCCTCAATATATGTAAAGATATATGTTAAGTACGGACAAAAAGATAGAAACAATTCTAACTAAAACTTTTGAGGCTTGTAAACTAAGATTTTATTTATCCAACAATAAATCTCAACTGATGAAAAATCTTATTCTCTTAAAAATTCAATACAAAATCCTTTCTCTTAGATAAAAGGTTAAGAAAAAGCGGTAAGTATTTCACTCTCTCTAGAAAAGAAAAAAGGTAAGTAATCAAAAGTTTTCATGTAGTTTATAGTTCAAAAAATATCTTCAACCAAGAGGTATTTAAATAGTATAGCGTACAAAAAAAATTATTTATATAAATCCATATAAATCGTTTTAATTTATGCAAGATGACCAACTATATTCTTATTTGATTTTATTATCTGAACAATAAAGGGTACTTGTGTCTTTTATTTTTTAGCAGTTTTAGCTAATATTAAACTAAAGGGTACAAGTGTCATTTTAAAAGTGACACCCCCTTAAAAGCAAACCTCAGGGGGCCGGTGTCACTGATATTATTCAAACCTCAGGGGGTGTCACTGATATTACACCAAACCTCAGGGAGTGTCACTGATATTATCCCTTTCTTTTATCACGAGGGTTTTGTGCATGTTTCTAATAAGATGAGGGAACTCGGCGCAAACCAAATAACATGAGACGTTTGGTAAAAGGTTTTTGGAACTACGACCGTATTTCGTGCAAAAGTAAATAAATACGAGGGAGTTTGGTGTAGATTTTTGATAACACATAGGGATTTTATGCATTTTTCATGAGATATTATGATGGTTTTATATTATGCTTGAAGACAATAGAAATTGATACTTTTATCACTTTGTTATCGTGTTCTGGTTCTTCTTCTTAACTGCTTTTGATGATTCCTCTCGGACAGCTAGCTGCGTATTAATTTTCATATTGTTATCTTGTTGTTATTGTTTAGGTTATTTATTATTAGTTTTACATATTTTTGACATAGAATGGAGCTAGTGTTTGAAACATGGAATATTAAAAAATAAATTGGAAAGATATGGTGCGGTCTAGTTGGAGAGAATATTAACAAAATTCTTCTTTTTCTTTAATGAAAATTGAAAAACAAATGCTTAATATTGCAAAACGCGTTCTTTATTTCTGTGATAGACAAAGTCCAAGATGGACCAACGGGACTACACACCTGGCCTACTGGGTTTTCTACTAAAATTCGATGTCCAAGAAAAGGCTTTGCCCTATAATTGGGCCTTTCAAGTTATAGCCCATGTTACAATTTTGGTACTTCAACAATACTCCACAAAATTACAAAGTAGTATGCATGCTAGCTCTTACTCATATTATATTGCTTTTTACTCGAATTGGTAGAAGACCAATACGTACCACGTTTATTGTGATTATTGAACTACCATTTCCATCAGAGGACACATAACAAATCTATTTGAGCGTTTGTTTTTGAAATCCCATTTTTACAGTATCTGAGTAAACTCATTGTTAAAGATATTCTTATCGTTTTACCTTTTGAAAATATATTCATAACTAAAATAAGACAAATTGGTGTTTAGCTCAATTGAAGGAATATATTTAAACTAAGTTGTGTACAAAAAAAAGAATATTGAAATCCCACCGGGTTAATTGTCATCTGCTTTACACCTAAACTTTATGGAATAATTAATCTAGACAATGATGTGACAGTCGCACAATCCAATCATTAAACGCAGTCCGAAAACATTCGTAATAATGTGTCCGTAATGATTCTGCTAAAACCAATTTTTGCTGGAATCCAGTGCAGCACAAATCATGACATGACAGCATTGGTCAAAAGATTCTTAACGGCTGCAACATGCCAATAACAACAATTAACTGACCGTTGTGGCCTTCCAAACAAACACTTATATAGCCGTTACACCTCTCACACAGAACACACACTGATCAAGAAAAAACTCACAGCACAGAAGAAGAAGATCATCAAAGGGCTGTAACATTACAAAGTAAGTTGTGCTAATGTTAATCAAAAGATTATCAATTTTCTTTTTTGCCAAATTGAGTTTATCTTGTATCTTTTTTGTTCAATAAACTTTTGTTACATTATTTGAAAAAGCAGACAACAACATGGCTGTTGAGGTTATATCTGAGACAACCCAAGTGGCCGACGTGGCGGTGAAGGTGGTGGAAGAAGTTAAGTGTGAAAAAGAAGAAACTAAAACTAAGGTTGTGGACAAAAATGCTTCTTACAGAGAAGAGAGCAATTTTCTTGCAGATCTTAAAGAGCACGAGAAGAAGGCGTTAAGCGAACTGAAAACAAAACTTGAAGAAGCCATTCTTAACAACACTCTTTTCGACAAAAAGGAGAAAAGAGAGGGTTCTAAAAAGGAAGATGATTGTGAAAAAGAATCCGAAAAGAAGGAAGAATGCGAAGGAGAGACAAAAACTGATGTGAGTACTGAAGAGAAGGCTAATGAATGTGAAAAAATCCAAGAAACTGAGGAGAAAGAGGCAGATTCTGAAGTTGATCTCGCAAATATTTCGATTTGGGGAGTACCCCTTTTGCCCAGCAAAGAACATGAGGGGACTAATGTAGTTCTCTTGAAGTTCTTGAGAGCTAGAGAATATAAGGTTAATGATGCTTTTAACATGCTGAAGAAGACACTTCAATGGAGGAAAGAATTCAAGATTGATTCGATCTTGGACGAAGAGTTTGGATCTGATCTTGCGTCTGTGGCGTATATGGACGGCGTTGATCGCCAGGGACGACCCGTTTGCTACAACGTATTCGGGGTTTTGGATAACGAAGAAGTGTATGAGAAAACACTTTCGACGGAGGAGAAAAGGGAGCAGTTCTTGAGGTGGAGGGTTCAGCTTATGGAACAAGGGGTTCAGAAACTTGATTTGAAGCCTGGAGGGATCAATACACTTGTTCAAGTGAATGATCTCAAGAGTTCTCCAGGTCCATCGAGAAAGGAAGTTCGTGTCGCAGTGAACAAAGCTGTTGCAGTTCTTCAGGACAATTATCCAGAATTCGTGGCGAAAAATGTGAGTTTCCCCCTGTTTTCACCAGTAAAAATCTCTTATTCATTTATTTAAAGTTTTTTGAATACTGATTCCTAGAGGATTTGTGCTTGTAGATTTTCGTCAATGTTCCGTTCTGGTACTTTGCGTTCCATTCCCTGTTATCTCCTTTCTTGACTCAAAGAACGAAAAGCAAACTAGTCTCTGCTCGCCCGTCTAAGGTTACAGATACTTTGCTCAAGTAAGCTGTCAGTGCTTCCTACTTTCCATATGTTTATGAAGTTTTGTTGTGAATTGTGACGATTAATTTACTCAAACTTTGATCTTAATAGGTATATTCCAATTCAAGAAATCCCAATCCAGTATGGTGGAATCAAGAGGGAGAACGATTTTGAGTTTTCCGACACGGATGGTGAACCTGTACAAGTTGTGATCAAGGCTGGATCAACTGAGACCATTGAAATTCCCACACCAGAGGTACTAGCCTCTGAAACTGATTATTGAGTAAATTAGGAGGAGTGTTTTATTACTAACTTTGTGTTTTATTGCACAGGATGGAACTACATATATCTGGGATCTTGTAGTCCTAGGCTGGGATGTGAAGTACACAGAGGAATTTGTACCAACCAATGAAAATTCTTACACTAAGATCATTCAAAAAGGAAAGAAGATATGCTCAGATGAGGCACCGATCCGCAAGACATTCAAGAACCAAGAACCAGGGAAAATTGTTCTAACAATTCAGAACACTTCTGGGAAGAAAAAGGTGTTTTATCGATACAAGGTCAAGAAGACTTGTTTTTGATGGGTGATACTTTTTTTGTTTTTGCTGGATTTTTGAGATTCTTTGATTGGGGTGGGTGATATTCTTTTTAGGCGTGGTATTCTTTTGGCTATCAATTATTTGTGTAACATAATATTGTTAACAACCTTTTTGCAATGTTTTGTGCTTTGGTTTTATATCTGAGATGATTTCATTTGTATATGGATGTTCTTGAATTAATATATTTCATCATTAGTATTGCTTCTATTATTGGGTTTATTGATTGATGATCTGGCAGCAATGTTAGAAAAATCCAAAACTGACTAAATTTATAAACATGGACTAACTCCCCCTCCTTCTGTTTTCACATCTAAGAAGTATTTTTATAATTACTCGGACCTCAGAAGAAATGTTTATAATGATTCCTACCCACAACAACTATTTTCCAGTACTTTTATTTGTCTTTCTATCTTGATGTGATTCTCATCTAGTTCGCTTAGTTCATACAACATATCTCAATTAATGGAAAGTGCAAGCTTGCTTGGACTGAAAACTACAGCATTCTAAATTTTATTGAACCAAACAAAAATAACCCAATAATTCATTGATGAAATCAGGATACATGAACCCAACTATGAATTTAAACAATGCACCTGTACCCTTCTTTTTTGACCAACGCTGCAAGCTGAGAAAATACAATAGGAATGAGTAAACAAAAACATACAGAAGCTTATGTTATGTGATGACAAAAGAAACGAGATGCCATCTCGGCTCGCTGCACTTTCAAACCAAGGCACCATCCCTCTATCAATACAGTGCACTTTGAAAGTGAACACAAGAATCCAGAGAGTATTTAACTAATGATGCCTGGTCTATTGACTTGCCGCTTAGATCTGGCGCTGACTCTCTTTGGCAATTCTGCGGTCAAAGCATACATCTTTACCGCAAATAACTCATTTGGGAATCCTTTTTGGTCCTGACCAAAACCAAGTAGTAGTTCCATAAGTTTAATTAGATATATCAGAAACCGATATATGTATATTAGTGTGTTGGTGGGGGGAGGGTGTATGACAGAAACATTCCTGGATTACCAAAAACTTGCTGAAGCATATTAATCAATATTTTATTTATTTGTGGCTTGAGTATATACCTTCATCTTGTAAATATGAAGTCCACACTGATCAAAGAGTTGCTTGAAGTATTTGTCAGATCTCGTAATACTCTTGTCCTCTTTATCCAATACAAAACCTGTATGATAGAAACTTCTATCTGTTAGTGTAACCACAACAAAAACCACAACATAACTTAGATGGTTCTAAGCAAAAAAGGTTTTTTCTTCATGCTAGGAACATATGTCATCTACTTAAAGAGTAATGAAGAGAATCCCCGGTCTTAACACAACATACAATTATAATCATTACCATTTCTAGCAATGTTTTCCTTCAGAACAAACAGTCCACCAGGTTTGAGACCATCCTAGAAGAGAAAAGATTCTGTTAGCATTGCATCATATGTCATAAAAGCTCATTTAATAAAGTTGAAAGGGAAATGTTACCACATTACAATTTATATTATTATAGTCCGCGTAGTTGCAATGTTATATAGTCTTTAAGCTCATAGACATGTAAACAATACAGAAAATATTTATGCTTGAATTGTATTTTCCATATTTCAGTTGGCAATATACCTGGTTAAACTACTAAATATTTCTCCATATTAGTGGCCAGTACAAAAGACCCGTGGTTCATGCCCCTACTTTTCAAGTTCCTTTGTAAATAGAAGCAACGATTAGAAAATTTACTGCTACTTAGACTTCAATAATTATTGAAGAATCCTGAATCAGATTAATCATTGAGAATGCAAATGAGAATCACGGGATTTAGAACTGCAATGATATTTCTTTACAAACCACATTTTATTACTTTGCCTTAATAAGACCAATTTACCTTTGCTCTGTTGAAGAATGCTATAAAATCATCATCTGAAAGTTGCCCAATGCACCATTGAACCCATATAACATCATACCTTTTTGCCTCAGGCGTGAAGTCCTAGCAAAGAAATAAGTTCATCATTCACTAATGAACACACTCATTAAATAATTTAGAATGAACAGAATCAGTTGTCGTTGCAAGAGTGTCAAGCTTACATAGAACCAAGCACATAATTAGGGAGAAATTGATGAATAGTAGACATAAAAAGAGTTAAACCTTGAACCCAAAACATGAATGATGCTATCTTATGTCAAGCATTACCAAAAATAGACGTGGGCTTTAGGATGCAGTGTATCGACTTTAAGAACATTAGTATCACGGTAAATACTCTATTGTATTGGCTGTAACAAAATTAGATTCTCGCTAACACAAAAATATAGTTCACTTTGTTACAAACTAAAATCCACAGTTAAATTTAGCAGCCATAGAATTGCCACTGTGGTTATAATGCTTGCCTCGGACAAATAAGACAAATGATGGAAAAATGTGCCAATAAAGTTAGAACGATGACTGACTATACATTAAGTGGACAAACAACTACAAGCCAAGAAATTAAAAAAAAAAAAAAAAAAAAACTAAGTCCGTGACCATGTGCATTTATCTTACCTGAAGTGGAACACAAAAAAAGTTGACTGCCTTGTACTCCACTGAGACCATCATATTTTCTGGGGCCAAATTCATGCGGGCGGCATCTAAAAAATGTGAAACAGGTTCGAGCAGGTCAACCTGGACCCGGAAAAGCATAGATAGAAGTATGAACCAACAGGGTATAAACACTGAAATCATTATTGCAATAACAGCTCTAGAAAAAAGGATCAGAGCTTAGATAAAGCTAGAAGCATTTCTGTGCCAGTGCCAAACACGAACTCGGCAACATCCAGGTAACTAATACGTGACGAGATCCCAGGAAAACTATACATGCTATAATGCTATTTGAGACAAGGAACGAGATGAACTGAAGATGTCAGGGGAAGTTCAAAAGACACAAGTGCAAAGCAAATGCCTCCTATTCTAAATCCAAGAAAATGAGAACAATGATTAATCAATCACAAAGTTGAAAACTGGAGGTCAATAAGTTTAATTTTGTGGTGCACAAGACGGTTGCTAACCACATGAACAACAAGATTTTGGCACCAAAAACATATTGAATAAAATATATAAGAACATTGTATGCATAAGAATAACTACCTCATTAAAGTATCTAATAAGAAGATTCTTGGAGACTCTCCCAATCCCCGAACCACAATCTGCAGTAATCGAAACAAACCATAAATCGCCAACATAAACCAACATCTTCACTGAGGCATTTTAACAAACAGATAACTGACAGAACAACCAAAACTAAAAACTAGAAAATCTCAAAATAAAACACTACAGTACCAACACACAAAATTCAGTAACTTGAGTGTATACCAAGTACAACAAGACGTCTTCCTGTCGAAACATCGGGAAACTTTTCAGCCAAAATCGTATTCAAAAACGCCTCACTGTCATTTATATCAGGCTCACTCACATGCCCATATCCTCCCAGTACTCCATCCACCGTCGCTTCAACACCCTTTTTGTTCCAATTTTTCAACAAATAAGAAATAAAATTAAAACTAATTTTACACGAACACAAAATCAAAGTGTGTGTGTGTGTGTGATTATACCTTCCAATAGCTAACGCCCTGAGAGTACCAGTGTGATTTTTTGAGTGGATCGGCGTCTCCGACCTGGTCCCGCCACATCTCCTCCGCGTTACTGAATTCACGGCCATCGGAGTCTACGCCGGAGAGATTCATCTTCACCGTCACTCGCACAGATTTTGAATCTCTGTGCAATTCTTTTAAGGGTTTTAGGCAGTGAGGAGGCACAGTGTGCAATGAGTGGTGGTACATTTTAATTTCATATTTTCATCTCAATTGGGTTGTACCATATGCCCTATTTGGGTTCGGTTTTTTAGGGTCCTTTTTTCAGAAAATACGAGATATATAGATTAAATGTATGGGTTTTTCTAGTTCAAAAATAGAATTTTAATGAAATCGCAAATATAACCTCCAAAAGTGTTTGTATAAGTGTTTCGAATTAGGAGCGTGATTTCTGTAAGTTAACATTTTAAATCATTTATTTATTTGTAACGCAATTGAATAATATTTACTTTTAATCGCCAATAAGGAAATATTCATGTCATATTATTTTTGTGAAGTACACCATCAGAATATATAAATGTAATTCGCAATTAATCAGAAAAAGTCCCATGAAATACTTCAAGAATAACTAGATATTTCAATTCAAAGAAACAAATTCGGGATGTTCGGGTCATTAGGGCTTTCTTTTATATTGGACAGATCGGGAAAATTTGAAATGGGTTCGACATTGAGAAATGCACAAAGTTTAAAAGTGACAGTTATTTAAAAGAAGTAACTCTTGATCTGAGAAACAATTTAATATTTGATAGAAACTTTTGATTGTACTTGTCGAATTATAGTTTTTATGTCACGTAATTATCCAGTTGTTAATTACATTTTTCATACCCTAATTTGTCACCATTTCTTTTTTTATACATTAGTTTGGCACCTCACGTTTTTGGTACTCTAATTTGGCAATCTTTTCAATTTTGGTACTCCGCTGGTGGCGATTTCAAAATCTCGCCAAAAATTTTCACGTAGGACTAAATCTGGTGATTTAGACTCTGGTCACACTCCGACTCACCCACTTGGCACCTTGGATTTTGTTTTATTGTTATTTTATTGTATTTTATTATTTTTTTCATGTGGCTTTTAAGGTGGCAAGTGAGTGAGTTGGGAGTTCGACTAGGGTCAAAATCCCCAAATTTAGCTCCACATGTTAAATGTCCCCGAAGTACTGAAATTGAAAAAAATTGCCAAATTAGAGTATCAAAAACGTGAGGTGCCAAGTTAATGTATGAAAAAAGAAATAGTGTCAAGTTATGGTATCAAAAATACATTTTTCTTCGTTTTACCACAATGAAACGAGGGCTTTCATTTCTCTACCATGATGAAGTTAATAGTTAAACTATTTACCACAATTAAACAAGTAGTTTAATTATTCAACTATCTTGAAGTCAATGAAATCAAATCCACTTATATCAAGTCTGCAAAAGCGGATTTTTATACTACAAAAAAGTCAAGGTTATCTCATGTATAAAAGTGCATATATATGTAAAATATATATATATATATATATATATATATATATACACACAAAAAAAAAGTATCCATGTGTAATATTATTTTTCTGATATTAGAAAGTATTCTCCCAATTATTCAAATTATAGGAAATTTAATTTGTATTATTTTTCATACTTGTAATTTCTTAATAATCCAAACACTAGAATTGAAATTATAAATTTGTACATTTGACTCTTATAATTAATTTAGTATGAAGATGATCGACATTTTCACTTATAAATGGTAATCAGCCCTCAACAACTACTAAAAGATCAATACAACGTCAACTAAACGCGGTCAAATATGACCGTTGAATATTTTTCTCATCATAAACATCTTCTGCAACTTTGTTATATCCTTCTAATATTTTTTTTCCTAAAACTTCAGTTACTCCAGTCTTGTTTGTCTTATCCTAAAAAACATATTTTCAAATTTTCTTTTTCTTCCATTTACATCTTCTTATCCTCTGAAAATACTTTTGAAAAATTCCTCCTTTTCAACTACTTCGTCTTTACCCTTTCAAATACCTTGTTCATTCTACTTTAGAGGTGTAATTAAATTGTAATTTACAAAAACGCCAAGAGATCCAGTGAAGTGAACATTTAAAACACAAATGGGAAATTTCATTATTATCCTTTGAAATAACATTATACTATAATTGTGTCAACTCTATTTTTAGATTTTATCTATGTGTATAATGTTATGAAAAGAAAATCATTATTATTGAATTGAATGGCCTCATAGATACCAATCTAAGGTTCAGCTCAATTTTTTATATGCTTGTTTTTTTAATTTCGTATTATGCTGATTTTTATGTAATTTGATTTTAAACAGAGTGAGGTTTACAGTTGTGAAAACTACGTTGTCCGATGGCTCTACTGAGTATGCTCCATACACCCTTTCTCTGATAATTTCGTATTATACTGATTATAAGTGTTTGTTTTCACAGTATATTCGAGTATATGTAAGAATGTTCATTCTTGTTTTAAGGAAAAATAGCTATTTCAAGCTCAATGTCACTACGATGAAGCTTTGACGAGATCATCATTAATTTATTTGAAGATGTTTACATTAACGTTACTTCAGTTGTTATGTGACGATTAAAATTTATTTGATTTTAAATTTTCTCTTTAAATTTTAGTTATATCATTATAGTTACATTAACTTGGTATTGTAGCTTCATTAACTCTGGTCAAATAGAAGTCTTATTGATTTTACGTTTCCTATAATATATTCTTTATAGAATTAGTCTTCTTCATATATATTCATTCTCAAAAAATTATAAAACTATCACATAATTTTATTTTGTTTTGTTTAAAAATAAAATAGATTTTGTGTAAAAAAAATTTCTATCGGTGACAACCTTTTGGATGATTTACATATATGATTCTATCAGTATTTATATTCATCTAATACTCAATAGATCTTGAAGATCAATTTAATCTTACGACTATGAATGAGTTTTTACACATTTGTACAAAGTTATTTAAAAAAAAAAATTAACTTAGAAGCTCTTACACTTTCTCTGTTTCACTCTTTATATGTTTACGTGATGTTTTTACTAATATCTAATTATCAAGGCACGAACTCTTATAATTTGTATCTATGCCTACAACCTACATCTTACCACAATTTGTCAAAGAATACACACTATAATATGTAGGCCACATCTTACCCCATATTGAATACACCCTACAAAGAAGTTTGTAGGGATGTATGTGGGCGGGTTTTGAATGAGTTACCGTTGAAAATATGAATATACCCAAAATTTGTGAGTTACCAATTTGTCAACCCGAGCGGGTTAAATTAAAAATTAAACCATGTGGGTGGTGGGTTGGGCGGGTTGAACAGGTGTCGAGTTTAAATTGTGAGGAAAAATATAGTAATATTGAGGTGTAATAACAAAAAACATTACCTACCTTGCATCTAAAAACAACAAAAACAATGCCATAACTTAATAAAAACACTTAAACCACAACATACTTAGTTAAAATAATAATGTAAGAATGTAAATGAATATTTTATTCGCATAAAATATTAAATGACAATTTAAATCGATTTATAGTCTGAAATACAATTATCAAACAACATAAAATTAACAAAAAAAAAAACTATATTATAACAATATTATGAACATACAACTATATGACTTCCAAAAAAGTTTCTTGCCCCCCTCATTCTTCTACAAATATACAAAATAGGGGTGTATTCAACGGGTTTGGACGGATTGTATCGAAAAGTATGACCATACCCAAATTTTGCAGATTAACAATTTATCAACTCGAGCTTTTGAAGTTATAAAATAAACCGCTAAGGGTGCGGGTCGGGCAGGTCTTAGCACCCCTAAGTGTTTGTGTAATAATATCAATACTACATGGGAGTGTTTGTGGTGATCCTATAATAAACTCCTACATAGGGTTGACTGTGTAGTTCTTTTTATAAAGAGTTTAAAGTAAGCCATGAAATTCATTCTTGTAAGATAGTATTGAATAAAAAATCATATTTCATATATTTTATTGAAAGAATTACACAAACACCCCCATGAGGTACATATTAATTACAGGACAACCCCCTCGTATTTGTAAAATTCACAAACACCCCTTGTAGTTAAATTTCGTTTGGAATTTGTTGAATATTGCCGAATGCAAATATGTCCCACATTTATCTAGCATAATAAATGAGAAATAAACCAAAACTACTGATATAAATAAAAGAAGTCTCATTTATTATGTTTTAGAATATAAATAAAAAATATAAAAAATAATATGTATTTTTAAAAGTTTTAGTAAATTATTTGACACATCATTTTTGTGTTAGGATCTAACGTCTAGTAGCTTGTCTATTTGATTAAATGCACACTACAAGGATTGTCTGTGTAATTATATCTATACTACAGGGAATTTTGTGTAATTTCTCAAATATGATAGGATATCGTTGTAATTAGCCCTTACCTCAGGGGTGCTTGAGTAATCCCTTTTTTATTCAATCGCGGGTTGGACATATTTTAAGCTACCAAGCAGGTAATTATCAAAAAAAAAAAAAAAAAAAAAAAGCTACCAAGCAGGTTAAAAGCCTGACATCTTTTGGCCACAAAAGTTTACACGGAAACTAATATATAAATGGGAGAATTACACAAACACCCCCTGAGATATGGGCTAATTACACAGACACCCCCTCATGTTTGGGAAATTACACAAACACCCCATGTGATAAAATTCTTTTCGCAATTTGTTACGTTTTGCTGAATATAAATTTCCGTCTCTCGTTTATATTGTAAAATCAATGAAAAATAAACTAAAATTGCTAAAATGATAGAAAATAAGTCTCATTTATTCTGTTTTAGAAAATAAAAAAACAAAAAAAAATAAGGTATATTTCGAAAGATTTTGTAAGTTAGTCATCACATCATTATTGACATTATGATCCAACACCATAAGTGTGTATATTCGATTAAAAAAACACACTACAAAGGGTGTTTGTGTAATGAGAAGCATACTATAGGGGGTGTTTGTGTAATTTCTCAAACATGAGGGGGTGTCTGTGTAATTAGCCCATACCTCAGGGGGTGTTTGTGTAATTCTCCCTATATAAATCGTTGTAAGAAGTAACAAGGCTACGAATAGGAGATTTGAACGCTTCGTAAGGCTTAATTAATTATGAATAAAAAAAAGATTGAATATCATAATTACTCGAACTATAAAAAGAATATTAAATACTGAAATATTCAATCTCACTCTTAATAATTGGAATTACATCCATACATTTTTGTTTTATTTTTCTAATTCCAGTTGAAACATTAATCCCTTGTTCTTTTTGTTCCAATTCCTCTGATTACTCTGCTATCTCTCATTATAATAAAATACACAATTATTGAACCATCTCACAGCTGATAAGGAAAAAACCTAATTAGTATCATCCAAGGCCAAAATCTTAGTACGTACGTAGCACATGAAGAAAAAAAACTCTTAAATAGTACTATGCAAAAATCACCTCCTTCATCAACCCCAATGCCACCTCCTGCAACGCTATTAATTATCCACATTCATGCATGTCGATCAGATTATATTGGGAAACACAAATTCCACATACCAATGCCTAATTCATCCTCCATAAAAACCCAACACTCCCCACCATTTTCTTTCACCAACACAACATTCTTCATTCAACAAAATAACACTAACTCATCAATTCTCACTACACAAACATGAAGACCATTTTGTTCTCTGCCTTCATCGCCCTATTCATCCTCAACTTCTTCACTCAATTGTCCACCGCTGACGTATGCGGCACCGTCAACATGAAGGCTGCATCATGCATCACATTTGCAACCGGCAAGGCCCCAAGTCCTGCACCGGCGTGCTGCTCGGGGCTCCAGCAGCTAGCACAGGGTGTGAAGACAGTTGATGATAAGAAGGCAATTTGTAGGTGCCTTAAGGCTGGTGTTAAAAACTTTGCGGGTGTTCAGGACAGGTTCTTGAGCCAGATTCCTAATGCTTGCAAGATTAAAGTTGGTTTCCCTGTTTCGATGAACACGGATTGTGAGAAGTAAGTGTAGTGCATGTAAAACTATTTTGTGATCATTTTCTTGGTTTAATTTGAGCTTTGCATGCAGGTTTGTTAATACTTATTATACTTCGTTTGTATGTGTGTTTTGCAGGCTTCACTGAGGTGCATGCTTTGATAAGGAGAGTTAGTATGGTGTTAGAAGTGTAGACGGTTTGTTGAATAAGACTGTTGTTGTTTCTCCAATTGATGGAGTACTTAGTACGTACGTACTGCTTGTTTTGTATTGTTGTTTTGTTAGAGAATGGTTATTGTAATAAAATAGTACTATTGATCGAGTCTACTTCAATACACTAGTTCCAGTTCCATCCACGACGCAGCAAAATGCACCTTAAAAGAAAAAATTAAACCCAACACGCCATAAATCATTAATGCTTGTCGTCCGGTCTATATAACCGCCCGAGCTTTATAGGCCGAGTTTTTGTTGTTAGAAACGACTGTGAGTTACAAACTTTTAATTTGATGATATTAAAGTTTATGGATATATGACAATATATATATGACAAATTGCAGGACAAGTTCGCAAGTAATTAGAAATTGAAGGAGGTCCTCTATAACAGGAGGGTAATTCGTTAAAATTGTTCAATAACGTGACGTATCATATATTTTGATTCTATATTGTTAAAATGGTCAATGTCGGTCTCCGATTTGGTTTCAGTCCAACATAAGTACTCCTAATATTTGCACTTGAGCCCTTAACTATAAGCTTTGAGGTTGAGGGCTTTTGAGTTTTACGTCAGATCTTTTAAATGATTAGATTAACACTTAAATTTGTGAAATATTTCTGTTCACGATTTTGAGTAAAAGAGTTAAACTTTCTATTTAATTTTAAAAAATTTCAATATAAAATAAATTTGTTTATTATTTATATTTGGACTTTTTTTTATTAAAATCTCATTTTAAATTATGATTTTCAATTTATTTTTCAAGATGTAAGTTACAAATACAATATAATTGATATAATATTTTCTTTTTAATAAATATATAACCTATCACTTTTTTCGAAGAAAAAAGAACTCTTGTCCTACCCTATCTCACCCCCAATTTTGTCTTAGCTACACCGGTGTACCACACGGGTAGCTGAATCAAACACAATGCAAATCTCACTGGTGGAGTAGGGTGTATTGGGGGTAAGAGAAGGGAAGGATATTTTATCTAATTTTTTTTCAGATATAATATGTTTTTAAGAAAATAAATTAGTTGCTAATATTATTTTATTCTAGTTAAGCTAATTGAAAATGGAATATTTTCAAGTAATAGCTAGCACTAAAATATATAACAAGCCACATTATAGAAAAGCTCTCCGTGAGAAGCCGAAAAACTAACCAAGAACATGCAACAAAGGTAAGTGGAAATTAGATGTATAAATGTATGAACAGAATAGAAAGCGGAGGAACGCATGTTAGATGCGTGTTAGATAGATACACCCCAAACTATTTTACAATACATTCTATTTTATAGAAGTAACTATATATATATATATATATCTTTTTCCCCTTCCTTTTAAAACACCAATAATTGACATTTTCTCTCATCAATGTTTGGGTTGCAGTTTATAATCCCGCCGCGTATGATAAGGGGGGCCATGGCCATAGACGCATTTTGGTGAATAATTTATCCCACTAAAAAGATGGGAGTCACATCCAATCCAACATCAATCCCCCCTTCCTTCATTGAGCTGTCTAATTTTAAGACTGTACAAATCTTCTGTTCCTCAACTTTATGTCCCATCGTCCAACATTCCAAAAGAGTAATGGGACTAATTTTATGTGACTGCTCCCTTTTTACCAGGCACTTTTTTTCACCTCTCTTTTCTTTTTATTTATTTCAATTTAACAAGGGGTAATTAACTAGGAAAATACTTATAGGTAAATTCTGCATGAAACTCTTACTCAAGAGGCCCTAACATAAAATGAAAACTAACGGAATGATCAATATAAGCTGAATGGATCCAAACCCGTATTCTCTCCATCATCATCACCAGCTCGCTTAAACAAAAAATCCAACGGATCGTGAGCTTCGTTAATTTCACCCAAATCCGCGAAGAATCTGTCTTCGTCAAATTCTTCATTATCGTCGATATCTAAAGGGTTATGAACTTGGTCTTTTACTTCCTCTTTCACGTTAACTGGGGCAGCATTTTCTCTACTTGTTTTTTTCTCTTGATCATCTGTTGTCGGGTTCTTTATTTTCTGGGCCTGAGTATTTGTGTTCTTTGATGTTGTTGTTGATTGATGATGAGCTCTTGTGGAGCCCGCAAGTGCATTTCTCTGGGTGGGCCATGGATGGTTGTGCTCCGAGGTGTAGGTGATCACTAACATGTTTGAGTCGGTTCGGCTCCGTTCGACCTGTTTCCTCGCCATACAACCCTTTGAGCTACTGCACCTATAGTAACCCCTGTTCAAATCGAGTAGCCCTAATTAACAGTCCTAACTATGTATATTAAGTTTCCCACAAAAAAAAGAAGATTAAATAATACAAGAATAAGAAGAAAAATTTTAATATGAGTTGACATAAACTATGACTATTCAGTTCTTAATTCTAAACCCTTGAGCGGCTTCTCGTTTGCTATGTTGCACGATTACAATACGTACATTACAGCTCTAGTGAGACGATTTAATTTTTTTTATATGATGCCTTCGGCGCAACATATATAAATAAAATTATTAATTTATTTTGATACTTATGTTTACACACTAATATAAATGATTTGATATATAATATTTAAAATTTAATCTACAATGCATCATAAATTAGTCTACAATGCATTTGTATTTCTAAACATATACTTCATCTAAACAGTTACTAAAATTATTCGCGCATGGAAACGTCACATTATAGTAATATATACGCTTTGGTATGGAAAATATCGGATTCATGCATTTGACGGTTTTCTGAAGTATCCATATACAACATAGATCATGGTCCATATAATAAAAAGCGCATATGCATAATAACAAAAGTAAGCTCAGTTCTAAGATACCCATATTTTAAATCAGTTCATAATCAAGCAATTATGAAAATCAAGAAAGGAACTATAATCAAGCAGTTATGAAAATCAAGAACGGAACTATAATCGAGCAAAGAAAATCATGAACCGAGTGAGCCAAGATATGCCTGTCACTGAATCGTTCCACAATGAAGCTAGCTAGAGTA
The DNA here is from genome assembly GCA_946800315.1 of Misopates orontium. Lineage (NCBI taxonomy): Eukaryota > Viridiplantae > Streptophyta > Magnoliopsida > Lamiales > Plantaginaceae > Misopates > Misopates orontium. The sequence goes on from OX326947.1 coordinate 6,556,185, forward strand.
ATAATATATATACCTTGGATAAGGGGAACCTTTAATGGGCTTTTGACCGTACTTTCTCCATGCCCACAGATCAGATGGAACTATTTCTCCAGTGGGCCGGCTGTGAGCAGGTGCTGGTGCCGGTATACAGATTACCTTCTTCGACTGATTCTTCCTGATGATCATAACAAAGAAAAATTAACATATATATATATATATATATTAAGTCACAAATGAAAGTCCAAATTAAGTAGATCAATTCAATAGTACTACATGCATCTGAATGTTGGTAAGAGAGAAATATTAATACGAGAATAATTAATTTGCTACATATAAATGTAACATTTTCGGTGGTGGTCAGATCTGCATGATATCACTAGTTCTCCACCACACATTTTGATCTCTTTTTCATTGTAAAAGCCAAAAAAGGCGGGCAATCAGGTCGCGTGGGTTATAAGTAACAGTAAACAACTAAGGATGTACCTCAATTTTGAAGATTTTGCGAGTTCATAATTAAATCTTTGAAGGTCGAATTGAAACCTAGATTGATAATTAATTTGGTTAAATTGAATCGGTGTTTTTGTTTTCCTTTAGCCCTAAATAGACAAACTAATGAAGCACCCCCTTTGTTGAATACTATTAGGATGATATCAATATAGTTCACTTAGTAACTAAAAACAAAACCCTATAACGCGATCCTCGACATGATCATATATCTATCTAGCTATAGTTACAAATGAAAACTAGTACGTCAACCTTCCAAAAGCTTAATGAAGATGATCAGATGATTAATTAATCTCCCAAAGAACTCGTAACGAACATATGATTTATACGTTGCCGCATAAAATATCAAACCCCTTTTTAAAGATACTAACCATGTACCGATCCTTAATTTCAAGAAACAAAATACTCACCGCTTCTTGACTCCCATATTTTGCTGGGACGAGATCTGGATAACCGGGCCTTCTACCAAGCAACTATTGGGCCGTGCCAACGCATGAGGACCCTTCGCCGGCCCAATAACCACCGGAGAATCATTACACGGCGGTGACTCCATCAACTTTGGGTTAGGCGAGATATGCAACATCCTCGAAAAAATACTCGACGAATTAGTTTTCGTCTCATCATCATGATCAAGTCTTTTATGACCAAGGCTAATACTTCCATCAATATTTTTTCCACCAATATCTCTACTCTCTTCAAGTCCAACGGGCATGATATTCGGGTCCTGGAACCTGGATCCTGATCCAGGGCCATCGATATCGTGTAGGAGTGGATCTCTCAAATGGGTAAACGGGTTGCCAAAATCTTTTGGCGGGTCGGGTATGGGACAGTTATTTGGATAATAACTAGGAAAGTGCCACTCTGTTGTGTTGATGCCTAATCCATTACTACTACTGCCCGAAGACCTTAGTACTATGTCAGCCAGTTCTCCATAGTAGTTCTCCATCCTCTTCAAGAACTCACTGCACATACTCTTCAAAACCAATATTCTATAATTTTGTGTTTAGCAATCTATGATGAAAAAATTTGGACAATACACTAATAATATTGAGAGCAAAAGGGTTTGTAGAGAAAGGAGAGAGTCGCTGACTTTTCACATAAAACAGCGTTTCTCCATACGCAACATAGAAAATAAAATGGATGAATGAATTGAAGGGGAAAGAGTTGTGAAGTAGTTATAATAATGATATTAATCTAATAAGATATTGGGATAAATTGCATAAAGCTCCAAGTATTTTTAAAAAAATTCACTATACTCTTTTGTATTATTCAGAATTGCACAAAATTGCCACATGTTCAAATAAGTTCTGCACCAAAGTCACCTTTTTTATTAGATGTTTATTAAATATGAATTTTTAATTTTAGAACTTCTCCTACAAGAGCGAGTTTGAATCAAATTTTTAATAACACGAGATGGCATGGTGTACGGTTGTTGATAACATGAGGAGGTTTCGTATAGGTTTCTCGTAACATGATAAAATTTGGTGTATGTTCTAGAAAACGTGGGGATTTTATAATAAACGAGGAGGATGCTTGGTGCAAGGTTTTAGAAAATATGAGGGAATTGTGAATAAACAAAATAACACGAGAGGCTTTCGAGCATGTTTTTAAAAATCTAAAGGGGTTATATCCATTTTACCAAGATATTGAGCTGGTCGATTTTTTTTAACAGCAAAAGGGTCAAATCGTGCAACTGTTTCTTAACATACTTTATTATTTTAGCATATCTTTGTTCCTCTCTCTCTGGTTGTGATAAAGAAAGACTTGTAATAAATGTTGTGGAAAAGTCATTTTTGAGAAACAAGTGATGGATAAGTAAAGAAGCGGCAAGCAGCCGCAATTCTCGGAGAACCCTCAACTGTAGTTGGTAGGATAAGTTTTGTCACCTTCGTAATAATACGGCATGGGGTTGCGATGTGTTCAATTTGTTAGTTATTTTAAGAATTACGGTGTTTTGATTAATAATATGTTGAACTTATAACTTCTAAACGGAATTTCAAAATTATTTATTTTGTTGACAGCTCATATCTTGTCCCTTACTAAAATATTTGCTAGATACGTCGATCGTGCATTTTGAAAATTAAATTAACTAGATTAACTATATTTAAGTAAAAAGTAATTAAACTATATATGTGTGTGTGTGTGTATGTTCCCACGTAATATGATGTCGTTATACAAAACTTAAAAGTAATAATGCAATTTGATGACGAATCGAGATATATAGATAGCATGTAGAAGATACTAAAGGATAGTAAGGGAAAAAATGAGAATGAAGAATTTTATTTTGTCCAAGGCGTTTCTTGTAATTTTATCCAAATTTACTATGTCGAACCTCTTTATTATATTTATGGCTAACACTTATGCTTGGTTTACACTATTCCGCAAAAAGTACCTCAGTCGGAAGAGTTCTTAAAATATAGATTGTATTTTAGGGTGTTTTATTAACTTTTCGTATTTGGTAAGTTTTCATAATTCTGTTTTACAATGGTCCGCAACTAAGAGTTTACTCGGCTCCACTTAGTATAAATAGGACTGATTAGTTTAGAGTTACTCACTTAGTTAGTTAGTTTAGATCATATTTTTCAGATTTGGAGAACGCTGCTCTCTTTCATGTAACAATGTAAATACAATCCATCAACACTCAATTAAATAAAACTACAATCCATGCTTTCTGATTTACGACTGTTTGATGATTTCAGTAAGAGTCTAACAGTGATTACTTTTATAGTGTAACGTTAATTCATGTATACTTTGTTCAATTATAATATGTGTAAGATGTGATGATTTAATGTCGTCAAATTAAGTGAAGAACATGCATACATGTTTATTTGAATACAATAGTTAGCTATCAATAACTGGAAACGAAAACATTGTTTTTGGCATGATCACATGATATAAGCTTCACGATTTTTTAAAACTAAACGAACGTTTTGTTAACTTATAACTCATTTGGACTCACGATCGGGGTTATATATATGTGAAATCATAACAGTTTATAGACTTAGAGATTAGATAGATATCTAATTTTTTTTCCTGTACCAGTTAAAACTTTTAAATTAAGCTGCAGACATAAATCACACACAGATCTAATTTTTGTACAATTTTTTAAGACAATAGCGCATTCACCACAGATTATGTATAATTCTGGTGCAATGGCAGAAACTATTCTTTGTTGTGTAGTAAAGAAATATTGCATTAAATACTAAAACGGATATAATTAATAACTTATAGCTGGGCTTCAAGTGCACATTAGTTTAATTCTAGTTATGCAATCATATTGATAACCATGGGTAAAACAACATAAATTATGTAACCCATGTTCATCCACGAATGATGAGACAAAGAACTCGCAAGAAAACAAATGAACACTGAGATTCTCTGAGTAAAAACTGACACAAACTTTTTTTATTTTATTTTATTTTATGAACAAACTGACACAGAATTTTGTACTTCAAAAAATCCAATTATTGTATAGAATCAGAAGTATCCTTGCATGTGCAAACAATCATAATTCAACCTTAAGGTTAACTATTAAATAAAACCAATGATTAAGTAGATGATAACGACTGATCAAGATAAAGACAACAATACTAATAATCCTGCCTCAATGCTTACGGATGATTACTTAAAGACTTAACTAAGGACCGATTAAAAGTCATGTTTAATGGCTCACATTATGATGAAGTCATTTATGTGACAATGGTAATTTTAATCATCGATCTGCACGCGAGAGACTTGTCTTGCGGCCGCCCCCGCCTGAGGTCAGATGCCGGCAGCCGCCTACCGGCCGACTCACCTATCAAATCGGATCCTGGTTGTTGAGTCTGGATATGTGGACGGTCCTGATTGATACATCTATTAGCTAGCTTAACAATATTTTATCTTATTTTTTAGATAGAAAATAAAATCTTTTTGGTGGTCTAAGATTTTCATTCATCATCATGCCAGTAGTTATAGGTCAAGTGGGGTCCAACAAACAGCCATTATTTGATTTTGTCGAATTCTATGTTGGATCCACACGGATAAATAAAATTTTAGACTTTATTACAAACATCTAGGTTTTGTTTATAATGAAACTTTATTAGATACATGGTAGAATAGTAACTTGAAATTTATCCATGTATTCTGATTTTTCTTCATCGGATTCTACGCTCAACATTATTGGGGACCAACTCAATATTATGAAACCCTAAAAACATATAATCTAAATAAACTTTCATAATTCATCTCTCTAAAGATCCACCTACAAAAATTTATCTATATGTAAAGAAATAATTCTGTACTGTATCCAATATTTTTCACACCATTTTATACTTTTCAATGTTACAGAACTCTATATATTTTTTCGCACCATATTATACTTTCGATGCTACAATATTATGGTGAATGCAATTTTTAGTGAATGTCATATTAATTATGTGTTCATACTTTATTATTGAAGTATACATAGGTTTTATATATTATAGATCAAGTTCTTAAAATCAGTGTATGGTATAAATATTAATGTGAAAAAGATAGATGTAATCTTCTCGTACCGTACTTATCATTAAAACCGTGTTGCTCTGTACCAGTATTATTGCATCATATATAGATTGCATTAATAGATCAGCATTCGATATTTTTTGAGTACTATAATCCTAAAAAGGGTTTAAATTGACTCTAACTCGGTTAAAAGTATATCAAAACTTTGTGAAGATAACTGGACACTTGAATCAATAAACTTAAATGACCAGAAAAAGGGACAATTCATATATATGCATTCATCTGAAACAAATCCTATATATTAATTGTGTTTCGTGTAAAGTCCCTAGAACTCTATATTAGGTTCCCATATTGCACGTGAGCAGTGACGACGTACATATTGCCAAGAAAAGAAGTGTTCAACTTTTACCATTAATTTGGGATCCATTCAACTAAGTTTCGCATAACTATGGGCACAAATTTCCATATAATTTAATTAAGCATGTGTTGTAATAGTATGGTATATTTTTTTTTTTTCGCCTCATTAAGTCATCGTTGTCACGTAGGGAACAATAAATATTTTGCACTTAATTTGCATAAGATTCAGTATCAGCATAGTGCATATAGAATAAAAGTTCGGTGGTGCAGCTGCACGATGGAGGCCGGCGCTAGTTCAGGATTTGTGTCTAGCAACTTGTTTAGCTATATAACTAATTAATTAATCTTGCATTTTTATTTCATGCCTAACATGCCAAGATGTACATGAACTAATTTATAAGTTCAATTTATAGTCTATGTGTATCAGTCAAATAAGAAACGATGAGTTAAGATAATCCTTCGCTCATTACAATTGAATAATGTCTTTCATACATACACTCAGCTCATTTCTTCTGTCATCCCTTAGTATATTAGTTTGCTCTAAGGAGATATTCAACGCATTGCATTAATACATATATAAATCTACATTTTATATGGCTAAAAGTTATAAATGATTCTTTAATTTTCGATAGGGGAATTCAATCGTCCATGTCTAGATTTTTCCAATTCAAAAGAAACTCATGTGTCACGTCTTCTCGGTATGTTTCTCTAGACCATCGAGTCAAAAGTCATTGGATTGGCTTGGCTTCTTAATTAATAATATCAGGCAGCCTGGCCCCTTGGCATAATCCAATTAATTCTGATTTTCCCATAAAGTAATAATTTAGCATCGCCAGTTGATTGGATCTTAAATAAATAGTATTCAATCAAGATATAATTTTGTAATTGATTTACAGCTGTTCAGATGTAACGGAATATTAGATAAATTTTGCAATAGTTGAAAAATTACTATTATACAAATAGCAATTAAAATTTGATTTAAGTGTTAGTGATTTAATTATGATTAGACATTTTTAAAATATGGGCCACAGGCCCAAATCTCGGGCCATCATTTTTGAATTTGTTTGATGAGAATACTCATCGGCCCAAAATATTGCCTGCGTGTTTGTTACTTTGTTCTAGTGATGATATGGTTTTCAAGTGAACTATCGAAATATCGTTTCTTCTTTACATGTCAAATTGAACGAATTGAAATTGCATTCATGGAATATAGGATGTTAAAGGGAAACAATTCAACCTAGACGATTTCAAGACGCTGAAAACCAGAGAAAAAGTAGCCACATGAGAGTTTAGTACTTTATCATTAATCGAAAAAATAAAATGTGAACAATCGTATAGTAAATAGTCGTTTAAATACATTTTTTCTTCACAAAATAACGACGATTGATGTCGGGTTTTATATAACTATGAATGGTACTATTCTAGTAAATGTGCGATTTAACTCGTTATTTTCTTTCACTAACAAATCCAACAACTTGCTTCTACTTTTACATTTTTCAATTACCAAGGATACTCCGAATGGAAGCGACAAAAGATATGATCAATATCAACCTCGTTTCAATTGTCTTTTGGTTTCAGCATTATAATATCCTGCAAAACAAAATATCTCAGAAGTCGGAATTGACTGATATAAATTAAGAAGTATAACTGTAAAAAGTCTATGTATAATAATAACAAATAATAAAATTAACAACACTAATTAGTAAAAAATAAAAAGGGCCAGCAGAAGCAACACGTATGCATTATTACGTAGCCTGTGATGCGCGGTGCAAATTGACTAGCAAGCCAAATTAACATTTACTTGTACCGTGGAATTAAGGATTAACGAGAGGACATGCTCGGCTCTTCACACGCCACCGGGCTTCGCCAAATCCTCCGGAACCGCCGTTGACCGGTGGCATGCAGGGAGCCAGGCACGTCCCACCTCATGATCCTCTACCTTATCAATTCTATTATTATTATTATTATTTTTACAAAAAGTTTAATGAAGAGGCTAAAATATTCATTTGAATTTATGCTATATAGAGTTACAATTGAATCAATTCGATATTTCACTCGCTCAAATGAGGTCCAGCATATACAAAACCCTCTTTCATATATGACTCTAAATTAGAAAAAAAAATTAAGAAAAGTGAACAAAGCACACACAATGACACATATATAATATACATGTATATATGCATAATCTCTAAATATGTGGGTGAAGGCAGTGGGTGAGTATGAATGAAATGGAACGCTAATTTATAGAGGTCCAGTATCGGATGATTTACTTACCATGTACAAGATCGAAATAGGTACAAATGGCTTTTTTTCTTGGAGAAATGACATAATATTATTAAAATCATCTAATAATATTGCTACGACATTTGGTGATTCTGATTAAATGTAATCCACCCTCCACAACGCAAGTCCGTACAAGTTTTTTCACGCAATCATTAATCACACCCGCGTTATCTCCTCACCATAATAATACCATTGTGCCACCATTGCTTTGTTAGGTAAAGTCTATTTAAAAGGAACACCAAAACTCTCCCAGATAATTTCAATTTTGGTCCTCTGTACGTCCTCATTCCATAATTGGTCTTTAGGTCTCAATTAATTTTATTCCTCCAACGATGAGCTTCACTCAATTTTCCTTCTGTTTTTTTTTTTTTAACAAGAGAATATCAATTAAAAATTTACAATAACCATACGTGCATTCCTCTTTTTTGTCCAAGTTTGGAACTTAACTAAAATTCAAATAGAAAAGTTAAAAAATATAGAAAATATGCTACAAAAATCAATCAACATGCTTGATATATAGAAATACTTAGTTTATGTCTTCGCTTGCCGCATGACACATGATGTCATGCAACTTGGGTCGTGCAAATGTCGCAAACTAGTTCGAGACCCAGGTAGCACGGCTTAGCTTGCGTACAGTTTTAAACTTTATCGGAAACAAGATTACTAATTTGCTATTTTTGTTATTTTTCACTGTCATCCATGCATTAGAGTTCGTGTTTCATATTTTATAGAATTTATAGGGTGTTGCAATTTGACAAAAAAGGGGAGGTGTTAATGTAAATTACCCTCAAAATACTAATTCCTTTTTATTTAATTGATAATACTATTCATTATTATTCTTAAATGGTCAACTACTATAATTATATATATATAACTTTAGTTATTTAATTATTCACCCGAAAAACACTTTTCCTGATGTACTTTAATCACTAATTATAGTTTTATATTAGTTGATGTTAATGAAGTTGGTGGTACGATTTGTAAGATATTTTACTAATTAGTTAATTATGATGAGATATTATTAATTTCTGTACGTACATATTCATAGAAAACTGCAAAACAAGTTTAACTTTAGCTGATCAATCAACATGAGATCATTTTATTATTAACATGTCAAGACTTAACTTAAAGAAATCCTAACCCATGAATATTATTAATATCGATATTGTCAGGACAGAAAACTATATTATGTGTTCGTCACAAAAAAAAAAAAAAAAAAAAAAAAAATTAAGTTTCACGTGAAGCAGAGCTAATGTAAATTATATATTAGGACAGCAAAGCAAACGGATACTTTGGCTATTACTCTCCCCGTACAACTTTTAGTTCATATGCTTAATTTCTCATAATTATGATAGTGGAAGCAATAACTATGCACAGCATGAATTTTGTTATTCCACCCATCACGCGCGGTATTATATTCACTGATTGATAGAGATATTTCAATCATCATTTATAAAAGTTGAGCGGAGGGGATAATGTGAGAATTTGTCATAATTAACTTTCTAAAAATGATTTATGCCTAATTAATAGCATCAAAATCAATGTGCAATAAGATCACATGCGCCCCCTTCAGAGTTGATAACACAACTCGCTGCTCGGCAACAATATAAAGAAAGAAGGAAACTCAATCCAATATTTTCTTCTTAGGTTAATTTACATATATATATTTATATATGTGTGTGTGTGTGTGTAACGCAAATCCAATATAATTGCCTTCAATAAGTGCAAAACGAGCTGTAAATTAAGCACACGTTTTAAAGGTACAAAATTCCCTAAGAAATTTGGTGTAAAAAAATATTAATTCTTCTTCCTTATAATGAGATGAATTCGGCAACGGAAGCGTAGGGGTGGGCATCGGCGGGTACTCGTCCCGAATGGGTACCCGCTGTGGGTACCCGACACGGCGGATAGTGAAATATTATTTCTCAATCCCGATCCCGATCTCAAAATAGGCGGGTACCCGTCGGCGGGTACCCATTTGAAGCGGGTATTTAAGGGGCGGGTATTGGGTACCCACTTTACATATGTCCAACTTTAAAGTTGAAAAAATTTACCAGTTTTAGAGGTTGAAAATGTGAGAGTTTTTCCCTATGTTTTCGAGCTTTTCAAAGCTCAAAAATGGAGCTCTAAAACTGGAAAAGATTTTGTGAATTGTGGTTGATTTTTTTGGGAGAAATTGAGTTCCTCCGTAAGTATGTGTGTGTGTCACAAGATTATTGTCTTCTCTTTTTTCCTTTTTTCCCTCTTTATTTAGACCCTTAAGTTCAAGGTTTGTAATTTATAAGTAAATGTATAATAATACATGTAAAAGATGTACAATATTGCACATAATATATACATATAATAAAATAAAATAAAAACGGGTACCCGATAGGGTTCGGGAATTGGGAGGACAATACCGAATCCCTAACCCGAACCCGCCGTTGAAGTGCGGGTACCCGCCTTATGGGTACCCGAACCCACTTTACCCGTCCCGAATGGGAAATACCCGATAGGGACGGGTTTGGGAATGTGATGTGGGGTATTTTCGTCTGGATACGTGTCCGCTCTCCAACACTCCACGTCAGACTGCTTCAGTACCTACTGGATGCTTAAGCAGCTTTTGAGTTCGGAACCTGCACTCAACACCACACGTAAACTAAGCCGGTGCCTCCTCCGGCAAAGGCACTCCGACGCTCAAGTCAGATAGGTCGGAATTTGAGGTATTGTCGTCTGAGACAATAGCTCGAAATTATAGCTCGAAAATAGGTCGAATATATAGGTCGAATATATAGGTCGAAATAAGCCCAATAGGTCGAATTAGCACACCTCAAAATGGTATTGAGAACCGTGATGAGAAAACCCGAATAGATCGAATTACTCTCAAATAGCTCGAAATACACTCTATATAGATCGAACAAGAGCTATTGCAATATAGCTCGAATTATTGCTCTATAGCTCGAATTCGATGTATATAGCTCGAAATTAAATGCTAGAAAATAAAAACGTACCTTAGAATGAGGCATGGGACCCCCTTATATAGTAATAAGAGTCCTTATTCGTCTAAAAGTGCAATCCAAGTAGAACTATGACTCAAAATAGGTCGAATTAGAGCTATTTTGAAATAGCTCGAATTGGGCCTTCAAATAGGTCGAATTGGGCCTCAAATAGGTCGAATTTGGGCCCATATAGCTCTTACTTGACTCCTGGGCCTCAAATAGATCGAATTTGGGCTCATATAGCTCGAATTTGGCTTTTGGGCCTCAAATAGATCGAATTTGGGCTCATATAGCTCGAATTTGGCTTTTGGGCCTCAAATAGATCGAATTTGAGCCCATATAGCTCGGATTGGGCTTGATATAGCTCAAATCGGGCCTTTTCGGGCCCAAATAGGTCTCGCTTGGGCTCTATTTGGGCCTACTTGGGCCGATTTCCGCGTTTTGCCTTGAATTGTAATTTTGCATTAAAAAATAATGGTGCTGACGTGGCATAATATGTCCCGAAATACGTTCGTGTACTGTATCGGATATTATGACGTGGCGGTACCGAAATATGGTACATCATGGAGTCCCCCAGTTCGTAAGAGTAATGTGTACTAACATTGATCATACGAACTATAAAGAAGTCACATAACAGAGAATCGTGCAACGAGATCGGCGTCGTAATAAAAAACCAAAAATGTGACCAAAAATATAAAAATTCGAAAATAAGTCGAATTTACTATGTTTGGTAGCTCGAATTGGTATAGGTCGAACTTATCTTGGGAAAAGATAACTCGAAGTCCATAAAAATTTTTCCGTAAAATAGCTCGAATTTGCCTGAAAATAGCTCGAATTTGCCGGAAAATAGCTCGAAATCTATATTGGTCGAATTGAACCTCCAAAAATATACATCGAAATTTTCAGAAAATTTTTCTGAAAATAGCTCGAAATTAGAAATAGCTCGAATTTAAGGGCATTTTGGTAATTCCCGCATCATTTCTCCTATAAATACCCCACTCCCAGCTTCATTTCCTCATTTCGCACCTAAGAATCATTTCAGAGCTCTCAAAAAATAGCTCGAAATAATAGCTCGAAATTACCAAAAATAGAAAGTTGACTGAAAATAGCTCGAAAAGACCTCCAAGTTTAGTAAGTGTGAGAAAATAGCTCGAAAGCCTCAATATAGCTCGAAATTTACCCTTAATAGATCGAAATTTTCGTGAATAACTCGAAAAACTCTTCTGTTACTTATCTCCTTGGGTGAGTGTTGAATAGCTCGAAAATATAACTCGAATTTCATGGTGAAATTCGAGCTATAGTACTTAGAGAAATTTTGAATTTTTTGAAAAATTCTGAAAATATTTGAAAAATGCTAATAAATCACTTTTGCAGATTCATTCACAATGGCGCGACTCCGACGTAACCGTTCTCCACGTCGTCCATCACCACCACGATCACACCAACGAGCCTATTATAACGCTCGCAATCCGTCACGAGAGTCATCATATCGAGCTCCTCGTGAATCAAACACACGACGTCCATCATCTCCAAATCGTCCTCGTCAACCAGAACCTGCACGAATCCGATTACCAGGCGCTCCGAAACTCTTTGCCCCTGCACAGAGGTCCTACGAGCAAATTCACCCAAACGAAGAAGTTTCAGTAGATCTAGATCCTCGTGCCGGTAAACTCTCCACCTAACCTTCTTTATGACGCGAGTTATTGACCTTGAATCTTCCAGTAGTAGTAGTAGGGAAGATAGTAGTGAGTCATCTAAGGTATCTAAAGCTAGAGAGAATGCGTCGACTAGCGATAGTAGTAACGACTCGAGTGACGATAGCTCATCTAGTAATGAGAGAGACAGCAAGGATAGGGTGTCTGATATGGAAGTAGACGTAGACATCTTAGGAGATGACGAGGCTGAATCGAACCCTCTCCCCATAGTGCCTTATTTACCGTCGTCTGAGAACGTTCCCATTCCTTCCTCTAACTCTCCCGAACAACTTGCTCCGCCTAATTTGATCAATTTTGATCAGTTCCCTTCCTCGTTACCTCATGACATAGATTATTACCGCGATACATTTGACATTCCCGACACTTATGAAATTATCGTTCCTGGGCCAGACGATAGGATGAACAACCCACCAGAGGGGTGTCTTACTATCTTTAGTGGTTATCTGCAGTGTGGTTTACGTTTTCCTATTTTCCCAATTGTCTCAGAAATCATGTCCTCTCTCAACTCTTGTCCTTCACATTTTACCCCTAATGCATACACTCAAATGTATGCTTATGCGATGCTAACCCGCATCTTTGACTTGCCTTGCTCTGTTGCCGGTTTCTGGCAACTGTTTATAGTGAAGTTCCGCAACAGAGGTGTAGACGCCGGGTTCTATTATCTGAGCTCACGAAAGAAGCAATGCTTCTTATCTGATTTGCAAACGAGTTTCGGGGCCCACTGGAAGAAGCAGTGGTTTTATATAAAAGAATCCAAGCCGCAGGAATTTCGATTCAAGCGGCTTTGGACTGATGCCCGTCCTTCACCGAGACGCCCCGATCCTCCAGTCTACACCTTGGCGGTCGTAAAAAACTTGAAAGAGCACGAATTTGATGCCTTTGAGTTGACCACTACCCCAGTGTTGCGGGCCGGCGGTTATACTTATCATGCAGGCGTTGAGCCTTCTGTCTTTGGTATAATATTATGCATGTTTTCATTCTTTTTACGCATTTATTTTATCGTTCTTTGTTGTCTTCTAACCTCTGCGTTGTTCATGATTTTCAGAACGAATTGTGATGGACAAGACAAAGAAAAGGCTGGCCGCGATGAAGCGTGGCGCCAACGCTCCTCAATCCTCAGTGCCCATTCCTGAGAAGACCAGTCGTCGGGGTGCGAAGACGGCTGGTACCAGTTCAAGAAGCGGTAATGCTTCTACTGCCTCGACACGAGGAGCGGGGCGTGGTAGAGGCGCCGGTCCTGTCCCTGTTCCTACTCCAGCACCAGTGCCTGAGACTGTTCCTTCTCAGTCGACTGTTGACACTGCTCCCGCTTCACCCCCTGGCGGTTCTGAGCCCATCCTTCCGGACGTTTCTCCTTCATCTGCACCTTCATCTGGACGAGTGCATCTTCCCTCAGTTGCTGAAGCGGCTCGTCGCTTCAATGAAGCCAACCCTGAAGCAGCAACGAGGAAGAGGTCTGCTGCTACTGCTGAGGAGATCCGACGAGGTAAACGCGTCGCGCAGGAACGAGCATATGATGCTGATGACGTCGATATTGACGTGGAGGAGATCGTCCGAGCTTCAGTCGAGTCGGGGCAGTTCACTTTGAAAGACACTACTGCCCTTCGACTCGTCAAGGGATTCATGCCGGACTTTGATCGTCAGGCCTATTATCAGGCGATGGGCCACGAGAAGCTGGTCAGTCGCACTGCCTTGGCTTTGTGTGAGGTATGTGGTTTTAGAGCTTTCACTTATCTTTGTTTTATGTTCATATTTGACTATCACTAACGTTTTTCTTTCTTGTAGTTCTTCGTCAACGTCCAGACCATGGCTGAGAACTTCAACATGGTCATGACGACTCAGGATCAGCAAAGGGCCTTGATGGATAGGCACCACTCTTCGGCCTTGCAAGCCCAACGGCTGGAGAAACAGGCCAAGGAAGCGAAGGCTGAGGTGGAGAAACATCTGGTCGCTGCCGTTGATGAGCTGAAGGCAGTACAGGCGGAGCTTGAAGCCTTGAAGACAGCGAAAGCCGCCGTCGATCGAGAGCTTGCTTAGGAAAGGCGCCTATCCAGTCAGCTCACCACCGACTGCCAGCATGCCACTGCCCTTGTCGACGATCATGTCGACACCATCCGGACGATGAAGGATGCTGCTGCTGCTGCTGAGGCCGAACGTCTGAGACTTGAGGCTGAGCTGGCTGATGCACAAGCTCGCCTAGCGACTGCTGAGGAGGATGGCTACAACAGGGCCATGACTGAGGTATTCATTTGAAACTTGATTTTATTTCTTTTTCCTTGAAATTTGTATATTACACTCTTACATTTCCTCTACTTGTTTCGTAGGAGCTCCCTGATGAGGACAAAGTGATGGTGGCCATCGAATTCTTCCGCTCAGCCACCTGGGAGCAGATTTCCATGGAGCGGGGTGGTTTTGATACGACCAAGGGCTACAACATGGCCCTTGATGACATCATTGCCCGCGGTGCTCTCGCCCCTGGGTTCAAGAGGGAGGACTTCAATGTCCTCAATTGCCTGAACGAGGACGACACTGAAGTCGGCGAGTCCTCTAGTGCTGCTGCTGCAGATCCTGCTCTGGCCGATCCTCCTTCTAGCGAACCTGCAACGACTGTGGTTGACGACGAGCCGAAGCATGACCCCTTCACCTCCTTTTATCCTCTGCGGCAGGTATGGCTCTCCGACTTTGCCGACGAGCTTCCCTCTACGTCCACTGTTGCTGCTGCTTCTGGTGCTGCTCTAGACGATCCTCCGGAGGAGGGTGAGATGGGGTTCGATCCACAGATCTTGGATCAGCCTGCTGATGGCGATCAGCCTATGCCTGACGCCCCTGCTGCCGCTGCTGCTCCTCGTCAGATCTCTCCTCTCGATGATACTGGGCCCTTGAACGAGTCTTTTGCCGATATCCAGGAGCAGAGTGAGGGTGCGGTGAAGGCTCTTGGGTTGAATTTGCTGCCTTGAACTTTAGAGTGGCCTGCGTGCCCTTATCTTTGGCATTTGTGCCTTGCTTTTAATATTTTTAGAACATTTTTACTTTCCGTATATACATTTAGTTCTAGTACATTCTTTCCGTACAGTATTTGTTGCTAACGTTTGCGCGATTTTAGCGCTCTTGACAATTGCTTAGTACAGTTTTGACTTGCAAAATCTTTTGAATGTCTTTGTTTTGTCTTGTTACATCTTTACTCATATGTGTCTACTCTTTAAGTTTAAATTTAATACTTGTTAAAACACTTAAGTTTTATAAACAAGTGTCTATGAGAGTACGAGAACTTGTGCTCGACTCCACGAGGCTTGTGCTCGTTATGCGAAGCTAATGTTCGCGCTAGCGAAGCTATGTTCGCGGGAATATGAGAACTTGTGCTCGATTCCACGAGGCTTGTGCTCGTTGTGTGAAGCTAATGTTCGCGCTAGCGAAGCTATATTCGCGGGAATACGAGAACTTGTGCTCGATTCCACGAGGCTTGTGCTCGTTGTGCAAAGCTATGTTTGCGCTTGCGAAGCTATGTTCGCGGGAGTACAAGGACTTGTGCTTGACTCCACGAGGTTAGTGCTCGTAATACGAAGCTAATGTTTGTTTTGATTAAGTTTTTAAACTTAAAATTAGTAGACAATTTGAGTTCATCTTCATGTTTCTTGATAGATTGTACTCGTGCGGATAAATAGTAGGCAACAGCTGAACTAGAATAAAATAAGAGATTTTATTAGTTTTGGGACTGAGCTCGAGTAACTTCCGAGTTGCCTACGTATCCCGCCGTATCTAGGTTGGCTAGGAATCAAGTCCTCGTAGTTCGCTGCTAACTATTACAATGAGAATCCACGTAGAGGGACTCGTAATTCGTAAAAGAATAAGCGAATGAAGTACTGTAACTACGATCCTATTGTGCCACAAGGCCATTAGAAAACTAGTGTTCTAACTATAAAACCTTCGTAAGTTCTTGACGTTCCAGGGGCGTGACAAAGTCCTTCCACCCAATTCTTGTAAGTAATAATATCCTTTTGAGCTTGCTTTCTCCACTCTGTAAGGTCCTTCCCAGTTCGGCTTCAATTTACCAACATGCTTAGTAGCTTCCACTTTCCTGAGTACCAAGTCCCCCACTTGAAAGTTCCTGAAACGGACTTTGTTATCATATGCTTTCGCCATCATGGATTTGTACGCTTGAGTACGTTGGTATGCTGCTTCCCTAGTTGCTCCAATCAATTCCAAATCCATTTGTCTTGCCCTCAATGCTTGCTCCTCATCATAAGTAACAATTCGATAAGTTGGCATTCCAATCTCAGCGGGTATCACTGCTTCAGATCCATATGTCAATAAGTATGGGGTTTCTCCTGTTGAGGTACGAGGAGTTGTGCGATATGCCCATAATATCCCTGGTAACTCATCCGCCCAGTTTCCTCCTTCTCCTTCCAGCCTTTTCTCCAAACTCTTTACTAATGTATTGTTAGTGGCCTCCACTTGTCCATTTGCTTCTGGATGCGTAACAGATGTAAAACGTTGCTCAATCTTCATGTCCCTACACCAGTCTTGAATCTTAAAACCTTGGAATTGCCTTCCGTTGTCGGAAATTAAGACTCTTGGTATTCCAAATCGACAAACGATGTTCTTCCAAATGAATTGCTTCACATTAGCCTCTGTAATGTTTACAAGTGCTTCAGCTTCAACCCACTTCGTATAGTACTCGACAGCCACCAATAACCATTTTCTACCTCCTGTAGCCTTAGGCATTGGTCCAACTATATCTATTCCCCATTGATCAAACGGACATCCATAACTCACTGTTGTCATAGGTTGAGCAGGTGTATGAATGATCTTCGCATGCAGTTGACAACTTCTACACTTTCTTGAGTAATCCATAGCATCTCTCATAACAGTTGGCCAGAAATATCCTTGTCGGAGTATTTTCTGGGCCAAAGATCGTCCTCCTGAATGATTTCCGCAACTCCCTTCATGAATTTCGCGCAAGACTTGTTTTGCCTGTGTGGGAGATAGGCATCTCAAGAGTGGTCCCTCGAACGACCGTTTGTACAGTTCGCCATTGAACATAGTAAATCTTGCAGATTTATACTTGAGCCTTCTGATCGCTTGAGGATCATTAGGTAAGTTCCCGTTCTGAAGATAATCGATTATCTCATCCTTCCAACAAGCCTCTATGTCTACTGGCAGAACGTAATCCAATGCTTGCGCCTGTTTTGACTCAACTACCTTGCCTATAGAGGGCTGTTCTGAAGCCAAAAGAGTTACCCGCCTTTCAATAAACACTTCGGCGGTACTAGCTAATCGTGACAAGGAGTCAGCGCGTTCATTCTCTGATCGAGGGATCTGCGAAATAGAGAAAGTATCGAAATTTGATGTCACTTCCTTCAGTTTTTCGAGATACTTTACTATTGCAGCATCTTTCGCCTCATATCTTCCTTCAAATTGATTGGCGATCAACTGTGAATCCGTGAATGTTACAAGGTTCATTATACCTAACGATTTTGCCATTTGTATGCCAGCAAGCATAGCCTCATACTCCGCTTGATTGTTGGTCACTTGAAAATTTAGCCTTATTGCATAGTCGAATTCTCTACCATCCGCCGATTTTAGGTAAATTCCTGCACCTCCAGCGTCATTTGTGGACGACCCATCTACATGCAGAGTCCAAGTTCCCTTTGTAACTATAGGTTTGTCACTTTTGACCTTTTCAGTCACCATTGCTACATCAAGCGCTTGCTCCGCCTCCGAGATAGTTTCAGCCACGAAGTCCGCTAGTCTTTGTGCTTTGATCGCTGTTTTTGGCATATACTCCAAGCCATATTCTCCTAACTCGATCGCCCATTTCACTAATCTCCCAGATGTCTCCGGTTTTGCCATAACTTGTTTCAGTGGTTGACTAGTTAAGACAGTAACCGGATGTGATTGAAAATATGGTCTTAACTTTCGTGCGGTTATCACAAGTGCGTATGCTAACTTCTCGATCTCCAAGTAATTCACCTCTGCTCCATTCAGCACTTTGCTAACATAGTAGATAGGCAAATGTTTCTTGTCTTCCTCGCGCACCAATACTGTGCTTAATGAATTCTTCGTTACGGCCAAGTAGAGATACAGCATCTCATTGTCCTTGGGCTTAGATAGTAATGGTGGTGTCGTAAGGTACACCTTCAATTGGCGAAAAGCCTCTTCACAATCATCAGTCCATACGAACTTAGGTGTCTTGCGTAACTTCTTGAAAAAAGGTAAACTCTTTTCAGCAGAATGCGATATGAATCGACTAAGTGCCGTAATCCTCCCCACCAATCGTTGCACCTCTCGAACGGATTTGGGAGATGGTAAATCCATTATAGCCTTAATTTTGTCCGGGTTAGCTTCGATTCCTCTCTCATTGACCATGAACCCCAGAAATTTTCCGGCCTTAACACCAAATGTGCACTTCTTAGGATTTAGTTTCATCCCATATTGTTTCATGATACCAAAAGCCTCTTCCAAATGTTTCACGTGATCTTCTGCCTTAAGGCTCTTGATGAGCATGTCGTCAATATAAACTTCCATTGTCTTGCCGATTTGATGATAAAACATCTTGGCAACTAACCTCTGAAAGGTCGCTCCCGCATTCTTTAGACCAAACGGCATCACTTTGTAACAGTATATCCCCCTGTCAGTGATGAAGGCCGTTTTATGTTGATCCTTTACTGCCATTAGTATTTGGTGGAAACCGCTCTGTGCATCACAAAGACTTAGCAAG
Source organism: Misopates orontium (assembly GCA_946800315.1). NCBI lineage: Eukaryota > Viridiplantae > Streptophyta > Magnoliopsida > Lamiales > Plantaginaceae > Misopates > Misopates orontium. The sequence continues at coordinate 6,575,201 of OX326947.1, forward strand.
GCACAGCCTGCTGTGGAGTCAACTACGAGATCAATCCTGGGTAACGGGAAAGGATCTCGCGGGCAATGTTTGTTCAGGTCGGTGTAGTCCACGCACATCCTCCACACGGTCGGCTTCTTTGGGACAAGCACAACGTTGCTTAGCCATTCAGAGTATCGAACTTCAAATATATGGCCTGCAGCAAGCTTTGTTTGTACTTCCATCTCCGCAGCCTTGTTCTTTTCATCGCTAAAGTGTCTTTTCTTTTGTCGGATGGGTTTAGCATTTGGGTTAACATTCAGATGATGTACCGCAACTCGAGGATCTATTCCCTTCAAGTCCAAGTCCGTCCATGCGAATACATCAAAGTTTCTTCGCAAGCATTCCAATAATGCCTTCTCAACCTCAGAAGTCAACTCGCTACCAATTTTAATTATCTTGTCAGGCTCATCTTTTGACAAAATCACCTCCTTATACTCTCCCGAAGGTTTCAGACGCTCCATTTCCATCTTCTTGTTGTATCGCAATGTCGTCTTGTCTTCTTTTTCTTCATCCAGTTTCTTCGAAGAGTCCTCTATATTGGAGGGAATATGATCCTCCCGCATCATCTCTTGGTCCACTTGCGCAGCAAGCACCATCTCAGTATCAACTTGTTTCCCTATTTCAGACGTCTCCTTTGGATGTATGTCAACTATCGCGACATTTAGATCCGTTTTTGCCTTGATAGGTTTAGTCGATGTAACGTAACAACTCCACGAATCACGATAGTTTGTAGTGAGTTCTGCAATTCCACCAGGCGTTGGAAATTTGACCTTCTGATGAATCGTTGAAATGATCATAGCAAATGCCGTTATTCCGGGCCTTCCAATCAGTACGTTATATGCGAACGGTATATCAACGATGAGATATTCCACGTTCAGTGTTCTCCTTTTCGGATTTACGCCAAAGGACGTGGGCAACAAGATCCTTCCTATGGGTTTTACTTCACTTCCACCAAATCCCACTAGTGGTGAGTTAACATCCGTGATCTCATATTGTCCAAGTTTCATTTGTTGCAAAGCATCCATGAAGATTATGTTGGACGAACACCCATTATCAATCATTATCCTCTTTACCCCGTGATTTGCAATCACCGCGGAAACCACCATAGGGCAATTCAAGTATTGCGCTTCCTTAGCTTGTGGGGACAAGCTGTCGAAATCACTATCATCGAATGTGATTCTTGTATCCAATTTGTCCACCGCAAAGACAAGATCTATTTCAGGACGCTTCAGCCGTTCATTGTATATGTCTCGTGAGATGCGTTTTCTACTTTTGGCTGAGTCTGCGCCAGTAGGTCCGCCTGCTATCACATTGATTCCATTCTCGATTTCATCATTCCCATTTCCCCGTTTACGCTTTGGTTCATCCTTCTTCTCATTTGGGGATCTATCCCGCTTGCGTCCAGTTGACGCCTTTTCTTCACGTGACTCTCTATTCTCAAGGATGTACTCGATGAGTTTCCCCCCTTGAATGAGTCGTTCGATCTCGTTCTTTAGAGCCTTGCATTCGTTGGTAAAATGCCCATTCTGCCTGTGGAACTTACAATATTTCTTCGATCCTTTAGTCTCTTCAGTCTCCCGGAATGGTTTTGGAGTTCTCAGCAATCCGCTATCTTTCTCTATGGCGTAGATTTCACCAATTTGTTTCCTCAGAGGAGTATAGTTCTCAAACTTCTTAAAAGGTTGTCGATTGCGATCTCGATCTTTTCCCCTTTGCTGCTTCCTCCAATCTCTATCTTTATTCTCTTTGCCCCCATGAATTCTTGGCGAGTCCATTAACCCTTGATTCATGGTTGCCTCCTCTACTTCAATGACCTTACTAGCTAGGTCCATTACTTGCTCAATGGAATCAGGAGTGTTCCATGTTATCACTTCTATAAGCTTTTTACTCCGGCAACGATGCTCCAATACAGATATGACCAGGTCGACAGTGGGAGCATTCACTCTACCGATCTCCAGATTCAAACGCTCGATATACCTCCCCAAAGGTTCATCAGGTCCTCTATAGATATTAAACAGCGTGCTCGGAGATTTCTTCTTCACGCGGTAAGTAGCAAACTTCTTTACGAACATGGTCCTAAACTGTTCAGATGATTCGATTGATCCCGAACGCAAATTTTTGAACCATTCCTTTGCTGGACCTCTCAGACTGAGCGAAATAAGTTTCGCCCTCATATTCTCTCCATACCCCAAAACCTGCAAATCTCCATCTAATTCATCATAGTGTGCAACTGGATCAGTATTTCCATCATACTTTTTCAGAACAGGAAGATTAGTTCCTTCTTTCAACGTCAAGTTACTGATCGCCTCACAAAAGGGGTTTGACCTCTCCCTTAGTGGAATGTGTTCTGCTACAACCGGTTCCAATCTTGGTGCGACTCTCTCAGGCAAGTCCCTATCTCTTCCGGCAGTTCGACTTGCCGCAGGTCGATGATCAGGAACTCTTTGCCTAGAATTCACCTCTCCATCCCTTCCTTCTCTATCTCGACCAGTTGCCCGACTGGGAGCTCGGTTAGCATTGGTCCTCACTGAACGAGGATTTCTCCTTTCAGGCGAGGGAGATGGATCCCTTGGCCTTGTCAACCTAGTTTGCGTATACTGCCTCGAATCACGACGCTGGGTCGGATGAGTCCTTCCTTGCTGCGGTGGCGCAGGCTGTGTTGCTGGTTGTTGTGCTATTGGAGCTTGAACATTCTGTAAAACAGAAGTGTTAGCCAATTGCTGCACAATCATTGGGACCATAGTCCTTTGGAATGCCGCCATTATTTGATCCAACTGAGCGGAATTCAATAGCTGTTGTTCCGTGGGGGGAACTTCAGGTTGATTCGCTGTTTGAGTTGGAGGATCAAGGGGAGTGCTAGGTGCTGCCACTGATGTTCGCTCAGAAGCATCATGTGCCCGATTATCATCCTCCCTCTGTGATCTAGTCCTTCCTGCCATTCCATTCTTCTCCGTTGCCCTCCGTTGAGCCATTTGAGTGTCAGTGTTTGTTACTAAGTGCGTATAGAGGTTCCCACAGACGGCGCCACTGATGTGGGGTATTTTCGTCTGGATACGTGTCCGCTCTCCAACACTCCACGTCAGACTGCTTCAGTACCTACTGGATGCTTAAGCAGCTTTTGAGTTCGGAACCTGCACTCAACACCACACGTAAACTAAGCCGGTGCCTCCTCCGGCAAAGGCACTCCGACGCTCAAGTCAGATAGGTCGGAATTTGAGGTATTGTCGTCTGAGACAATAGCTCGAAATTATAGCTCGAAAATAGGTCGAATATATAGGTCGAATATATAGGTCGAAATAAGCCCAATAGGTCGAATTAGCACACCTCAAAATGGTATTGAGAACCGTGATGAGAAAACCCGAATAGATCGAATTACTCTCAAATAGCTCGAAATACACTCTATATAGATCGAACAAGAGCTATTGCAATATAGCTCGAATTATTGCTCTATAGCTCGAATTCGATGTATATAGCTCGAAATTAAATGCTAGAAAATAAAAACGTACCTTAGAATGAGGCATGGGACCCCCTTATATAGTAATAAGAGTCCTTATTCGTCTAAAAGTGCAATCCAAGTAGAACTATGACTCAAAATAGGTCGAATTAGAGCTATTTTGAAATAGCTCGAATTGGGCCTTCAAATAGGTCGAATTGGGCCTCAAATAGGTCGAATTTGGGCCCATATAGCTCTTACTTGACTCCTGGGCCTCAAATAGATCGAATTTGGGCTCATATAGCTCGAATTTGGCTTTTGGGCCTCAAATAGATCGAATTTGGGCTCATATAGCTCGAATTTGGCTTTTGGGCCTCAAATAGATCGAATTTGGGCTCATATAGCTCGAATTTGGCTTTTGGGCCTCAAATAGATCGAATTTGAGCCCATATAGCTCGGATTGGGCTTGATATAGCTCAAATCGGGCCTTTTCGGGCCCAAATAGGTCTCGCTTGGGCTCTATTTGGGCCTACTTGGGCCGATTTCCGCGTTTTGCCTTGAATTGTAATTTTGCATTAAAAAATAATGGTGCTGACGTGGCATAATATGTCCCGAAATACGTTCGTGTACTGTATCGGATATTATGACGTGGCGGTACCGAAATATGGTACATCAGAATGGATACCCTTTTTTTTTGCCCAGCCCTTCGGAAGCGTGTGAGTTTAATCCCCTTAGGTCTAGATCCGCTGTCCTCCACTGAATTTCTTTTGCTATCTCAAGAATAATTAGTTTTATCAATTATTATTAAAAATTTAAATAAAAAAAAAAACTATTTACATTTTTTACTTTCAGTTTGTTAAAGTCTTTAAGTTTTTACACTATATTTTCTATTCAAAATAATAAATAAGAAACTTATAAATTTAATTTTTTCCAACTGACTTTTTTTTGAATTGAAGCAGAAACCTTGTAAATCTCAAAACCATTATATAACTCTTATCAATAAGGCCAACGGCCTGGGACCGACGGGGCTGTACCGGATTGAAAGGCGGGCCGGCCCATTTTACATCTTTAAGTGTACCCCACATAAACATACCAACGGCAGTAATAATTAGCAGAAAAAAAAAAAAAAAAAGAGTTAACCTAAAATATTAATGATTTAGGTGATATTACTGACATATCGAAGTGAAACCAAATCACTTTACGCGGATTTTTAAGTATATTACGAGATACGATTGTGGCTATAAAGAATAATATAGCCCGAATATAAAATCAGAAAATCAATAGCTATTCTAAACACAAGGGACTGAAAACTATCAGCATTAGATCGGGCATGAGTATATTTGTGACAAACTACCTGATTACTGAACTGAATTTTCTTCTCATTCAACTAAAATAACTTCCTTCTCTACGAATCAACCAAATAAATATAGAGAAATAAAACAAGAATCTTATGAATTAAGAAATCCGTAAAATCACTATGATCTTGAATGTATATCGTCTTTTGAGATTACATAAAAAGCTACTTGAACTTAAAATAAGTACTTGCACTTTTTAAGTTAATTTAACCACCCACTTAAAGCATATGCTATTTAACTTGGTGACTTAAAGAGTGAAACTACGACAATTAAAATAAATGTCATTACATAAGTGAGAGGCGCCACCTGCTCCTTGCGCGTCTCTAGGTGAGACCGAGCCTCATAAAACGACGTCAGCTGCTTGGCCTTGCGCTTCTCCTCAAGAATTAGGCGAGACCGAGCCTCATAAAATGACGGCAGCTGCTTGGCCTTGCGCTTCTCCTCGAGAATTAGGCGAAACCGAGCCTCATAAAACGGCGGCAGGGGATCACTCTGCTGTATGTACGTTGCAACTCCGTCAAAATTCTCATCGACTCCGGCAATCAATTGGAGAACGAGCCGCTGGTTGGAAACAGGGGCACCGACGTTAGACAACTGATCAGCAAGCATCTTAAGTTCATGACAGTATGCAGAAACATTGGGAAAATCGTCCATGTGAACGTGAGTGAATTGATTTTCCAAATAAACAGCCCGGGAATGTTTGTTATCCTGAAAAATACTCTGGAGGCGTTCCCAAGCCTGTTGAGCAGTAGAGTCAGGTTCCAGGATAGTGTGCAGAAGATCGTTAGAGATTGTGCAGTAAATCCACTGGAGAACGATCGCATCCAAGCGGGTCCAAAGAGCCTTATCAGTATCCGTGTCCGTCGATAGAGGGTCCGACGGAGGTGATGGAGGTGGTGGAGGAATAATATGTTGGATGACTTGATAGGCACGACAGTGAATCTTGAAAAGCTCCGCCCAAGAGGAGTATTGCCCTTTTTCCATCTCAAGAGTGATGGGAATAAAGTTGCGGATGTTGGAAACCGCTAGGGCGGGATGGAATTTTGACTCCACCATGAGAGAAGAGCGGCGTGAGGAAGGAGAGAAGAGAGGATGGGCGGCGACTAGAAAGGAGTAGGCACACTTTTGTATTGAATTCAGAATCAATAAAGTATGGGAGATGATATATACAGTGCAAAATCCCTAAATACAGAGCAATTTTTCATTGTTTACTACTTTACCCTTTTTTAATTTAGTTGTAGATTCATTTTCCTTTCTATTACGTATCAATCATTAACAAAAATTTTAGAAACTTAATCAAAATATTCTTCTTTCCTATTATGATTTAGAAGATCGTAGTTTTTTTCATTGTTTACTACTTTACCTTTTTTTAATTTAGTTGTAGATTGATTTTCCTTTCTATTACGTATCAATCATTAACAGAAATTTTAGAAACTTGATCAAAATATTCTTCTTTCCTATTATGATTTAGAAGATTGTAGTTTTTTAAAGAAAGATAATAAACAAATTATAGGATTGTGCTTTAAAGTGTAAACTTTGACTCACAGGAATAAAATATCAAATTTTGATGGGTTCGTTAAAAAGAAATAGTAAATAAATTATGTGAGAAAGTTATTTATTAGAGACCTAATATCTAATTTTGTTTCACAGCACAACTTTTTGATTTAAACAATAACGATAATTTAGAAAAGAAAAAAAATACTTGGAAGATGTCCTCGTGGTCCTTTTCTTGGTATGGAATGATTTATTTGGCAATAACTTAGGAAACTTTTCTTATTCATGAAGCTAAAACCAACACCCATTGCTCCTAGTCTAATTCAAACACAACATAAACTTAATGAAAATCAAATAATTTTGAAAAATTATGGACAAATTAGTACATTTTTTCAAGAAATTTGAAGTTTTGAAACATAAACCAAGATTATTTATATATAAAAAAAAAAACTAGTAAGAATTAAATAAACAAACTTGTGTATTAATTTTGTTCACACTGCAAAGAAGAAGGAAAACTGCGTTCAATCTATAATACCAGAAACACAAATAGATATTATGCACTAGAATAATTTGATGGAATCTTTCATCTGGTATTCCTAATTTTGGAGAAAATCACGAATAGAGAACTAAACATTTTTGTTTATGGGTAGAAGAATCTCAATCAGTAATGTATGGAAATGTTTCTATTTTATGGTGACAAATTAAGAAATTTAAAAGGGAATATATACTGATTTATTAATTGAGAAGGGTAAAATAGTAAACAATAAAAATTTGCTCCATATTTAGAAATTGTGCTCTGTTTATATCATCTCTCATAAAGTATATATACAAGGAAGAGTCCTATCAAAGGTAAAACTCCTAAACTATATACATAAAGGAATATAAGTCTATATTCACAAGGAATATAATCCTAACTCTAATAAATACAAATGTATAAAATATGAATACAAACATTTTTCCAATATACAAGTATAAAACTTATTTAAGAAAATTAAACATACTAATCAATATATGGACGCATCTGTTTGCTTTTTCTTTTTCTAATCAAGTGATAATTACAAGTTAGGATCGGTCTCTTGTTATCTTTATAACACTAAAATCCTAATTCGTGTATTGCATAATAGTTAGGCGCTTAGGCTTAATTAGTATTGCTTAGTTATGTACTTATGTTGTTGCTTCATTGCTTCTATATAAACTCTCGTAGGCTAGCATATATCTCCTCAGATTTAACTGACGTTGTCATTGTTCATAGGGTAAAAGCATCAAACCCTCTAATCTATACTTTTTTTTATAAGTTGCCATCTAATTTTTATTTCTTTACAATTAACCCCACAATCTATTGAAAAATGTGTGAACAGCCTCCTGAAGCCAAATACAACTAACAGAAATATAGAAACGTGGCCAAATCTAACGGTTGGATTTGGGTTCAGGAAGATGTTCACACATTTTTCCATAGATAGAGGGGTTAATTGCAAAAAATAATAAGTTATGTAGCAAGTTGTAAAAGAGTGTATACGTTGGGGGTTTAATGGAATTTATTCTTGTTCATATCACGAAATGTGTGAAAGAGATAGAACTAGAATCTCGTCACTCATGGGTGAATCAAAATCTTTGTATAAATAGTGATTCCCCCGATAATTACCGCATTCTACGAAGTTAATGTACATACATCTGAATTGAATTTACGTTCTTTAGCAATTAGCATAGTTGAGTGTTGATCATAATTAATATCGTTCATGCTTACATACTAATTGTTTACAAAACATGAAAACAAATAAATAAATTCAGACGAGCCATAAGTAACCAGATAAAAATTTAGAACAATATGATCATGCAACTCGAAGATCAAATAATGAAACCCTTAAAAAACATATTTAAAAAGCTTCGTTTTTGTTGCCATCTATTGAAAAATGTCTTATACCTAAACTACCCTTAAATCCATTGATGCAGGAACATGCAAACAAACTCTCAACTAATAACAGAAAAATATCTGCAATCAGCTTTAAATACTCTCTCAAGCGGGAAAATCAGTTAATTACAGTTACAAAATAATCAAGAAAAACAGAGCACACACCAATCAATCAAAAATCCCACAAAAACCCTCTGTTTTTTCTCGATTTTTGCAGAAACAGAGCAACTCCCTCAAGAACTAATCATGGCGAATCTTTTCATTCACCTCTTCGTGCTCATAATAACCGCCGCAACTCTCTCACTCATCTCCACCGCACAATCCCCTGCACCATCGACGCCTGAGATTCAGAACAATGATCAGTTCAACAAAATAATCGACGCATTGATCGGCGCCGGAGACTTCGCCGGATGGGCCAACGTTCTATCCAACACGGACCCATCAACGCTCCCAATAACCGCCACGTTCTTCATCCCTACAAACGACGCCGTGTCGAACTTCACCGGTATTTCGAACGTCGACCCTTTTCTAATACCGTACCACATTGTGCCGCAGCGCCTCACATTTTCGGAACTTAAGAAGTTTTCGACTCGCACTCGTTTGCCGACTCTGTTGCCGTACAAGTACGTTGTCGTTACGAACAATTCTTCGTCGAATTTCACTGTTGACAACTCGCAGATCATTCATCCTGATGTGTTTGAGAATGCGGCCTTTTCGGTTCATGGGATTAGGAGTGTTATGGATTACTCTGTTTTTGGGGGCGGTCAGGAGGTTCTTTCGCCAGCGCCGGCGGTGGTTAACAATACGTCGTCGTTGAGGCGCAAACCGAAGCCCAAGAGGCCACAGCCTGAAATTCCTGTCGATGTTACTTACGAATCGAGCTCTGGGGCATTACTCATTTGCCGCGAGTTTGTGATGATTTGTGCGGTTGGTTTTGCTGTTTTCGTATCAAGATTCGTATAAATGGAAGTTGGTTTTGCTGTTATCGTCTCAAGATTTGTATAAGTCCAAGATGGTTTTGCTGTGTTCGGTTGGTTTTACTGTTTTCATTTCAAGATACATATAAACGTAAGTTGGTTTTGCTATGTTTGGTTGGTTCTGGAGTTTTCTGATCAAGATTCGTATAAATCCGAGTTGGTTCTGCTGTCTTCGGTTGGATTTGCTGTTTTCTGAGATTTGAGAATTAGGTTAGAAATCGATAGAGAAAATTGTTATGAGCTATTCTGTTTTGCTCCTGATTCTTGATAGGTGCGGTATAGTTTGGTGACTGAGTACATCTGTTCATTTCTTGGGTATTCGTATAATCTGTTTTCTGAATGTTAGTGTTGGCTGTTAATTGAGCAAATGTAACGGATAGTTTTACCGCAACATTTACGTTTTACACTCTGTCACAATGCTATGGATCTCTTGTACAATTTTACCTCTTGGAATAAAAGTGTTGCTACCAAAGGATGTGTGCTGATTAATTCTTTGTTGTGATATAGTTTCATCCTGTCTTTTCTAACAATCTATGGATTTTTCTCAGTTAATGTCTCCGTTATGAAATATAGAGATAAAATATTATTTCAGTGAAAGATGTCTTACAAGGTTATTAGCATATAGATGTATGATCAGGACCAAGATTTGCAAGGATATATAAACAGAGTGAAACCCGGGCATTTTTTGATACTAAACGAATGGCTTCACTGGAGGAAATCCTTGATTTCCATAATGACCACTTCTTCTGTTATAGATGGAACTATACATACATGTAAGTCGATGACAGACATGAAACGAAAGCCAGTAGTGAGACTTAGCAGCATCTCTCAGCGTAAGGCAGTGGTCTTTTATGATGTAGTGTAACTTCAGTATATCTTTTATGAGTCTGTGTGGATAAATAAGGCAATGATGAAACATGGGACGGAGGAGCCCTGTATCCGGTATTTCTGGTATATTGCGTGCTAATCTTGAATCTTGATAAGGGATTGTTACTTTTCAGAAAATACGGTTAGTATATATCCTTAGAAGCTAATTCAACAGAAAAAACTAGGTACAGTCCTGCAAAAGAGAAACTACCCCAAGATTGATAGAAGTTAAAGGCAGTTGATCATTCGAAGTTAATGTCAGGATAAATGCACAGCCATTGTTTCATGGTTACATATTGTTGTTTTTGAACGTGAACTGCTATACCTATGCTGCAAGAGTTTGATTCAAAAAATGCTTCCTGCTTTACTTTTAATTTTGTCACAGCTACCAAAGGTTTGCTTTAACTTGCTTCTGAGCTCATTCAAGAATGAATATCGTTTTTGTGTTCTATCCGGGATGCATCAGAAATACAAGTAGATTTATATATGCCTCCATTTTGTTATGTTGATATCTTTTCAGAGTTATCTGTTATGTAATCATTTATCAATTAACAGATTGGAAAAAGAAGAACCAAATATAAATATGGAGGTGTACAAAATATTTAGAAGAAACCCAAGTTTAGTTTAATGAAAGGAACAACCATACTCAAATGCAGCACATTCTGCACATTCACCACCTTACAACCTAGATAATGAGGTCCCAAATCAAATAGACAAACTCTTGTTAAAGAGATAGATAGGCACAATTACATTTACATAGGGATATGTATCGTCATTTAAGGAACCATTGAAGAGTTCAGAGCAAGCTTATTATAATGAGTGCGAAGCCTAATGATGGAAACAGTGTTGATGAGGATCATTAGCACGAGTCCGACAAAAGAAGCAATCATGGCGCCACCTCCTCGGTTGCAGAAACTCTCGAATTTATCACAAATTTTGTTCCATCGTGCATGAGAATTCCCATCCCTTCCCAGCTGCCCCATGAAAACCGCTGCGCCTATGCCGCCAGAGACAAGAGCCACGTTCATCTATGATATATGATTCCCATTTCACATATTTCAAGTTAGATACCAAGTAAACACATTATGAAGATCTTTTGGAATAAGAAACTTTTAAATTCCCTTAAAACCAACAGTGAGGGTCTAAGTGGGTAGTCCCAACTCCCAACACTATTTCGTTATAAATATTTCTCTTGGAATTTTCACAAAACACAACAAATCGATCAAATATCAAGGGTGTCTCTATGCAGTGTTTATGTAGTTGGGTAGAAATATTTTAGGACTACTCATTACCCTATTCGAACTGGAAAAAGAATCAATGATAATTACCAAGTCTAAGATTGCCATGGTCAAGGGAGCAAGTCCCTTAAAATCAAACTTCTGTCCCATAAAACTGACTAACAACATCAACAAGTTATGAAAACTGGCCATGGCGTTTACTATCACAAAGAACCTGCATCACAAAACACCAATATTAAGTACAAAAAACTTGCATCTACAAGAAAAAAGAATGCCGAACGACAGCCCTCAAAACATACACAAAAGCTGGCGTGTGTTGGAACTTGGCCGTGAGAGGGACTCGTATAGGTACCGTTCCAATGGTGGCTACAACTATGCTTTTCGTTTCTTTGTTTAGCCCCATTACCAAAGTTGCCGTAAGGGTCGCAAAAAACGCTAGCAATCGCAGGATCGAGATGATCAAAGCCACCTTGAATGTGGTTAGGCCACGGCCAACTTTTGGTTTTTCTCCTCCTTCTAAAGCCATTGAAGTAGCAGAGGATGTATATTATGCATGGGAGTTACTGAATATTCAAGTATATAAAGAGTGATAGTAACAACTATACGTACACAAAGTGATTGAGTGATATGATTTTTCTTTGGTTTGTCTAACTAATTAGCTTACTTGCATCAGTATCAGTTGTTAGGAAAAATAAGGAGTTGCCACGAAATGAAGTGTTGAACTCACTTTAAACATGATCTCAATTGGAAAATGAACATTTTTAGCCGCTTCAAGCTTAAAATGCCGCAAGAATCGTGATCCGATGTGCTACTAAAAGAGGCAAAGTTCTAGGTGACGTTTTAAAGCTACCCTTGTTTACTACGTAACATCAACTACTAACAACGGGCGAAAGTACAAGCAATCTACACATTTTTCTTTTTTTACTTTTTATTATTGCGAGCAATTTATACATTACCATTTACCACAAACCGGTTCTTAAATACTGATCCCGAACTTCTCTTCATTGTGGAAATACTAATTTAATCAGTTAGCACGCCCAATTGTCGATTGCTAATTCCCAATCTCTTTTCATTGCTTTAGCTTTTCTGCAATAGTGATTTTCAACTGCTTTCTGATTATTGTCGGTAATTGGTAGCTTCTATCATCCCAAAATATTGAGACCGCCCTTTCACTGGTTATGTTGATACAAATTTAAATGACGTTAGTTAATAGAACTTGTTTTGGCATGAACTATTAATTATTACATGTAAGGATTCTGTGATAACATAGTACATACTCACTTATTTATCTTGACGCCCAGTTCAGATTAGAAAGATGATGAACTGATATCTTGTGTCTAAAAATATTACAAACTTAGTCGACGGTTGCACCATACATCAAACCGAAATTGCATGAAATAATTTTTGGCTTCAATTTTAGTCCGCAAGACAAATCAAATATTTTGAACTACTAACACGCACGTTGACACTTTACTTTAACAATCAACTAAATCCCATTGTCTCAATCTGAAAAGTTACAGATATAATGCAAAAGTACAGATCTTCCGTAGTAAGACCATGCAAACAACTGGAACATCAAACTCTAAAAAGGTTCACCCCAAGCAATACAAAAAGAAAAGGTTCAGATTTCTTCAGGTACTTTACAAGTTACAAACAATATTAAATTTGCATATTAATTATAGCCAAACTATGCACAAGACATCTCTATACCCTTGAAGACATAAGGAGTCTATAGCCACTCATTGCAGAATACTGGAATGGCACCTGCCATTACTATGTTGTAACGCCAACAACCACGTTGCTTACCTGTGTCAATAAACAAATAAATCAACCCACTCTTATTGGAATGCGAGACAAAAAAAAAAATGAAAAAGGTAAATAACAGAAAAATGATAGGAAAACATTGAAAAAACATGTGAAGAGACTCACCAACTTGCCACTTTCATCAACTGTCATGGGATTCTGAACAACAACTGTTTGGGTCTGGGGGCGAGCTGTTGGCTGCAGCAAATAAAACAGTTCAAACCACTGAATGCAAATATTTTCTTAAAACCGGGAATCTGATAGAAGAACCTTGACTTACTGCAGAAGTAGATGGTGTTGAAGAAGATGTTGGAACCCCTCCAGGTCTATTTACAGGAATGGGGATCCTTGTATCACCGGCCTGCACATCAGGATCAGCAGAAGTATTAATAACATCCAACCGATGCAGGTTAAAGAATACCACCAGGATTACACGTAGCATCTCAAATCTCAAATGCAAGCCAACTATTTAGCCGCCTAAGGAAATAGTGGCAAGTCACGACATTCAAATCAATGGATATAACGTTCTCCTCCAGTCAACTAACAATCATCATCCAGATAGGCAGCTTGAATCCTTTTTTTTATGTTGCAGGATGGAGCATAATTTTTTTCTTTGTTCTGTTGTTTCAGTTGTTTACCTAGTATAGAATGTTTCCCTCATTGAAATGTTTCGCTGGAATTCTATCCAAGTAGTGCTAAAGTTACTTAGTCCTGAATACATAATCAAATACTCTCTTAGCCAACTCATCTTAGGAACTAAAACAACACATTGCATCAAATCACTCTTTCAAATAGTTTATGTTCTTAAATCTATCAGCTCTAATTGAGAATGATAGTTGTTATCCACTTGCGCATCCGTCTCATTTTTCCTGCATCACCATGTCTATATTGCATACCAAACGTAATCATGATTTAACTTGACTGATCGCATACTATTAAGGCTACTATTTTGGACATCGTGAGAGAACAGTGGAGGGAGGAAGAAACTTTTCATTGGTCAATATTCGTACTCATTACTGAGATTTTGAGCTGTCAATCAATTATTCAATAATGAAAGAATCAGTGAATCAATAGCAATGCAACGTAAATAGAGATGAACAATCATATTAACAGAGACAATCACATCATCTCTTTTCTACTATTGGTTTCCAAATCATTTATCTTTATCAAAATATCTATTTAGTAGTCAATCTTACGACTAAAGACTACGACTTTCTTACACTTCAGAAACAGTGAGAATATGGGATGCCAAATTTCTTATATGCCATTCAGAAACAGGGCTTAACCAACAAAAATAAACAGGAAATTGAGATCTGCAGTGTTATTTATTCATGGAAACCAAGGAGAAAATGAAAGTGACATGGTAAACGAAAAAAGTAAAATGAACCACGTTACTCACATTCACATTAGTGATGAAGTGGCAAATTGCACATTTAACTGATGGAGCTCCAGCCGGGTACATAAGCATGGTATGGCAGTTTCCACAGTTGACATGAGCGACATTATTTGGTGGCGGCGGTGCTGCTGCTGCACATCCATCATTCAATGATAGTCAGTTAACGTGTAAGAAAAGGAAAAACTACCAGAACCGGACCTTTGCCCTTTACATGGTGAATGTGCATTACGAAGAAGACAAGATAAATTCACCGAGGGGGTAGCAAGCTGATTGAGACGAGTATCACATAAGGATCAAGCATCGTACTGCAAATAATTTTCATCGTATTTGTACCTGGCACAAGGTTTACCGTATGACAGCAGGAGCATCTGACAGTGGTGGCACCTCGTGCATGCATAAGTAAGGTACGACAACCTCCACATATCAGTTGAGCCATATCCATCCCTGAAAATAGAGACACAACCAGTGGGAATTAAACGGACAGAAACAAATGTACCGGTCATGGCTGCTGTATGAACTATATGACTCAACAAACAAAATTAACACGGCATCTTAAATCTCAGTTGCATTTAGAGATAAAAAGAAGTTGGTAACACATAGAAAGACGACGAGTTTGAAGCAATACCAGCAGGTGGGACAGCAGTCACCATATTACATAACGAACAGCATACGTTGGGGGCTCCCCTGGGGTAAAGGAGGACAGTCCTACACCCGCTGCACACGACTTGGCTCTGCATATCTGCTAAACCCAAATTTTAGGCAGAATCCGTCGAAAACTAAGCCAATATACAACAATTCCAATGATTTATACCACAGAATTTCAATTTCGTACATATCAATTCAATTCCAGCAAATCAATGCACAAAATCTTGATCAATTCTACCAATCATCCAATAGCATCACAACGAACGGCAAATTCTTTACGATAACAATAATCGCAAAACCTAATTGATGAAAAATGACGAAATAACCTAAATCAACTCAATTACACAAATTTTACAAAATTAAACAATGAAAAAGACGAGATCTGGCACCAGGAATATCGTTAATCATCGAATTGCAGCAAACACGAAAAAAATCAACATCTTACCACAGGAAAAAACTGATGAATTATAGCAAGAGAAAAGCGTGTGATTGAATGTATAATTGAATTGGGGATGAGATTAGGGTTCAATTTTGATCTTCTCCGTTGAAAATTTTACAAAAAGAGAGAGCTTGAATTGAATTTTCTACGCTACCTCTTCCAACGGAGAAGACTTCGTTATAACATATTGTTTCCTCCTCACCTTTATTTTATCTTCTTTGTTTTCTTCTCAATATTCTTTTCCTTGGAAAGTTATATAAATAATACATGTCAAAATAAAAGTAAATTCATTGCATGTATTTTATTTTTTTAATAATAAAAATGTATCAAAATTCAAAATGCATAATAGTATTATATTAGATCAAACCACGACAATAAATAAATCTTAATACTCTAATTGATTAATGGTGAATCTATGACCGAGTTACACATATGTGTCAGACCATAATATCTCTGAGAAGAATATTTTATATAGTCGATCGTCACATAAATTAAACTGTAGTTACTCAATAATTTATAATTGTATTGGTGAACGTACTCAGTTTAAGGTCTCGTTTGAATCACCCCTGACGACACTTCACCTAAGCCCATTATGAAACTTGGTGATAATTAGTTAATTGCATTGTGTCTCGAGAGTTTAGTCTAATTGCAGAAACAACTCTTTATTAAATTAATTAAAAGAAACATTTACAGATATCTTTGAAGTTTCAGTTCGTACAAGGAGTCGAGGACAGCCCTTGAAATATTATAGATGGACTTTCTTTCAGCCCAAAATCAACCTTGGTGTTAGACTGTTATCAGCCTAATATCAATTCTATTGTTTTTAGCCAAAAATTTAAAAATAAACTTCCACTATCCATCGGAGGATATACTTTAGCACCAAAAAAAAGAAGCTCGTGTATAACATTGATTAATATATAGACTGGTATTGTGTAAAAATAGATTTAATGATAAAAGAGTAACTATATATATCATAATTTGATGGTATTTTTTTCTTTAGTCATAAGAGATATATATGCGCTCATATTGTTTTATTTAACAAGTTTAAATTCTTGGTGCTTTAATACATATATACTAGATTCATATTTTTCTTATTAATATTGTTATAATAATTGAGAACTTATAAAGAAGATAAACCAGTTTCACTCACTCTCACTCCCTCTACCTCACCTTCTACTTTAGCCAATGGTGAAATAAAACTCCGGCTCCACCATGCACTGACATCACATAAGTAATATCTAACGAATATCCTATGTTTTCCGGAGAAATTATTTGGATATTGGTTATAGAAAAGTATAAAGAAATTATTCCTTAATGTTAAGAATAATTTTGATCATGTCACATGATAACCGTAGGCACAACAACTTCATATATAAAGCATGTGGATCCCGCATAAACATCTGCTTACAATAAAGGCAAAACTGCGAAAGTGATTAAGACTAATTTTAAAAGTTTAAGAAAGAGTGTTGGAATATTAAAAGACCGACGTTACATGGTGTTAGGTAAGAAATTGAATAATGATATTCTATTCCTCATGTTTTCTCCACACTTGTACAAGGATATTCTATGTGAGATTTAATCGGAATAATTCGCCCTTGTGCCACTTCAAGTTGTCTTACACATATGTTTGCTGAGAGTAAGAGTTAAGTTGATGCGAAATCATATCCGTTCATTTTTTAGTTCAATATGGACCAAAATATTAAACATCTACTTCTCTCTAAGTGCAATTCAATACTCTAAAGAGTTTTTTTTTTTTTTTTTTTTTTTTTAGTTTTTGGTACTAGTAGGTTTACTTGAAACGGAGTTTTGAATTCGTAAAATTAAACCATTTGCAGTATATATATGTACACGATATTCTAGATTTCACAAGACAATGGATATTAAGAAAAACTACACATGACATGCATATAAATTGCAAAACTCTAAAGAGCCAATACTAACACATGTACAACTACTCGATCCAGAGTAGTGTATTTTGTCTAAAAACACAAAGAGATTCAATCTCAGCACTCTATTTATATTCAACCGATGATAAAGTTATACATGGTGACATCTAATTAAAAAAAAAAAAAACACGTATCCATATTACACCCTTTATAAACTTTAACATATAAAAAAAATTAAGACGACAAAGAAAAACAACATATGATCACACTTCCAAATACATACATAACATAAACTCAAAGCAAATTCCTAATAATAGCCACAGCAACCTCAGCTAGATCATGCACCTCCTTATTCACACCACTTAACGGCGTCTCCGTCAACCCGAAACTCCCCTCGCAAATCTCCGCCTCCCACGCCGCGTCCGTCATCCCGAACTCCGCAAACTTCGGCACACCCTTCGTCAAGCCCGCCACCGCCTCCGGCACGTCGCCCTTCACCACCGCCCTGTACGTGTTCCAGCACCGCCGTAACGGCGCCGTCAGCTCGGGGCGGTCCATCTCCATTTTCTCTATCGTCGATAGCGCCGCCTCCGCCTCGTGCTTAACGGCGTCAACCAGTATCAGAGCGAGCCCCGCCACGTCAGCAGTGGCGCCGTTTGGGCTGGCGGTTATTGTGCTGACGCACAGCTTGTAGTTTGGGGTGTTGGAGCAAGTGGACTCGAGTAGGGTTTGGTCGTTTAGTTGTAATAGTCCATGCAGTTGAAAAATTGTTAGGAGAATGTTTGAGAAGTAGTTCATGGTTTTTGTTGTGAGGAGAAAAAATGTTGGAGAAAATAACTAATTTTGGTGAGAGTGAGTTTTAAGAAAGGTGGTGAGATATTAAGCATGTTAAGCATCATTATGTGTGTGTGTGTATATATAAAGATTTGTGAGGGTGGGCTTGTGTTATAAAGTTAAGTTTGCTTTTGTTTTGGTGGTATTATTGTCACTATCTTAAAACGAAATGCGCACCGTTCATTTCTGTTGGCCGGGCAGTTTCGTGTAGACTGGAACTCTTGACGTAATTTTGTTAATTTATTAAATTACTTTAGTTAATAACATTTATCTGAAATTATTTTATTTGATCTCTCTTTGTTATAAGTTTATTTGTGTCGAACTGAAGATTATAAGATCCATCAAGAAAAAATTGTTAGAGTTAATTAATGGGAAATAGGAGAAGTACCGTTATGCATTGAAATGCTTATAATTTTTACTTGTTATTATATAAAAGCATAATTTTAGCTCAATAGAAGTGAAAATACTATACTAATTGTTTAAGTGAATGTTATTAAGTCATATACTTGTTTTTTTATTTATTTGAAAACTGCATCTATATGTTAAATAAAGTCATTGAACACAATTTTCTGTTCCTTATTTTCAACTATGCGTTTGAGGTGTTAACCGCTATAAAAAGCAGAAACAGTTACGCAGCAAGTAATTGTCGATTAAAAATAACGCGAATTTGCCTGTTACAATTAAAGCTATGATAGCAGGATCAAATTGAGTTTATGAATTATGATCATAGTACTTATGACTTTTTAATTTCTTCGTACCCTCTAAAAATATGGAATCTTCCTAACTCATCCAAAGATTGCACGTTACTCATTAGGACAAAAGAACAGGAATATTTTTGATGTTTGATAAGGTATATGTAGTGAATGTAGTTGTTAGAAAAATAAAAAATGTAAATATGCACTGGCAGCCATTGGAGACGCATTTGCAACTACAGCCAGTAAATGCAAGTGGACGCACCAAAGGTCCCGAAGTCACAATTGCAAGTGGGAGTATATAAACCATAAAATAAATATAATGATGAATGACAATTGTTTATGAATATTTTTATTCTGAAACCACTTTGTAAAGAGAAATCACTTTTTATCTTTTACTATTATTATTCTTTAAATATTCATTGATGTTGACACGTGATGAATACCATGACATTCTTTATGATATTGTTACACTAATTATTCTCGGCCGTTCATTTATCATGGAATTGTATATATCGCTTTGTGACAAAATATCAGAGTCTTTTGATAAGGTGTAATAAAGGAATTGCACCGGCAACATCAGATCTTTGCAAGTGGAGGTTACACTTATTATTATTTTAAGTTAAAGACGCCTTTATTCGTTTTTTCCTTTATTTCTTTTTCGCTCTTCTCTTTGAAAAGGAAGTCACATCTTTTTCTTTAGTTATTTTTTGACCAATACAGAGGAAAATATCTTCTAAGCATAGATCAAAACTTGGAACGTTTTCTAGAGGATAACTGAAATTTCGATATGTTTAATTATGTAAAAACATAACATAAAAATATTTTTCATGTCTATTGCAACTATTTCTTTTTTTCAAAATATATTTATTTAGCAGGGCGAAACATATTTCAAAACTAAATTTTGATCTATATGCTTCAAGGGGAGATTGAAGTATATTCTTCCGGGTACGAAACAAACATTACTTCATTCATCCAATTGCCTTCCGTGTGGTTCAATCCAATCCGATTATTCTGATTGCTTATTTTATGAGTAAAGTTTGAGCTCAACCAAGTTATGACTTCGAAGCTTTATTTAGAAAACTTCAAGTAACTACGGGTGGTCAACAACTTGGTCAATATTAGGATTAAATTGAATGATTGAAGGAACAAGAATAGACAATACCTTACTTCCTTCTCTCGCAAGAACATGTCCAAAAGAGATTGTGCTACTTATTAGTAGTAATATTTCAACTTTTTTCTTTTTATTCAGTTAATTTTCTTTATATCGTATTGCATACCGTTATCTTGATTTAAAATCTGAATTCTCTAATATACTGTA
This sequence comes from Misopates orontium, assembly GCA_946800315.1. Taxonomy (NCBI): domain Eukaryota; kingdom Viridiplantae; phylum Streptophyta; class Magnoliopsida; order Lamiales; family Plantaginaceae; genus Misopates; species Misopates orontium. The sequence goes on from OX326947.1 coordinate 6,595,511, forward strand.
TTATTTTGTATTGAATATTATATTGGTGCGAGCGTAATCTCTATGCAGTTTTTATTTTACATTTTAATCTTAATGCGTTTCTTCCTTTTATATTTAAGATATGAATAAAGATCTATGCCCATTCTTAAGTTTCTTCTTTTGTCCTTTCATTCATGACAACCTCAACTTAATTTCACATCTAGAATCTGTGTATACAACATTTGAATTCAGTTTCTTAAGACGAACTCAAAAAACTTTAACATCTTTATATCTTTGATTTTTCAGTTGCTATATGTGTGTATAAGAAGTAAACTTTTTCAAGTAAAAGTGTTTCATTTTAATGGTCATTATATTTGAAAATAGGAGAAAAAGGTAGAATTTCGAAAGTGACAGAGTATACTAAATCACTTTTGAGTTATCAAAAAAAATAAAAAATATCAAACAACTTTTGTCAACATTTGCCAATACATAGCCCACTAGGACGCGTGATTATTATGGTCTACCAACAACAAAATCTAATGAGTAGTCAGGATAATTTCCATTTTTGTGTTATGCATTTTGTAAACGACATGGTTTTATTTATGATAAAATAGTATTTGGGGAATTTATGGCAAAGGCGGTGCCTTGATTGTTTTCTTTTTTTTGCTTGATAATTCAGGTGGTACATTAGCTCAGATAGCAACCTCATGTGAATTTTCTTTTAACTATAGGAAAATGTATGACACATTTAAATTATAATAGTCACTTTAGATATAATCTTGATTTTAGAACTGCAAATAATAGAACAAATTGGTCGGTGCCATACCAATCTTGTTAGAAGTGATCAAATAAGTGAGTGGATGATTGAATTGATTATATATATATTGAATGGATGATTGAATTGATTATATATATAAACAATATATACATATATATTATTATATTCATAAAAAAAATATGCATATTAGTATATACTATATACAAGGGCGGATTCAGTAATTTATCATCTTGGTCTAATTTAGTTACTAATAAACTACTGTCTTTTCAAAGAATTTGATATGAAAAGTTGAACGTTATATTAGAAAAATATGCAGAAAGTATTAAAGATCTCCACAAAGAGATAATACCATTAGGAGTTAATGTGATACCATTATTTGGCTGATTACGTTTTTTACTTGTTAACCTTTGCTCTTTCAGTTTATGAATGAGAGCATAGTTTTCCTTCTCTTCTCTTCCCGAGTTTCATTACCACTTTTTAAAATATATTGTAAACAAAATTCAAAGCACAATTAACTGAATCATTTTTAAATCGCCAGAACAACAAACAAGAACTTACAAAGGATGAATTGAATTTGTATATGTAGTAATGGATTAGTGATAGACTAATTAATTGGGTTTATGCAATTACCATTAGAGTTTCTAAAATAATATTATAGTAGACATGTTATTAATTTGCAAGGCAAATTACAATAAGGTTTAATTGGTGTGTCACTGTGTCACAAATTAGTTGCTAGCACTTACATTTTTTCATTATTTTACTAGTACCTATACGTTAGAGGCAATGAAGAACACAATTCTACTTCAAAGAAATGTTGTGCATAATTGAGACTAGACTACTTTCCATAATTTCGTCCACCCAAAAATTATATTATACAACCGTTGCATTGTTGATGTGGTGCAATTACCAGTCAAGATAATAACAGTTTTTAAGATAAAAATAGGCACCAACCATCCCACAATCTAATCTCTACCAAATATTTACATTATTAAGTATTATCGACTTGTTGCGTCGAATTATCGTGCGACGATGGTACGAAATAATTTCTCTAAAAATTATTGAATTAAACTTTAAACCCAAATGGAGAAAAATCATTTGTAGCGATTACAGGTGGCATTGTAGAAAATTGGAGAGACAAAAACAGTAGAGGATCCGCAGGGGAAGGAAAATTGAAAGAGTTTGACCAAGGCCGACGCTAACTCCCAATCTCCATAACTCGATCTCCCATGGCTACTTCCGATCCCGATAAATTGGTCGCAAAAGCCGATAAATTGTCAGTATTTCTTTTCTCCTCTATGTTCTAATTAATTTTTACAATAATATTCAAATTATTAATATCGAATTATGCAGGACGAAGCTGACTTTAACGCGATGGAACGCTGATTGGAGAAACGCCACCGTTTTGTATGAGCAAGCTGGTAGGTTTATTTATTAGTTTCCTAGGGTTTTCGATTTAATCGGATCGAAATAATCAATCGTAAACTTAGGGTTTTTTTTTTTTTTTTTTTTTTTTTTTTAAATTTTGGGCAGGAAATGCGTATAGATTAGCGAAAAAGTATGAGAAAGCAAAAGATGCATTTGAGAAGGCTTCAAAAGGACAAGAGATGCAATCTTCGTATCCTTTCAATTGAATCATATGTGATGAGTACATTTATTGATGATTTATATTGTAACTGTGTTTGAAACTTAACGTGTGAATCAGTCCTTGGGATGCTGCAAAACACATGGAATCTGCAGCAGCTCTTGCTAAAGAAATAAGCAACTGGACTGAAGTTGCTGATTTTTATAGACGTGCGTCGGAGTTGTACATTGAGTGTGGAAGATCGCAGGCTGCATCTGATGCACTTGCAAAGGGTGCTCGGTACGGCTGCTCTCTTTTTAACTTCGGCGTGTTTTAAAGAGTTGCATTGTTTGATATACGATTGCTGTGATTATTAGTTAATGAGTTTTAATGGATATTATTAAGTAGTCTTAAATTATCCAAGAGTTTCCGCTTTTATATCTTAAGTTTGATATGTTGAACCGTTATTCGGTATGTCTTTTTTGTATTATTGAACCAATAGTGCTTGTTTTAAGTTGCACAGTGTAGTGATATTTATTGATGTTTGATGAGAAGGTGTTGCTATTTGTTGTAGTGCTTTAGAGGAAGCATCGCCAGATGAAGCTATTCGACTATACACTGATGCTTGTTCTACACTTGAAGACGATGGAAAGGACCAAATGGCCTTTGATCTTTACCGATCTGCTACAAGTGTTTATATAAAGCTTGAGAAGTAAGCCCCATTCTGTTTCTTGAGATGGTTAAATAAAAGAATGAAACATAAATGCCAACCTGTTTTCTTTCATAGTTTCGTTACGCTCTTCTCTTCAGTTTGAACTCCATGCGGAAGAATGAACTGAATCAGGGTAGTAATTAGGCAAAATTAGAGCAACTTTCAATATCTAAATGTGAGAGATAACCTAGATGCCCCTTGATGCTATTTTAAGTCTGGTACTGGTTTTGCAAAATGGAGTCCTACTGTGAAGTTTATTTATCAATCGACTGAATCAGCATTGTGATTCATTTTCTCGCTTCTTCTGCTTTATGTTCTTTTATTTTGTATGGTAAATTGCATTACTAGATTTGTTCTTATAGAGAGTAAATTCTTCTATCTGAGGTAGTAGCATTGAGATTCTTAGAGTTGGCTCATTCAGCAAATCGTTAAGTTCTCCTACTACCAAGCATCTACATTTGATTACTAGTATATCATGGTGACTATTTATTTAGGGCACTGGCGATATACTGAATATCCATGGAGAAATATAGATATTTTTGTTTCAAGCATCAAACTTCCATGTCTTAGTCTTTGTATTGTTTTTGGTGTCACTACCATCAGGTATGAAGATGCAGCAACTTTTTTTTTAAGATTGGCTTTAGCAGCTGACAAGTGCAATGCTACTCACAGCCAGTGCAAGGTAGAGAAGATTTTCACATATACTCATTGAACTAGCTTTATTTGAAGAATACATAATTCTTTCTAATTGCAACAAATCGAGTTTTGATCACTTGGTGGGTAAATGAAAGCACTTTGGCGACCTAATTCTTAGCTACATCAACCTTGACCTTCGGTTTCCCCCCTTGTTACCTTGTATAACTTTGGACCCTTCTCTCTCGAAATATAACCTTTATGTTAGGCTGCAGCTGCTGGCAACCACTATTCTCTATTATGCCATTCTTAAATTTGAAAGGCTCTATTGATGGTTATTTGGGAATATGAAAGGGCTGGTGGCCTTTGATAGCCTGGGATTTTCTCATTGCTGAAACCTCGAAATTAACCGAAGACGCTTATTACTGTGCCCATCGATAGCCAGAGTCCTTGATAGGATCATTAGTCTTGGTAGATGCCAAGTGTCTAATTATCTAACTCAAATACTTTTTGTTTTCTTTTACAAGTTAAATTTGGACCCCATTGTAAAGTAACCCTCGTTTTGGATGTAGGCTTATCTCAGTGCAATCATCGTGTATCTTTATGCTCACGACTTTCAGCAAGCAGAGAAATGTTATAATGATTGTTGCCAGTAAGTTTGCTTCTCCTATTTCTGTTTTTACCTTAATGCTTAACTGGTTTGCTTAAAATTATGCCCTTTAAGTGGAGAAAGGGTCCACCTTAGTACCTATATATTAGCAACCTTATGCTGTCACCCACCAACCCACCCAGAATCAGTTCCATTTAACTGTTTTGCAACTAAATGATATTTTCATGCTGATAGAAACCAAACTTAACAAGTTATAATTGAAGGGTAACTCTGGAAGAATTTAGGTGAAAGGGTTCCTGCAAAAATCCACAGTACTTTTCTCTTTTTCCGCACAAGAAGACCGAAATTCATCACGTTTAACAATAGGAACCAAATGACTTAATTGGATTACACTATAAATTATACATTAGACAAACAATTTTGTAACTTGAAAGCCTTATTGGTAATTATTTTACAGCAGGCTTAAGGGATTTCATTCTCTAGCTTGTAGGCATCTTAGGTCATTTCTCTTGGTATTTGCTCGATAATAAGTCTTTTCTTGCTTCTTTTGCAGGATTGAAGCCTTTATGAATAGTGATCAAAGTCGCGCTGCCACTAGACTTCTGTCTGCATATACCGATGGTGATGTTGAGGAGATCAAGCGTGTAGCTCAGTCTGGTATCATTTCCAATCTTGACCACGTGGTAAGTCTTTTAGTCCTTAGAAACATTTCAAATTAGCGTTTTCATGTTTTGAGCATATATACTTGATATGTGGTGTGAGTATGTTTTTATTTATTTAAATTTTTTCGTGTTTTCCTCATCTTGACATCAAATAAAACAAATCTCTAAAAGAAAGTTTGTTGCAGATCATTAAACTTGCAAGAAAATTGCCCACGGGTGATGTAAGTGGATTGAAGAGGGGAGCAACAGATGATCAAGAAGAACAATTGGATGAAGATGATCTCACCTAACCCCCATTTATGCTGAAAATCAAAAAGCTTGGACTGAATTTAAACTTGTTTTAATTTACTTCTGATGAGTATGTGTGAATATTTACGAGATTTACATATCTTGAGCTCTTTGTTGTTTGCCATGAATGTTACCACTTCCAACTTGTTTTTTGTGTATGATAAAGAAATTTTATCCACACTTGTATTGGTGTATAACTATATGACAAAGCAGGAAAAGTTGGAATGCATAAAGGTTTTATGCAAAAGTCTTCTGGTGAATATATAATTTAATTTTGCTTTCTGATCTGACTGATTAAGCATTTAGTTGTGTACCGAAATTATGTGTGTTAAGATGCAACTCATGCAAGTAACACTTATGCGACAAAAATAAAATAAAAATGCAAGTAACACTGTTGTGACAGAGATGAGTTGAGAATCGCTCTTTTTTTTTCTCTCTTTCTGATAAGTTACCAGACTTTCTGTTGTATGTAAATGAGTAATTTAAACACTTATTTCCACAAGCTAACCAGCACAACTGATTTAACTTATTCCTTATTGTTTGTAAAACAATTAAGATTAACTGGGATATGATGTTTAGGTACTTGTAAAAAAGAGTTTACTCACTTGCGCTGTTTTACTCTTTGAACTCAAGGAGTCTAGCTTCGATCACCTAACTCACTTAGCATGTGATATTGTGATGTACATCGATCAATCTCGCGCACCACATGAACCAGTATCCACGACCCATGCCAAAACCGTGGGATACGTCGTCAAGGGAAGCGAACATGTCGATAATACTCGAGGAATGTCTACGGCGTGGTACAATTAAGCAATTAAATTGTTCAGTATTTACTGTTTTTAAATCCATTTAGTTGACATATTTTGTAATAAAACGTGTTAAGAGAAAGCGCACATTGAGCTGTATTAACGAAAAAACGGGTTTACTTCAACCAGCGACATAAAGCAATTAAATCCTCTCTGTTGCAACTTATACGCGTCTACTACTCTCTCTCTCACTGCGGGGCGTTTGTTGTTTCAATTGCACTCTTGTTGTTCTTCTCTCTCAAGATCTGATCTGATCTCACAACAAAACTGAGAAATGGCAGTGGCCGCTGGAGGACCCGACCCGCTATTCGGATTGAGGAACAACTTCTACATCGGAGCGTATCAGGCCGCGATCAACAACAGCGAAATCCCTAATCTCTCCTCAGACGACGTCGTTGAGAGAGATTCGCTCGTTTATCGCTCCTACATTGCTCTCGGCAGTTATCAGGTACGATCCACTTGTTCGAGATCTACTTGGAGCGTAATTATTATTCGATCCGGATGTTTCTCTTGATTTCAGCACTGTTAATTGGCGTTGTACCTATTGTTATCATGTTTGTACCTTGAGAATTCTTTGGGTTATTTTATATTGTTTCGCAGTTGGTGATAAATGAGATCGATTCATCTGCGGCAACACCACTTCAGGCGGTGAAATTGCTTGCGTTGTATCTCTCCAGCCCCGAGAACAAGGTGATTTTTGTGTATAAATTCGGATTTTAATTCTAGATGTGGATCTTAATTCCGGATCTCTTATCAAGGGTTTTGGTTAGGGTTTCCCATTTATGAATGAATCTAAACTAAGTAGAGGAACGGGATTCAAAATTAATATGTAGCTTTATAAGTCTGTTGTTTGATACATGTTTGGATCGGAGAGATATAATGGATTTACGTTCTCTGACGAAGAATTCACTAATACCGCGTGATGGATAGTGATAGTGGTAACATCTCATACGTTATGATACTTATATCCAATCCTTTTTCCTTCTCTTTTTCTGTTTCTCTATTAAGGTTTGGAGAGATCGAAGGGAAGTTGTGTAAGTTGAATATGTTTCTGGTCCAGATCCCTAGTCTTAAGGAATACTAGCTAGTTGGTGACAGGAAAGCTGAGAGTGTGAGAGGTTGTCACTTACCCAATTGAATACGACAAGGAAAAAAAATAAAAATTCACGTATTCAGATTCCTCCAGGAATAAGAGTAAACTTTAAAATGAGATCATGGAAATGACTGAACACATAGCAGTGACATTTTAGGTGCAGTTCATTTTTTTTGTGGTAAAGATGTTAGTTATACCACTTGGAATCAAGCAAAAGAACGGGAATACTCTTGTCTGCTGTTAGCGCCAGGATTCCTGTCATAACTAACCCGACATTTCCTTCTTCTTCTTTTCTTTTTTTTAATATAGGAAGCAGCAATTTCTAGTCTCCGTGAATGGTTGGAGGATGCAGCCATTGGGAACAACCCTATACTGCGCCTTATTGCAGGAATCGTATTCACCCATGAGCAGGATTATAATGAAGCTCTAAAGCATACAAATGCTGGGGGAACCATGGAGTTGTGAGTCCTCTTCTCCATTGTTGGGGGTGTCAGTTTTCTTGTGTTGGTTCTGTACATTTATTTTGATTGTTGTTTTTTGACTCTGCAACTTACTGTATTCTTTGTCGATATATATTTAGGATCTTTCTCTTGTGCATTGCTTATAGAAAATTGTTCATATGGTAAAGGCTTGTAGTGAAGAATTAAATTGTGATGCCGCTTTTGTAGGCACGCCTTAAACGTCCAAATTTTTCTCAAAATGCACCGATCTGATTATGCCGAGAAACAATTGAGAATCATGCAACAAGTTGATGAAGATCACACGCTGACTCAGCTAGCAAATGCATGGCTAAATTTGGCTGTGGTAGGTGTTGTTTCACGCGTATGTGTTACTGATAACCAAACTATGTTTATTGACTCGCCCTTTTTTCATTAAATCAGGGGGGTTCAAAGATCCAGGAAGCTTATCTTATTTTCCAGGACTTCTCAGAGAAGTACCAAATGACCAGCTTGATCCTGAATGGGAAGGCAGTGTGTTGCATGCACAAGGGGGAATTCGATGAAGCAGAGACACTTTTGCTTGAAGCCCTAAACAAGGTGGAGTATAGTAATCTATGCTGTTTCTTTTGATGTCTACAACATTTTTCTATGGTTTGAAAACTTTGAAATATTTTTAGTGTTCGTTGTGAAATATGTGGTACTTATGAGTTATGAAGCTGCAAGGTTTGATATCCTCCTATAATGGCTTCAGATATCTTTACTGCATATTAGATGTTGGCAGTGAGGGCAACATTGTTTTTAACATATGTCGCTGAAATATGATTGTTTATATAGGATGCAAAGGATCCAGAAACTCTTGCCAATCTGGTTGTTTGCAGTCTTCACCTGGGGAAACCATCGTCACGCTACCTCAGGTAGGAACTTTATTCAGTACCCATAACATTTATTGCAGCTACCTTGATTAGTGGGTGTGTATCCATCAACATCAATTATCAGTGCTGGTTTTTTCTCGGCTACAGGGATTTAATTCTTTGTCTCTCTTTCGTAATTGCTACTTCTTTCAAACAAGTAGAATTAGATGCATTATGAGAAGATTATAGGAAAGCTACTCTTTCTTCATTTCACACTCCATACTTCACTGGTCGGGTACTTCTGTAATAGGGTTTAATTTATACTATAACTGATGGCCACCTCATGTGTTCTTGTATGCTATGTTTTGGTATTTCCAGCACAAAACATGAGTCTCTCCATTAACATTGGATTGATAGTCTCTCTAGTGATTCCTCAACTGCAAATTTTGTCCCAGTTTTGTGCAGTATGGCTGTTTATGGAATGTCTGATGAATTAATGTTTTCTTTTTTTGGCAGCCAATTGAAATTGTCACACCCAGATCACACACTTGTAAAACGTGCTTCAACTGCAGAGGAGAGTTTTGACAAAGCTGTACATGCTGTTGCATGAGGAGAGCAGCCTGTTCATGAGATTGGTCTCATGTTTGTGTAGGTCCTTTATGTCACAAGATGATAATATCTCTGTATTTTTTACATCTTCTGGGGAGATTTGCTCTTACGGATGTTGTTCTTTTCTTGTTACTTTTCAGTACCAAAAGAAAAAAACTGCAAGTTGAGTTTTGATGTTAGATCTTTCAAATTTTATAAACAGTGTTTGAGTTGGCATTTGAGGGATGTAAGTTCTTATACTTGCTGAATTTATTGCATAGCAAATTAGAGTCACCTAGATATTATTTTGAATGCCCACCTTTCTTTCTCTTATTTTTTATGTTTATTTTTAATTTTCTCCACTCATGCACGTAGGGTTAAGGTTACCTTGCAGGAGCATATTGACATGTTTGACCAATTTTCATGAAAGAAGTTTTACATGTAATGGCATGGTACACCAATCTTGTTCAGGATGGGATTACACCGTTCTAGGTTTCTTGTATCAATTTAGAAGTATTGTAATTTTGCTGGTGTAGACTAATGGTTTAAAAAACATATAAATTGATTTAGTAGCAGAGAGGAATTTCAGAGGACAATTAACTGCGTTAAAACCATGCTAGGACATATAACCCGAAACGTTTTGGACAAACGTATTCTAATTCTGCAAAGATTTCATGAACTTAACTTTCAGGAAAAGCAAGACTAGACGATATTTTCTCAACAAATAGCAATTTTACGCTCTCTATGTATTTCGTAAATGCTTCTAAAAATAGTTTGTTGATTTTTAGAATCACGTCCTATATTTTTTTAAACATGTGTGTCAAATGTTTATGATATCTAACATGGTATTATTGAACAAATTAAAGTAGCTTTAAATAAATAAAATATTATTATTTATTTGAAATTTCTAATCTTATATTTAGGACGAAGAGACAGAGAAGATAAACAAATGAAGTAGAAAACCTTTTCTTGTCCCGATTCACGAACACGAAGTTAGACCTCGATATCTATTGCGCATTTCATCAGTTGGAATGAGCGTGCAACGAAGATTTTTAAAATGTTACAAAATATACCTGAAACCAGCAACAAGGGGATGTAGCTCAGATGGTAGAGCGCTCGCTTAGCATGCGAGAGGTACGGGGATCGATACCCCGCATCTCCATCTTCAACTTATGGTTATTTTTTTGGCCCACACATCAATCAGCATTTTGCTAAGCAGAGAGACTCTACGTTTGCACTACTACCATGGATTAAAATTTCGTTTCGACAATATGTTTCGGTGCTTTAAATATTAGAAAATTTTCGCAATGTTTCGAGATTTTTTCGATACATTTCGGAATTTTTCGTAAAAATTGTGCGCACAATAGATGTAGAAAATATTGTATGTTTCTTTTCCACAGAGTCAAAAATGGAAACATTTAGGTAGTTTTCCAGGAAAAGAAAAGAAACTTTGACCCATAACTACTACAATGCCATTTGATTGTTTGTAATTTTCGAAAATTGATGAGCAATACAAACTATATCCATCAAAAATTAATATTAAACTAAATATGTCTTGAATGTCGCATAAAATAACTGTTCTCTACCATTCTACGCCAATGTAATAAATAGAAACAGAGATGTAAAAGAATGCATCAGCTTCCTGGCCTCAAGCCCCTCCCCAGAACACTTCCAAGAATGGGTAAAGAATAGGCTCTAAGAAACGGGATTGCATTATTCGTCTGCTATAAACTTGAATGCCAATCTTTTATTTTACTCGGATATCAAACTCGGGGTTGCATAACCGTCCAGATGCGCCTTCTGCCACCTCCATGCGACCTCCAGACTTTCTTGAAGATCAGTATGCTTTGCCGTCCAGTTCAGCTCGTTCTTGATCTTGGTGGGTTCACTGTATACTTCAGCATAATCACCGGGTCTGCGGGGGAGGAAATCAACTTTTATGGGAACCCCAGTTGCTTTTTTACAAGCCTCGACAAATTCATTTACTGATCGCCCTGATAGACATAAGAAAGACTCAGCTTGAGAAACAAAGTCTCATTAATCGAGATATTTTAGAAGAAAAGGATAGAGGTATATATACATACCTCTTCCTGTTCCGACATTATAGATGCCTACATGCTTCGGTTTTGCCTTCTCCAGAGCTTTGACATGAGCATCGACTAGATCAGTAACATCGATGTAGTCCCGTATGCATGTCCCATCTGGGGTCTTGTAATCCGTTCCTCTAACCTGATTCAGAATTTCAGATGTGAGAAAATTCAAAATCTATCGTGGGTGCTATCATGTAAGCATAGATTAATGAGATATATTTATCCAAAAGTTGAACAGTGCTCTGAATAAAGATGGAGAGACCTTAAGACCAGGAATGATGCCACGAGCAGCATCAAAACAGGCACCAGATATCCGTCCATGCTCACGTAGTTCTGGCCGGGGAGCTTCACCAAGCCTTCCCTCAGGATCAGAACCAATAACGTTGAAGTATCTGAAATATTAAATTTCTCAATTAAGAATGATCACCAGCAGAATATTTCTGCCGTTCAACCATATAATGGAAACTTTTCTCTAGAAAAAAGTAATTCAACTGTAAGCTTCAAAACGTAGAAACATGGATAACTTCTGATAATACTTGGAACCAACTGCAAATATGGAAATTGTAAGTTGAAAATCTTCGATTGCGGACAAACCTTAAAATCATGACAGCCATATCTGAGTTTTTATGAAAATCCAGAATTATATCCTCAGCCATTTTCTTGGCTTTTCCATATGGATTTATTGGAACCTGCACAAATGTTAAAGAAAACACGACAACAAATCATATAATATTTTCATGGAGGACCGGTTCCTAGATCATATCGTCGTACATTGCACCTTAAACAGGAATATGTAACACTAGTAATCCTTACCTGTGGAGTTTCTTCCGTAATGGGCATCTCTTCAGGCTCCCCATAAGTCGCACATGTACTAGAATAGATCAAAGTCTTCACATCATGAGCTGCCATAGCTTCTAATACGACAAGAGTATTTGATGTGATATTGTGATAGTACCTGTGTTGGAAAATCATTTAGTACAAAGCAGGAAATCGTTTTTTGCATGGCAATGCCAGTCTTGTAGTTACAAAATCATGAGAAAACCACAAAGAAATATGATTCTAAAACCATGTTTTTTTCTCTTTCATTATGCAGTTCAGCTCCAACCAACAAAACCTTAATAATTGTCATGCATACTTAAAGTTCTGATGCATATGGATATATAAAAACCTAAATTATCATATAGGAGGTACTTACTTGAGAGGATCAAGAGTACTCTCACCAACATATGCGACAGCAGCAAAATGCATCACTGCATCAAATGCATTTTCCCGAAAAATTTTATCAACCTGAAAACAGATCAAGGTAACCCAATGGGCTCAGATGTCGAATTCAGTATAAAAAACCAAATTATGAGAAGAAATAAGTAAATAAGAATACCGCTTTTGCGTCACCGAGATCAGCATATATAAACTGAAGTTTTCCTTCTTCTGGAAACAGTTTATGTAAAACACTTACGGCACCAAGGTTTCCTCGTGACAGATTATCCTGTCACATATCAAAAATTAATTCTTTTAGAATCACAGGCTATTGGGTTATAGAACAAATAGAGAATAGAGCTATCCTTATAGAAAGATACCACAATAGTCACACGGTAGGAGTCCTTAAGAAGTCGTAATGCAGCATGTGAACCTATGTAACCAGCACCTCCAGTCACTAAGACATGAGTGACACCTGGTTCACGACTTGAAAACTGTAGCCCAACATGGATAAGATAAGTAAATGGCAAGATGATCAAACTCAAATACAAAGCTTCTGTTACTGTTGGAGAGAGATACTACTACAACATGAATACCAAAGCATAAGAAGAGTAAATTTACAATTCTTCGACTATTTCTGTAGTTGAAAGGAAGACCAGAAGAAGAGAATTCAAGACCACTCTGAACAAGATAAAGAAAACATTGTTCAAAGCCGAAACATGAACTGATGAAGCTCAAGTATGATATAATGCAGTTCGCCAACTTAATGGAGAGTGGAATATCCTAATTTGGTTCAAAGATAGTAACACATAGACATGTAAATGACGGTGTTCTGAGTTAAAGAGCAAATGAAATATTGAAATGTAAACAGAATATTACTTGGGTGGGGGTGTGAAAACTAGTGGATTGCTTGAACATAAGAATGCACAATGCTGTAAGAGCAGAAACCATCGCGATTTTTCCACAGAGACTGCTCCTCTTCTTTGGGTCTGCAATGTCCATACCTGACAAGGGAAAACAAATAATCAGAAACTAAGTACTTGTAAGCACTAGAACAACAGCCCAATAACTCAAAATAAAGAAGGTAGGAATGCAAAACTCACCTCCTAACAACATAGATCGACTAGGCCTCTGTTGACTTCTCGTCCGGGTAATACCCAGCATCGAGAATTTCCTTTTTCTATCCTAGATTTCTAGTTAAGCAAATAACTATAAAAATCAAGTCTTGACATAAACTATGAATGGATATCCTCTGGCAGTGTGGATTGGCGTCAAATCTGCATCAATGAAGCACCCAGAAAGTAAACCACCATATGTAAAAGATTAGCAGAATCTATAAAAAGGTAAAAGATTCAACTAAGAAAGGATCATTAAAGCTCCACACCATGTAAAAAAAAAGATATTCTCACATCTTTATAAGTAAAATAAATCTACTCAAAATTGGGAAAACCACTAAAACCCAATGCAAATTTTAATATTCCAAATATATCAGGATCAAATTTAACTGAACCCAAAACTCAATACTTCACTTACATAGCAGATTACAGAGCAATATATATTCAAAATAAATGGACAAGAGAAGAACAACCTGCATTTGAATTCAAACGCCAAAAAAGAAAACAAAACTCACGAGATACACCCTCCCCCACGCCCACCCTGCCGACAAAAAAGAAAAAAGATTCTAAAAAAATACAACAACATATCATCAACCAAGCAATACACATTCTTGAAGCAAGCCAATTAAAATAAAAATTTTAACCCTAAGTTTTTAACACGAGTATAACAACCTCGTCTTAAAAAAAAGATTCAAACTTTTTAACAAAGCCGAAGACCCATTTGAGTTTTCAAGAACTTGCATGAAAATTTTTGGTCAAAGAAAAAGTTTACTTCTAGGTTCAAAATCTTGAACCATTGTGCACATTTTTCCCAAAAGGGTCATATGATCTGTAATATAAAAGGTCAGATAAGGGCTGCATTTAACAAAAGGACAAAGAACGATGACTTCAAAGCACCCAAAAAACAAAAAACTAAAAGCCCCAAAAATAGAAAACAAGTTCAAATTTTGACAAGAACCCACGTCATAAACAGTGAATGGTTTCAAGAACAGAACAAAAAAGCAGATAATGAAAACCTACATTGAGACAAAAGAGCAGATGGCGGTTAGGTGTTAGAGAGTATCATCATTACACCAATTACAGATTATTAATAAATACATATACTATGTAGTATTAAATAACCGAAAGAAAGTGTTGGAGAGTTTGAAGGGACACATTACATTGCAGGGGCAAGTTGAAAATTCTCACCAGGAACAGAGACGAACAGGGGAATTTTTTTGGGACTGTGTGTATTTATAGAAAATTCTCACTTTTTATGTTTGATTTTTCTCATACTTGTGTTTCTCTTTTTCCACTCTAGTCTTATTCTATCTATCACTTCTTACCAAATTTTGAGACTTTTTTTGTTTCTATATTGACTCTGTTTCTATTTCTCCTGGGAGACTAATTGCATTTATTGAGTTATATTGAGTCTCTAATTCTGCCTTTTCAATGTGTTGAGACTTGAGAGACTAGCATAAGCATCAATCTCGGACTTCTAATGTGATACAAACACTATATTAATTAGGTTTATTGCGTTCAACTCTTAAATTACGTGCTTCATTGCAATGTGTCACAACCAATGAAAATGTGTGACATGTCCTCTAAGTATGTTAAAGTTTGTGAATTTCCTGGTGTCAAATTTAATGGACCAAAATTAAGACACTTGTCTAAAATAAACGGTCGATCAAAGACCCAGTGAGCAATTGGTTAGGGGTCATTACACATTTTAATTAGGGCACATTGCATAGGTTAGGAAATTTTGCGCAATTAACCCTAATTTCTAATGTGAATTATTGTTTGGTGATGATGCAATTTTGACAAAGGTTTCATTATTTGTTAAAAGAGTTTGATAATGATGGAATTAATCCTATATTCTGAATTATTATTTTATAATGATGCAATTTGTTACGTAAAAGAGTTTTATTGTGGATTAAAATGCACGTGCTATTGATTCCAAAATAATATCTGCACAGAAAAGTGGATCTGACTTACAAAAAATCAGGAAAGAAAAAAGTGATACCTAGTTACGTGATTTGTTGATTTATTACTCAAAATGTGATATCAAGTGTCACAAGAAGAATTGGTTACCCACTCGCATTAGTGCTCCTCCACGAAGAATGGAAACGTAGAAAAAAGAAAGATATCTTTAACGAATCCTTAACGTGCTAATTTTCCAAATCTCGATAAAATCTTGGTTACATGGTCTAATACTACTACTTATGATTTAATTAAGAACGAGTACGAGGTCGTAAGTAACTCGCCAAAAAACGCGGGACAAGTAATGCGACAACAGATGTCAGACAAGTATTGAGGCCTAGATTCTACAGATGTTTTATGTTTTTCTTTATTCAAAAAACACTAAATGCAAAAGGGTACTTTGTACGACTTAAAGGTCATGCATGTCTCCCCTTGGTTTAGTCGTTTGGACCAAAAGAGCACCACGTGTCCTCAGATTTTTAATACTTTGTGAAACCCCACTCTTCATGGACCAGACTACTGACATATTGCATTTAACTTTTTGTCGAGTGCCACTTTTGTGCCAAGTGATGGAATTAATTACAGCACTTAATAAGAAGCATTACCATGGTAATTAGGTACTTTATTACGAAATTTGGGCAGTCCTAAAATATATACTTTCAAAAAAAAAAAGAAAAAAAACAAGAAACCAAGATTAATGGAAGAATTGCTTATATGATAGTCATAAAATAACTCAATGGAACTAAAGGCAGTTAGATATTGTAAACCTGATGGGTGCGTCGGTGGAACTAAAGGCAAAGAGATCTTATTTGTTGCACAGAACCATAACCCCTCAGCAGTGTTACATATATTATATTTGTTGTACTAAAAGTTCACAAATAACACCTGATACATTTGGACTTTGGAGACCACAAAAAGTTAATTAGCTACACAGACAGGTTCTCTAGAAGTCCTTTGAGTCCTTAAAAATTCTTCACAAGATCCCAATAGATGTTGAAGTGCAAGATTCTCACCCCTAGCCAGAACGATTCTCGCCTCATGCACCAAACCATCTAGCGTACCCTCCTCAAACCTGTGCCCGTTTTGAACGAAAAACTTTGACCAAAACTTTCTGGAAGGTGATTGTGGCTCAACCGAAGCATAGTTAACAAAGCATGAGAGGGCAGCAGCGCAATGGCCCTTCTCCAGTCTCATGCAAAACATTTCTGTAACAAGCAGAGGTGGTGGATCACGTTTGGCCTCGACCAAGTGCTTCCACGTCATTTCCAGTAGCTCATCCTGGATAACAATTTGTTAACAATTAGGACTTTTAGCAGCTAACAGATTATGGTACATGATGAACACCATAATCTGAAATTTAAGTTTCGTTAGTAGCTCCGGGGAGACCAAATATTTTGAACTCAATGACTAATTCTTTGTAACATTTCAGGTCACAAGGAGCTTTCATCAAGTGAAAGGCGACTACCGATTACACTTCTAAAAGAGTTTTGAATTACGTGAAACAAAGGTCGCCCGAAACAAGTTATAAAATTTGTTATCATAATATGTAAAATGATCCACAACAACAGCCCAACTCGTGTCACATAAAAGTCAGTAAAGTAAACTAATGAATCCAAAAGAGTGCTTTCAGAGTCCAAGTTTTTTGAATCAAGCAAATAAAATGGCAAGGAAACTTGACTACAAACAGATGCATATACCATTAGTTATAAATGTCTATATGTGTTACTGTATCGAATTTTATTTTTTCATGTTGGGGTTAGGGGTGGTGTGGAGTGGAGTGTTCAAATTTTAATTCCTTTATATTTCTTGCTTTCTTAATTTGTTTCCAACAAAATAGTATTTGAATAAGGCTCGACCTCAGAAGTATATTTTGTTACAAATTATTCGAGCTTGGCAGTTTATTGAACCTATTACTACCATCCTTCTTTTACTATGCCATTTATCCTATAGATAGTTGTGTGACTTCAAAAGCAAAATATAGCACCAGGGCGCAAAAATGGCTACACTTAAGGGAAAAAGAGATACCTTTCCAATACGCCTTGCATCCACTATTAGCTTAAGATGACGTTTTGCGTTGAAGTGATGACCATAGTTCAGCATTTGTTCGTACACAAACACAAGATCATCCCACTTCTGCTCCAAGGCACAACCATCTAACATAGTGTTGAACGAATAGATATCTGGTATGACCCTGCCTCCATAATCATCATCACGAGTAATAAAGTTGCCATTTTCCAATAACCTCAAAAATAATTGTTTGGCTTCTTCAAACCTCCCATGATCAAGAAAAGCTTTCAGCATTATGTTACATGTCACCAAATTTGGTGAACAGAATTTCTGCATGTGGTTAAAGATATATGCCCCGTTTTCAATGTCGCTGGAGTTCAGACATGCTTGAATTAAACCGGTGTAAGTTACGACAAGCGGCTTATTCGCGACTTTGCATATCTTGTCAATCTGCCGAGATTTAAAAGAAAATGGAAACAATAAGGGAAAAAAAATAGAGTTCAATTTCTGTAAATACATGCAAGAATAAATAACTGTTCTGGGATTACAATACAAATCGTGCATAAGGTCTTAAAAGTATAAATACAATATGGATTATAACAAAATAAAAGAGACCTACTTGCTTTAATGCCTCCTGGCACCTTCCAGCACTACAAAGGCAGCGAGCGAGGTCATAGTATAGACCAGCATTACCAACAATTCCTCTTCTCTCCATCTCTTCAACGGCCAATATGGCCTCATCCGTTCTTCCTTCCCTCCATAAAGTATTCACAAGAACTACAGACAACAAGCAAAAAGAATAAAGGCGTATAATATGCAATAACTCAAGATACTTCAAGAAGTTGTAACCCAAAAAAGCCAATAAGGGACTTCAAGAGGTTACCTTTATATACTAAAGCATTTGGCATATATGATTTCTGCACTTTCTTAAAAAAATCATGAACCAAGTCATACTTGCCGCATGCTAGCATTACCTGAACCAATACAGACAAATTTGGTGATGTTATCAGTGCATAAAATGTGCAAACTAAATTTGAGACTAAAAAGTTAAGCACCAAATAGTCATATAAAGATTTGAAATTTGTCAGCTAGAAAACTCAACGTTAATGAAAAAATCAGTGGCAAGACCAATGCCACGGGTTATGACAAACAACGTTTTTAAAAAGAGAAATAAGGTTAGCAAAATATAGTCCAAAGAACAGAAATTCGAATTATTGAACACCAGGGTTAGGATTGAATGTTAGAGTAAGTATATCAAATGGTCTCTTAGACACAGTTGAGTTAATTATAGTAGTCAGTAGTCACTATCAAAGAAATCAAATCATGAGATTTAAAAGTCAATCCAACCACCGTGGTTTCCACAGCAAAATCAACATTGAAGAGCCTGGCATCATGACGTTACCTCCATAACCAGTCCATATGTTGTGCATGAAGGTTGTTGCCCCTGTTCGTTTAGTTTCTGTAGAACCCAGAAAGCCCCTTCCCATTTCTTACGCCGAACACAAGCATTGAGGACCTGGTTGGAAATATATAAAAAAGCATAAGAATTCTGTCTTAAAAGAAACCAGGAGGTCTTCGTTTAAAATGATTGTTATGAAAAGGAATTACAGATCTCAGAGACGAATTTTGAATTTTAGACAGCCTAAGTAGAAAGACACGAAGTGAGAAGCATTTCGTATAATATAAGGCATTCGGTCGTTCAAAATTGGAGGAAACTGGCCTTGTTTAAATTCAACTCCTGTGACAATACTACCTGTATTCCCTGAGACTCAGGCAGGACATGGAACATCACATGTCTGCAGTAGTGCATGGTGAAGACTGAAGATGCAAACTTTTTGTTGTAAAACAATATAAATCAAAACAAGTACATTAGACTGAACAACCGTTTCCCGCCTCAAGGAGAATCATTATTCATAAAATAAAGAGAATGTTTTTATGAGCTGAAAAATGAATCATTTGAGGATGCTACTTACGGCATTATAGACAATAACATCTGGTTCCAATCGTGGATCCCACTTCTCAACAAATCCAGTTTTAAGTTTCTTTTTGGGAGGAGATCGCATGGTATCAATCACGTCAAATAGTTCCTTCATATGCCCAGCTTGTCCAAGAGTGACAGCGATGGAATGATATGCCACAATGTCAGGGTAAGAAGCCATTTGATCCTAAAAAGAAATTACCTTATTGTCTAATTCGAAGAAAAGCCATATAAGCACGTGTAGTGTAAAGAATTACCTGCATTGCATGAAAGAGATTGAGTGCTTCCACCGGCCTTCTTGCTTTTCCAAGAGCATCCAGAGCAGCAGTATAAACATGTCTAGAAAAAGGAACAAAAGAAACTTAAAAAAAAAAAAAAAAAAAAAAAAGTGAACCACTGCCTGCATCAAATATTTTGACATAAAATTTCTCTAAATCAGGCGAAGGACTGAACTAGGCTCTACCTACACTTCCCAACAGGAAAATCAGTCACCCCGAACAATTTTAACGATGATGCACATCCACCAACAGCCTAAAAGTGGAATTTATGATCATATAATACCAAATAAACGTAAAAATAATAGAAGAAAGCAGAACCGATATTTTGTACTGTGTTTAGTCATCTTTATTTCTTTTTTAAGGCATTCCAACTAAATTTCACAAGGAGAAGAGAGTTCATATTGATGCTACTCCAATGAAATTACTACTCAAAGCTTATAGGTAAATGCAAGATTCCCAAAAATGAGAGTTCCAGCTGGACAGTCAAGGTTATCAAATAAATTAAGAGATTCTTCCTCCAAAGTTTGAATTTCAGCAGGATACATCATGTCGACTAGAGTGTTTCTTCAGTACGAACTTACTACCACTTTGTAAACCTTGAACACTGTGCACTACATACGAGAATCTGAACCAAAATCTTGCATATAAGGAAATATCTAGCCCTTATTATAATTCACGACAATTTCAAGCACAGTTTCCTGAAACCTTAAGGAACCGCTCTTACGTTCAAGCAAAAATACATGTGCAACCTCTTGCATAGTTGCATTTCAAGTGAAGATTTTCTTAACAGCGCCCTATAATTAACTATTTTCATTCTAATATATACCCAATGGTCTGCCAAGAACCTCTGAATAGTTTGATATGTAGACCGGGTAAAGCGTCAATGGTCTTAAAGCAAATGGAATCAAATGAGAATAATAAAAAATGGGAAAGCGAATACACAACTTGAAAATAGCTTGAAAAAGAAAAATATTATCAACATGTAAATCATTAACTATTTTACACACCAGGAAGAAAAGTAGGTGAAACTGGCATTCAGTAAGGCAAGAAAGTTTAAGCAATGTACCGTATCTTGTGTGATTTGTAGCGCTCACGTGACTGGATCCATTCAATAACCTGGAGCACCCTTCGCCAATTTCCCAACTTGCCCAATATCTGGACAATCCTCAAAATAGAATGATCTGAAAATCTTATTTGAGCACTTCGCATCATTTTAGAGAACTTCCACTCAGGCATGTCAATGTCTGCACCATTCAGACTGTAGAAGTAAATTACTTAACTATGAGGTGGACCAAAGAACTATTAAAGAATATGCAGATGTCCACGACAACATATACCAGAAACTGCAACCATGAACTCTTACCTATAAAACATGGAACTTTAGTTGCGAGTATCATGCATTCAACAGTCAGCTTAAGCATGTCAACAAGCATAACCTAAAATAAAGCCTTCCAAGTTTCTATTGATTTTTACATGATCTTCTGATACTATACCAGAAGAATAATCTCCAACTATGTGTCATATTATTTCAGAAAAAACACTAGCAAAGTCCATGTTTGGCTCATACTTGTGGCAAGTCTACAATCTTAGTACTCATAGCATAGTGACACTACACAAGCATAATTATGTTTCAGTACACTTAGGCCGCACATAGTCCTACAACGTTGATTCCAAATTCGTATAAAAACATAAAAGTGGTTGATCACTCACCCCTTAGCAAGCTTCTGAATTCTCTCCTCCATGTCTACCCTCGAAACTCTTGGCTTGTCGACGACATCATTTTTGTTGTCCAGGGACCTGAATGCAGCTCTTTCCACGTCAAAGTACTCATCCTCACTGCTATAACCTTTTCTCCTCCTATCAAGATTATTTCTAGTTGTAATCTGCTTCTTATTTACCTTATCCACACTACTTTCGTTATGAAAGCCACTTCTTTTCGAATCTTCTTGAGCAAACACCCTTTTCTGACTAAACCCATATCCCATTCTCGAGTTATCTTCCGCATACCTCAATTCACCGTCGCTCTTCTCTTCGTCGTCTTGTTCTTTAACAATTTTCTTGAAAACCTTCTTGCTCCTAGAAGGTTTACTATAACTATTGTCAACATTTTCTCTCTCGACTTTGATGGACTGCAGGGCCTTCAAATACTCGTCGAACGAGGTCTTGAATACGAGTTCTTTATCAAGAACAATGCCACCACTGTTCCCACTACACTTTACATTGATTCTGCTCTGTTTCTTGATTCTTGGCGCAAATACGCAAATGGGTTTCGTCGGAATCGAAACCCAGAACGGGAATAACGAATTATCGGCGGTGCAATTGAGCAAACACGTGGTGGGTTCAGAAAATGATAAACCTCCCACCATCTTCATATTCTTTAATTTTTCCACATAGCATAAATTGAATGTTTTGAACTGATAGAGCAACGAGTAACAATAAAAGATAGTGTTTTGTGTGGAAAAAACGGAAAAGATACGTACTTGTGAAGATAACCTAGTTCTGTTCAAGATGTGACGCGAAGAAGGGGAAGTGCAGTTAAGCGGAGAAAAAATGAGAGTGAGAGGGAAGGAGAAGATAACATTTACTGAGGAAAGTTACAAGAGAGAGGAAATAAAACATCAATTTATAATGTGAGTGTCGAATATTGGGAAAAATATAATATTTTTGGGTTTAGGAAATAAAACTTCAATTATGAAAGAAATTTGTCTCATTAAGCATCGTCGGTCTAACTTGGTCACAACGAAAAAATCTATTAACCTTCTTAGATATTTTAAGTAGAAGAGAAATAAATTGCCACAAAGGAAGAGTATTGTTTTATTTTTCTTTTCATTTTGAGATAATCAATCAAGTTTATCTAAATATTGTATTATCACGAAATTCTTATGATAAAGTTCTTTCACAGTTAAGATTTAAACAATTTTTACTGACATTGCCACAATTCTGCCATACTTGTTCTTACCAGAATTTGAAACTACCACGATGGAATTATGGTCGCCTAAAGTTTATAAATTTTCTTCTGTGTGGTTAATTAAGATGCAGCTAAAGTAAACATCATGAGCCTCTTTAGGTGCTGCTTCACTCTAGTTTATCTAAAAAGTAGGAAAAGAAAATTTTATTTCAAATAACTGAGAAACTAGCAGATGCAACATATAATGATAGCGTGGATGCTGGGACTATAAACAACTGGTTCCTTTGGAGGCAAAGACATTATATTTTACAAAGACAGTAACACTTCAAATATCATATTGTATTTTTAACACTGAAACTGCATTACAAAAAGAAGAAAAAAAGACCTGTATAACTCTGCCTATATATAGTGTGTGCATTCAAAATAAAAGTCACCTCTCTATATCCTCATAAAGACCAAGTGAAAAAAAAAAAAAAAAAAAAAGCTAAAAACTCAATAATTTACATCTTCTAGATCTCAATCCGATTCCTGCTTTCCCAAAAGCTAAGCTAAGGTAACACGAGTTTGTTGGGAACACGTGTTATATTCCAGTGTTTATTAATGTCTGAACTTCACTTTGTTTGACAACCACCCTCGAGAAGGATCAGCTTGCACATTGATTTCAGGAACGAAGTGGACAGTCATGTTAATCTCCCTGATGGAAGAAAGTGTAATCTGAGCTGGATTCATTCTTTGTTACCTGCATGAAATTGTTAACACTTCTGAGGATGGTTGATTATTCAAACGCCTAATAGAACAGGGTATGAACTAGACGTTCAGCATTTAAAGATGTTGGTATGCTTGAGAAAGAAACACTTAAAAAGTTGACATCTTAGGAAAGTTATTCATTCGCCTTGGTAACACATTGCGATACTTTTATGGCATGGAACAGTTCACTGCATTCCGTGTTTGTCAAAAGCAATCCTTCATCACTTATAGATAAAGCTTACATATGTGCTAAACTGGTGCTTAAACAATTAATGTACAAGCAAAATATTCCCAGCTGCCAAACAAATTTTTAGGAGTGATAAGGTAAAATTCTACCTCTTATGAGGAAAAGAAACACAAACCTCATTTGGGCGTGATGATGATGCAGGAAGAACAGGGACAAGAGAACTCCAAAGAACAGGGTCCGTCAAGGGGTCAATACTATTGTAGTTGGTAACAAGAGGAGCAGACAGAATATTAGTCAAAGGATATGCATTCCTCTGTATAGATAATCCTCCGGTCATACCAAATGCAACACCAAGTCCCTCGCTTCCAACATCATGGTATGATTTCTGAACTGCCTTCCCAACGTCAATTTTCTGAATATTATTTTTGTTTTCATTCTCGTCATTCTCATCCTTTTCTTTCATTTTTGAAGTCTTTTCTTGGAGGCTCTTGTACGCTGTTGACTTCAACAAGATACTCATTGCAGACACTGTTTTGTTCTTTATTCTTTCTGGAGACACACCCAGTTGCGGCATTTCATATGGTTCAGTGGGCTGGACTGCACATTCTAGAGCTTTCAGTTCACCAGCAACGTCATCGGAACAGCCAGGATTTGTATCATCTAAAGATTTTGAATGGGATTCAGTTAGACGAGATTTAGGTGGCCCCCACCATTTGATGTAACTTGACAAATCAATCTTCCTGTCTGGGCAATAACCCCCCGCATATTCACCTCCTGATGTTGTTTCAGTACCTGCACCTTCGGAAGTAGCAAAAATTAGATGAGCAGGTGATTAAAGAAGGAAAAACAGATGTCAAGATGAAAATATCATAAATCTGTATGCATAAATGCAAATGTTTCCAGTAGATAATTCAGAACTCTTCTCACCATATAGTGCGTTGTTGATGTAGTCAGCTCCAGACGTATGACCGATTTGGGAATCCCATCGAGTACTTTGCGAAACAAAAGAGTTTTAGAACAAAATCGTGAACAAAGCTTAGTTTCATTATATGCATAATGAACCTAAAACTGTGATCGCTAAATAAGTGGAAGCTTCAAGCTTGTATGCTATATATATTTTATCATTTCTCATGTGGCTTTCCAAACTACTTACTGCAAAGTACCAATCTTTTGAAGGAGAATAATACCTGGAAAGTGATCGATATTTGGATGTGCCCCTTGAGAAGCCACTGCTCTTTCTGCACAAGGTGTTGTTCTAACAGACTAATTAGACTGTTTCATGACTCAAACAGGTGAAGAAAGTAAACTCTAACCTTCTAAGAGAAGCAAGATAGTCCTCTCTTGTGACATTCTGCATTTCCTCCAGGTCCCTTGTATAATCTGTCACCTGCACAGCACCCATTAGGCATAAGTGAAACATATAACATAATAGCGATAAAGTTAAAACGCGTTATAAGAAAATAGATCACGATATATCAAATCAATCGAAAAAAGCAAATGGACGCAACAAATTCCACAGAAAGAATAAACTGAAAACCGAATCATCCTACCGGAAAATTGATGAGTGTTCCAGGCCCCCAGTATTTCAGAGCAGCAAGATCATAGGCTCTTGCAGCAGCTTCCTCGTCATCATATGCACCTACAGCCATATAGCATCAAGTTCATGACCATACTTAACGAGTCATAGTTTCGATCTATGCCATGACATATGATCCCATCAAATTACTTACCCAAGTAAACTGCTCATATCGTCCATATACCGACATTTGATTTCCCAGCAATAAAGTGAAAACCAAAAAATGAAACATGAAAATGGTAAGATAATTGTAACACAATAAATATCAGATCAACTCCACGATAGTTCATGGACTCTGCACCAGAGAACAAAGATCACCTTGCTTCCCCTTCTTATTTTGATTCTGATTCCATGTACTTTTGTCCCAAAGATGCGCTTCATATCGACCAGTCCACCGATGCCTAATCCCAACAAACAGCAGCACAACAAATAAATGAATAAAATAGAACTCCTACATTAGCACTAAGTCAAAAAGCGCAACAAAAAAGCGATAAGATAACGGCATTCTTTCACGCAAGAACAGTAGATTGGCTGGTAGTGCCAATCAGTATCATCATCAACTCCAATAATTCAATCACTACACTCAATTTTCAACAAAAAAAATGCAATCCGGAACTTGCGAGAACGAGATACAATCAATTAACCTAATTGCACATCAAATGTTCGACGATTAACCTCACCTGGTAACACCTCGATAAATCGAGCTGCGTTTGCCGGCGGTGCACGGCGGCATTTTACTGATGCGCTCTTTCGCCGTACATCCTCTCTCTCTCTTCGCCTTTTTCAATCCTCTGTACAGTAAATGCTGATCGCCGCTTAATGGCGGCGGATGAGGCGCTTCGGAGCTTTCTCCGCCGCCGCCTGATTCTTCGACTTTTGCGGCGTGCTCCGACGAAGACGAGGCCATTAACGAGATTCTCAGTAACTTTAGAGAGAGAAATTGGAAGAGAGAGAAAGGAAAAAGTGGGGAGTGGTTTGATTGTCTTTTTTTTTTTCTCAGAAGGGGGAAATCTACAGGGGAGGGAGGAGGAGCGTGAAATGACGTAAATGTCCTCAAATATTTTGTGAGTTTTGTCGTGAGCGATGAGGGTTTAGTGGATTTCTAAGATATAACGGCTACGAGGAGAATGGGGGGTGTTTTGGTATTTTTGTGTTGTTTTTGAAACTGTTGCCGAGTGATGAGGCCGACCATGTGGTGCTCGACAGTTGAACCACATGGCATGCTTGTTATGCAGGAATTTCTTATCATTGTGTTTTTAGAGAGGAACAAAGAAAAGGCCAGCCCGCACAATCGGCCCAAATATATTGTACCTTTATTCCGTTTGGTCCATATTAAAGTCCAGTACTAAGTCGGGCTGGACGGTCCACTTGGAAAATTCACATCAAAACACATGTCTACTAAAAATAATACCCATAGCCTTCAAAAATCTACTATACCTTGAAAAAACTTGTTCCCACGGCAACACCGTTCAGTTTTAAGATTTAAGGAATATGTATAAATAAACTGAATTACATAAGCTTGCATCATGACATCAGCATCTTCGGGGCCAATTGAAGAGGTCAGTCCCATACATCTACACAGGCTAAGGGGAGATGTCGCCCACTATTAGCTACCACATCTATTACTTGATTGCTTTGAGTAAAACTATCACAAATTCATGTAATGATAAAAGTAAGATGTGAAAAGAGGCAACCTAAATCCAGAACCAATTCAGCTCCAATAGGATTCATTTTGGATCCAACGCGATAGATTGAATTCGACCAAGAACCTATTCAAATTGGATAAATTAATTTGATCCAGCTGCAATCCATTTACTACCCCTAGATATTGTATCTACAGTCAGACAGCTCAACAAGATATTATCCACAAGGCATTCCCGATTTCTCTATTTCCCTTAACAGCCCTTACCGTTTTACAAGCGGTTTGCAAACATTCCAAAGATATGTATACACAGATACAGAACTGCA